>OZ023188.1:16819911-17419911 GCA_963995505.1 Hypericum androsaemum | reverse complement strand
CAGCAACAGATAGCCCTACCAAGTTACACAAAACAAGGCCCTAACATGCATCTCCAATGGAGCGTGCCTTTTACCCACGGCATTTCGACTAATTTACACAGAGTCTAGTACATACTTGCAACCCACCCCACTAGCTGGAAAATTCTAAACAAGATTTACCTTGGGCCATTAGGTCCACACTGTTATCGGGTTTCGCAATGGACTTTGTCGAAAAAAGGGGGACAGGGAGGGAGAGCGGTTGCCGAGGATAGATTGTTTGACAGCTGAAACGGTGTCGTCAACGGGCTTGGTGAACGGGAAATTGGGGTTTAAGGGTTCAGCTCTACTCGGTGGTTATTTGTTAGGGTTTAAGAGATTTGGTGGCGGGAGAGAGAGAGAGGAGAAAGGAAGCTTAGGTCCATTTGAGCTGATTTTGGGCTTTGTTTCGGAGGCCTAATATCTTGGGAAGTGCCATGAGAATTTGACCTTATCGTTTGGGCTTGTGCTTCAATTGCACTATCATGACTCCTAAATTATACCCTAAGTTGTTGAAGTTCGTTCATTCCAAAAAAGAACTGTTGAAGTTCATATACTTATTTGACATCGTCCACTTGATTAATTTCTTTTTTAGAGCCATTTATTACCATCAGGTTTGAATCAAACCGTTTGATGGTTTCTGTCAATTTTCCTCCAATATTACTGATAACAAGCTTTTATTTCAGATTCCCCTCAAAAGAGGCTTTTATTTCAGATAAAAAAACGAACAAAGCATTTGTTTATCTTTTTTTTTTGTTAAGGTTGCGTGCTTAAAAATCTAACGAAAAAAGATCTTGGTCTCAACTCAAGTACCAAGAATATTAAAAAATTATTGAAAGAATCGCTCATATAAAATATAATCTAATAGTACTCAATTTTAATTATGAAAGATGTAATCCATCATGATCAAAACTTGCATTGTCACGTACATTTCTTTCCAATGGTGAAAGATTGAAGGCCTCGTATTATATGCCTTGGAAAACGGACCAGAATTCAGTTAAAACCCCATTTAAAATAAAAAGATATTTATAATGATTTTGGTAACAATATAAATCAGTATATTCGATGGTAATGATTTAATTGATAATTATATTTACAAATTATTTAGTTGGAATTTCCTAAACTCGTGAAAAAATTTATGTTAAGAAAAATAGGATTGATGAGAAAGGACTCATCTTAGACCTTAAAAATCACTAGATTAATTTCACACCATCATACACCCAACTAAATACATAATTTTACAGTCGATCATGGTATACTTTATCTCTCATAATTTTTTTAGAAAAAATTAATTATCTATTATTAGATATTGAAGTATCACCATAACTGCCAGTATTCCACAAGAGAACTGGGGATTCAGATTCAATCCATAAGGGAAAAAAAAAAGTATGCCACCTATCCAGAAACAAAAGAAACAATTCCAGAACGGCATTTGGCTACAAAATCCGCACACAATCTTCAAAGCGGCCAGAGAGTAATGTAAGCTAGCGGAGTAAGCACATACCGGTGCCAAAAGCAGGAGCCGAGCTGCCGCAAGAGTTACCCATAAAAAAACTGCCACGTGTACAACCAGTTGTCCCACATCCCATCTTGGGTAAAAACTACTTGCAAAAAAAAATGTCAACTTCTTAAACATCTCACAACTAAATTATAAGGAAAATTGGCAACATTTTTAATCATTTGGGCCGATATAAATATTATTTGATACAATTCTATATTTCTATGACTAATTAATTTGATTGGGACTGATAGAATTACATCCCCCAATTTGACAAAATCTTGCACAACAAGCAACCTATACCTATTCCTCTCAAATGACAAATGGCCACCTACATTTAAACCCTTTTTATATTTAGAATGGCAACTTTCCTTAATTACGCCCTCTTAAATGTCTGAAACAATATTCTTATTTGCGCCTCAGTAATGAGTTTGTTTTAGAAAGTACGAGCTATTGCATGAGCATCTTTATATAGCACCATTCGGTATTCAATTGAGTCCCCAACCTCCTATATGTATATATACCCACCCCTAAGGCTGATCATTCGGATAATCCGAATTCGAATTATCCGAATTTTCTATTATTCAAAATTAGTATATTTTTTTATCCGAATCCGAATTATCTGAAATCTGAAATTATTTCGGATTCAGACTCGAATAATCCAAATTTTAAGTCTTCAAGCAATTCTAACCTAGAGAAATTACTACAAGCACACGTCCACAAACTAACCTAGAGAAATCAATAAATTAACCCAGAGAACTAAACAAGGAAAAGTAACCACAACAAAAAAATTAACTCACAGAACTAAAGTGTTCACACAAGAAATAAAGAAATAGACTAAGACAAGTAGACAACTATATTATTTGAATCTAGGTGAGATGATCGAAGTCCGTGGCCTACAAAGACGACCACGATTCGGCCAGAGGTGCTGCGTGCACCAAAGAAGATGACCGGCGCTGTTGCAAAATTTTTATTAGGGTTTCAATATGATTTTTTTGTGCTCTGACCCCACGATTCAACTTTCCGTTTCCTCGACCCCCACTTCCTTTCTTATTTTATTTAGTGGTTATGAATTCTAGTGGGCTTTGCTGTTGTTTAGTTTTATATAGAGTCAAACATGTTTAAATATAATATTTGTGTTAAGGATCGACCTCCATCTTATAATTAAAATCGGCCCAGCCTAATAGATATATTACCTATGTATTAATAAATTCGGATAATCCAAATTTATATTTTTTAAATTCAAATCCAAAATAAATATTTCAGATAATCCAAATTCAAATCCCAAAAAAATATTGGATATCAAATTCGGATATCAAAATTTTTGCTCACCCTTACCCACCCCATTTGCATGCAAGAGAACACGCAAACAAGCATGTGTTTCAGAGAGTTGCACAATGTATGGATATAACCCAATGCACCGAGGGAACGTGTGGGTGCCAAATTTTGCATTGTTTGAACGTTACTGCAACTAGAGAGAGATTGACGAGAAACTACTGTCATTATGTAAGCTCAAGACATTACCAAAATACGACATGGATGTGCAACCACGAGGAGTACACATTTGCGTCGTATCTTCTTAACGTCTCGAGCTAATTACTACTTGAAATCACGACGCCAATTTTCTCGTCAATCTCCCTCTGGCTGCAGTAACAGTCGATTGAATCGTGACAGCATATAGTGCAAGATCCAGAGGACCGGCCAACAAAACAGCATGCAAACACAATGGCAACCTTAATTATACTTAAACACCAAGGTTAAGGGATTAATGAACTGAAAAGGGTTGAAACCATACACTTGCTGCCGACACGTTGATAAAAATGTCTTCAGAACTCCGTAATGCTCCGAGATTTAAATGTCTAGGATACTCCATAATGCTCCAGGAGTCATCAGCTGCGTTCCACCACAAAGTCCACAGCTGGCAAGAAGCATTCATATTCACTGGATTGCAGCCAACTACAAAGTTACAATCTATACGCCACTAGCTCATATACAATCCATAGAGTATTATATCAGTCTTGAAGCCTTCCCAGTTACATCCAGCCATCATATAAACATCTACAAAAAAATGGTTGATACAAAAAGATGAACCTTGTGTCCTAATATCATAATGGACAATTTCATGGTGATACATAAGATAACAAGAATGGGATAGATTGAGAACAATGACAGCTGTTATTTGTGAAGACTGATGAGATTCAGGGAACAATGGCAGCTATTATTTACGAAGATTTGAAACAGCCTCGTTATTGAATGTATACCGTAGAGTATTATATCCGTCTTGAAGCCTCATCGCCAATTGCATCATCTCATCATATAAATATACAAGAGTAAATAGAGTATGCAAAAGATGAACCTAGTGTCCAAGTATCCAGATGGACAGTTTCATAGTAGTAGAAGATAAACATAGTGTCCGAGTATTGTCGAGATTGAGAAGTATGGTTACATGTTGTAATAGAATGGGCTATTTGTGGAAAAGCATGAGATTCATGGAAACAATGGTAGATTGGAAATGTCATCGTGATCGAATGATAAATAAAAAATATCATACACTATTCCAGTAAGAGAGATCCACCACTTGATGCAGCTATTTCATTCATTAGGCACTAATACAATAGAGAGCTAATTGTGTTCGCGGCACCGGTTGTCATGTATTCTAAAAGCCCTGAGGTCCAAACATAGGAGATTTCTCTCGAGTTCAAATAAGCAAAACCAATTAAATTACTACATTCCGTTGTCTGAAAAGCACAGCAAGTAGTTACCGATTATAATCACGTTTTACCTGTTGTTGATTGGAGCTGGTGTACTTAATTAGGATCTTGTAAGTCGAGACAAAAGTTACTCTTTATCCATAAGACGAGATTGCCACGTATTAAGTGCTCACGGACTACGGCAATCGTCTCCAAGATACAATGACTTTCGGACTTCGAGTTCGTAGCACGACGACCCTCGAAGCTTCGGGCGAACCATCGAATACTCGAAACTTTTACCGAGACCGAGAGAGGAGAAAACTGCAATGCTAATGAATGCTTATGCACTTGTAGTTAGAATGATTTGCAAATGAGGGGAAGATGCCTATTTATAGGCGCTGGAAGGCACTCCGAAAGGGCACGAGGCGCTTCCGAGGAGATGCATCCGTTCGGCCAGCCAGAGGCACCCATTCGCCTACCAGATTCGGCCAACATGCTCGTGATCCTTTGGTGCTCGTATGCACCCCTTCGGTGGGTTCTCTGGACAGGCCAACCCTTCCGTGCGTACGTACGAAGTGCCAAGTGCGCCACAAAGCGCCCATTGCGACCTGCGTCTAATGTGCCATGCGCACACACCTGCGCGAGCGCTTGCTCGGCACCATCCTCGCAACAGTTCAAGTTGGCTTTCCAGGTAGTCAACTTATTTCCTAGCTAACAAGGAGCATCTCCTTATAAACTAGGAAATTTTCCTTGTTGTTTTCAATGTGGTAATGCACTTTCCGTTTCCACTTTTGGGCCTACCATTTGGACTTTTCACTTTGAGCCAAATGCATTAATTTTGCATTTATTCCAACATTACCACATTCGGATAGGATAAATTGATGATCTGCTGGGCATGAATTCTCAAATTTCAATACAAAAAAACTCCGTCGATGCAGAAGTTAGAGAATACCTCAGATAATAGCCCCAACAGTAGAGTAGAGTTCCCTGATGCTGTTCATTAGCAGTAGATGTTTACTATGCATCCCTTAGATAATCCATGCTTGGATGAGATGGCAAAGGTACTGCCCGTTCCAATCGAAACATAGAACGGCAAGCTGTTGCCGGATCGAAAAATTGAAAGTGATGCAGAAAAAAAGGAACAAAGGGACATAAACACGAGCGCACGCACCCGAACAAGACTCGAGAGAGGGTAGAACCCGAGCACTCTCGTGCGATCCCCCCTCAAAAAACACGAAACACCTCTTTTATTGTTACGATTTTGACCTGCCATGCAAGCGCACCTACCATGGCAAAGGTCAGAAGACAAACAGATCATAAACCAGAACGACAGAGATAGCACACAAGCTCTTCTCCTCGCGGATCTTCTTCATATACAAGATCCATCACCTAATGAGTATATGTAGCTCTAGGTCTTGCTCTTCAGCTTCTGCATACCACACCGAAGCGGACGCAGAGAACCAGAGGATCACATGAAGGTAGCAAACAAGCTCGAGCCACCTAAACAAGAGGAAAAACATTTTGAAACAGGAAGTCACAAGCCTCATCAGACACAAAGAAAAATACTAGAGAGCAAACCTTTAGCCTGACGGTGTTGAGCTCTTCCCTACAATAACAAAGTCCCAATGTCGGAAGTAGAGAATCGTCCATGGACGATAATGATAGATCTGGGAAAGCAGGAATGAAACGTCGGAGGAGTAAGTATGGAAATGGTGGAGATTGGATATGATTCAAAATGGACGGCTATTGTATTTATACAAATAAGGGGTCTCCTGATCTGACGGTTGATATCGAAAAGGAAGGTTCGTGATCGACGGCTAAGATATCACTTGCGTGGTTGCATGCTGGCAACTACCCGTATGTATGAGCTGGCCATTACGCTATTTCAAGATATTTTAAAGCGATGTTTCCATGCAACTCACAAAATACGCTGTCACTGATTACTTTGTTGTGGAGGTCGGTCGGTGTCCATTTAGAATACAAAGCTATCTTCTCACATCTATACGAAGAATAACATTTTGATTCCAATATAATGTCTTACCTCTGAAGTAAGAGAGAGAAAGTAAGAGAGAGTTAACAACCCTTCCTTCACTTAGGAGCCATTCATGGAGCCTCCAGTGAGGGAGGAGACAAAGATCCCACCAGACCCTCAGCCTACTCCGCCGAGAGGAGGCAAAAAGGGACGCTGTGAAACAGGTTTGATGGAGACTCAAAGGTACTGCGAGCAGGAACAAAAGGATGCAAATGAGATTGAGAGAAGGAGAAACCTGTCATTCAAGGACATCACACTGGCTACCAAGGAGGGAGAAGAATCGGAGCAGAGACAGACCAATTATGCATTTGACTATGAAGAAATTGTCTCGAGCGATTCAGATAGGAGAAGAGGACGACGACGCGGATTGCCCAACGATTCTACTCACCAAGGAAGACAAGATTTGGATGCGTAAACCCTGATGGAAGACCTTGATCATCAAGGTGCTTGGCACTAGGATTGCTTTCCACTTCTTGAAGAGACGGTTGCACTTTTTGAACAAGCGCGCACGCGATAATCCATAAGAAAGTAGACAACACACTAACAAGTCGCCTCCCATACACAATATTCTTGATAGAATGATAATAGAATTATAATATTTCTCCATAAATTAAATATTCTTGATCAAATCAATATTTAATCTACCCAACTTCAATTCGTAAACTAAGAATACTTGTTGTGTGACTTATAGGCCCTCATATGTCGAGCGAATAGTCGAACTAATGGTCTTGGTCTAACCCTAGATAATAACCCAGATAATGTCCTTACTAGGATTGTCTATAGGACATATATACCAACAATCTCTCACTTGGCCTAAACCCAATCACTCATATGTTTAACACCCAGATTCTCAGAATGTCTGGCATGCTTTTGAACACTAAGTGGTTTGGTGAAAGTATCAGCCAAGTTAACCTCTGTGAGAATACGTTTCAATTCTATTTCCTTTCTCACTATGATCTCTCAGATCAAATGATAACGCATATGTACATGCTTGTTTTTGTTGTTGAATATTGGTTCCTTTTGCTTGTGCAACTGCACTAGCATTATCGCAATATAGCTTTATTGCAAAACAAACACTCGGAACTACCCCTAGTTCTTTCAAGAACTCTGAAATCCAGACAGCCTCCTTCGCGGCTTCTGATGCAGCTAAATACTCACCGTTCCAGCTCACCGTTCCACCATTGAGCATGAAGGCATACCCCAACTGTGACTTTAAATCATCACAGTCAATCATGAAACTGGTATCAGAAAACCCAATTACCACAAGTTCTGGCTGCCCACCATAGACTAAGAAACAAGTTCGTCTAAGATGCTTCAAAATAATCTTAACAGCAACCCAGTGAGGTTCACCTCGGTTCTTCTGGTTTCTACCAGTGATGCTAATAGCGTATGCCACATCGGATCTAGTGCAAGTAACGACGTACATGATTAACCCACTCGCAGATGCATATGGGATTCCTTCCATGTACTCAATTTCTGCTTCTTCAGAAGGACAATCCTTATAGTCTTCCATCTTAAAACGCTTCAGTACCTTATTTATGTACGTGAATTATGACGGCCCCAATGTCCTATTAGATATATCTTGTAAAACTTTATGCCAAGGACGTATTAGGCTTCACCCAAGTCCTTCATCATGAAGGTCTTGGACAGCCAATCCTTCACGAATTGCATTAGCAGTATACTATTTTCCAAAATCAATGTCATCTACATATATATATATATATATATATGATAATAAAAACAATCTTATCCCCGCAATACTTCCGATAAACAAATGGATCTAATTCAGAATTTTAAGTTTAGTCCAAGGACCCAATTGCAATTATAATATTAATCCAGGTACCAAACTATAATTAACTATCAAATTCGAAATTACACACACCCCAAGGTCACATTTGCAATTTTAGATTCCAAAACATTGCACAACTGTCCCTAAAAAATAACAAATTTTCAAGGGATGCCCCTAGGACACATTGCAATATAGTCCCTAACCACCTCCGCCATGACAAAACCTGCGACTAGGCGAGTTCACTGATTTCGCTACAGAGCCGCCTCCAACGGACCATCGTTCGTCGTCGCCGCCAGTCATCCCTAACCCTGCACAGCACCTTCACGAATAGCCACGATCCTCTCAACGCATGTCGTCGTCACGGAGTCTGTCCAATTTCTTGCAACCGCATGATGGCCAGAATCGGGTCGAAAATCTTGAATCGCCAATAACGATGATCCATAGCTTTTCAAGCTTGAAGTGACCGTCGCCCGAACCCAATCGGTCATCGACATCACTAGCTTCGGTTTGACACCAGCTTCGTCGTTAATTACTATCTCCCACGAAGAGAAAAATGATTATATTTCTTCGGCTTTTAATTAATTGGATCCAACAATAATGACAATCCAATCCCTCTCAACGATGAATTGAAATTAAGATTTCAACCTATAGTTTCAGAACACAAAAGGAACGAATCAATTGTTAAATCCAATTCCAGAAGATCAAAAACCCATACCCAATTCTTATTCCGATTTAGAGAGCAATCCAATTGGTTGGCCGTTTCAATTAAAGCAACAAATCGGAAATTCTTGGGTTCGTTTACTAAATCATAAACTGGGTAAACATATCAAAAATTACATATAATTTCATCCACGAACATACAAAAAAAATTATGTACACACCATACAATCAATCTAGATCTAATACCACTGTTGAATAGTATAAACACAAATCTTATGTTCATAACAACAAAATTTAAAATTTTCGCCCACACGAATCTGATTATAGCAGTATAACACAAAATATAATAATATAGTTAAAAAATTCTTACATACATTATAGATCAAATCCTCTACTATAGTATCCACATAGTTTTTGTCCACGAACACTCAATAGTTGTAACTTTCAAAATTCCGCTAAGAGAACTTTAAGAAAATTAACTTGAAAAATTATTTTTAACTACTTTTTTTTTCTTCCTTAAATTGGATGCTCATGCATATGAAATTGGGCTTCAAAGCCCATATGAAATTGTCAAAGTTGGAAACAATCAAAGACTTAACTTAACGCCTAAAAAATATTTCCCTATATATACATGAGCACCCGATTTAAGAAAAAAAAAACCTTGAGCTACAAACAATTTCTCTAATTAATCTTCATAAAAAAGTCTCCTCGCAAATTCTCGAAGATTACACGTGCCAAGAAATTTGTAGACAACTACGTGAATACCATATTAGAAGATTCGATCTACAACATATTGCAAAAATCCTCTATACAATTATATTTTGTGTGACAATGCCAAAATCAGATTCGTATTGTTAAAAATTTTAACTTCAGCTGCTATAAATATAAGGTTCGTGTGTATAAAAATCCAACATAAAACACGTGAAAGCCTAGCCACAAGTCAAATTGCATTTGAACGACCCCACTTCAGAATGTCCACTTCCCATTTTCCGGAGAGAACCAACCACCAAGCATGTCACCGCACAAAGTCAACCAAGTCCACCATTTCAATAGAAGAACTAAACAGTATTACAAATGTATAATGGAAAATCACGATATTGATGAGGCAAATAAATGTTTCTATCTTGTGAAAGGGTTTAATGCCTACACTCAGCAAATTACTGACAGTTTAAGCACATTCTGATATACAATGTCTACAAAATGTGAGTTACATTAGCACAAGCATTTTGCTACCCCACCAAAAAAAAGGACCATAAATTTAGCTACCAAACAAAATATAGATTCAAGTTACGTCTAACATTAACACCACTTGGGCACTTTCTTGAACAAGAAAAACATTACTGTTATATAAACTTTAACATCGTCTTTGTCTTGAACAAAAAAAAGCCACGATCTATTTCAAAAAATAATACAAAAATTAAGATTTATAGCATTTATAGTTAAATTTGGTTGGGGGTGGTTATAGAAAATTTTGAACGCACCATCTAGAATGGCATGTTTTATTGGTTGCTTCCACATAACAGTCTTCATACTGGCAAGCCATCTCAAAGAACTTAAAAAAAATATTTGATATTTAAAGATCATTAAAAATTGCTTTGCAACAGAAATTTAGGATCGCAAAGAACCAATCACCCAGAACAACTACCACAACAACACACCATTTGTGGTACAAGGAACCAGCAGAACATGCCACAATCAAAAGTCAATGATAACATAAAACCAGCGAGTAAAAAGAAATTCCAAATGAGATTCTATAGTACAAACGAGTGTGGTAGCTAACTAATGAAACACAAAAGAAAAGGAATTTCTAAGCGGAAAAAGGATTAACTATTAGAGTAAATGCACTCTATTCAATCTAGAGGGCTGATAACTGAAAACACCACGGAAGTAGAACTACATTCCTAAGCAAGATGCTATTATGCAAACGATACCAACATTTATATCAATCAAAACACAAATGATACGAAAATTCAGGATAAAAAAAAGGATGGAACCATACAGTAGCTGCAGCCTCTTCAATCTGCATGGTCAGCAAACTTGCGAATGAATGCTCTTTCGACTCTTCAGACGTGCTCATCGAAATCAGCTGCTTGCATGAAGCATTTCCTTTGTGCAGATTTGACACTAACTACAAAGTTACAATCTTTAAGCCACTAAATGGTATGCAGCCTGTATACAAAGCACACTCAATCTTGAAGCCTTGCCAGGTACACTGCACCCTTGTACATTTTGTATATATACACTAATCATATGCAATCTACAGCATATAAGATCAATCAAGTTCAAGTGGGATGCTATAGTTATGGATAAGCATAAGAAGCATAAGAATAATTGGCGGAAGCTGCAGTTAGTGACGGTTGATAAGCGGGAGCTCAGTTATTGAATGACCGAGTGGAAATTCCTATATTGAACAAGAATATATATCTACAACTCGATGGTCTACTGAATACTGAATTGGGCAAAAGTAAGTAGACAGCCATAAGACTGGCCTGGCTAACGACCGTTTGTTATCTTTGTATTCAAAAAATCTGAGGGGCGATTCCATTGTTAAGGCAAGTAGGTACGATGTTCAGGGAGTCGAACAACAAAGATATACAGTTTCACGACATTTTTAAAGACTCCATAGAAGTTTCTTTAAAAAAGTAGTCAAAACCAGGAACAGGTGATTCTTTTCCAGTTCAAAAAAAGCAATCCAGTTTTGTAGAATACCTTGGATATTGGCTTCGATGGAAGTAGTGTCTCCGAATGATGTTCGCAAGTCTGAGATATTTAAGATCCATCCATTAGTTCAACCTATGCTTGGATAAGAAGAGAAAAGGGAGGGACCCCCTTCCAATCATCCAAACACGGAAGGGAAGTAAGTAGCGAGCCGAGGGAGAGAAACGCAATCAACGTACGAGACACAGACAGACACGGGAGAGAGGGGGAGGAACCCGGGCAAACTCCCGTGCGTTCCACCCCACTCAAAACACGAAACGCACTTTTTTTTATTGTTCCGATTTTGACCCGCCATGCAAGCGCACCTGACATGGCAAAGGTCGGATGACAAAAAGATAATACTCCGGCGACACCAGAGGAAACACTGTTCCTCTCTGTCCCCCGGTATATATCTTTCTAACACCCACATCTCAACAATACATAGAACAAACAGACACGTGTATAAGATCCCTCGTCGCCGCTGCTCCCGTCGTCCTCCCGCCGGTTGTTAAAATCCGACAGCTACAACCACCTAAACACGAGGCAAAAACATGTAAGAAAACAGGAAAGCGAGAAGGCTGCCGGAAAAAAAATTACAGAAAACACTTACCTAATCAAGGACGAGCAGTATTTACTACTACCCCACGAATCGACCATCTACGTGTAGATCGGGAGGCGATCTACGAGTTGGCGCCACGTAGAGTAGGAGGGGGAGATCCATGGGTGGTAGATCTGGAGAAAGAAGGTGTGGAGGTTAAAGGAGATGCGAGAAGATAAAACAGGGATAGACAATGAAGAGGGAGGAGATGGGGTTATATAGCGGGAGATGGGATCTGGACGGATGGGATTAAAAGAAATGATTAAGATCGACGGCTGTGGTTGCGTTTGCAAATGTTAGGTAGACAGTGCTTTAGGCGGTTATTTATTTATTTTTTGGCTGGTTATGTGTTGCCGACAGAAATGGTCACCTTCCCAGAAGAAACGTGAGCTGGACTTTTCGATAATTACGAGGCAAATTTCTTTCGCGTTGTTGCTACGCAATTTGAAACGGCTCGGTCTACTTTTTTGGGTTATCTAAAAGAGATAATTAGATACAAAACTCCACGATATACTCAAATAGACTTTGAAGACCATGTAGTTTCATACTGATTGCTGAGCCTCTAGTTTGGTTATTAATATACTTTCGGATCCATGGCTCAAGTAAATGACTCTAATACCCTTACAAAAAATTTTATAAAAATCATGTACTAGCCGGTGTCATCAGGAACTCGCCGCTCTTCATCGGGAACTCGCCGGTCTCCGTCATCGTCCTCGCCAACAACAACTTCCACGGCTGCATTCCAGCGAGCCTCGGCAACATGTCGAACCTCAACGAGATCATTCTCACAGCTGCATTCTGATTTCCTCCCCACCACCCCCGCCGCCGTCCAACGGAGTTCTCTCTCTCTCTCTCTCTCTCTCTCTCTCTCTCGGCAAGGTTCAGCTGGGAGAGCTGTCGGCTGGTGAGCGATTTTCCCAGCGAGTACTTGTCGTCCAGGGCCTGGGTTCCCAACGACAGGACGACGAAGCCTTCTTCTTCATGTAGTCCTTATAGGCGACGAGGGCTTGGGATCCAGCCATCTTGGGGGCTGTTGGGTTGATGGCCCACGAGATCCAGCCGCGATGAAGGCGATGGAGAGGGTGGCGTTGGCAACATCGTAGGTGTAGTGAAGGTACGTGAGTTGTCGCCTAAGGGTAAGCAACCGGCGAAGCTAAAATGGCCGGAGAAAGGAAGTGGCCGGAAAAATGGCCGGAGAAGATGACCGGGGATTTTAGTTGACCAGAGTAAGGGCATATCTGTCATTTCAAATATAAAATAAGAAAAAATTGATTAATGACATCAGTCAGGGAGCCGAAAGTATAATAATAACCAAACCATAGGGGCTCAGCAATTAGTAGGAAAACTACAGGGTCCTCGGAGTCTATTTGACTATACCCTGGGATCCTGAGAGTAATTATCTCTATCTAAAAAGTTGAATTGGTGTCTAAATCTTTGGTTTTTTTTTAGGGACCGGATTTGGTCCTGAAATTGGCTTGGCTTGTAACCCATTTCGTTACCGACAGACAAAGCAACAAACAGGGGGTAAATCTGCTAAGTCCAGCTAGTTCAGTCAAGCTAGTCTAAGCAATTCTGCAGTAACTTCACTTGCTCCTTTGGAGGACTAAGGGGGATCTTTACTCACACAGCCGGAAAGGGTCAAGAACAAAAAAGTGGGGGGGAGGGTCCATAACGGACTACTCGCTTACCGGAATAGCCGGCTTCCCCTAAACGCTTATCCCTTACAGACGACTTCCCTTTGCGCGGAGAAACAGAGGCCGAAGAAGAAAAAAAGGAGGTTTTTATTCGTCTGGCACTTCTCCACCCATGCTAGCTGCTTTCTTCTCTTATGAAATTTATCTGTTTCCAGAACCGTCCTGAACTCAACCCATTACATCATAACTGGAAGATCTATTGTATCATAATTGAGCGAACATTGTATCATAACAAAGCGAACCATTGTATCATAACAAAGCGAACCATTACATCATAACTAATCAAATTAGCGCGTGTTTCAAAAAAATTGAAACCGCTTCGGGCGACCCATTATATCATAACTGAGCAACGCAGCGCTTGTGT
This sequence comes from Hypericum androsaemum, assembly GCA_963995505.1. NCBI lineage: Eukaryota > Viridiplantae > Streptophyta > Magnoliopsida > Malpighiales > Hypericaceae > Hypericum > Hypericum androsaemum. The sequence goes on along the minus strand of OZ023188.1, from coordinate 17,405,874 downwards.
CAGAAAAAATTGGGACCGTTTTGGGCAACTCATTGCATCATAACGTATCGAACCAGTACATCATAACTGAACAACCCATTATGTGTGCCAAGACTGTCCCGGACAAAAATACATGTCCAGTACTGAATCCGGTCCCATTTTTTCAAAGGGAAAGCATAAAGAGAATTAATAGATATATATAATAGAATAAGAAACGGCATATTATATAAAAATCTATTTGAATATATTAATTTGTCATGTTGTATCCGCTCTGTATTGTTTTAAATTTAATTAATTGTTAGGGTTTCTCATAAAAATTTTACTATAATAGAATTCTAATACTGGTCTTATCCTCTATAAATAGGAGGAGGGATAGGGTTTTTTTGTCTTGATTTAATTGGTCATAGAAGTATAGTTAGAGATTTAGCTTCAAATGTGGCACTGACTTCATCGATTTGGAGAAGACCATTTCAGAAAGGCATCAGGACTCTTCTATTGGCATTGGAGCTTTATCACAAGCAAACATGTTAGAATCTCCATATCCAACCCAAAACCTTAAGGCAATGGGTTGGTGGATTTTCTACACTTATAAACTTGCCCCCCCACTCGTGTTTTAATCGATGTGGGATTCTCAACACGCCCCCTCAAACAAGACCCACCACGGGTCGAAGATTGCACTGGCTTTGACTTCACCAAAGTGCGGCACGGGCTTTGAATTCACCAACGTGCGAGAAATGGGGGTCGTGTGAGTTCAACAATGGGCACGGGATCAACCCGCTCTGATACCATGTTAGAATCTCCATATCCAACCCAAAACCTTAAGGCAATGGGTTGGTGGATTTTCTACACTTATAAACTTGCCCCCCCACTCGTAACCCAAAACCTTAAGGCAATGGGTTGGTGGATTTTCTACACTTATAAACTTGCCCCCCCACTCGTGTTTTAATCGATGTGGGATTCTCAACACGCCCCCTCAAACAAGACCCACCACGGGTCGAAGATTGCACTGGCTTTGACTTCACCAAAGTGCGGCACGGGCTTTGAATTCACCAACGTGCGAGAAATGGGGGTCGTGTGAGTTCAACAATGGGCACGGGATCAACCCGCTCTGATACCATGTTAGAATCTCCATATCCAACCCAAAACCTTAAGGCAATGGGTTGGTGGATTTTCTACACTTATAAACTTGCCCCCCCACTCGTGTTTTAATCGATGTGGGATTCTCAACAAAACATGACAACATGTGCTGCTGTAACTACTTCTATGACAGCTTATTTGGAGATTGTTGAAAGTGGTGATTTTATCTCTTATGGACTAATCCCAGAATTTTTCGGAAGGTTTCCCATCATTGTCAAGCTTGATAGCTCGCACCGAAAGTAAGATGGTGGTGGTTTCTTTTCCTAGTATCTTTCCAGCTTGTACACATTTTACGACTTTGCATCATGGGCTGCAATTTCGTAAGTATTCAGTGAGTAAAATGAAGATGCTACTACTTGGTGGTGCGAATGTTGGGGCTAGTCTTGATCATCTTGCTACTTGTGATACCCTTGCCTTGGATGTGGAGGTGAGGAGGATGGACATGGAGGACCTTGAGAAAAGAGTTCTATAAAAAAGTTTGACATGACTTGGAAACTTGACTACTTTTTGTTCGGTTTTCCTAAGATGAGAAGGTTCAGCTTGATCTCTGCTATGGTTTGTTCTATTACGTTTGAGGTTTACGACTTGGAGCTGGAAGATATCAGAAAGCATGCTGACCTAAAGGGACTCGTGATTGGCACGGCAAAGTCCATACTTATGGTTGAAGTTGTTGAGCTATTTGAATGTGATTTTGCCGCCAATATTGATGTTGTCACGACCCGTAACCGAGACAACCGTCGTGCAACAGAGTTGCACAAGGCATAATTCTACTCTCTTCAAAGGCCTATAAAAATATATACTTCTATTCTCAAGCCCAGCCCATTTGATGACCTCAAATGATCTTCTTTGTTTCCTGAAAAACAACTTTGCAAATTTGGATGAGTTCGCTACTCAATAAAGTTGTCCATACCTCCAATCGGAAGCCAGGCCCAAACATTTTCAAAACGGTTCTTAGTTCAAAGATTATTCTCAAACGGTAAACAATGACGAACACAACTATTTAACCCTCAAATATTTCAGCAACAATGATGTAATAAGCTACAACGAAAACACAAAGCAATCACAGATATATTATGCAAACATGACAACGACGGTTCTATTATGCATCTACTAATGATGAATGAAGACAGGAACTCCGGAGATCCTATGCCATCGAATCACCCCCAATGGCAGGATCCTGGCGCATTACCCCGCCGTTATGGGGACTATCATATCACCCCCAATGATAGGGTCTTGGCGCATACCCCCGCCGTTATGGAGACCATCATATCACTCCCAATGGTAGGGTCCTTGCGCATACTCCCGCCGTTATGAGCCTTATTAATAACCTCATTACCTCATTAAGACCTACATGCTCATGCACAAACAAAGCCAATCCAACCTCAATCACCACAATTCCAATAATACCATAATCCAATACACACTACAATTCCAATAACACCGTAATCCAATACACACCACAATTCCAATAAACAGAATCACCAAATCACTTCCGCACCACATGAAATAATCGCTTACCATTCCACATGAAATTACCCAAAACCATAAAGTCATGACCGCAGAACAAAATTATATTGCCACACCACAAAAGAACCAAAACCAGTTCACAACAAGTTCTATAGTTCAACAATTAACACCAATTACATACCCCACAATGCTAGCGTGAATCCTTGAAGCCAAAATTTAATTAATAAATTAATATCATGCCATCATCGACAAAAGCCCACGCACAGAACTAAAAAGTCACCAACAATTCACATACAGAACTACTCAAAATAATAGAATGATGAACTTGAGCACAACAATTAATTAACAACGATCATATAACACAACCAACCAAACTTCAAGAATCGATTTGTTTTAGTTACTTGGCCCAAACGTAAAATCATATTTAAATTAAAAACACCTCGAATTGAAAGTAAAAACAACTTATACGAAAATAACGCGACAACTTGAGCCTTGTAACCTAGCAGCGAGTTGTAGCTAGTTTAGCATATGCGATTGATTCCATTATCCTTAACACGATGAACAGTACATTTAAGTATCATCGCCTCGTCGCTTTCTAGGTATCCTATTTTTAATAAGACCATCTACAGCAATTGTTCGGCCCAACCGATCGGCTAATTTTTTATTATTAAAAAAAACAAATGAAAGTAATGAGCGAGCGGCCGAACGGTTTGGTTGCCCGATCGTCGCTCGCAAACGGAATTTGGCCCTTTTTTTTCTTTTCTTATTTATCTATTTAGTTCCACTTGGCATAATATTATTCGTTAAAAATAGATATTTTGGGATAATATTTTTGTGGTTATCTAAATAGACCTTATCTTTAGCAAAATTAAAAATAAATAAAAATTATTGTTTTTCAAATCTCTATAAATAGAGTTCAATGTTACATATTTTCATATTATGTATTTGTTCGATAATTAATTATGTAATTTAAAATTTATGTATTTGTAATTTAAATTTTCGTATTCGTAATTTATTATTTCTGACTTCCATTTGTACCTCGAGTATTTTTATCTAATTTAGTATTCCAAAAAATGATAGTAGATAATATGTGGATGAGAGAGAAATTAATTATTTATTCTGTGAACTGGTTTGCTGCTGTGGGTAGAAAAATATGTAATTGGATTGAATTGGATTAGATTGGGTGTAGATGAGAAAGAAATTAATTGTTTATTCCGTGAACTAGTTTGGATGGTTTGCTGATGTGGGTGGTCTAAGAAAGAACGAGGTAAAGAAAAGGGTATCTTCTTCGACTGTATAGAGAGTTTGTATGTGTTCAGTAGTGTTGTACGTGCCAATAACAAAGCAATGAAAATGGGGTAGTTTTAGTGGAGAAGTTTGATTAATAGTGGATGGTCAATTACAATTTGATCATGATTTATATGATCAATTACAGTTTGGTCATGATTTATGTATACTTTGATCATTTAGTTTAGTAAGTCTTACTTTCACATGGGCGACAAGAAATCACGGGCGACAGGACGATGAAGCAAGCCATGTGGACGACAAGGCCATAGACGACAGGGTCCGGTACGAGGCACGTGGGTGACGGAGGCTTAAATCGGGCAACAAGGCACAACTATTAGTTTTTCAAGGCTTTTGGGCCACGTTGTTATTAAGCCCATGCTTTGTTATTTTCTTGCTTTTGGGCCTTGAGATGTTAGAAGCCCATTTTGGTTGGTTAGTTGTTTTAGTTATTTGTAAGAGGATTATATAAAAACAGGGAAGGAACAATGAAGGGGGAGTGAAATTGGTTCTAGAGTTGCTCTAGAAAATTGGCCAAATTAAGTTTGGATTCTCTTCTCATTCTTATTTTCTTCTTCTATCGGATTCAAGTAACTCTTTGGATTTATTTGAGTAGCCTTGAATATCAGTTACTCGAGTATCTAACTCCTGAAATTTTTATCCTTGCATCATATTTATTTTATATACATTCGTGTTTACCTGCCCTAACATTTATTTGCTAAGCCCTCGTTTTATATAACAAAACTACACAATTGGGCTCTGACTAGCTGACATTGGTATTGGGCTCGAGGAGAGCCCATAAACCAATTGTGACAGCAGACTTGATGGGCCCTGTTGTTGTTCTTTCTTTCTGTAATGGACCCGAATGTCCCATCAACAAACGACCGTCGCATTCCTCAAGACCTGATTTTTTTTTTTGCAAGACAGCAAAAATTGGAGGCAATGCAAGTGTTTCTTATACCAGGTATTCGGATATCTACCGAGTCAATTAATCCATGTTGAAACTTTGTTAGATCGTTGATAGCTGCCACGATTAAATATCAGTTTTCGTGGTCCATAGGAGGAATAATTCCCCGTCGCTGCATCAGAGTGAATGAGTTACAGCATCAGAAGCAACAGAAACTCTGCATTTCTTCTATTAAACACTGCCCTGATTGATTTAGCTACTCGCACTCACCATATTCCTCGTGGTGTCTTAAAATCGTACTAGATTGGGGTAGCTGAATTTTATGATCCTCGTACACAAAGGCCAAAGAGGTTCTTAATCACCATCAGAACTGGCTAACTAAATTGCAGAATGAGAAGAAACAAGGAACTGAAGATTCTACATCAACCACGTCCGTACAAAATTAAGAACATAATTCACGTCAACCATGCCTAATATCATTAGCAATATTCAAACAGCACCTAAAAAACAGGGGGAAGGGAAACAAATGGCATTATGCCCTGTTGGAGGTAAAAAGTGTAACGAACTGCGAAAACGAGTTCCAGAACGAGTCCGTAGCGACTGTCCGAAGAGCGATTCTAAACAATAGCATAGATGGTATAAATTCCGGGCAAAGATAGACGAAGTAGATAGACTATGAAAAATAGAACAATACAGTCCACTGGATCCACTCTTACGTAGCTTCAAGTACTCTGCACATTCTCACCCAAAAAAAAGTACTCTGCGCATAAGGATGAGGTCCCTTTTTCCCCTTAGAAAAGGATGAGACCCATTTTTTTCCCTCAACTCACCTAACATTCGGATGATCACTCGCTAATACGGATTGAAAATAGGCAGAACCTCAAATGTAAGAGAATTTAACAGTTGACCAAGTAACTGTTTCATGTAAGAGAATTTAAGATTTAGACTTTCTAAAAAAACAGACGGACAGTAATTCACATGTCTATAGACTCACATTCAACAACTCAAGTTCATTTTTAACAGTTTCGGAAGTAGAAGACAATTGCACAGGACTACAACCTCATGAAGAAACTAAAATAGAAACTAGTCTACAGAAACCCCCGCGTAATAACCAATGGAGCGAGCTATTATTGACCAATCAACTTAAAATCACAGCTAGGAAAATATAATCTTCTACCGCATTTCCAGTGTAGTTATACGCAAAGGCAGAAAATAAGCGCCCAAATGCTGTCCTCAACAACTTATTGCATGAACATTTGATGCCGTCTTATTTGGTCTTTTTTCCTTTCCCAAAACCATCCAGATTAACCCTTGTTAAGTCCGTTGGGAGAAAATGCATCAATAAACACGAGCTTTAGGCGGGAATGACTCGACCTCATCATCCAGTGTGTTCATATGCACTGGCCTGTAGTCAAGCCGGACCTTCTCATTCTCCCAGAACCTGAAACATTAAATTATAGAACAATTAATATCTTTTCATAGGTAGATGATATCAGTGTATCGATTTTCTCAATAACATCCTAAAAGCATTAGATACTTATTGTTTAGGCACTTTATTTGCTTTTGGCTGCATTCCAATAATTAATCACTTAATTATGGCACTATTCTTTTGGAAGGTTGAGATAGAGGAGATGATTAGAAGTTACCCCAAACTGTGCTTCATCCACTTATCATCTTCTCTTTTCTGCACAAGTAAACCACAGTAAGCAGTCAGAAAAGAGCAGGCTGAAAAACTCGAACAAGCTGAAATTTTTTCTCAAGGAAGAAAGCTGAAATAGGTCAACACTGACAGTGAAGTCTTCCCGAGCATGTGCTCCCCTGCTCTCTTTCCTGGCTTCGGCGGAGTGCATGGTTATACAAGCATTAATCAAAAGGTTTTCCAGCTCTATGGTCTCGATCAAATCAGAGTTCCTGTAAAAAGATACAAAATTCTGAATCTGTAGCCCATGCAAGAACAAGACAGTTGAATATCTAATCAGCCGCATGATGTACCATATCAAACTCCGATCTTTCAACTTGACATCATGGAAGCTCTCCCAAGCTTTGTCAATCAGATGGCAACCTGCAGAGACAATAGTCAGTGGAAAGAAATAGCAACAGTGATCTACTACACTATAAACCAGCAATAAAGCAAAACTAAATACTGCCTCAAAAGGAAAGGACAATAGGAAGAAAGCTGAAAAGAATTGGATGACGTCCCTGCAAACGTTTCAACAGATTCAAGTGAAAGTTGAATGCAAGTGTCGCATGCTAATTGCATTATCAGAACTTAAATTGCATGTAGGAACACGGACATTCTTAAGAATTACAACCATTAAGAACATTGGTGAGACTAGAAAGCTAGGAAATACTGGCGAATACTGACCGAACTTGGTTTACCTTCTTCGAGTGTTTCTTGTGTACGGAATACAGCAGCATTGTTTTGCATTATTCTCTGCATGTTTAAGCGAATTTCTGCAGTTGGAAGGGAGCCATTGGCATTCCTTATCTTATCTAACCAAGCAATGGTCTTTGCTCCAGCATCATTTTCCAAAGGCTTTTGCTTTTGTCCTGCAAAGTGCAAAGGAATGTTATATACATTAATTTCAGATCTTTGTTTTATTTGAAACCTTGAGCACGCATGAACATAGGTTTCATCTTAAATGAAATATCAAGCTTGCCTGGCTTATTAATCTCTGCCACCCTATTTGCACAAGCTCGACCAAAGACAACAATGTCCAACAGGGAATTTGCACCAAGTCGATTAGCACCATGAACTGATGCACAGGCTGCCTCTCCTGCAGCCATCAATCCAGGTATAACAGAATCTGGATCATTACCTTTAATTGTAACCACCTGCAATACTCAAAGTTAAACAGGATCCAGAGGATAGATCATACGAAAAAACTTCACGCATACAGAATAAAAGAAACAGTGCAAACAGCAAGTTTTTGTTTCTCCGTAGAGTACCATCCTTTCGAACCAAGTGATGACAGTAAAAATCTAATGGCACAAAGGATGTTCTGATTGATGCTATGTCTATGACATCTGATCAATAGCTAGGGTAAGATATATGCCAATGGAGGCTAGAAAATACATACCTCCCCATGGTAGGTGGTTGGGATTCCTCCCATGTTATAATGTACCGTAGGCAAGACAGGAATTGGTTCCTTCGTAACATCCACACCAGCAAAAATGGCAGCAGTTTCAGATATACCAGGAAGCCTTTCCTTCAAAACTTCTGGTGGCAAATGGTTCAAATGTAAATAGATGTGGTCCTTCAATGGTCCTGCCACAAACCATTTTTTGCTCGGTTTAGATGATTATACCAAGACAAAGTAGCAAGGGAACAATCAGAAGTTCCAAGAGTAATGAATCAAACTGCGGGTTAATTGAAACCTAAGAAGAAACGCACATCTTGTGGAGCATATAAAAAAGTAAGTTCCAAGACCCGTTGAGAGTTATGAATGCAGAAACACAGATTAAAAAGGAAGCAACAGAGTGTAATCCGTTGACGAGAGTGACAGGGAAAAGTTCATGCTATAGTTATCAACTACATAAACATAAAAATATAAAAACTATTATCTGATTAGTCAGATTTTGCAGGGGAAGGTCTAACAAAATCTCATTCCAGCCCTCGAAATGTAAGTTGGGCGTATTAGCACTATGGTCACATACCAACGCCACGGCCCTCCCGAATTTCCATGGTCATGGATCGGGAAACTACATCTCTTGAAGCAAGATCCTTCGCTGTAGGAGCATATCTTTCCATAAATCGTTCACCTTCACTATTTCTGAGAATACCACCTTCACCACGAGATCCTGCATATTGCATGGGAGATTAGCATTCAGTAATGGGAATCTGGATGGTAATCTCAATGATATAGAAAACATAAGTACCTTCAGTAATCAGGCAGCCAGCACCATAGATACCAGTGGGATGAAATTGAACAAATTCAAGATCCTGTAGGACAAGCAAATCATGACAATAATAAGTAAATTATGACACCTATATATTCTCTATTTCTCAGAGGGAAACACAATTAACCTGCAACGGAATCCCTGCCCTGGCAACCATGGCATTGCCATCACCAGTACATGTATGAGCTGAAGTAGCAGAAAAGTATGCTCTTCCGTAGCCCTGTAGAAAATAGTATAAGGCCCAACTCTTGAAATATGTGGTTAAGCCACTGGTTTCACAAAAAAAAGGTTCTTAGTACCCCTGTGGCCAGAATAGTAGACGCAGCTTGGAATCGATGTAGTGTTCCATCTTCCATATTCAATGCAATGACTCCCTGACAGGTACCTGCAACACACAAAAAAAAGACGAGGAACACGCTTCTAGCCATTAAAATACCCAGAATTATATAAAAAGAACCAAAGGAGAATCGTGAAACAATTCAATTCTGAACTTGCAAGATACCCCGTCATAGAGGTGCTTATTTATGAGACTCAAATAATCATGTCTAGAGAAACAAAAGTTTCAGAAACACAAACACCTTGGTCTAATGAAAAATACAACAGAAAGATCTTACTATACTGTAATTTGAATTTTCCTGTCAAAACATTTGAAAGACGTACCATCGCTGTTCATTATAAGGTCCAGTGCAAAGTATTCAACAAAGAATTGTGTATTATGTTTCATCGCTTGACCATACAGAGTGTGTAAAAGAGCATGGCCGGTCCTGTCAGCAGCACATGCACATCGATATGCCTGTCCACCTGTAAAAAACAAAGCAACATTATGAAGCCTGCATTAGAATGTTTGCAAGTCCTAAACCATAATCCAGCACTTTTATCAATTTATTGAGACTATTTTGTGAGGACCTTTTCCAAAATCAAGGCTCTGGCCACCAAATGCCCGCTGGTATATCTTCCCATCTTCTGTTCGAGAAAATGGTAATCCGTAATTCTCGAGTTCAATGACTGCCTTTGGCGCCTCCCTACACATGTACTGGATGGCATCCTGATCGCCTGCACAGGAGTATCCAGATGATAAATACAAGTAGAGGAAGGAGTAGCTAGCATACACACAATGAAAGTTAAAACAAGGCAATGCTGCAGGTTGTACTTCCAAAAATTCAGCAATTAGCTTGTTTCGGGAGTACGATAATCAAATAAACGCAGAGCCTCAACACGACAAAACCAAACATACCTAACCAATCACTTCCTTTGACAGTGTCATACATATGCCATCTCCAATCGTCCTCCGACATATTCCCCAACGCAGCGTTAATACCACCCTACAGCGAAATTAATCACGCACGTCAACAAGCTATCCGTTCAGAATCTAAACAGAGGAAAATCAATTCTCATTTCAGTTACAGAAACGCATCAAGCACAAGGAATCCGAACAAATCCGAGCACGAATCGGCTCAATACCTGAGCCGCGACAGTGTGGGACCGGGTAGGGAAAAGCTTGGTAATGCAAGCGGTGTTGAATCCATGCTCCGATAGCCCGATGGCCGCCCTCAGCCCCGCGCCGCCAGCTCCCACGACAACGGCGTCGTACGTGTGATCCACAACCGTATACGACGAGCCCCCCACGCCCTGGGCACACGCGAGACCAAATCAATTCAAGCTAACACGTAATCCAAACACACACCCTAACCAACCAACCGCGATGTAATCGAACCTAGAAACCCTACGTACCGGAGCGGAGGAGAAGAATCTTGAAATGTGGGATCTGAGAAAGTCATTGAAGGCTGATCTCTTCGAAGAAGAGGAAGGGAACCGAAGGCCACGGCTCACGCACCGCCACATCTCTCCCTCCCTGCTTTTTTCTTTTTTCTTCTTATTTTCCTTTTTCTCTCTTTTTTTTTTTGTTTGCTAGGATTTGGGGGTTCTGCTCTGGTGATTAATGGATAAAAAGAAAGGAAGAAGGCTTTAACGTTGGTTCGCTTTTGGAAGCATATAGTTGGCTGCTTGCCTACTGCTATGGGTTTGGATTGAGCACGGAGTGAAGGAATCGATTCCGTACGGTTTGGAGTGAAGGGGGGACCGCAGTGGCAAGCGTAGTTATGTGATAATGGCAAGTGCAGTTATGTGATAATGACAAGCGCAGTTATGTGATAATGGCATGTGTATTTTGTGACAGTGGCAAGTCCCGTTGATGATAATGGCGCGCGTGGTTTTTTTCATTTTGGTCCCCCATATTTTAGCATTTTTGCAAAAAGGTCACACTGGCATGCGTAGTTATGTGATAGTGGCATGCGCAGTTATGTGATACTGGCATGCGCAGTCACGTGATAATGGCATTTGTATCCGGCCTGCGTTTGTGCGTGGCTTTTTTCATTTTGGTCCCGAAATTTTAGCGCGTTTGCAAAAAAGTCCCCGCGTGTCTTCATTCCGAACGGTTCGGAATCTGAGCATTCTGTGCCCAATCCAGACCCCTACTGCTATGGGGTGATGACGCATGTCTTGGATTAACTGACTGTGACTGTGAAATCAATTTTTTATCGGTTATACTATCTTCCGCTGAACCAACTAATTTAAATTTCAGTCGGATAATTTTTATAATAAATCTTTAATATGTAATATTAGTAATTATCAAAGAATACTTAGAATACTTGGTCTAGTGAATAAGTGAATGAGGAGTAGCTATAGTTTCAATCCTTATCACGACAATACAACAGTCTAATTATAAAAGAACGAGCAATTCACTATTTCACGTTCTTTGTTGCCGTGGAATCATTTAAAACGAAATGGAATTATATATTTATTAAACTCAGGAATTGAAATTACGTTCCATGGCAAGGGGAATTGTGATTTGTGAACAAATATGTTTGTACACTTATTTTTAAATTGCAAAAGACGCAAGTCGGTTTAATATTTCACTTTCTATTACAAACAAAAAATGAAACATATTTTCTCTTTTAATTACTGTGATAATATAATGTGAGTATTTTCTTTAAATTATTTTCAAACAAATTGTCAAATTTTAAAATTTAAAACTTGTCCGTTATTACATGGATCGAATTAACTACCGTCCCCGGGAAGACCAAAGCGACGAGCGTCGACGTGCCTCTTACCACCGGAGAACGAAAGAGGAATGGAATGGAATAGAAACACGCTGAACTGATTTTGGCCGTGACTGATTTCTTAATGGAAAATGTAGCCACGTGGCCTGTGTTTCCACCACTTAATTAGCACCTAAATGATGAGAGAGCCCAATTCCGAATTCTCGTTGTTAACTCTAAACAACTTTGCTTGCCTTCGAAAGCGATGGGGGAAGTCGAAATCCATCGAGAAATTTGAAATTTCTCCTTTTTCGCGTGTAGTAGGTGGGCCTCACGTGCATCGCTTTGATGAATTTTAGGCCCAGTTACGGCTTTGGCCCAATGGAATTGGGCCATGTAGGATGGACAAGCCCTACTCTCTTCTTGATGGCATCGTGTCCTAAAGCAGACATATATAGTTGACTTTATTAAATTATAATCATCGTAAATGTAACATGTTTTTACCGTTAAATTCCTCAATAAACTTGATTTTTCCTTCGAGAGCCGGTAACTAAAGTTTTCTCATAATTGATGCTGATGATTCCTTCTCTTTTCTGAAAGTTTAGGAGAGCTATAGTACATCTATATTTCTCCATCAGTCGAGGTACTTGTACTAATATAGACTCCCCATGTTCTTCGTAACGGAGGACCACCAGACCATTCTAGGGGATTTAATTGAGTTTTCTGCTCCTGTCTTAAACAAGCCTGCCAGTAGCTCACAAACAATGTCGACAAACATGAGTTCGGGTTCTTGAAAACGCACGTCTCGAAAGAATCAAAATGCAGGGAATCTTGATTTTTTATTTTCGGAAAGACTGTTCCCGATATTATCAACCACCATCGTTCATTCCCCTTGGCAAAAGTACCACCACCAACCATGTCATATCCATTGCGGGTCCAAAAACACACATGTTGGCTATTCGTAAACCAAGTACTTGGTATCCAAAGCGAAGGGCTTGTTTCCCTTCGAAAGGGCATTATGTACTGAAAGGGAAGGGGAAGAAAGGAACCCCAATGGCTTTGTCCTTTTGTTCGAATTTGCACCAACGAGTCCACACTAAACAGTGAGCCAACTTGCGGATTGGAGCGAAACTCGGATGAGAAAGTATTAAATGCTGAAACCACCATGGAAAAGAATATGAAACCTAACAATTGGAGGTCCATATCGATATTCAAAGATTATTACTGTCGGATTATCGGATTTTATATAGTAACGACTCTTTCAATATTCATAAAGTTTGAACTCTAAATTTTTTTTAAAAGAATTCAATTTCTTAATATAATTTGTGTGGGTGTGGATGCTATCAAAATTCTCTTTTTAAGATGAGAAACACGATGGTAGTAACTCATAAATTCTGCCCATTGTCAACTTTAAGTTAAAAGAGGAGCAAAAATAATAACTACGGTACAAACAAATGACAACTTAGTGACCCAAAGTCAACCAAACATCAACAACCGATAACAGTAGGAAATGGTTTGTGCACTAGGAGATTTTGATTTAAGAGAGTTTTAGATTCAATCATATGAATATTAAAAATATATAATTGAAAAAAATTAATATAAAATCCAATATTATTCGACTATAAATACCGAACCGAAAAGCAAAGTGTTGGTGTGTTGGAAGATGGAAAAGAAGCTGGAACCACGTGCACTGGAATGGACCAGGGATATTGTCATTGTGGAAGGAAGGAAGGACGATGGTGGTCCAGTCCAAAGATATGCGCACGGCAGAGGAGTCCCATCATGGGACCAGCCCAACCAAACAATTTTATGAACGATAAATGGAAACAAATTGGAACCCCATCATGGGACAGCCTCCTTTCCAGAAGACAATAATAGGATTTTTGCCCAAACTGGTTTTACAGTACTAATTTATCCACAAAAATAGTGTTACTGTTAAAAAAATTCGGGAAATGATGTTGCTTTTCAAAATCGAAAATTTTTTTCTACTTAGGAACCCTAGGTCTAAATTTTTTTTCGACTTGGGACCAAAATCGAAAAAAAATTTCGACTTCCGTGGTCGAATAATTATTTTCGATTTGGGCCGAGGTCGAAAAAAATATTCGAATTGGAGACACAGATCGAAAAAAATTTTTGACCTGGGACCTGATTCAAAAAAAAACCTGCCCTTTCCCACCCTCTCACGCGCCCTCTCCTCCCTTTTTTTTCAAAGGCTCTTCCCCCCTTTTTTTTTTGAAAAGGCTCTCTCCCTTTTTTTTCAAATCAATTATATTTACCTTGTCTCTCTTAAATTCTACAATTTTAATCAATTTTTTATTTATTTTAAATCCCCCTTACTCACTATTCCAAAAGGCACATTACATACTTACATCACAATTTTATATATATATATATATATTCTTGAAGCACCTACTTGACCGACTATTCAAATTCAAAATTGGCCGAATTATCCCGTCGAGTGAGTTCAGATTCTAAGATTGTACATATCAAAAATAAAATAAATTTGGATTCAATATTGTAGATAGTCATTTTAAATTGGACAATAAAATAATAGAATCTAGAATCTGAACTCACTTGACCGGATAATTTAGATTCGATATAGGTAAAATTTTAAAATGTAATAACATCATTTAAATAAATTTCATAAATAAATAAACATGTAATATTTTTTAAAATAAATCAAGAATTGATTAAAATTGTAGAATTTAAGAGAGACAAGGTAAATGGAATTGATTTGAAAAAAAAGAAGAGGGAGAGAGCCTTTTCAAAAAAAAGGGGGGAAGAGCCTTTGAAAAAAAAAGGAGGAGAGAGCGCGTGAGAGGGTGGGAAAAAGGGAGGTTTTTTTTTGTATCAGGTCCCAAGTCGAATTTTTTTTCGATTTTTGTCCCAGGTCGAAAAAAAATTTCGATTTTGGTCCCAGATCGAAAAGATTTCTTCGATAATGAAAGTCAAAAAAAAATTCGATTTGGTCCCGGGTCGAAAATTATTTTCGATCTAAGTTCTCTAAATTTTCGACCTAGGAAAGCAACACCATTTTGGGAATATTTTCAACAGTAACACCATTTTTGGGGAAAAAATGGTACACTAACACCATTTTGGGAAAAAACCCACCAATAATACACACTTTATTATCCCCTCCAAGTTCGCGATATTTGTGCGAACAACCAGTGGAATGGACGGGGTGTAACTAGCAATATTATACTTATAGTACTAATCAAATTGTTATCTCTTACTCTCATTTATTTGGTATCTCAGGTTCGTTATCTTTGATATTTTGATGTAAATATCTTTGACGGATTCATTCGAGAACAATATACATTTTACTTATAAAAAAATAAGGAAAAATTAACTTTAGTACCCTGTGGTATTGCAAAAAATCAAGTCAGTATCCCTATGATTTAAAACGTATCAGTTGAGTCAAACTTAATGCAATTAAAATCAATTAGAGGCCTGGGCAGCTGCCCGAACCCTTTCCAACCTGCCCGAACACTGCCCGACCAACTTGGCTAGCCACATCACCAAATTTTGATGACGTGGTGCCACGTGGCTCTCTCCTCTCTCTCTCTCCCCTCCTCTTCTTCTTCTTTGTCTTCAACAACCCCGGGCACCACGCGCCGAGTCACCAATGTAAGCTGTTGTTGATTGTTGTTTGTCGGAGGTGGTGTACTTGATTAGGATCTGGTATAGTCGAGGCAAGAGTTGGACTCTTTCTCCGTAAGACGAGATTGCCCCGTATTCAGTGCTTACGGGCTGCGGCAATCGTTCCCAAGATACAATAACTTTTGGACTTCGAGTTCATAGCACAACAACCCTCGAAGATTCAGGCGAACCGTCCGATATTCAGAACTTTCTTGAGAGAGGGAGAGAAGAACAACTATCACTAATGAATGCTTATGCAATGAGTTGTGGGATGAGATGCAAATGAGGGGGAAGGGCCTATTTATAGGCAAGGATGGCTAGAATCTGAATGGCTTCTAGGCACTTCCGGGGTGCACCATGCTCTCACATTTCTGGGAGCCGAGGCACCCTTTCGGCCACCAGTTTTCTGGATGCCCGTAGGTGTCTCTTCAGGGCTCCAGGATGCCTGCTGGTGTCTCTTCGGCCACAGACCTTTCAGGCACTCCTCGTGCCTCTTCTGCCACAAGCCTTTCAGGCACTCCTCGTGCCTCTTCGGTGGCAATCTGGAAGCCTCCAGGACGTTCCAGTTTCTGGACGTACGCTGGTGGCCCTTCATCCATTGGGCCAGCTCGCATCCCTTCGCGAGCTACCTTGGACGCAGCTCATAGCTCTTCTGAAATCTGGCAAAAGTCTTAAGGCTCCTCCAGCTCCTCGCGACGATGCGCACGTGTCAAGTGCGCCACAAAGCGCCCATTGCGACCTACGTCCAATGCGTCATGCGCACGTGCACGAGTGCGTGCTCGTGCTCGGATGGTGCAAAGTACCATCCTCGCAGGCAGCCTCGGTCAGCTCTTCAGGTGGAACATTTAATGTTACACCAGCTTGGAGCTTCTCCTTTTAAACAGGAAAAAATCACTTGCGATATTCGATGTGGTAATAGTTCTCCCATCCTCAGCTTGGGCTTTTCAGCTCGGGATTTTTAGCTCAGGCCTTCCAGCTGGGGCCAAATGCATTAAATAAGTATTTATTCAAACATAAGCCACCACCGTCGAACTCACCTCGTCTCGGGCAACGTCGTGGTGCCGGTGGTGAGCGTCGAATCAACGAGAGCAATGAGGTGTCGTCGAGCCGTTGTTGGACTCGATCCGCGGCTCAACGACACCGTTGCCCACAAGCCAGTTCACGAACTCCGAGGACCAACGTGCTCGCCATATTTCGGGTGACGTCGTGGTACCGGCGGTGTCGACCAGTGTGCCTCCGACGGAGAGATCGAAGCTTTCAGCTATCATCAACGACCCCGGGCGCCACGCGCCGAGTCACCAAGGTAGGCCACCACCGTCGAACTCACCTCATCTCAGGCGACGTCGTGGAGCCAGCGGTGAGCGTCGAATCGACGAGAGCGATGAGGTGTCGTCGAGCCATTTTTGGACTCAGTCCGCGGCTCAACGATATCGTTGTCCACGCGCCAATTCCCGAAGTCCGAGGACCACCAACGTGTTTGCCTCATTTCGGGTGACGTCGTGGTACCGGCGGTGACGACTGGTGTGCCTCTGACAGAGAGATCGAAGCTTTCGAAGCTTCGCCATTAATGGCGGGTTCGAAGATGAGAACGATTAGGGTTTTAATTAAGCTTTTAATTATTAAAGTTGAACTTTGGGAATAATTTTATTCGTTGATTTTACTCGTGAGCTCGTTGATTTTATTCTTTGTTGCTTTTAATTTTTTGGTTTGATTTTTTACGGTGAGAGAAGAAGAAGAAGAAGAAGAAGAAGAATAAGAAGAGGAGGGGAGAGGAGAGGGAGAGAGAGAGAGAGAGAAAGAGAAGAGATGGTCACGTGGCGCCACGTCATCAAATTTTGGTGATGTGGCTAGCCAAGTTGGTTGGGAAGGTTGGCAAGGGTTCAGACAGCTGTACGGGGCTCTAATTGATTTTAATTATAATAAGTTTGACTCAATTGATACATTTAAACCACAGGATACTGATTTAATTTTTCGGGATAACACAAGGTACTAAAGTAGACTTTTTCCAAAAAATAATATTATACTTATAATCGAACAACTTTTTTCCGAAGTTACATGATATATTGATAATACAAGTTCAAGTAGTGCAGTATTATAACGTTAGCAAAATTCTCAATACAAAATTCAATTACGTGTTCCGTGTCAAATTCAAAGATCTCTAATGAGATACAAGAATGTTTTACCATCTGATCTTTAATTAGAGAAGAAACCAGGAAAAACTTGAATGGTAGATAGAACCATATATGTTAGATACAAAATATCAATAGATAATATAGAGTCCCCATGAATTAATTAACCAGAACATGGGAGGGACCAAGAGAGCAGAATTTACATAAAAAAGAAAGACGGTAGTGGGTGGCAGAGAGCAAGAATAATAGCAGCAGTGGTCCTAGTATACCTGCGCACTTCAATCTGTTCTTGTGACCTACATACAATATAGTCCGTTGCCCAATGGACTGACTAATCCAATTTGTAGTCGAGGTTCATCTGCACGTTGAAATTTATTTTGTGGTGTTCGTGATCATAGAAGATCGAGGTGCTTCACTCTGATGGGCAACCCTTTAGGGAAGTCGACGAACGGGAAGGCGAAGGCTTGGTCAGGATCAGCCAGCTCCCAGTGGTAGTTGAGTACCAAATGGTGGATGAAAACAGCCATTTCGAGTTTGGCCAGTTCCGATCCGGCGCAGAGTCGCGGGCCGCCACCGAACGGCATGAAATGGTTGCTACCCGTCGTCGTGGTTGTGCTCGTTCCGGTGGAAGAGCCGCGAGAGTTCAAATTCTGTTACATAGAAAATATAATAGATTATATCATGATACATTTTCAACACTTATAATTAATCGCAAGTAGCGATTTTAACAGAAGTGACATGATAATTTTTTTTTGAGGACTACATGACATGATAATTATTGGTTAGGCGATTGGCTTGGCGTTGACAAATTGATGGGGTACGATAGCTAAAGCTAACACAAACAAAGAAACCGATGTAGCACCAGTAATTGTACAGGTACAGTATCAGAAAAAATCTGATGGGATTCACATGGGTTTGCGTCTGCCCCCTGCTTTTGACAAACTCTTGGTTCTAACAAAAGACTATTTTCTGACATAATCTCTTGAAACAATGTTTTGTGTCCATCTATGGATAAAAAGGGTGCTTTCGAAATTAAAATTAAGAACAATGTTTAAAATATGCCCGAATAAGAAAATTGTTCTGCAATATTCAAAGTGGTAAAATTCAAAATTTTAATTCGCGAGAAATTTTTTGAAATTTATTCACTTGAATTTGAGTTTCAAAAACTGAAATTCAATTTATATATATATTCCACTCACAATAAATGACAAGTCTACGCAATACAATATTTTCTCATAAAAAAGAGGGTTAAGGGGTAAAAAATTCAGCACCATCTCAAATTCTGGCACAATACTATAATCAAAAATACTTTTTAAAATTGGATATCTAAAAAAAACTTTCCCCGAAAAAGCTAATCTAACTGGCAGAATTGTGACGAAGCAGATTGACCCACCAGAAATAAAAGAAGCACTACCGCACGTGCACATGATAAGCACCATCGCACGTGTACGCGATAGCCCCACGTCCACTGTCCACATGGGGGAAAGGAGGACACTTCTAAATTTCAAATTTCTCTTCCGAGGCAACAAGTTTATTAATTTTTTTTCCCATAAAATAAATAAACCGTAGTAATTTTGATTTGAAGAATATTGTTGCAACTTTGAACCCTGGTCATTATAATTTGAATTGTCAATATACTATAATAAAAAGTTCAGTTATGAAAACTTAACAACACTATTTTATCAAGATAATTTAAATTATCTGGTCCCATGTTTATCGAAAACATGAAATCGGATATAGCCGTACACCCAAATTCTCCCTGTTTCAATGACAGTTCAACTTCTCTCTACTACTATACAGTTTCCCTTCTCATATGATATGGAGTGGTGGCTATGTTTTGGTAGAGAAGTCCCACCGATTTAATTGTTCCTTATCCACAAAACAAAAAATAAATATAAATAACAGGTGTGCACCTTTTTTCTTTTTTGGTGAACAAAATGAGTTGTAAAAGGATATATAGTATCTTAACACGGTACAGCAGAAAAAGTTTGCACTCCAACCACCCAAGAATAAGATATTTGAGTTAGATTTTGTAAACCTAACATGGTAGCAACTAGTCGATAGTCCAACTTAATTGGTCGATAATTCAATATTTTTTCTCCAAAAGTAACCGTTCCGTTACCGAATATTGACTAAGTCAGACTGTTTTTTACACCTAACCAAGACTTGAACTTTGGACTCCCTTAAATTTTACAACTCCTTGTACCGCTAGGCTACAAGCCCTTTGATACTAAGTTAGACTAATTGTAAAACAACTTCGTTCGGTTGACTGTGAGGAGAGGTTCTAAGTACCAGAAAACGTTGTTTGGCAGGTTTTTGTTAAACTTATTTTCACCGGTGATCTAAACGTTGGCGAGAAAGTATCAGTAAAATTGATGACCAAGATACTACTGAAGAGTGGACTTTTGTTTTGTAAAGATAAATTTTTATACCTGGTCACAAAGAGTTGAATAATATACATTCGTTAAATCATTCAATATTTTGTGTTAGTAGTTTAAGTGGCCCGTGCTAGATCGTAGACTATATTTTGACAACTATAACAGTTACTGGGGCACAAATCTATAAGTTTTATATCGAGCATCCGAACATTCACATAACTATCTAATTTAAATTAGGGTCGAATAACATCAACAAAACAACATGTAATCTATGTACCAACGCTTAAATCAGCGAAGGAACGTGAGTCAAGTAAAAATAAAATAAAATAAATGCATCAGAGTCAAGGGCTGTTAAAAAATAAGTAGTTAGTAGTTGGGCAACAACTGACCTGCTGCTGCCATCTCCATGGATTGAAGAGCTGAGGCTGTTCAAAAATAGTGGAATCTAAGTGCACGGCTGCAATCACTGGCAGCACTTTCCAGCCACGCGGGATGTCAAATCCTGTATTAAAATCATACCATTAAATATTATGTTTCATTCTAAAAAAATTTATAATATTTATCTTTTAATTGAATTAAAGTTAAGTAACATGCTAGATCTGGTCAGATTTTGTTGTTGTTGATAATACATAATCATTGAGATTTATCACATTTTGGAACGTCTTAATTTTCGTAGAGTTATCAATATATTACAATACCATTACATATTTTTGTGTAACATATCAGTGTATTTTGTTAAACACATAGTGTCCGGATTTTCGATTAGTGTCCAAATTTTCTTTCCAAATTATAACACCTCAGTTTTTGGTTAGGATTATAACACCTCATTTCGCTGAGGGTATTGTGTAAACCGAATTCAAAGGCACGCACCAATTAGATTGCGACACGTATGGGTCCCCAAACATCCTTAACACGTGAAAATATCGAAACTTTTCCATTTCCAAACAAAAAAATCGGACTTAACAATTTACCTTTATATCGGACATCTTTGAGAGCCTTTCTGTGAAGGAACCTCACCACGTTCCCGAGTCTCAGTGTCTCACTTATGACCTTTAGAAATGGAAAATTCAAGTACAATAAATAAATAAGATCAATAAATAAGGAAGACTCAAGTCTCAAAGCCCATATCAACATTATAAAAAAAATTAATAATTGAGGGCTATCTCAGCTCACGCATTGAGTGAATTCCATTTTCTTGTAATCATCCCAATTGAGTTCCGTCTCTCCTGCCAGCCGCTTGGCCCTAGCGATTCCAATGTGCTCTTCCTGATAATCCAAAATCCATCCACACAAAAAAAAACAATTTAACAATTTGAAGAGTAGTATGCAGTTTGGGTTGATCTTGTGACAAATTGTTTTACGCACAATTCGTGTCATGTCAAGATGTCAAGTTGATCAAGTTAAAAACTTTACAAACTGACACAATGAGCTTTGTGTAAGTGAACATCCCGGAAACATATATATTTTTTAGAAAGGTAAAATTTTTTACACTACGACAATGTCAGGATTTGAACCCTCGACCTCCAAGATATTTATAACATTTTGTCCTGCTAGACTACAAGCCAGGAAATAAATTTATATGTTTTGAAAATCTAACTTCCGGAAAAAAAAATTCCGCCAAAACTCTTTTTTATATGGTAAATCTTCATACCATAATTACACCATAATTTGAACCATCGATCTTCCAGAAAACCAATATCTGGCCGACAAAGAAACGGATCCTAACCGAGTTAGATGGGCGGCTGGGTTTACCTGCAACTGTTGAACAGCATCAGGACAAGCTTGCAAGAAATAGATGGCCAAAGCAATAGCAACGGAGGAAGTCTCGTGGCCGGCAAATAACAAGCTAAGCACCAAATCAAGAATTTGCTCCGTGGAAAGATTGGAATGTTTCAGAACCCATCCAAGGAGATCGTCGTCGTCCATGTTCTCCTCTCCCACCTCCTTCATGCTCCTGATCCTCTCCTCCATTTTCGTCTCTATGAACTTCAGAATCGTTGACCGAGACTGCCCAGAGAAACAGCAAGATGAGAATCAACCCACTAAAACAGAGTGCTATTAAGGGATTTGAAGAAGAAAACTTGGAACTTGGAAGAGTTTTTTTGTAATTTTACCTGGAGGGCCTTTCTATATGCTGTTCCAGGGAAATTAAGGGGTGGAGAAACTACTCCTTTCATGAAAGTGACGTACTCTTTCTTCAGTTGCTCGGTCTCTGGCTTTCCAGGATCCAAGCTCATGATGTGTTTGGCCATCAAATTAAATGTGAACTGCAAATTTAATGTCCACCTCTCATAAGCCAACCCAAAAGAAAGAAAGTTCTTCTTTAGTATGTTTAAAGCCCTTTAATTTTACCTTTTTGGCTTCATCTTGGGCTAAGAATGTGTAGTCCTCTTTCCAAGCGCTCAGAACAAGCAAGGATTGCCTCTCCACTTCCCTAAACAAGCAAGTCCTGAGCCTGGCATGGCTCAGGAAATTGAGTGATATGATCCTCATGTCTCTGTGCATGTCTCCAACCAGAACCAACATGGACCATTTCCCAAGGATCCCACCTATCACAATAATTAGGCATAAATGTTGCAAATTAGGCAATTTTGTAACAGCCCAAAATCCTTGCAAATCGTAAACATATTGGAGTTATATAAAATTATAATTGTTAAAAAAAATAAGTATCCCACCTATGCTCCTTGGGTAGCTGCATTCAAATAGCCTCCCTTCGTTCTGCAGAATGTATCTGTTCAGCCCAGCATCTGCAGAAACTATTGTTGGGTCCCCAAACAAGTTGGACTTGTAAATCTTCCCATACCTGCAGTTGAAAAAAATTGGATAAAATAATTTGTACAAATTCTTCTCTCTTTCCTTTTTTATTTTATCTTATTTTTACCTTTGGATGTGTTGTTGCATGAACTCTCCAATTGAAGTGGCAGAGTAAGGCCTCAGGTAGCCAATGGTTTCTCCAATGAAGGGCCAGCCCATTTTGCCTGGTGGGAGATTGAGTCTTGTTTGCTTCCTCTTTATGAGTATTAAGATCATAATTAGAGACAAAATTGATGGGAGGAGCAAGATCAAAAGCTCTGAGTCAGACATTGGAAGCCTGACTTTCTCTCTCTCTCTACAACAAATAGAAATGAGACAATATGATCTTTTAAAAGTTAGAAAAAGGTTTGGAGGTCTTAAAAGTTATGGATGCAGGTGGATCTAACGCAGCGAAGCTTATTGAAGAGGATTGAACCCAAGAGGCTTAGGCTTGCTTTTATAACCTTCTCTTTTGGCGCGTCTTCAGGAAATGTAGCGCTAAAGGGGCCACTAGTGGGTGGAATTTCATACTAATATGGTCTTAATAGTTAATACCCATCCTAATTCCTACTTCATAGTGCAATTAAATTAACTCGCCTTCTAACTCATTTAGATTAACCGGTGAAGACGATGTTCTAAATTAATCAAGATGTTTCAAATTTGATTACTTAAAAAAAATTAACTCTCCCTTTCTCTGACCCAGACGAGCTGCCATAAAGATGTTCTACTTTAATTATAAAAAAATTCAGCTTTTAAAGTTCAATTGTTCTGCTTCGTATACCACCTGTAATGTGAATAATCGTTAAGTCGATTAATTCATTTTTGAGCCAGACATGATATCTAAGTAGCGATGAATTTTTTCTAACAAGTATTTGACAATGTCGTATTTTCAATAACTTGAACTAACGATCTTTTGATTAAGTAATATTAGTTTACTTTAAGTAATTGTTGGTAAATACATCTTGTCATTGGTAGTGTTGCACAATTTCATTAATTAATCATCTGGATCTTGGGTATGGACCAAAAAGTTAGTTTATTCTTCTTCTTTTTTTAGAATAGAAAAAAAGGAAAAGTCCACTTAAGTACCCTATGGTATCGCGAAAAATCAAGTCAGTACCCTATGGTTTAAAACGTATCAATTGAGTCAAACTTATTCCAATTAAAGGCCCTGGCAGCTGCCCGAAGCCTACCCGACCTGCCCGAAACCTGCCCGGCCAACTTAACGTACCACATCATCAAAACTGATGACATGGCGGCCTCTCTCTCTCTCTCTCTCTCTCTCCCATCCTTCCCCTCTCTTCATCATCATCATCATCATCATCATCATCATCGTCCCAAAAACCCACCGACGGTGACTAATTCAGTGGCCACTCCCCCGCCTGCTGCCACTCCGGCCAGCTCCCCACCGGCCACAGCCCCAGTGAGCTCCCCACAGTCTGTGGCTCCCACCGTGGTCACTCCCGTTCCTTCCCCAGCTATGGTCGCCACCCCCGCCATTCCTCCGGCGAGCTCTCCCCCTGCTCCTGCCGTTGCTCCCGCTGTCGGTTCTCCGACACCATCCTCGAGCAAGAAGAAGAGCGAATCCCTACCCGACGCCGTCCAAATTAACCCAACGCCGTCCAAATTAAAACAACGTCCTCGACACGCGACGGGGAGGGGTACTTCCTGTTGGGACCGCTGGAGCTCGGGGTTCTGTCCGGGCCCATGGACCCGAAATTCGGCAGTGGCGGCGACAGGTCGGATAATGGCTCCTCTCGGGTGCCCTTCTCGGCTCTACTAGGAGGGGCGTATGTGAGGAAGAGGGGGAGGAAGGACATTTTGGAGAAGAAGAAGCAGCTGTGGGTGGTTCCGGTGTGGAGGGAGAGAGGAGGCGACGAGAAGGACGAGGAGGAGGAGAATGCGGTTGGGGCAGGGGAGGAGGAGGTGGACGGACGGGTCCAGTGGGACCCTTGGAAAGGCCGGGGAGGATAGAGTCCACGTGGACGGACGGGTCCAGTGGGCCCTCGGAATGGGGAAGAAGAGAGAGAGGGGAAGAAGAAGAGAGTGAGGAAGAAGAAGAGGGGTGGAGGGTACACGTGGGTGCCACATCATCAGAAAAATCTGATGTGGCTGCTTCACGTGGCCGGTTAAGGTTCGGGCAAAACGGGCAGGCTCCGGGCAGCTGCCCGGGCCTCTAATTGATTTTAATTGGAATAAGTTTGACTCAATTGATACGTTTTAAATCACAGAGTACTGACTTGATTTTTTGCGATACCACAGGGTACTTAAGTGGACTTTTCCCTAGAAAAAAAGTTAGTTTATTCGATGTGGTTACTTTAAGCCTTTTAAAGCTTTTGGAGAGAAGAGAAGGAAACAACAGTTGTCGACTCGGAGATATACGTCATATACAACCAAAGCGTAAAACAAATGCAAATGATTGAATAATTCGATTTCATATATAATTCCAGGTCAAAAAATCACATATTGTCTTTGGCTGACGACGTAATTTTTCGTGCGGTTTTTGTTGTTTATAAGGGATGTTCTCTCTCTTTCGTACTCTGTTAGTTTTAGATGGAGTAATTGGAAAAGATTTTTTCCCAATGGTTTTTTGCAATTTTAAAATTGTCAATTAGCCACGGCGCATGTGTTGGTAATTTGGACAAATTTTACATTTTTAACTTAACCGTAATTAGTAAAACAATATGGCTATAATATGACAAAAAACAATATATACGATGTTATTTACCAAATTTGGTACATACATAATCTAAAATTATGTTTTAAATTTACAAAACTGTTCTTGAATACTTTAAATGGCATGCAATTAATGACTAGAAACACGAAAAGTATTGATGGGGTGCAGTTAAAAGTCTCTATGCATTAAAAGTAAATGGTGGTGTTGGACCTTTAGGCCCAATCAGGCAATTATTATTGTGCCTGATTGGGCCTAGGCCTAAATGTTGGGCGGAATGGGCCGGTCAACGCAGGGGCCACACCAGGCAAGGTTGTCAAAATCGGGATCCCACTAAAGATCGTTCGGGCATAGAGAAAGCGTAGATCGTAGAATCGTAACACGGATCGTAAGATCTACCAAATAGACAAAATTATAGAAATAATTAAGATTAATAATTTTTTCATTAATTTTTTACTAATGACCAATTTTTCTTCATAAATTTATACACAAAAACCTCAATACATTTTTAATGATAATCCACTACGTATCTATAGATTACATAATGTGATTGACGAGCAATAAATAAAATAAAATAAACATCAAAATTGATATAAAAAAATAAGTGGCAAAAAATTGGCAGGATGAACATATGGATTTAAATAACTCTTAGGCTATTAATCTCAGAGATATTAATTAATATAAATTTGATTATTAATTTATGGGCTCGATAATAATCATATTATTTTAAGCATTTTAGTCGATCAATAGTTATTCGAATAACAAATATTATTAAAAAATATTAAACCAAGTATAGTAGAATTTTATGTTTTGGCCTATACAGTAAAAAAAGTATAGTTATCCAAATAACATATATTATTAAAATGTTAAACGAAGGATAACCCTTTATCATTCTCTCTCCCCTGGAAGCATTGAGAAGCATCCATCGCTCCAACTCGGATCTCAGGATCTTAGGAGTTAACTCGTAGATCTCAGGATCTTAGGAGTTATCACTCAGATCCCGCTCGACTCCAGATCTTGTACAGGCGCTGACTCGTTTTGTCCACGGTGAATCGTAAAATCCTAAGATCCTAGGAGTCAACTCTAGATCATAACAACCTTGCGTGGCGCTGACGCATTTGCGACCAGAGTTGGCGGCCCACGTGGCACGCTGATGTGGTGCCACGTGGCAAAGGTAGGGGTGGCTTTGCCACGTGGCATGCCATGCGGCCCAGAAGTGTCACGTGGCGGACATGCGGCCCAGAAGTGTCAGGTGGAGGACATGTGGCCCATAAGTGCCACGTGGCAGCCATGCGCGCCACGTGATGTGCCGCGTGGCGCGTCCTGATTGGCCTAATTTTTCTATAAAAAGGAAAATCCGGCTGAACCAAAAGATAATTCTCCTTACAACCTCTCAATAGAAAGGCAAAACTTTAGAATAGTCCCTGAGTTTTGATCAGATTTTCAATAGAGGAAATCTCGTAAAAATTAATTACGAATATGTTATAACGTGATCGTAATTCGATTGGCACGAAGACATAGTTGACCCTAAACCTGTAGACCTCTTGCTTAAACAAGTAAGTGATTTATTATTAACGAATTAATTTATTAATTAATCAGGTTTAATATATAATTACTCGTTAATTACATGTTAAAACTAATAGATGGAAACCAATACATTATATTAAATGTCCGATACGATATTATTTACGTATCTTAAGTTTCATTTTTTCGATTTAAATTTTTAGTTGCATATCTTTGAAATAGTAGGTATTAATATATTCAAAGTGTGTGAGCCAGTGTATTGTACTAATATAAAACACGTATAAGTCAAATGACATTTAGTCTAACGACACAATTCATGAAAAAAATACGTTTGGCTTGGGTGGTCCAAGGTGCAACCTCTTATTTATTTACCAATGCAAGGTAGGTAGGATAGTAATGGGTCGTACCTCGTTTCTCAGGAGTCGGTGGGTCAATTCGCACCCTTTGTGGAAATGATAAAATTTTGCTTTGGAGGGGAACAAAACCCAATGTCGTATAGAGCCCCGAGGTTTACGCCAACCCGCCTAAATTTTATTCACAAAAAAAAATTTCAAAGATGACTAGAGTTCAAACACTAACATGCGTAATCATGGCGTAAATTTTACTTTAAAAAAATATTACATGTATAAACTAAGCAATTAAATCAACATGCATGGTAAATTTTGCTATCATTTGAGATTTTGTTCTACTATTATGTAGGTGCTCAAATGTGAAGTGATATTGCTTAGAAATATATTAATTCATAATATGCCTGTTTTACACAAACAATCTTGATTATTGTGGTCCTTTTGCAGTTTGATGATTGATTAATGTGATCATTATCCAGCAAATGGCAGCAATAATTGATCATCCTTTTCGTTTGAGCTGTACTAATATTAATCATGAATAGTATTCTAGCCAGGACGTGCATGCCCATATGACGCGCGACCCCCAGGAAGAAGGGACAGGGCAGCTTAGTTGGACTGAATCTAATTTTTTATAAGTACAAAATTTATATTTTTAATGATGATTATAACTTCACAATAAATATATATATATATATATTGTTCGGATATCAAAAAATTTCGGTAAAAGAAATGACTCTAATTTTATAGAACAGTGGTCCTGTCTTTTTCGGTTCGGTCCAGAAATGGACTGCATCGATGTCCTCCGGTTCGTATCATTGTCATATGCAAGAAATTTTAATTGCAATCAAAAGTTGCGAAGATGCAACTAATCACTTCGTTAAATTAGAAGCTCTGACAACGATTTTCCGGCCAATAGAAGTGAGAGAAACATATTTTCTATAAAGATGTAATGAACTAAATTTGGTGGTCAGAATTAGTAATGGTTCGTGATTCTCTAATTTGGAAGGAAGAAAAGGGACATGATTATAGAGTATTATGACTAAATTTTGTCCCAAGCTATAACGTCTCTCACTTGTATTGCTTCCTCGTAAACAGTGATGAGTGTGTAAACGCTCATGTTTTATCATATGTTTCGTGTGTGTTTAGTCATGTTTTGATTTATATTCATCATGTCATGTCAAGTCTTATGATCATTTTAGTATATTTATGTTCGGGAATGGATTTCTACCCATTGTCATATTTTGTAAGAAATTGGAGCTCAATGGAGGTCGTTCGAGAGGTGATTTCAAGAGACTATATTATAAAAATCATAACTTTCTGCTCGAGTGTTCGATTATATCAAATGAGATACCGTTGGAAAGCTTAAAGAGAGATCTACATTTCGTCTTTTATAGTCAAGGCCCAATTCGAAGTGCAAGAGGGTCAAAACTGCACAAAACAAAGATGCGACGAAGCTGATCAGCGACCCGGCGAGCGCCAAATACTTGGCGGGCGCCAAGTCTGTTACAGAAAGTTGTGTTGGCGGGCGCCAACTCCATTGGCGGGTGCCAGGTCCTCGATGATGAATTTTTCGGACTTCCTCTTTACACGAGAACTCGATTTGTTTTAGTTATATTCGACTTTTAGCCTCATGTTTCGGCTTTAGGACTTAAGTTATATTATTTATATTATTACTTGGCCAGCAAGACTTCCAATTTAGTTTAACCTCCTCTAGGTTTTTCTAATTTCTAGTTAGATTTTTGGCTATATATAGCCCTTAGTTTCTTAGGTTTAAAGGGGAGGACGTTTTTTGGACGTGACTACTACAACTTTGACACAGCCTTTAGAGCTTAATAAAGCCACGATTCCAGTTAGTACGGGAAAAGGATTGGCAAAGCTTGATCATCACGACTAAGCTTTCTCTATCTCTACCTTTATGTTAATTGCTATCATGTTCTTCGTTAATCTATTGTACTTTGTTAACACGCTTAGCGAGTAATTCTCTTGTGAGTGCGATGCCCTAATTATGTGATTACTCGTCTATGTTAGCTATGGTTTGATTATCTTTCGTAGTAGTTGTAAATTGATGATCTTAATACTTAATCTAACTTGATCACTTAGATTATGATTTTAGTTGATAATAATGGACCGGAAGGCATTAGAATAAACGGAAGAGTCAATTGACATGTCTTAAGGTATTAATGAGAAATCTTGATACTAAGGGATAACCTGCTAGGAGTTAACTTCATAATTGAGTTTAGTTTAGTTCTTGGTCTAATTAATGAGCGGAAGCGTTGGTTAGTAGTCATGAACTACTCTAGCTTAGTTTTATCGTCCTAATGAGCGGAAGCGTTAGGGAGATGCATTAGAACACTTCGGGTACTAGTTAGAACTTCATAAAAATCATAGTCTCAACATAGATGGATAGTCCATAAGGGTATCGTGCTCGTTTATCTCCATTGATTTACAACTCGTCTTTTATTTGTGTTTTCGATCTCGTTTATTTATTTGCGACCTTTCACAATCATTATAAAACTTTAATTTTTCCGCTTCACACAATTACTTGCCTTGATTTAGTGTTCAACCCTCAGTTCTAAGAACCTTACTTACCACTATACTATTTGCTTGTGCGTTTAATTGTTCGCAATTTTGCGTACATCAAACAGACAAAATTACTTGATATAGCGTTGATATTAATACAGTTACAATTTATTAGGTTAATTACAATTTAGTCCTTGAGCTATCATTCGCCTACTGCAAAAATAACTTTAATCCAAAATATTCAAAAAAATTTAAAAATAATATACCTCCCCGTTATCCTCTCCATCCCTCAACTTCTTCTTTACATTCAATGATTCATCGTTGTAAAGAAACAAATTACATAATTTAACACATATAAAGATGTAATTTTTTATATTACATCTTTATATGTAATATTTTTTAGAATTTAACAAATTATATATTTTTTTCCCAAAGGGCTTGTAGCCCAACGACACAAAGCGTTGTAAATTTTTAGAAGGTCTAAGGTTCAAACTTTGGCAATGACATTGCGTTATAATTTACCTTAAAAAAAATATTTTTAACATAGAAGTTATGCATACACAATTTTTTGCTTACAATTATATTGATATATTTGGACAAAAAAATTGTATCAGAAGATAATTAAAATGGGCGGGATACACGTGGTCAAACGGGATTGGTGTGTCCTTATCTTCGTAACAAGGACCAAATTGGACAAACCTAAAAAGAAAAGAAAAGGCAGCCCATGCCCATGCCAAAGCTGGGGTGGGTGGGGTGAGCCCCATCAAAGCCGTAACCACTCGTGCGGATGCCCAGCACTTCCAATGATTGCTACTACCACGCCCCTTTAAATACTGTGGGATGGGTGCGTGCGTGAGACCCCCAGCGGTCAACTTTCCGTCTTGTCGAGGCCTACACGTGTGCGTGCAAGTTTTGCCCTTCATTTTGCCAAAGATCGCATCGAATATTAATAAATTCACTAATCTAGGTTTGAGTCTGATAAAGTAATACTAATTGATGATACCAGTGAAAAATTCAAGAGTTGATTTTTTCAAATTACAGGAATGGTATAATATTTTTTGAATAGTAAAGACAACATTAGTAATTGGAAGAAACACCCGGAACCAAAGGACAATTTTCCAATTTTTCCAATTTTCTGAAATCACATCCCAAACACCACCGGAAAGACTATCATAGATTTGGAACACCAAAATATTTAGCAAATTATTAGACTAATTAATTCATGTTTATTAGCCTCTCGAAAACTCATTTTTTGGAGTAGAAATGGTGGGGTCATGCCCCTATATAAATACGACAATAATCAAAGACATTAGTCATAAATATGTTGGGTTTGAATGGAAAATTCAGTGCAAGCCCAATAATGGAAAGGCCCAAAGGAAAGGCCCAAAAGGGAGATGGAAGGTTGCAATCCCACATTGAATAGAGCAAGGAGGATTTCCTTGTTTATAAGGAATTCCCCTCCTTGCCTTTCAACTTGATTGACTTCCTAAAAGGCTGACTCACCGCTAGCTGCCTGCGAGGACGGTGCGATGCACCGTCCGAGCACGAGCACGCGCGCGCGCGTGTGCGCATGGCGCATTGGACGCAGGTCGCAATGGGCGCTTTGTGGCGCACTTGGCACTTCACACGTGTCGCGAGGAGCCTTAAGTATTTTTCCCGGGTCTGGAGGCAGCTGCGCAGCTATCGAAGCGACGAGGAGCTGCAAGCGCCTTCAGGTTGGCCGCCGAAGAGGCACGACGGGCTGGAAAGTCCGGGAGACTTCCAGAAGGCCGAAGGGCTGCGAAATCCATCACGAAAGGGCGCGTCCCTTCGGGGTGGCTGCCTCCCTGCCTCCTCCAGCCTATAAATAGGCCTGCCCCCCTGCCAGAATTCTCATCCCAGCAGCAAGTGCACCTCCTAGCATTGTTGTCTTCTCCTCTCCCCCCCGTTCTTTACTTAGAAAAGAGTCCGAAAGTTCTGGGTATATAAGGGTTCGCCCGAAAG
The DNA here is from genome assembly GCA_963995505.1 of Hypericum androsaemum. Taxonomy (NCBI): domain Eukaryota; kingdom Viridiplantae; phylum Streptophyta; class Magnoliopsida; order Malpighiales; family Hypericaceae; genus Hypericum; species Hypericum androsaemum. Next base: position 17,374,178 of record OZ023188.1, on the reverse strand, counting down.
TTTCGAGATACGTGTGCAACGGTCTTGGAAATGCCCTAAACAGTCGTTGTATCTTGGGGACGATTGCCGAAGCCCGTACCGCACTGAAATATACGGGACAATCTCGTCTTACAGAGAAAGTGTCCAACACTTGCCTCGACTGAAGTAGATCCTAATCAAGTACACCACTCCGACAAACAACAATCGTAAGACGAGATTGTGTACTTGAAGATGGCATCGACAAGCTCAGCGCCAGTGCCAGCGGTCCCGGGAATTGTCCATGCCAAAAGGCCGGCCAAGTTCAACGGTACCGAATTTAAGAGGTGGCAACAGGAGATGTTGTTCTACCTGACGACGCTCAACCTGGTTCGATTCTTGAAGGAAGAGGCTCCGAAGGTGGCAGAAAATGAGGCAGATCAACAGAAGATTAACGCCCTCGATGCATGGAGTCACAGCGACTTCCTATGCCAGAACTACGTCCTGAATGGACTAGACGACACGCTCTACAACGTCTACGCGGAAGCTAAGACCGCTAAAGAGCTGTGGAGTTCACTCGAGAAGAAGTACAAAACGGAGGATGTCGGGACGAAGAAATTCATCGTCGGACGATTCCTCGACTTCAAGATGGTGGACTCCAAGAAGGTCATCAACCAAGTGCAAGAGTTGCAGCTAATCCTTCACGAGATCCAAGCTGAAGGGATGCAACTCAGCGAGTCCTTCCAAGTAGCTGCGATGATCGAGAAGCTCCCCCCGCTCTGGAAGGACTTCAAGAGCTACCTCAAGCACAAGAGGAAGGACATGGGCCTAGAAGACCTGATCGTGAGACTTAGGGTCGAGGAAGATAACCGAAAGTCCGAAGTCAAGCAAGGCAAGGCCAACCCCGAGACCACCGTGCACCTCGCAGAGGGAAAAGGTAGCAAGAAGAGGAAGAAGTCTGGGGATAAGCAGGAGAAGCAAGAGCCCAAGAAGAAAAAGAAGATCAAGGGCGACTGCTACAACTGCGGTAAACCCGGACACATGGCTAAGGACTGTCGCCAGCCAAAGAAGGACGACCAAGGAAGGGCTAACCTGGCTGAAGACTTATCCCAGATGGATCTGTCAGCCGTGGTGTTTGAAGCCAACTTGGTGGACAATCCGAGAGAGTGGTTCGTGGACACTGGAGCTACCCGCCACGTCTGCTCGGACAAGGAGATGTTCTCGAACTATATCCCGATCACCGGTCGAAAATTGTTCATGGGAAACTCCGCAACGTCCAAGATCGTTGGTCTGGGAAAGGTGGTCTTGAAGCTGACCTCAGGAAAGGAGCTGACCCTCAAGGATGTGCTGCATGTCCCGGACATCTGCAAGAACTTAGTCTCTGGCTCACTGTTAAGCAAAGCCGGTCTTAAGCTTGTATTTGAGGCTGATAAGTTTGTACTGACCAAAGCGGGTCAATTCATAGGAAAGGGTTATCTAGAGAGGGGGCTGTTTAAGATGAATGTAATAACTGTACATCACACCTTTAACGGTGAAAATAAAGTTAACACTTCTTCTTACTTGGCCGAGTGTTCTAATTTATGGCATGGTAGATTAGGACACGTAAATTTAAACTCGCTAAGAAAGTTAGTAAGTTTAAATTTATTACCGAATCTAGAGTTCAACCCATCCGATAAATGTGAAGTATATGTGGAGGCTAAAATGACCAAAGCACCTTTCAATTCGGTGGAAAGAAGTACTACGCCTTTAGAATTAATTCATACGGACACTTGCGATATGAAACACGTGCAAACTAAAGGCGGAAAGAAATACTTCATCACGTTTTATCGATGATTGCACGAGATACTGTTACGTATGTCTCCTAAAGGGCAAAGACGAAGCTCTTGATGCTTTTAAGAGATATAAGAATGAGGTTGAAAATCAACTCAGCGTAAAAATCAAAATCATCCGAAGTGATCGAGGAGGAGAATATGTAGCTCCGTTTGAGGAACTCTGTCAAGAACATGGCATTATTCATCAGACGACTGCTTCATACTCACCTCAATCGAATTGCGTAGCTGAACGCAAAAATTGAACTCTTAAGGAGATGATGAACGCTATGTTGATTAGCTCGGGCTTACCCCAGAACATGTGGGGGGAAGCTGTGCTCTCAGCTAACCACATTCTAAACAAGTTGCCACACAAGAAAAGGGATAAAACCCCATATGAACTATGGAAAGGAAGGAAGCCTTCCTACAGTTACTTTAAAGTGTGGGGGTGCCTAGCAAAGGTCGAAGTACCTAAGCCTAAGCAGGTGCGAATAGGACCCAAGACCATTGATTGCATCTTTATCGGATATGCGCAAAATAGCAGTGCTTATCGATTCTTGGTGCATAAATCTGAAAACCCTGAGATAAACACGAGAATGGTCATAGAATCAAGGAACGCAACATTTTTTGAAGATAGCTTTCCTAATAAGGAAAGAAAGGAAGCAAGTCCGAAGAAAAGGGCTCACGAGACTACGCAAGAGTCAAATTAGAAAGATGATGAACCTAGACGTAGTAAACGGACGAAGGTAACCAAATCTTTCGGTCCGGACTATCTAACCTATGCGTTAGAAGATGAACCCAGGACAATCCAAGAGGCATTGTTCAGTCCAGATGCTCCTCTCTGGAAGGAAGCTATCAATAGTGAGATAGAATCCATTATGCAAAACCACACGTGGGAAATCGTGGATCTCCCACCGGGCTGTAAACCTTTGGGATGCAGGTGGATCCTAAAAAGGAAATACAAAGCTGATGGATCAATCGACAAGTACAAAGCTCGATTGGTAGCTAAAGAGTTCAAACAAAAAGAGGGATATGATTTCTTTGACACGTATTCACCGTCACAAGAATCACATCAATTAGAGTACTCATAGCTGTTGCAGCACTCTATAACCTCGAGATCCACCAAATGGACGTAAAAATAGCTTTCCTAAATGGAGAACTGGAAGAGGAGATATACATGGAGCAACCTGAAGGGTTTGTGGCTCCCGGTCAAGAGCATAAAGTATGTCGACTAGTCAAGTCACTATACGGGCTAAAACAAGCGCCAAAACAGTGGCACGAGAAATTTGACAGAACAATGTTGTCAAATAGATTTAAGATCAATGAGTGCGATAAATGTGTTTACATTAAGGGCGCACCTGAAGCTTACGTAATTGTATGTCTCTATGTAGATGACTTACTAATTATGGGAAGCAATAAAGAGGTTATTGTGAAAACTAAGAACATGTTAAAGAATCACTTTGACATGAAAGATATGGGTCTGCAGACGTCATACTAGGAATAAAAATTTCTAGAAAAGTTGACGAAATTATCTTGACGCAATTCCACTACGTGGAAAGCGTGCTCAAGAAATTTGAAGCTTTTGATAAACTTTCGGTTAAGACTCCAGTAGATTTGAATCTATACTTAGCCAAGAATCGAGGGGACCCAGTATCTCAACTGAAGTATGCGCAAATTATCGGGAGCTTGATGTATTTAACAAACTGCACTCGTCCCGATATTGCGTACACGGTTAGCAAACTTAGTAGATTCACAAGTAATCCAGGAAAGGATCACTGGCTAGCTCTAGAAAGAATTTTACGGTATTTAAAACATACCATAAACCATGGCATACATTATGCTAAATATCCAGCTGTATTAGAAGGATACAGTGACGCAAACTGGATATCGGACACTAAGGACTCCAAATCCACATGTGGTTACGTATTCACCATAGGAGGAGGAGCTGTGTCTTGGAAGTCCTCTAAACAAACGTGCATAGCTCGATCCACCATGGAGTCGGAGTTTATAGCACTAGACAAAGCTGGGGAAGAAGCTGAATGGCTCAGAAACTTCCTAGAGGACATTCCGTGCTGGAGCAAACCAGTACCTCCCGTATTGATACATTGTGATAGCATGTCTGCAATCGGGAGAGCGCAAAGTACATTGTACAATGGAAAGTCTCGACATATTCGTCGGAGACACAACACCGTTAGACAGTTGATCTCTAGTGGGGTGATCACCATTAATTATGTAAAGTCCAAGGACAATTTAGCTGATCCTTTTACAAAAGGAATCAATAGAGATCAAATGTACAATGCAGTAAGGGGAATGGGATTAAAATCCACACACTAAAGAACGTCCATAGCGGTAACTCAACCATGATGAGTGGAGATCCCACAAACTTGGTTCAATGAGACAACTAAGTTATGGAGGGTTCAGTTAATCACCTGGAACCTATCTCATTCTCAGAAGCTTCCCAGGTATTAACCTGCAGAGGTGTGGTAAGGTTAAGCATTACGCTTTTAATAATTCCTATACCTTGATTAAGGTGGAGTATGGCAGGATACTCCTAATAGGAGATCACCTATGTAAGTGTGAAGTGAGGCCGCTTCAAATGGGAAAAATACTTATGAATACAAGATACGGTCTATGGCCGAAATAGACACAACGTGAGAACCTAAATATACTAGGGTTATTATTGTGTAAATGTTATTGTCTTGGTTTACACCAAAAGCTGACGGTTCAAAACATCACGTTCACCGAGCAGCGAGTAAATCCGATAACATATTACTAGAGAAGGTTCAAAGCCGCAAGCTACCTATCTCGATGCAATAATAACACGTCAGAACTTTCGATTAGAGTATGCATGCATTAATCATCATTCATGTGGGAGATTGTTGGGTTTGAATGGAAAATTCAATGCAAGCCCAATAATGGAAAGGCCCAAAGGAAAGGCCCAAAAGGGAGATAGAAGGTTGCAATCCCACATTGAATAGAGCAAGGAGGATTTCCTTGTTTATAAGGAATTCCCCTCCTTGCCTTTCAACTTGATTGACTTCCTAAAAGGCTGACTCACCGCTAGCTGCCTGCGAGGACGGTGCAAAGCACCGTCCGAGCATGCGCACGCGCACATAGCGTATTGGATGCAGGTCGCAATGGGCGCTTTGTGGCGTACTTGGCACTTCGCACGTGCGCATCGTCGCGAGGAGCTGGAGGAGCCTTAAGTATTTTGCCCGGGTTCGGAGGCAGCTGCGCAGCTATCGAAGCGACGAGGAGCTGCGAGCGCCTTCAGGTTGGCCGCCGAAGAGGTACGACGGGCTGGAAAGTCCGGGAGACTTCCAGAAGGCCAAAGGGCTGCGAAATCCGTCACGAAAGGGCGCCAGCGCAGCCTGGGCGCGCCTGGAAGGATCCAGAAGCCACCGAAGGGCCACGAGCGCAGCCAGTCAGCCTGTTGGCCGAGCGGACGCGTCCCTTCGGGGTGGCTGCCTCCTCCAGCCTATAAATAGGCCTGCCCCCCTGCCAAAATTCTCATCCCAGCAGCAAGTGCACCTCCTAGCATTGTTGTCTTCTCCTCTCCCCCCCGTTCTTCACTTAGAAAAGAGTCCAAAAGTTCTAGGTATATAAGGGTTCGCCCGAAAGTTTCGAGATACGTGTACAACGGTCTTGGAAACGCCCTAAACAGTCATTGTATCTTGGGGACGATTGCCGAAGCCCGTACCGCACTGAAATATACGGGGCAATCTCGTCTTACGGAGAAAGTGTCCAACACTTGCCTCGACTGAAGTCGATACTAATCAAGTACACCACTCCGACAAACAACAAAATATCCTAGCCATAGTCCAGACGTTTACTGCTATTGCTACTAGCCTCAGCAGAGGGATCCCCTCTCTCGAAGTTGCGGCCGTCGGCCTCAGTAAAATCCTCTGGTGGTAAAAACTCGATGGAAAAACTCGCACTAGTACGGAAAGAGCACCTCGGCAAGGCTAGGGTGGCCCGTCTTGACGTTGATACTGCTGGATCTGATCCCTGTAGATCATCACTAGCCAAACGAGAACATCAGAGAAGGGTAACTTCTTGCAAGTTTACACCTCATTACAAAAACTGAAAGGTACATCATATGTTACATAGTTATATGAGATCTCCAGAGCATGTTTGGAGAGAATATCCGCCAGTTGGTTATCCTCTCGCAAAGTGTGATGGATGTCGATCACCCATCCTCGCGCCAAGTGTGCTGGATGCCGTAATCATAGTCTCGAAAACTCATTAATCTATATTAAGCTCAATAATATGTTAAATAGCGATAATGTTGTTTATAACAAATTTAAAATCAATGAATTAAAATTTTTAATTTATACAATTAAAATAATTCGTCAAATAAAAGATATTTCAATTTATTTCCTCAACTACCGTTGAATTTTAAATAAGCCGAAAGGTGGGGTCCGAAATGGAAGGGGTTGGAAAGTTGGGGTAGGCTAGGCCCTCCGCCATAAACTTTACAACCAAGATTTGATGAGACTGAAACGGGAGATTTTGGGCAAACGGCCAAAAGTTAGAGGGCGTGGGCCGGGAAAAAAAGAGAGGAAATTAATTAATGGGACAGCACCAATGTGAGGTTTTTACCGCTGTAAATATATATCCCTGGGCCGGTACCAGTGTGAGATTAATTAATGGGACCAGTAGTGGACTAGTGTTGAGATTTCACTACAGTAACTTTTCCTTTTTGGAGATGAGGTCTGAAATAGTACTCTTAAGACATGGACAAATGCACGTCGCTTGTTTTAGGTGGTGGTCATAAATATAAGTACGTGTCATTAACAAGGCAAACGAAAACTAGGTAGGATTTGGCATGCTTAAATAAGAAACGAGGCTTCATGTTATAGTCCATTTCACCACGTTCTGAAACAATTCATATTCTATTTTAGTGAGTGAACAATGCAACACTTGAAATATTCTATAACTTTAGACGGTAAAGAGTAAATATCGAGGTGCCAAATTTTTTCGTCGACGAGGAAAATAGAGTTAGAAACGATGAAGACCCACTATGATGGGTGATGTTCTTGCACGCGTTAAGTATATCGCCAGCAACCTGAGCCATGATCGAACAATTTTTTCCAAACCTCTATTTGTGGGGAAAAGACTTTTTAAGTAAAAATAATTCTCAAATCTCGTCCACGTATTGTTTAAGACCGAAAAAATATTTATTACCATATTCACGTCACATAAGTAATCATTATCTTTCCTTGTTGTGGCCTCTCGTCCCTTTTCATTATAATCTTTTTCATTTTATTTTATTCATAATATATTTTTCTCTTTAAAAACACGTTTAGTACTAAACTTTGAGTAATATGTTAATATTACTAAACATTAACGTAACAAAATAGAATAAATTGTTTATTTTAACTCTGTTCTTTTTTTTCTTAGCCCATCTAGAATAGGGACTTCATGAGAAGAAGTAGATCAAAATGGTAAAAATTAAATTCAACATAACTAAATATCTTGAATTTAATCTCAGACCCGCACGTGTATGAGGGCATTAGGTACATATTTCTCAGACCCACACGTGCATGAGTCGGCGAGACGTTTATAAGTCAAATCTTATTTTTAAAATCAAAATTATCTGTTGTTAATATGCACTTGCTAAATTTATTAATCATGATTTTATTTCTTTCCACATATGTGTTTCTTTGATCTTTTCCTAACAATTTCTATTAATTATGTTGTTTATGATATCCTCTATTATCGTGTTTAAATATGTATTTGAATGATTCAACAAGATTAGTCTATTTCCATATAATAACACATGTTTATCGATGAACAAAGATTAAAGAATTATAAGTCACTTGCTTATATTATAAAAAATATGCGAGTAGAGTGGCGACAGGCTGCGTAGGGATTCCCGCGAAGGATTGGTCAAAACTGGCAAAAACTGAAAAAATAGCTCCAGGACCATGATTCCGGCACGGTTGACCTTGTAGCGCTTTGCAAACCGAAGAGGCAAAACTTTCAATTGATTTTTTTGTCATACATATAACCTTAACGTTGATAATTCTTATCTAATTAGCATTATTTTTTAGATAAGTTATTATCTTTTGTATACACAGGCGAAATGTGATATAAGCTTAAACAGTATAACAAATAGTAAATTTAATTACTTTTATTTTGACGACTATTTTTGAATAAATAAAATTTTACTATAAAAAAAATCTAAACGGAGAAGACTAAGATCTAGGGGCTAGCAGATTTGGATAACAGTTTGGTCGATGGGTACAACAACTTTCTCAGAGCCTATGAAGTATGAACAGATCTGGAAAATATCTCTTCCCCAACTGAAATATGATTTTTTTTGTTCAATGAACCAAACAGCATCAAACAGTACATCGGATTCGATATAGAAAACTAGCCTTTGTTTACAAGTCACCGTACAATCGGCGGAGAACCAATATTATCCAGCGAATCATTGCGAATTGACCGGGATCATCTTTGTGGTCCACGTTCTTGCTCGTATAGTAAATCATCTACTTGTCAGGTTTTTTCTCTATCAGCTTTATTATTGCGAATAACCACTGGTTTAATAGGTTAGATCTTCCTATCTAATTTAAAAATGTATAGCAATGACAGGTGAATTTTTCATATTGTGATTAGTATTATGATAATATCACACTCTTTTAAATAAACGTGAGATGAAATAAGTGTCAGGTAATGACAACAAATAACACGAATGGACAACATGTGAATATTACTAAGTTAGCTGATATATGAGAAGATTTTCTTCCAAGCACGCAAGTTGTCCGTTTGACAAGTCATACTTCATCTTCTTTTAGCGCGTGAGAGCCAATGTTCGACAAGTCTCAACAAGAGCTGAAATTTACTCATGCCATACTCCCAATTAGAATTGTCGTATCTAACATAAAATAACTTTATACTATAATATTACACTTTTTTACAATGATTCTTAAAATTTTATCAATTTATATATGTCCGGACAGAGATTTTTTACATCAAATCTAGTTATGTAAGTGTTAAAAGCTGTGTCGTTGCCTATGAGTTGTGGATCACGTCCTAATACCGGGACTGTAATAAACATAAATAATCGTCTCTCGCACGTATGTCCACGTGATTCCAATTAAACTAGAGCAATTTATTAGCAAACTCTTCCATCAATGCACGGGTTTGTGGGTAATTTATATCACAGAATCTGAGTAGGTACGTAGTATTCGACGAGTGAATATATATATAGAACATGCAATAGAGCTAGGATTATAATATAGGCATAACTACCAACCAAATGTCTAAGTCAACAACTAACGCCCTGTTCTTTGCTAGGATTGCACGCAATACCAGTGCCTGAGGTTGAGTGGCGATGCACCACATTAGGTGTCGATTTTTATTGATTAATAATAATTTTTAAAAGTTTATAAAATTTTATGATATTTTCAAATATACGATCTGTAATCACACTTACTGAGTTCATAAAAATTTAATATTTATACATGTGCATACATAGTATTATATAATGGGCATCATATATTAGTATTACGGATCGATTAAATATTAGTTTAATCAACACAAACTCACTCCTCAAGGAACGTTGCCGTTCGTTACAAGAATCGATTCAGGAGACAATCGGCGACGGCCCTGTTGAGGTGGAACCAATCATTACACACGCGCGGGCCGGAAGGAGCAGAAAAAAGTGGCCGCGCGATGCCCAATAAAAAGTTTTCCCGAAGCATGCACCGGAAAAAAAAACGAATGTGACGAGGAGAGAACGTGGATAGACAATCACGTATCTATTAATTTTATAAATTATTAGAAATATATTATAATCTAGTTCTGTTGATTCTATGAATATTGAAAGGCGACAAAGAATTAGAAAAAATTCTACATTTTTATTTATCAAGAGTCAATTACTAAAATAATAGAGAAATTTTTACTCACAAAGAACCAAAAGAAATCTACACACATAATCACACTAGAAATTAAACTCCTCATAATAATCTTAAAACTATAAATAATGTATAAATATATGTTTATGCTTTATCTTCACATCAAAAGGCCGGGGAGAAAAAAAATCGAGAAATACTGATATGATTGCCTTAAAAAATTCTGCAATAAAAAGATGAGTCACAGGACTCACAACCATTTAAAAAATTCTGCAATAAAAAGATGAGTCACAGGACTCGCAACCATTACAAATGTAGAATGTATTATTTGAGAAATAATCTCTAAATACTTTTTGGTAACTAAATATTAGTTTGGTCAATATTAGTTTTAAAAAATAGATAAAAGTCCACTTTTGTACTTTGTTATTTTTTCGACTTGTACGCCACTACCCTGTGGTGGAGGCCGATACTGTTGATGTCGATGCTGGTGAGGAACCTGCTGCTGTACATGATGCTATGTCTTCTACGGATCTTTTCGATGTAGCCATCCTTGATTCTGTTGAGGTTGAGGACCAACATCTATTCTCAGATGTTGTTCTACGTTCCTTGCCTGCCAAAGACAAGATCTCTCTCCAATCCACCGCAACAAAGACTCCCCTGATAACTTCATCTATAATACTGTGGTATTTTTTTGAGAAGTAATACAACTTTTACTTTAAAAAAAAATCTTTTACTAATTGATACTCCAATATTTGAACAATTTTCTAAACAAAAATATCCCAAAGAATCACTATGCTAAAAATTAATCAGAAAAAATATGAATAAAACAAAAAAAATTTTATCACTCGATTGATCATTTTAAAGAAACAAATTAGTGGCGTGTAAATTGTCCAAACATCAAATACTAAAGTAGACTTTTACCAACAAAAAAAATCCATGGACAATGGGAGGCGACTTTCTCCACGGTGGAACCAATCATTACCCACGCGCGGGCCGGAAGGAGCAGATAGAGTGAAGCATGCACCGAAAAAAGCCCCCGGGAACAAAAAAAGGAATTTCTAGAACTACCGATATGATTGCCTTCAAAAAATTTCCAAGGAAAAACAAGTCATAATTTTTGCCCGGTCTCGTTCGTTGCCTTTTGTGGAGGTATGTCCTTGTCTCTGTCTCACTGCCCTTTCAATTTTTGCAGTAATTTTGGATCATTGGGATGGGGAGTCCCTCACCGAATCATAATTATGTTCCTGGGTTTGTCATCACTTTGGGTTAATGATCGTGGAATTAAGGGCCCAACTTGACATGGCAAAGGAGAACATGCATCTTTTTTCTTCATGAACTTGTTGCTCTAGTAGGTTTAGTCAACGACGCACTGAGGGAATCGAAATCATCGATCGACGAATGTCGTCACAAAAAAGAAATAACAGCAAAAGAAAATCAGTTACTTTACAAATTATCCGTAATGGTTATATAATATCCGATTATTCATTTCATATCAAATTTTAATACAACTTCATTCTCGCTCATGAGAATCATTATAGTTTATGTAGTGATTGGTACATGAATCACGTGGTACACGACGTCCTCCCTCCGAGCATGAACCAACAAAGAGCTCAAGGAAAGTAAGATTTTGCGGCCACGGCAAGGGTAATTAATTGGTTGACCATTTCCGCCTTTCATGACAAAAGAGAAGCAGACAAATAGGCAAAGATAAAAAGCTTTCATTGTTTTTCATTAAACATATTGTTTTCCTGTTTCTCATGAACAATCAGAACACAAAAGTTGCAATTGTTGATTAAAACAATTTGTAATTAGGTTGGAGCAGAAGAAATTTGGTTCCACTTAAAAATAAATTTTTACACCATGATTATACTAGGATTAGAACCCTAAACCTCCTAAAATTTTACACCATAATATATTCTGTTAACAATAAGATCACCATAAAATTACTCATATCACTTCACCGAAGCTAATGATTTAAGCACCCTACCACTGGATTAATCCGCATGCCCACGTCCAACTCGGGGTTACTTTCTGTCACCCTCATGGTATTTTCATCAAATGAAACATCCGTCGGCACATAACATTCAACTGTGTAGATAATAATGATGGATCGCATATTGAGCATATAGTAGACCTCGTCCTGCATTTCCCCACTTGTTTTTTTTTTGCTTTTCGCTACTTTCTACGGAAAGCTAATTCCGTGATCCCAGTTAGAAATTATAGTCCTTATTGCCAAACCACCGTGACATTGAAATTAGACATTACAAGGAGAAGAAACTGTTGCCAAACAAGGCCACCCTTCACGATTACTTTTCAGTCCAAATCACCGTAAAACTGCAATTTTTGGACTCGAACTCAATTATGCTAATAAAACTCTACTTGCAAGCAGAACGAGGAATCTACCCATCGAGCTAAAATCATGACAGCCAACAAAGTTAAACATCATACTAATTTAACTAAGAGATTTTAAGTTCGAGCACTTGAAAACTTGTTGAAAGAATTTTGTCATTTTTCTAAGATCCCACTAGACTCGAATATAAATTAGTTAGCTCCTGAAAACAACTATGACGATACCCACCTTTTCATTTTTATAATTTATTCTGCTTCTCATTTATGGTTAATGACAACTGTCCTCTTGCACTACTTTCAGGAACAGAACAAGATGGTCCCCCAGACCATATGGCCATAAAGAGTTGCAACCAAAGCAATCATAAAATCCCAATGGCAGGCAGCACAACCACTTTAGACTTCTAAGATCATCCTTTCCATTTAATCTATCCTTCCTTAAAGGATAAGAACAAAGCCAATAACAGAGAGGAAGAACAATAAAATGGCCGTTTACAACGAAGCCATCACCTTTACACAGGCAATTGACGGAAACAATATATCACGTTTTGCAGATCGACCCGCTTTAATCGGATGCTTCCAACTTTATTCTGTTAAGCTTTTGCCTCACATAAGTATCAAGATACAAGTAATGCAGTCTCGTATTGCCGTAGAACATGGCAAGAGAGAAAGTTTCGACTCGAATGGCCGAAATGCACATTCTCTGAACTAAATCACAGGAGTGACAGCTTCTTATCATGAATGGATCGGCCAAAAACATTGGTGATTGTAGAGACACCTCCCAATCAAAAATATATTAAACATAGAAAAATGGTCCTAATCTGAAAAATAGACCAAATAGTTTTTGTTTTCCTCAGCCAAGGTACCAAATGAGTGGCCCTCACAAACATGTCCAACCCATTTTGATTCAAAAGGTCAACTATTCGCAAAAAACCTAAGAAATAGAGAAGAAGAAGGTGGTAGACTTTACAACTGAGACAAACATAGATTTGAACTATGAAGACAACAAATTCATCTCCAAGCCTCTATTTGGTAGACGATAAGTAGATCAGATTCAGCCTGGCAAACTACCATGTGTACATCAGCAGAGGAATTGGTGATTTACAAAAGGTAAACAATTAAAATGCCGAATTTTGATGGCAATGTCCAACAAATACACATCTGCTCTTTTGATTATGCATATTTTCCATTTAATGTGTAAAAACAGCTATTTCTTCGATAGATATACAAGCAGTTTTTGGGAAAAAAATGAAGGGCACCTACCCTTGCAGCTGTCCAGCTATGGGGTTTAATATTCTAAGTTTGTGTTGCGTAAATGTTGGGGTTTACTATTAAGAAGTACTATAGAAGAATCAAACCATCTTTCTCAGCATGGAGGACGACCAAGACCCCTTCAGGCTTACCTTGGTTTAAATCATAGGGCCCGAAATTCAGTAAAGAAGCTTACAGTGGACAAGCTGCAACACTAAGCTATATTTTGTTCCCTGACATTATCACATGGACAGAGGTAAAAGCATTCTTCTTTCCCTTTTGCGCAACAAAGCCTGCCTCAAACTTCTTAGACGCGTTGGAAGGACGACTCCAAGGCAAATGATGAGAAGGCACAATGAGAATTTCTTGAGATAAAATGCTCTACATAGTGATATGAGAAGCATGAAAAACACCAATGCCCAAAAGACAGCAACGACAACATCACCCCTGCAGGAAATCAGAATATAGCTTATAGAAACGGACAAAGAAGAGAAGACGACTGGATTCGCACACAAGGAAAACATAGTAAAAGTGCCAAAATTTTAAAAACCTCCATGCCCATCAATCAGTCAGAGAAAGCAGACTCCTGGGAAATATCTACTAAGGTAGTACATAGAGAACCTGGGAACATAAGTCTCTGACAAATGAAAATATACGATCACTTGTTGGCACTGAATATTTAAAAATGAAACCAATAACCATGAACTATACAGGAGTTGTAACGCTATTTGTTTCCTCTTAATCCAGCTATGGCCCAATTATTAACCGAATCCTGAGCTAGGGGCCTAATACCCCACGCTGATGACTGCAATCAACTGCGAAACACCAACAACGGAAAACAAACCACAGCCAACTCAGAATCAACTAGAAAGCAGCAAACAACGACAGGAAATGTTCAACCCAGAAAAAGACCTACCAAACCCTTCATCTCCATGAAACACTCCTTATCGTTAACATCATTCATGAACAGGTGAATCCCTAACCTGATCCCAAGATTTCCCCCCAAAAGCACAACCAACACACTGTGAACCCAGTAACCCCCAACATTAACCGCCACATTTTCTACCACACGCAACGAGATCAAGAATCTCGTCCTTTCCTCCCAAAGACGAAACCTAGTCAGTCGAATAAAATCCGCAAGCGGTTAAACAGCAGGACTCGAGCCTTCCGATTATAACCTTTCCCCACCGAGCCGGGCATCGGTAATCACAGCTCGGAGCGCATCCGGGGCGCCTATACCATTACTTACAAAACCTAAAACAACTCTACCTCTCAAGTTAAATCGAGGGAGCATCAATTCAAGAAACATCTCATTCTCTCAATAAGGTCCAAATTAAAACGACGCGGTCAAGGAAAAGGAAAATCCAAAATCACAACAACAACAACATTAATAATAATAATAATAATAATAATAATAATAATAATAATAATAAAGAGGGAGAAGCAAGGAACTAACCGGGAAGAGAAGTGAGGTTTGGGGGAGAACAAGGTGAGGGCAGAGTACTTGGTCTGGGATCGGATCTGGTGCTCTCTCAACTGCTCCACAAGCTTCGACCTCGTTATCATTTCCTTCGTTTAATTAATCTCTCTTTTTCTTTGATTTACCTTATAGATATTTTTTCCAAATATTCCTCGACCACCTTCCTTCTCCGGTTGGAACCGGAAGCAACCTTAATCTACGGCGGAACGACGTCGTTGACGCGGAGGAGGAGGCGAAGAACAAACAGTGAAAGCGCCTGCTGTACTCTCTCCGCCTGCTGGTTCGCGATGGAGTGCGTCGTTTTGTTTCCTTCTTTTTCTTTTTTGCTCTCGTTTGGGCCTGCTAGTTGGGCCTATTACCTCGTATTGGTACCAACTGATCTGAGCAATTCGAGTTTGAATGACACGACAAAATTTTAAAAGATTATTTAACATTGTTGGGTTTTGAAGGCTCAAAGTCGAGACTTATTAATTAAACTAAAATAATTTTTTCACGGTTAATCTAAATGCTTAGTAATGCTTATCAATTAATTATAATTTATATAAAATAAATATAATTTACGTAGCAGCTAAGGGCAAGAATGTAACAAGAGAGGGAAAAAAAGGAGAGAAGATAAAGAGACAACTCTCAAAGAGAGAAAAAAAAGGAAAAAAAAATGGGATCAAGAGATCGAGATCTCGAACGACTAATCCCGATTCAAACATTGAAAGACGTTAACGATCGTAGCAATGGAGGGTGTTCTAATACCTCATCGGAGTCAGTTTCCCCGGTTTTGTCTTCCCACCACAATCCTGGCAAAGAGGTGGTTTTCTCTTTTATCTTCTCATTGAACAAGTTTTATATCGTAAATTTGGTTAAGCATGTAGATTGGTATCTGGTTTCTCAATTGGTAAAAATAATGGGAGATCGTTGTGTTAAATAATCCAACGTCGTCATTTTTTTTCCCGTAAATGTCAAGTAGTAAATTTTTTTTTGTTAAAATGTCTATGATAGTAATGAAATGTCAGCATTATTATTGATATTTCTGGTTAATTATTTCAGGCGTTGTATAAAGTGATTCGTAGCTGGGCGTCAAAAAAATTTATGACAGGATGGTGAGTTTTTCTTTCCTATAAAAATTATAAATTTAGAGACGGATATTGAGAATCGAGTAATGTGGTGTAGTTGAGAAATAACAATAATATTTTGTTTTTTTTTTGCAGTGTCATTTTACTTCCTATAGCTATCACATTCTGCGTTACTTGGTGGTTCATCCATTTTGTGGACGGCTTCTTCTCTCCAATATACGCTCTTCTTGGAATCAACGTATTTGGTTGGTGCTCTTTCTATTTAATACTACAAACATTTTGTGCACCGGTCGGAAGCCAAGCCTTTGTTGCGTGGCTCCCAACTTAAATATGAGTTAGTGGATAAGTGCGTACTGAGTATCGAGAGTACTATGTGGGTTCGAGGCAAGTGTCTGTAATCTAATATAACCGGAGGAACAACTTTCAAAGATTCTAAAATGTACCAGACTGATAAAGAGTATTTGAAGTGGCAATTTCTGTTTGCTAAACAAATACTTCATTTTCCTAATTTCAGGCCTGGGATTTCTGACTTCAATCACATTCATCTTCCTGATCGGAGTTTTCATGTCCTCGTGGCTTGGAGCCTCTTTGCTAAACCTTGGAGAATGGTTCATAAAGAAAATGCCTCTAATCAGCTACATTTACTCGGCTTCCAAGCAAATCAGCGGAGCAATATCTCCAGGTACGCACAAAACAGACAAGCTTTCTGCATTCAATATAACGTGCGACTGCAAAGCCTAGAGATGACAAACTTCGGATGCAGAACAAAGCTCGAATGCCTTCAAGGAAGTCGCAATCATACGGCATCCTCGCCACGGCGTGTATGCGTTTGGCTTCATCACGTCCACTGTCATCCTTCATGGTACATCGGGCCCTGAGGAACTTTGCTGCGTTTATGTGCCCACCAATCATCTCTATCTGGGTGACATTTTCCTCATCAGCTCCAAAGACATTTTAAAGCCTAATCTCTCCGTTGCAGAAGGAATAGGTAAGAACTGCATAATTAGTCTTCCATAACCGAAAGCTCACAGTTAGCTAGCATTAACGAACTTTAACCGAACTTGGTTTGAGGCAGAAATTGTGATCTCCGGAGGCATGTCCATACCGCAGGTGTTGACGACAGTGGATGATGCACAGCCCATCCATAACGCTGCAATAGCAAAATACGGTACTCCACCACTGTAGTATCTCTCAAATTTCCGGGCACGGGGACAAGTTTTGTGGCGTTGCCGCATTCCAGACATTTCAAGTAAGCTGCGCTGTGCAAGGTTCTGCTTCCAATTAACTATGCCACAAATTCAAAAAGCTCCATTAACTTCCATGCTTCGAGAAATGCCAATACTTGTATAGAGCATTACATATGATAATGCAACAGACATTCTTTAAGGTTCTACTTAACCAAACTTTTCAATTCGTTTAAGAAGTTGGGAGAGAAACCGACAACTACCGAATGTCACTTAGACCGGGCATAAGTAATGTTTCAAACGCCTACACAATACTGCTAGCTAGCAAGCCATCAAGAGATGGACATTTACAAAATGCAGCTACCCTTAAACAAATTGTTTTAACACCAAAGAAACATTTCCTAGAACATCATCCTGGACAACCACAAAATTCTGCAGAATCCATTTAATATTGTGCTCCATCAGCGCTGCTCATATCCAGAGGGTGTTGATTAGTTCTTCACAGTTGAAAGACCTCCTGCACTAGCTGTAGGCAGCACAACCTCCCACCCAGGTCCTTTAAGGGGAATTACAACTCCATCCCCTTTGTCATCTGGAAAACCCACAAGCAGATCCCTGCGATCCAAAATTCTTTCCAAATCCTCATCACTCACGTCTGTTTGTATCCACTTTTCTTCTGCAGTAGTTTCTTCGTTCCTGATCAGAGCCAAAATTTCTTCCTCCTGCAGCTTAAAAAGGAAATTTGTTAATGAAAAGTACTACACTCTATGAGATGCAATAAAAAAAAGATAAATTTAGTCAAACCAGATGGCCAATTGATATTGACATATCGTATGTTCTGTTGACAACAGAAAATACAGCATTAACACACATCAACTTCAAACATTAGATATTGCAAGAGTAAAACCTAACTAGGTTCTTATAATTTGTATCGATGGCCATTTCTTTAAAAAACATAAGATACATGTGTGCAGGGGGATATTAATGCGGGAAAGTAAAAGCGTCACTGTGATTTAAGAACAAATCCAATTAATGATTTTTTTACAAACAAATATATGAAATTGAGGCAAGATAAAGTTATTTCTTTCATATAAAATTCTATGGTATTTGTCAACCAATACAAAGCTCTTCAACAACAAACAAGACAGTCGAAGCAAATAATCAAATATATCATTGACATTACAAACCTTCAAGGATACATCGTTCGACTTGGTCTGGTCTTGATGGAACTGCCCTTTGACAATGACTACATGCTCAAGCTTCAGCTTGCTGAAAGCCCTTTTCAGCATACGACCCTTATAGAAAGAAGGAAAAACCACTTGTAAAGCTCTGCGACAAGACTCAGATGCCATGACCTTTCAATTTTTACAACGTACCTCAACAGACTGAGCTGTTACAAGCCTGTAAACATGAACAGGCTTTGTTTGGCCAATTCTATGGCATCTGTCCATTGCCTGCAAATCCATTTGAGGGTTCTGAAAAGAGACAGGTAGTTGTTACCACAAACATTGGCAAGCGAAACTTAATTACCAGATTAGAGTTTAGGCAATTTACCCAGTCACTGTCATAAAGAATGCAAGTGTCAGCTGCGGTAAGGTTAATACCCAATCCCCCAGCTCTAGTGCTAAGGAGGAATATCCTGAAATTGCTGTTAACATCATTGAATTCCTGTATCTGTTGGCAAAAAAACAATAAATAATGTGAAATGTTGATGTTCAGGATAGAGCCAGTAGGTGAACAATGATGGGGACTTTTTAGTTGAGAAAACTCATAAATCAGAAATCAAATAATTATTTGTCAGAACAAGCAATTGATGAAGTTAAATGACGTAGTGTTCAACCCAATAGAGATCATCTTATCATACAACATTCAACCAAGAGTACAGTACAAGGACAAACATAGAAGTTGTCATTAGAACGCAGGACAAAAGCTTTGCATTTCCAGAGACAGAATTGACACCACGTACCTGTCTTCTCCTCTCATCTAGCTTCACAGTCCCATCAATCTTGCACACTTCGAACCCCTTCTCACTAAAGTAGTATTCCATTATCTCCAAAACTTTAGTCCACTGAGAAAATATCAGAACCTGTTTACAAACATACTAGAGGTTAATAACCAATTGCATTCAACAGGTTACATCGCGAGGAAGTGTCCCTAAGCAACTTATGCACCATGTTAAAAAAATAACTCATGCAGACAGAACTTAAACTTCATACTTTGTGATTGAGTGCAAACAGTCTAGTCAATAGCCGATCCAACAACTGGAACTTGCCACATTGCTCAACAATCTGCTGCACAGGTGGGTATAAATCTGCAAAATAAAAGAATAGCAGGTATAAGTGTTTCATAGAGTAGGATTGAACAAAATAACCAATTAGAAATCAAAGCAACAACTACATGATCCATCAAAGGCTGATTCCAAGATATCTGGGTGATTGCAGTTCTTCCGCAGTTGAATCATCAAATTGTTGAGCTTTCTCTTCTCGACATGTCCTGAAAATGCATAAATGAGGAAACAATCAGAAATATTTTATATCAGATTCACTATGTTTTATTAGAACATGCTTATGCTCAAAATAATATCGTATTAGCCACGCTCAAGACACTTGTGGCCAACATGATATACGCAAACCAATTGTAGGCACCCATCATTGTTTATCCAGCAGTAATAAGTGAACTAAACTGACAATCCATGCAAGTTCCCCTAGGAAATTTCAGATTGAAAAGCATCGACACTTTGAATCCCGAAGGCATGCAAGTAGTAGTACCTGTACCGACTGTTTCATTGAGATGACTTTCCAGTGTATGGTCTACCAAATGCTTCTGGAAATTCTTCTGATGCTCAGTCATGGTAGCATACAGAATGATCTCCTTCTTGCGAGGAAGATTTTGTTCGACATCAGACTTCATTCTTCGAAGGAGAAAGGGACGCAATATTGCATGGAGTTTTGCTACAACCTGAAGTCAATGAAATCCCAGGTCATATGTGGTCAATCTGATATAAATGGCAGATGCTCAGTCACAAGGGATTCATACCTGAGTCATTCGCTTATCCTCTGCTTCCTTGCTGGCCTTTCCAGACAAATCAAACCTAAGCGCAAAGACAACATGATCTACACATCAAGTCTAAATTCCGAAAGAGAAGAGGTGCACAAAAAAATTGGAAACACCATGGCACAATCATAATTTAAAAATCTTTTCCATGAGAAAAATCAAATTCTTCAGATTGAAAGCATCACCGAGAGGACCATATGCATCAGAGAACACATAAAATGTGCATTAACAAACGGCACTTTCAGATACTAAAAATTACAAATAGCATAACAAAGTATAAATACCAAAAAGCAAAAAAAAAAAAAGAATTTCCCAAGGAAAGAAACAACAATGTCCATGTTTTCTCATAGCACTTGAACTAATGGAGAGGAAAAAACCTATTCATTTTTCCTTAGTAGTCTTAGAGAAGATGGAACCAGCTTGTGGAATGAAGTTAATGAAAAAACCACTTTTTTCTTGTTCGAGTTATAAGAATTTTACCATGACTCAAACTCTTCGAGTGACTTGAAAATATCAGGCAAGATGAAATGCAGCAGTGCCCAAAGCTCAGCAAGATTGTTCTGAAGTGGGGTCCCAGTTAACAACAGCTTATTTTCTGCACTCAAGAACTTCAATTCCTTGTACAATTTGCAGGCTGAGTTTTTTAACCTGTGCCCCTACAGAGAAAAATAAACAAACTATTGGACTAAACACATTTTAAAGTACAAGGATGTTAGTGCATGAACTGGCAATGAGATGAACATAAAAATTTTAGATAACATATGGGAGGTAAACAAGTAAAAGATATTCAAGCACACTAATAAATCAAAGCACGAAGATCACCCCTTCTGGCCAAAAGGAAAGTTTCAGAAGGATGAGTATAAGAATTTCTTCACATGCGCACTATATAAAAACTGTATCTGAAATTGTATCCAGATAACATGTCACGTACGGGAAGCAACATAACTGAAAATTTGAGTTAAGTAAATAAAAAATTGAGTACCACAACTTTATACATATAGAGGAACTCACCTCATCAACGATAATATACTTCCATGGATAAGGCCTCAAGTATCTCCTTGCATCAGCCAATGCTATTTCATAAGAAGTAATGACAATGGGAAATTTAGGACCAATAGATCGAGGCATATGTTGCCTCCTAATCTGATCTCTTGCTTGCCTATTGCCGTGATAGATAACTGATTGCAATGAGGGAGCAAACCTAAACAAATCAAATTTTTTTGGCAAAGTCAAGTACTTTGCTTGTCAGTTTCAAAAGAGATAATAAACACAAAGTGTGATAGTACCTCGAAATTTCGTTCACCCAATTCGAGAGTGTTGAAAGTGGAGCAATTACCAAATAGGGACCATCAAGACCTTTCCCTTTCAGATGCGCCAACAAACCAATTGTTTGGATAGTTTTACCAAGCCCCATTTGATCAGCAAGGATACCATTCAGCCCATTCTTCCATAGGGAGACCAACCACTTGATACCTTTCAGTTGATAGGACTTCAACTTTCCACCAGTCAACAAAGGGACAAACTCCACCTGCTGTCTCACAAGTTTCTCTTCCTCTGTGAGATTCTCATCTTCAGCAACTTCAGATTCGTTGGATCCAGCTATCATTGCAGCTACCGCTCGCTTTGCTTTCCCCTGAAAATATGCAATGAAATTCGTGTAAGGATATTGCCATTCAATCGTAGTTGTGAAGCTTTGTTGTTAGTGAATTACAGCATTGTACTGCGGTGCAGCTTTTCTCTTTCTACCGCGACCACCCTTTTTCTCAGCAATCTCAGTCTTCTGCTCTATCTCCTCCTACCAAAACAAAGTGCGGAATCATGGACAATGAGATATTTCATGTTTAACAACAGACTCCCTGAGCAACCGGGCCCAAAAAATTTAGTAGACCAACCTTTTCCATATTTTCCATCAAGAACTTCGAGTAGAGCTGAGTCTGAGTAAGAAGCTCATCCAGTTTAGTGAACTGGCTATCATTCAGCTTGGGAGCCTCTTCGGGCATCTCCTCTTCTTGTTGATTCCGGGATTCCAGAAGCTTCTCTTCCTCCTCCGCCATGGACGGTGATAGGTGAGATGAATCTCCATTATCGGCTAGCAACACACAGTTCTCCTTCAATAACAAGATCAAAACACCAGTAAGAGGAACAGTTTCTCACAGAAAAAACAAACCCAAAGGAACAAAATCAACTGCATTTCACCAATCTCTGAAGAAAAAGTTAACATGAAACGCGAAAGTAACGAACTATTTACCTCGTCCTCGAGGACCGAAGTAGGCGAATCAGCGGAGGGATCGTTCCCCATTTTGCGCGCAGACGTCGATTTAAGAATTCAAAACCCTAGAAAAAGGAGAAGAACATAACAATTAGCAAAACAAAACCAAACCCTAACCAAAATTATTTCTCTCACTAGCATTCACAATATACAGAGAAAATGCACGAAAAAGGGAGAGAAGCTTAAATAGGGGGAAAGAGGAGTCAACGTCACCGTTTAAACTACTGTAGAAACTGTTTTACCAACGAAAAACCGCAACAGGAGAGGAAAGAGAGAGAAACGGCACCGTTTAAACTAGGAGGAGCTTTCGTCTATTTACCTGGGAACAGAAAAATGGAGAGAGGTAAAGGAAGCCGGAAGGGTCGGGAAGGGAGTGGGAGAGGAGAGGGTAGAGAGAGTAATTTTGAAAATAGTTTAAGCTTTGAAAATATCGGGAAGGAGGGAACGGAAAAGTTAATACACCTTTTCATGTATTTTCTCTGTTCCTGACACTTCTTCCCCGGGGAGGGCAATGGGCGGGAAAAGTGAAGTTTCGAAATTGCCCTCGAGAAGCCTGCATCGCACTGGGGTTTCGAGTGTGGGGGCGGGGGGTTGTTTAATTTGAGTTTTCCTTTGATTTATGGGAAAAGTCTACTTTAGTACCCTGTGGTATCGCAAAAAATCAAGTCAGTACCCTGTAGTTTAAAACGTATCAATTGAGTCATACTTATTCCAATTAACATCAATTAAAGGCCCGGGCAGCTGTCCGGACCTGCCCGAACCTACCCGACCCCTGCCCGAACTACGTGGCCAGCCACGTCACCAAATTTTGATGACGTGGCGCCACGTGGACATCCATCTCCTTCCCTCCTCCTCCTCCTCCTCCCCTCCTCCTCCTCCGCCTCCTCCTCCGCCTCCTCCCCTCGCATCCTCCTCCTCCTCCTCCCCCCGCGTCCTCCTCCTCCTCCTCCTCCTCCCGGCGTCCTCCTCCTCCTCCTCCCCGCGTCCTCCTCCCCCCGCGTCCTCTTCCTCCTCCTCCTCCTCCTCCCCCCGCGTCCTCCTCCTCCCCCCGCGTCCTCCTCCCCCCGCGTCCTCCTCCTCCTCCGCCCCCCGCGTCCTCCTCCTCCTCCTCCTCCCCACGTCCTCCTCCTCCTCCTCTCCACGTGGCGCCACGTCATCAAAATTTGGTGACGTGGCTGGCCACGTAGTTCGGGCAGGGGTCGGGTAGGTTCGGGCAGCTGCCCGGGCCTCTAATTGATGTTAATTGAAATAAGTATGACTCAATTGATACGTTTTAAACCACAGGGTACTGACTTGATTTTTTGCGATACCACAGGGTACTAAAGTGGACTTTTCCCTTGATTTATTGAAGAGGATTTATTTTTATTTTTTGGGGTAATGATTTATTGTTTATGATTTGATTTGTGGTCTTATCGATGTTGGTTGGGTCAGTGAGCCCAAGATTTCGGGCTTTATGGTCTTAATAAATACCGATATTGTGAAAATGGTACATAATGTTAATGAATAATGTGAGTCAGATTCAAGCGACAATAGTTTACAATTATCTAGAAAAGGTAAATATTATTTTAATGAGTAAATAACTTCTTAAAATATAATATAAACTAAAAAAAACTGTGGGCATCTCATTTTTTTTACGTTTTTGGTAGTGTAATGGGCATTTCGTTAGAAAAAGACTTTCTCCATTATGGACAAAAGCACGCATGTTTTTGTCCCATTCCCACGTGGAATGTTGTTCTTTTTTGTTTTCTGGAGGTTATTCTTGAACCCAAATGTATTCGGCGGCCCAAGGTCATAAATAATTGAATATGGTAAAAAGTTAGTGGGCACCTTTTAAGACTTTAAAGTATCATACCCAAATCAATATATGTTGCAACTTAAATATTGTCGGTTTAATTCCACCAAAAAAATACTGTTTAATTTTTAAATAATATTTTTTTCAATTCCTAAAGTTTTGAACGAGCAAGACGTCAGAGCAACATTCACCTATACATCTGGTTTACTAAATGGACTTCTGCGGGAAGAAGAAACTAAAGAAAGAACTTAAAGCACAAAAGCGTCCTTAGTATCCAATAAGGCAAACCAAAGTTCCACAGGTCTTAACAAGTTGGAACAAAGCACGACGAAAACAAACATATTGAAGCCGAAAGCAGAAAGACCACTCCGGTACAAATTCCTTCCGAAGTCGTTGTTCAAGCAAATACAGCTAAATGCAGAGTATTAAAAGACTACAGACCCGTTGAAAAAGCATTGTGAAAAAGCATTGTGAAGCTACGTTGACCTCACTCACTCCACCAGGTAGCATGTTTTTAGACATCGTATTCCCGAGAGCGTGACCTCTCCGAGTGGCGATGCTCACGCGGCTCGGAAGCTCCTCGATCATAGTGGTAATCATCTTCATCCATCTGATCATACCTGTTGTGATCATGGCGATGGTATTGATCATAACGGTCAGACTCGTAATTTTCATATCGATGGTCACGGTCTGCATCGTTCCGCTTATGCCCCTGGTCAGGTTGCTCATACCATCCATCCTCTGGTTCAGCCTGATCATAGTCCCTCTCACCATGTCTGTCCCGCTCATGTTTTGACTCATCGCGATCACGAGACCGCCCGCGCTCATTATCAACAGCTTCGTACTCTCTATCCCGGCCACGGTCTCTATCACGATCACGTTCATTGTCGCGGCCACGGTCTCGACCTCGATCACGTTCACGTTCACGCCCGCGGTCACGCTCCCCATCTCTCCTATGCTCCCTATCCCTATCTTTATCCTTATCCCTGCCACGATCCCTGTGGTGCCTATCTTCCCTTTCTCGGTCCTTGGGCCTTTCGTGGGACTTTTCCCTTTCCTTCTCTCTTTCTCGTCCTCTATCGCGTGATTTTTCCCTTTCCCTGCAAGAGATCAATTACAAGGCATGACGACTGAAAACACTACACGCAGAGTTGCTACAGAAGTAGATTCATAATATTAAGAACCTCCAACACTATGAATCCCTATAGACATCTATTCAGAATATGTTAAAGATCCAGCTGATGACTCCAGCGTGAATGGTAAATACCTTATGAACTATAATCTCCGGGTCCTCCTCAACAAGTGAATAAGCAAAAGTATTTACAGAAAATTACCGTTCAGTGTGGCGATCTTCCTTTGCTCTTGGTTCTGCAGATTGAGATGATCTACCAGACTGTTGAACCTCTCTGAAAAAGTCAAGCCAAACATGTCAGCTTAAAACAATATCCTCAAGATACCTAGCAGCATAGTGTACATTCATGCCCTTGATCTAAGTGATGTGAATTTTCAACTTCTGATGGCAGGCTTCCAAAATTCTAGCAGATGCAGAATTAAAAACATAGTAAATTGGCAGACCTCTGAGGGACATCTTCACCCCCAACTCTCGAGGTTCCAAGCCCACCGCCTAACCGACGAGGGCGCCAATTTGGGACAGTTCTACCCCGTTCAACGTCCACAAGCACCCTCCTACCATCAATCTTCCTCCCATCAGCTTGCTTATAGGCACCTGGCAACACAAAAATGCGGCAATATGGTCATATTGAAAGTTTTGGATCAATAGAGGACTACAGAGTTCTGTACAAAGAAAAACCTTTCATGTCCCTAGTATGGACATATTCAATGAAAGCATAGCCTCTAGGTTTTCCAGACTCATTATCTGTTATCAGTCGGACCTGCAAAAGCCAAATAGAAGAATTAAAACACATGCAACAACTAGTTAGATCATCTTCCAAGACTACAAGAATATGTTGTTTTACGCTCATCAGGTGTCAACTCCAAGAGCCTTAATCACTTGAATCCTAAATGGCACGGCAGACACTAGGCAACTATGCCTCATTAGCCGTGCTCACCTTTTAATAATTGGCTCCAACTTGCGAGGTGCATCACCACCAGTGCTAAGACTTGCAGAAAACTGATTGCCGTGGCAAATTTACCAACGCTTGGAACAGACTAATTTCCCCTTACCAGGGACTAAAGGATTTACTAAGAAAACACTTGAAAGTAAAAGAGAGATAGAGAGAGAAAAGCTAATACTCCCAACATGTTTTACCTAGCGCTGAAAAATAACGGATGCCAGGCTCCTTTTGTAGCTCCAAAACAAGGACCAAAAGGGCACAGTGGACCACAGCTCTACTCATCTAAACATACAACCTTACCAGAAGGATGGGGAAATATCTTTGTGAGTGGCAACGTCAGAAGAGCAAAGTTTTCACTTTTTGGCAGATTGAGGAAAGGTTCCTCACCAGGAATTTGTTAATGTGATGAAAAGGTTACTAAAAGTCATACCTAGAAACAGCCAAACAGGAGTGCCATCTCTGATGATCCGTGAACGCAACTATTCTGGAACTTAACTTATATAGAAATAGGTAACCAATCCATGCCAAATCCAGTTTGCAGGCAACAATACCTGTGTTATTACTTTCCACACACAAAATTCACTCACCTACCTCAAAACATGTGCATGGACAATTTACCTCCCTAACTTGGTCTATTCAACTTTAGTTATAGCATGAATTTTCTGTTGCGTTACAGTTAATACATAACCATGGGATTGTAAAACCACATTTGCAAAGAAAAATCCTATTGTTTGAACTATTGCTTTGATGCATCGTCCGGAAGAAGAGTGCACAACTTCTGATAGATGATGCTAAAAAGGTTTATGTAAATTCAAACAAAAGAAATAGAGCATGCTAGAAAATCCTGGAGTTCTAGCAAAGAATGATTTTGTGGGCACAAGGGAAATGACATAGCCACCAAATAACCTCTTACCGAACCCGCTTGGGTGTACTGAGAAATACCTACCCGTTTTATTGGTCCATAAGATTCAAACTCTCTTTTAAGTCTACTCTCGCTGGTCTCATAGTTCTGCAAAAAAGAAAAAAAAAACATGAATCTGTGTCATCGCAGCTAAACATGAACGGCATATTCAGTCAAGACTCCAAAATGATGGTCTAGCAATATTCAAGACACCATAGTTTTCACTATGACATGAACAATATAGTGTGCGCTAAATATGAGTGTTCACATGCAAAAACGCGAATGGCACTTTTTGAGGTGCAAGTATAGGTCAGATTTAAAACTTACAAGCCTAGCAACAAACA
Organism: Hypericum androsaemum; assembly: GCA_963995505.1. NCBI lineage: Eukaryota > Viridiplantae > Streptophyta > Magnoliopsida > Malpighiales > Hypericaceae > Hypericum > Hypericum androsaemum. Next base: position 17,346,790 of record OZ023188.1, on the reverse strand, counting down.
GAGTCTTGTACGGATCTCCTGAAACATTAGGATCATTAGTTGGGTCATCTGCAAAAGAACAAACAGGTCCAGTTACATAAACTATGGGAAAATAGGAGGCACTATTTACCTGAGCTAATCAATCAAAGTAGAAAAGCAATCTAAGCCATTATTAAGCAAGGTAAAGCAATCTCACATTTTTCGAGGTCCTCAGCGACCTTCTCCACGCCTTTCTCCAGCCTTAACTTATGAATTCTGGCTTTTCGTTCGGCCTGAGCCACAAAACACAAAATACACAGAACAAACTCTAAGCTCGTCAACAGATTTGAACCACACCAAAAAAGGATAGCAGAGCAGAAATCAACTCTATGCATCTGACAACAACATCAGACATAGCAAATCACCAACAGAAACCCCACATCACACATGACAGTCATCACTCAATGACAAAACAAATTATGAAGAAAAGCAATACTATATTCAGAATTGAAGCAGGCCCATGGTCAAGAACAACACAGATAAGGATAAAGCTTACAGGAGTTTCAGCCTTCGGGACAGGTGGCGCATATTCGGGATCCCCCTTCTCCGCAAAATTAGACACAAACTGTGCCATACCTACCAAAGAGCACGAAAACAATGTCAACAAAACAAAACAAAAAAACCAAACCAGTCACCGAACTCCCAAAAGAATAAAGCAATACCAGCGTAAGACGGCATCTTCCTCTTCTCAGGAGGAGGCTTGAACTCCAACGGGGGCCGTGGCTCAAACAGCTTCAAAAGAGTGGGCGTTAATCCCGTAGGGTGCGCCTGCCCCATCTGCCCAAAACCAACCAGCATATAAGCTCCCGTTACCAATCACATAACCATAAATTAGCCAACAATTAATTCCACCCAATGGATCAACTAAATCTTAATTCACCGCAACTATTCAGGGCAAGATAAAACCCTAACACAGTTAATAACACAAAAACTGAGATCTCCGAAAAAAGGAATCATAAAGTAGGAGAAGAGGAACAGACCATTTTGAGCTGTTGGACGTTGTTCCGGTTCTGGCCCTTGGGGGCGCCGCGAACGGCGGCGTTCTGGCTGCGCATGAAGGGGTCGTCTCCCATCGTGTACGAAATCGAAGGATCAGCTCACGAAGCTCGGGATCGATTTTCCCTCTTTCCGAATTAGGGTTTCTTTTCCGACGCAAGAAGAAAGGGGAATCGATGTTTCCCCAAGAGGAACCTTAGTTTAGGGTTTTCTCCGATCCGTTTGGGGTTTCTGTTTGGAATAAACAAATGCCAGGGTGAGACACTGGGAGAACAGCGGGAAGCTAAACGAGCGAATAATTGGGCCGGGAAGGTCTAGGCCTTTGTCCAATATGTTGGGCCCAATAGGCCTTCAAGTTTTTAAGCGTTGATTCGAAATCTCCTTCTAATTTGGAAATGTCCAAAATGGAAACTATTTTTTTTAGTACCAAGTCAAAGATGCGCTCTCGAGATACGCCTTGACGATTTTACATCATTACTTTGATGTGTCATTATGTTCCTCTATTGATGTATATCTTGATGATTTGCATGGAGTCAGTTACCTCTATGAGGCATGAAATTCTACGCTAATTAGAATATAATTTTTTCATATTTATATAGGGACCTCGACCTTCCAATTAAAATTTTTTTTGATTCAATATATCTTATCAATTAAAAATGTGTATTTTCCAAATTAACTATGCAATATGTTGAGACACCGAGTCTTTTTTTTCGGTTCCAATTTGAATTAGGTTTCAACCAAAGTAAATATATGTGCATATTTTCATATAGGTCAACTAAGGTTTCTAGCAAGTTTAATTGTCATCTGACAATTGGATAAAGGGCCTACTCTGTTATAAGACATTCTTAAAACTTGCCTATTTGGTACATTCTAACTTTACTCTTTATCACTAGAGCTACCTTCTCAAAAAAATTATCACTAAAGCTAGGTACATTGTTCCTTTTTAAAATTTTTTCCTAATAAATATAGTTTCATTAATCTATATCCATAAATCGAACCAATAATAAAAGCACCATGGTACGTTAATATCATATTGCTAAAGCTGATAATAGGTTAAACATGAAATGTTATACCCGACTCCGTGTGATCTGTCAAAAATCTTATAATTGAGAGGCAGCTCAAAGTCGGAATTCCCGAATATACATTACATACGGAGTTGACAATTGTTACTTTTTTTTATCAGTTGCAGATCGAGTGCAATTGCCTCTCCAAATGAAAAACCAAAAAAGAAAAAGGATGAAAACGAAAAAAAAAGTAAGTTTTGAGGTTGGCATTAGCTGAAGAATGCATCTGCTCCTTCGTTCCCTAGAAGCAACTGAGTACTTGTTTGGCTCATGGCCTCTGTGACGGGAGATGGACATGGAGCTAGAAGTTTAATGCTACCTGCTATATCCCTGTCGTCTGGCTCGCGAACGCCACCTGCCTGAACTTGATCAGGTCTGCATTGTACTGGCTGCTGTCGTAGTCCGAGCTGCTTCCGCCGAAGACCGAGCTCTGTCCGGGCCTAATGCCCTCGTTCAGATCGTCGAGCGAGACGTCTCCCTCCAGGGCGCGGACAATCTGCAACAGAAGGCCGTGATCAAAATAAATCAAGCAAGAGCTATTTCCTGACAGATTCCTGAAGGCTTCTGTGTTGAACAGATGGAAGCAATGTGGCAATGGGAAGTGTTAAAGGATTAAACCTGGCTCATTTTCGGGCGCTTTCGGGCAGAATAGCGGGTGCTAGCAGCGGCACAAGCTACCATCCTCTGCATCTCCTGTGGGTTGTAGTTGGTCCCCAACCGCAAATCTACCAGTTCATCGTATTTCCCTTCCTCCAGGGCTTCATTCAGAAGAGGTCTAGCCTGTTTATATTTGAACGGATTATGTTATAAGACACCTGGGATCACCAAGTAAGTAAGTTCATTATGATAACGAAAAAATTAGCTGATACTAACCCATCCCACCAGGCTGTCTTCCATTGAACTTGTAGGATCAATAGGTCTCTTTCCTGTAATGATCTCAAGGAGCATGACCCCGAACGAGAATACATCCGACTTCTCGGTTAATTTACCGCTCGAGGCGTACTCTGGAGCCAAGTACCTGCAGTTGTCAGCTTTCAAGTGAGAATCACATTGCAGCTCGACAGTGTTTAATTTGTGGTTACTGACCCAAATGTACCCATCACACGAGTGGAAACATGAGTGTGATTGTCGGATGACAGCTTGGCTAATCCGAAATCAGCAACCTGAAACGAAAGGGACAATGGAAACATGGTAACTGACGCTTCCATTGTAAATAAAACCGAAGCATCAGAGAAATTGCACAGATTCCTGAGAAGGAAGTCGAAAAATTTTACTATGGTCGCGGAACGAATATGATTTGGTTGATCCGATGACAACAATTTCAGCATTTATTCGATTTATGACGAGTCTAACAAAGTTCAAGCATCACGAGTTAAACAAGTGGAGAGTACAGACCATGGCCTCAAAGTTGAAGTCAAGGAGAATATTGGCAGATTTAATGTCACGGTGGATAATCTTTGGATGGCCTGCAAACATTTTTAACAAGGAAGAAAATTAGAGACCTGATGTTCTGTTAGTTTTCTAATAACCTGTGAAGGAAAGGAGAGACGGTTCCTTACAATCCTCATGAAGGTAGGCGAGTCCTTTTGCAGATCCCATAGCAATCTTGAGCCTGGTTGGCCAATCCATGACATCACTTTCTGCAACAAGATTCCGGTTAAACTATAACAATTCATGTCAGTTGATCTACGCGCTTGGTGGTTAAACAAATCAAGCTTACCATGAAGGTGAAACTCCAAGGTCTTGTTGGGAACGAACTCGTAGACCAACATCCGCTGCCCGCCATCCATACAGTAGCCGACGAGGGACACGAGGTGGCGGTGGTGGACACGGCTAATAATGTCGACTTCAGCCTGGAACTCTCTTTCCCCTTGTCCACTGCCTGACTTGAGGCTCTTGACCGCTACCTCCTTGCCGTTAGGCAACAAGCCCTTGTGCACGTACCCGAACCCGCCTTGTCCTAACACGTTCTCCTGAGCAAAGCCTCCCGTGGCCGCCGCCAGCTCCTCGTACGTGAAGGTACCTTTGTTGAATCCCAGAGCCATAGTTGGTGAAGGGGGTGGCAATGCTGGACAGTAGTTCGAGCTGAACTCGCCACTGCTCGGTGGCTGCCAGCCCGGTCCAGGGGACAACTTCCTCGCGGGGTCGTTATTTTGCCAATTCTGCCGATGTTGGTTATTGAAAAAACCATTTGCTGCAAGATAACCATGTCAATTAGAATCCTGAAGAAGCTGATAGATACACTAATAACTTTCCGATTCGTGGAAAACTTTATCAAGGTTCACCCTAGGACTTCTAATTACGGATAATTTGCATATGGAAAATGGGTAGGAAGAGAACATACGTCCTTTGCCCAAGTAGTCCATTTGGTGAGGCTTCTTCTTCTTTTTCTTGCAGAACACGCAAATAAGGACCAGAGCGATGACAACCACCCCGACCACGACAGACACTCCTATGACACTCTTCGCCTCGCTGGACAACCCGCTGCTGCTGCTGCTGCTGTCTGAACTGTCCGAACTTGGGGTGGACGACGAAGACTGCGAACTCGAACTCGAACTCGAACCTGATCCCGACGAGGGCGTAGACTTTGAGCCTGATGGAGGAGGCGGAGACAATGTCTTGGACAAGGTGGGGCTCTGACTCGCAGGCGGCGGGGGGCTGGGCGTAATGCTGCTTGCAGGTGCAGGTGTAGAGTCATTGGACCCGCCAGACGGTGGAGGAGGCGAGGACGCCGGGGGAGGCGGAGGTGGGGACGATTCCGGTGCATCAGCAGGCGGGGGCGGGGGCGAGGAGCCATCGGATGAAGGCGGTGGTGCATCATTAGAAGGCGGAGACTCCGCGGGGGAATCGGAAACATCAGCAGAAGCTCGGGCTACAACAGACATTATGCTTTCTTGAAGCAGAGTCCTCTCGGAATGTCGGATCATCCGGTGTAGTCCTCCCAATGTCGGTACGCGTCGAAACAGACTAAGAACAAGCCGGAAACTCCACCTCTCGCTCCTACCAAATACGTTTCAAGACTTGCTTTCTCCTGTATACAACAAGAGATGCACAAAGAAAAGGCATGTTAATGTAAATATGAACGTTCCAATGTTCCTGAAACATTTGATGCTGCATAGTTCCCATTTTCCGTGTATCTCTCGTATTCATAGTCGATAATTGTCGGGTTGATGAACTGGGAGAGAGAGTTTATTACCTGAAGGAAGAAGAGAGGTGGGTTCTCAGCAGAAACAAGAGAAAATAATTTTGCATGGTAAAATTGACGTTCTAGAAAGGAACCTCCCAATCATTTCCCTGTTGCTTCCCAACAAAGGAAGGCCTTCCCTTCTTTCTCTCTCTTCCTCCCCTCATGCCTCTCTCTCTATTACCTTTCTTTAGTCCAAGTTGTGTTTTTATTTTACTATTTCATGTCCGGAAGGACCGGAACATTTGATTTACCTCACTCAGAGAAAGAATGACAACCAGAAGTTCCTGTGTCCGAGGCCTAAAGGGTGATAAAAACTTGTACAAAAAATCATGTCTTCCCACCAAGATTCCCGCTTGTCTCAACATTTGTAGAAAACATAGCCTCAGGTCCTCAGATAAGACATGTCATATACACTAGTAGTTTTTTTTTGTCTTTGTATAGTAATTTAAAGTATGTCGGGAATAATCGGAGTTTGTTTCAAGTGATAAAGAACTTGAATTCAATTAAAAAAGTCTATGATTCATGCCTTACGAATATAAAAGACATCATTCACAGAGCTACTCCTAAAATAGGACCCGAGACTCCGACTATAGAAAAACCAGAGATTAAAAAAAAAAGTGGTCCAAAGTGGTAATAGACAATCAGGTTTTGATACAACTGCAGGATAGTTGCATTCTGAACCTAACTTTGGAAAAGAAAGTCTGTGCAAGAAGTTGAAAGGAGAAGTTCAAATGAAAGATTCCTAGTTCATAGTCTGAGCTAGCCTAGTGGAACAAAAAAAATCAACGTTGAAAGCCACCTAGTGAGATCCTTCCTGATCAGTAGCAGATGTTCACGCCATGAAGCATTCCTCTGCGTTGGCCTCCACAGTTGCAAGGCTGTTCACATAAGGCAGGTACTTCACAAATCCACCAGTGCTTGCACTGAGACTTAGAGTTCTGTCCTGCCCTGTCCTTGCATTCGACTCAAAGATCCGATCCCCGACGCTGAATATTAGAGTATCTTCGTCTACGGAAGCCAGAACCCTGCATTCCTCGTGCTGCTGAACCCTCCGGTTCGTATAAACCGTGCGCTTCAACCTCATATCCATGTCTCCATGCACATCAATTGCAATTTTTTCATCTTGCTCACGTGGCAGAAGGTAGCACAATTCGCCACTTATCCATGATAAAGCACCAGCATAGTTGCTCCCTGGTGGGAGACTGAGAAAGCCATACTCTTCATTATTCACATTGAAAGCCAGAATTACACCTGAATGTGACTCCCAGTACACATACCCTCCGAGGTAGAACCCGTCACCGTTGAGCCCCACTTCACCTAGCTCGCAGCACATAGCACTGGAAATCCTCCAAGAATTCGACCTGGAGGAGTAAATTTCGAAATATAAAACTGGTTGATCGGGTACCTTGACAGCACAGATAAGCTGAAAATGCTCGCCGAATCTCAGAGGCTGAGGCTCAAATTCCAGAGCAATAGCTGTGTTGGGTCCATGACACAGTTTTGGCTCGGGAAGCTTCCTCCATTGTTTGGTTGCAGGGCTGCAAATGTAGTAGCTCTCGCTAAAAGGGCTTTGGCAGGCCAGCAAACCGTTGCAGGTTGATCTGATGTCGACAGATTCGGGCAGGAAGCTAAGAGACGGGCATGGAATGTTGTAAGCATTAGGATCCAGCGACATAAAAGTCGGTTCTTCGCCAGGAAATTGACAGAGAAAACCAGAGATTTCCTTGAACAGAGTAGTTTGAGCGTGTGCCAGGAAAGGACCACCAATCCACATGTCCCAATGTTTTGAGACAGCTCTGAACCTGCATAGCGACTTGGCAGGTAAGAAAGGGAGAACATTGAGCTTTACGAGGTCTGCAATATCGACTTCCTTCCGCTTTAAGTAACCAGCGACTCCAGGATGCTCTTCAAGGTCTATGCCATGGGGCATGTATTTCGTTACATTTCTTGGGAAACCAAGCGACCTCCTCTTCGGACTTGGAAGCTGCAATCAGAAGCATCAGCCATTAAATAAAAGGTCAACAGAGTGGTGCCATCAGGATTGATCAATAGACTCCACATTTTCGTTCAAAGCAAAGTTAACGAATAACGAATGCATAGAATCGGATAACTTTTACATTGCAGAGTAGCGAATAAATGCTTAAACATGACGATGTGTACATAAAAGAGAAATAAGCAGAGGCACAGCAGAGCAATAGACAGACAAGATTAAATCGCAGAAGTAACCAAAATAAAGGGCACAGAAGATACATACAGAGTCATCAGTTTCTGAATCTACGGACACCATGCTGCTTCGGGTTGATGAATTTCCATCAGAGTCATCGCCTACCACAAAATTGACCTCTTCTTCTTCTTCATCTACTTCTTCTTCACTCACATCATGTGCCATTTTCCCCGGATCGTCTTCTTCTCCTTCTTCGCTCATTAAAACTGTCACATAGTCACGATCAGAACTCTCCGAACTCGCAGATGACACAAGCACGAATTCATCCTCAGAACTCGCCATCCCGCCTTGAACTGGTAGTCACATTGTTAGTTGAAAGTGTGGTGAGTTTGTTTATATATGTTGAAGTCAAAACTCACGTAAACTCGTTTGAAGGGACATGTTGAGATTGTGGGTTTTGTGATAAATACAGAGATTCTAACGCACGGATCGAATAAGATTCCCTGAAGTTAAGCCAATGTATTCATCCGAAACACCCAAGGGTAAATTAGGAGTAAAAAATTCTAGGGTAAATACGCGATCCAACATCTCAAGTAAGAAACAGAACATAAAGATTCAATCTTTACCCAAAATTCTCCGATCTCAACAAAAATAGAAACAAGAGGGCTTAGAACAGTACTGAACAACAGACAGAACCAACACAAAAAGACGGTAACAGAGAAAAAAAAAACAGTAAAGTTGGTTTCTTGTTACAAAACCATGAGACGATGGGTAAAAAGGTAGAAACTTTGACGTCAACGGAAAGAGACAACGCCATGCAAGGACACTAAGGAGAGAGCCTAAGAGATACACGCATCTGTCCATCTCCTCTTCTATGGAAAAATCACGAAACGACTCCGAAGATGAAAAGAGACTTGGACTCGTTTAAGAAAATCATAATACGTTATTGGATCGACTCTGAATATCAATAGATTAAAAAAAATCACGAAACGACGTAGGAGATGAGCAAAAGAGAAGGAGGCAGTAAGAGAGAAAAGCCTACCTTTGCGATTTCCACGACCCAAAGAGAAAGAGAGGTTCTTTTTCTTCTTGGGTTTCTTTTTTTTCGGTGTCAAGTGTGCGCGTTAAGGCTTTAGAGACCTGATGGGTTATAATCACGAGGAGGTGATCATTTCAAACGAAGGAAACCCTCTTGTACGATGATCGTGGTGACGTCAAGTGGATTGACTCGGGGAACAGGTTTAGAGCACACGTGGAAGATTCTGATTTGTTGGGTGATGGAAGACTTTCTTTTCAGAGAGTCAGTGAAAGTCATTCTGGGCTTTGTCAGGAAAGTAAGAGGTAAAGGGACAAAAGCCAAGGTCAGTCTTTTTTTTAGCGTGACTTGCAAGTTTGGTCCCGGTCTAAAGGCCCAATTTAAGAGGCGCCTCATTAAAATTTATATCAATCAAAATTTTTATGTTTGCATACCTATTTTGTATCAATCAAATGCTAATTAATTGTCTCTACTATTAAATTTTAGTATGAAGATTTGGTATTGTTTAAAAATTTTGTCTAACTTGAAACTAAATTAATTGGAAAAAAAACGGAATATTAGGTAGTCTCGAAAAAGAGACTGATACTTTTTGTTGTCCTTACTCGTTAAGCAAATGGCTAAAGCAACGGAAGGGATGAGGAAATACAGTGAAGGGAGAGACGAACCTCCGCTTTCAAAATATAGATAAAAAGATTCGAAACCCTTTTCATGTTATTTTACCCACCATTTCAGTGTCGTTACTCTTAAAGCAAATGGTAATTAAAAGTAAAGGTAGATTTTGAGTGAACCAATCTAATCAATCAATAAATGAATATGTTAGAGAGTATCAATCCTAATACATTATAATCAAACCTAAACTAAACAAAAAAATTGAAAAAAATTGAGTCCTTCAATATTCCGGTACAAAATGTACCCGGTTACAGTCGTGACATCCTTAAAATCCCCGAATGGTAAAAGGAAGTGAGGAAAAACTGAGTCAGGGAAACAAATGGCAATTGCTAAGAAAATGCGTCACATCATTTTTATCTCTTACGATTCCCACTTGGAAAACCTCCTCCATCAAAATATAAAATATATATTAAAAGATTCGAAACCCTTTTCATGTTATGTTTTTTTGGTCAAGTTTTAAATTTAGTCAGGAGAGTTTTAAACAATATTGGATTTTATTCTCCTAATAAACAAAATTTTTTGCCATTTCTATAAGAAGTGAAAATTGACCTGACCTGAAAAATGAACCAGGACTTGTTACTATCGTACCTACCTTCCATTCCTTTTTTCATGTTACTTTACCTACCATATCAGTGTCGTTACTCCTAAAGCAAATGGCAATTGCTAAGAAAACGCGTCACATTGCTTTCATCTCTTACGATTCCAACTAGGAAAGCCCCCTCCATAAAAATATAAAATATATAGTAAAATTAAAACAACATCCTTTACCCGTTCTCACATAAAATTATAAAAAATACATCAGTTTTAAGCTGATGTTACTGAGGCAGTCATCCCAGAGTTGAGCCTGTAGGAGCACCCTATTACTTGCTTTATCCTTCTTTCTACTTCAGGGGTAGCATGATCAATCTCATCTGATCGAGTATTCCCCCGAGCCGCGCGAGTCTCATCTACGACTTGGACGTTGCTGACAATCGCATCAAGAAGAAAAGCCTGCATCCTGCAAAGCCGCCTCCTCCTCCGTGACAGCAAACAAAACTACGTTGTTGTCGAGTTTGACGATTTACAGCAGCCCCCTCTTTCTGCAGACGCAAAAGTTAGATGGCTATACCTTGAAGTACTTGTACAACATCGAGTGGACTAACTTCACCATGACTCTGAAGATTTTCACTATCAGTTGCATCTGATCGATTGCTGAACTCGTCCAACTGCAATTTCTCACTCTTCTTCTTTAGTAACAACTCCTCAAAGTCATTGCCCATTAGGGCCAACAGTTGGCTCACACTCTTCACTCCACATGTTTTCATCGCCTCTTACCTTGGTTTTATCCTCTCTTTCAAGCTGTAACTAAAAAGCACAATTCGCCCAACTAAACAGAAGATAAATGACCTATCTAAAAAGCTAAAGCAAATTAGATAAGAATTATCTTCAAGTTAAGCTTTGAACATCATCTAAGATAGAATAACGTTTAAGCCCTAAACGACTTGCAAGCTCCCGCGAGGACAGATTCCCCGATTAAATTTTTGTATCTGCTTCCGAATCTCGTTTGCCTCCAGAGAAGATTTTTTTGGGCCTGGTTTATTTTCGCTGTTGATCTCCTCATAGCCATTTCTACCAGACCCAAAAGAAGTCCCTCCGTCGAGCCCACCACTCGATTCATTCGGCCCATAAATGACAACCTCGGCTGGCCTCTTGTCAAATCCTTTTAGGGTCCCAGAATCTTCTATTCGAAAAGAATGGCTGTAATTGGTGTGCGTCTCGTCTCGAGGTTGTACAGGGGCTTCGTCCCGAGGCGTCAGAGTCATCATTTCCTCCCCTTCCTTCTTCCAGCTTCTTCAATGGGGGAAAGCTTCTTGAATTCTCCATTTTTCATTAAAGCACAAAGATTGCTGGCTTCATCTTCGCTCGAATTCTCCATTTCAGCTTCTTGAGAACGCACCATTGCTTGGTGTTTTCTTGTCGTCCAAGTACTCGTTTGACCTCCGTCGGGGAGTTTTCTCCCTTCCTCTTCTCTTGAAGGTCAAATCCGAAGTTGTCTTCAACCTCCGAAAGAACCTCCATGGCAGTGGACTTTCCAAGCCCTTCCTCTCCTTGAACTTCGAAAAGGCTAACCTGGTGATACTCTCCGTTAACCTTGATCTTCAAGCTATCCTCGACTCTTGGATTTTAATTTCGTGGAGATCAAAATCCTTGCTTTCTCGATATTCCGATTTGAAGATGTTTCCTCGTGCATCATCGGTACCTCTCCTAGATGCTTTGTTAGGCTGCCGAAGACCTCAGGTCAGGTACCCACGCATCTAGCCACGCTCTTCTAGAGACCACCTTAAACTTTGGGCACCAAGGTTCAATACTCTTAAAAAATGGTGCCAGTTTAAGTGAGTGTACCTTGGTCTCCTCGACGTTACGTTCTGGAAGGTAAGTAAAATTGATTCTGATCCGACAAGTCTTACTTGAGATGGATGTAATCCACTCCTAAGAAGTTTGATTTGAACATTGGCCATTTCCGACTAGGCTCCTCCGTTTCAACCACTCTGGCTGCGGCAGCTGGTAGGTGACAACTGCCGGAAACTCGTTTCTAGAGTGCAACTTCGGGAACTCTTCAAGGGCCTCCACGTACGTCTGCTTCATTCTCCAGGTTTGTTTGAGCTCTTGCACCTGCCTCTTGGTTGAAGTTTCCCCACCAGTTGTCACTTCTTGGTTGAGAACCTTCTTCGCTCCAGAAGAGCCCTTGGGAGGCCGCTTGTATTTTGCTTCAGCAACTTTGATAATATGATTATCAATTTTCGTATCTGAAATTGCCTTAATGATAGCCTGTAAATCTTCCTTCTTTCTGATCCTAACAAACCCGAAACGTGCTTTCCGGTTTGATAACTTCCAAGGAACATAAGCGTCTAATACAGTGACCTTCTTCGAGAACAAGGAGCGAAGCTCTTCCCCGTTCCAGTGTTGAGGAAGGCTGTGCGCAAAGAGGGTCACCGTCGTCATTACGGAACCTAAGCTCCGCCGGCCCCCACCCTTCCCCCGTCGGAAGGTGGGTTTTAGGCCGCGGAGATTTCTAAGGATGTGAATTACCAGGATTTGCTGACACCATTTTCGAGGAAGAATTCAATGGAAGGCTTCAGGTTTTTCTCAGACCACCCGTAAATCTCGCGCGGGTGAGTTTTTTAATATTTAAAAAAAAACAAATGTAATGAAAAAGGGGGACGAGCGGCCGATCGAGGTGCTTGTCCGATCGCCGCTCACGAGCGGAAAATTGGCCACTTGGTCTTTTTTTTTCTTTACTTATTTATCTAATTAGTTATACTTGACATAATATTATTCGTTAAAAATAGATATTTTTGGATAATATTTTCGTGGTTATCTAAACAGACCTAAAACTAAAAAAAATTATGAAAATTATTATTTGGCAAAAGTTCAAAAACGATAATTAATTATGTAATTTCAAATTTTTGTATTTGTAATTTGAAATTTTTGTATTCATAATTTATCATTTTCGATTTCCATTTGTACCTCGAGTATTTCTATCTAATTTAGTATTCCAAAAAATGATAGTAGATAATATGTGGATGAGAGATAAATTAATTATTTATTATGTGAATTGAGTTGCTGCTATGGGTAGAAAAATATGTAATTGGATTGGATTAAGTTGGATTGGGTATGGATGAGAGAGAAATTAATTGTTTATTCCGTGAATTGGATTGGGTGGATTGTTGTTGTGGGTAGTCTCAATGCCATACTTCGTAAGTTCGGGATTGCGTCGTAGCAGTACTGCAAAATCAACCCCTAACGACCAGAAATACTCCGCTGTAGGTCGCAACTTGCCCTCTACACTGTTGCCTATAATTTGGGGACAGTAAGTTATAATGTTCCCTGTGCTCTCTCCTGAGAGACCCAGCTCATGGAGGAACTGAACAACTGTCTCAACTTTTTTCCGGCTAACAACGAGGATAGCCGGATAACGGAACAGCAGTTTTGCCCACCCATTGTCTCTTGTCCACACTAAGGGTCTCAAAAAAAGCCACCGGGGGAATATGATTCTCTGAGAGACTCTTTTCAAATATTTAAGGAATCTTGACCATAATGTTTGGAAGGTCTGATTTCGGCACTCCGAGATCAACCAGAAACTCAACCAGTGGCCTGGTCTTCCCCTCCAGGGAGTAATACCCAAAAGCAGGAGGTCTGCCTGCCTCACCTTCATCTGCTCATTATCAAATCCAAGTTCCAAGAGATAAAGAAGATTAGGTGGTAACCTACCAGAAAGGCCTGGCACACTAACTCGCAACACAGCTCTTCGCCTCAGGGCATCACGCCTCCTACGTCATTGGACTAGTGTATCGGTATCGAGTAGATGCGGGAAGTCATCAATCACATCCCCCGGAGTATTGCCATACTCTTCATGAAACAATCCATCTAACACGGAATCTGCACTAAAGAACATCGAGTTGAAAATGATCACCCGAACTGCCGAAAGACACAGAGAAGGGTACTCGGATGCCTGAGTGTAAGTCAAAAGAAAGTATTGTAAGATATCTAGAGATAATTGATTGACCAAGATTCGCCCGGGACAGGATGAGCTTCCTGGGAAGACAGAGCTGGGGCCTGTAGGAAATTAACAAGGCAAACATTAACCTCCACACTAAAACAATGCAATCCGCCTTGACCCACAAGGCCTCAACAACAATGCAATGCATACCCCTTAACCCACAAACCCACGTCGTATTTGGTTAATTATACATAGCTGCAATTAAGAATTATCCACCCCAAGGATACAAACCCAAGTGCCACTAATCACTTCTAACCCAAAACGAGCTTCTGACTTTGCCAACGTATCATAAGACTTAAGGTGATTGGATCGTACTAACGTTAACGGGTCTATCCAACCCAAAACATAACACAAGCCCACCAACTATTCCAGCTTCCATCCCCCAAAACATCAAGTAACTACTTTGTAAAATGGAAAATGTGGGTTCTTAGTTCTATCCTCGAAACGACTCCTCCTCTGGAGATGAAAGTTATATCGGGGCAGTGGATGCCCATAAACGGTGGCATCTTTTCGCTTCACTTAAATTCTCTTTCGGAAAGATTTTTTTCCTTGTAAAAGACGAAGCTTTACGAGGATTACGGAAAGATTTTTTTCCTTGTAAAAGACGAAGCTTTACGAGGATTCCAAGTGCTGACTAAGTTTTGTTTTTGACAGAGAAACAACGCACAAGCGAGGTGAACGGGTAAGGTTGGCTACGACAACAAGATAACTTCTTGGTGGCTCTCAAGTGAATTCGTCTTCTTATTTTCCTACTTAGAGAGCAACTAACTGACGGTTATTCTCTTTAATGTTTCGAGTTGTACCAGAAAAACTTGCATTCACCAATAGTTCTAACAACTAGTATCTGGATTAACACACGAACATAAAAAGTAAAAAAAAAATTTGAGAAGCACGGCCAACCATGACAGATAAAATTCCTTTGGTCTAAATTGTAATTACATTTCCATACAAAGTGGGTCTTCCTAGTCCTATGGAGCCTCCGGCCGAGGCCCATTAGCCATTGGACAAGATGGAGGTCAACGGCCCAGGACATACATGGATTCCTTCCAGGCCCAGGTCCCCAAATGGGATATCTAGTTCCGAGTGAATCTGGCCGAGACACACAAGCCATTTGGCAAGATGGAAGTAAAGAGCCCAGGAAATATGAATTTCTTCAAGGCCCAAAAGCCCGCAAACGGGATATATATCTGGTAAATGGGCCAACGTTCACCGACCAAGGCTGTGCTGCATCTCCAGAGAAAAAAGGCACAAGATGTTGCGCGCGCGCTCTGCACATTTTTTTCCTCTTCCAATTGATAGTTGCAAATTGGCTATGAGCACCCAACCTCATACCAAAGATGCGTCATTATTATTATCCCACGTGCGCCTTTCACCGTCCTCAGACAACAGTCCTGTGACAGTACCCTAATCCACATGGAATAATAATTACCAAACCACCGGAGCCCCGAAAAGAATGTGACCCGACCCTGCTGCTTCTTTTCTACTCACGATCATTTTACCCGCCATTTTCAAAAAAATCAACTTCGCCCAAATCAAAATACCAAGCACTTTTCCCTCCAAAAGCCGACTCCAGCCATCAAGAACTTTGGCGGTAAACAACCGTAACCGCCGTTTGAATCCACAGACCAACGGCTATACAGCATGGGAGGGAGTGGCGGGGCAGAGATTCCTAACAGCTTTTTGAACTAAGAACATGCAAACCAAGTTACATTTCCTTTCCCTAAGCATTGTTCAAAGAAGAGATTATACCGATCAATCTAATCTAACAAGCTTCTGTATTATCATGCTTCGAAACATTAACAAGAAACTGACCGAGCATCACAAGTCTATTGGTGCTTCTTCTTAGCAGGTGAGTCCGAGCAATCGGGATCATCGTCGTCATCTTCGTCAACAGCATCACCGTTTTCGTCACCTTTTTTATCATCTCTCTTTCGCTTCAGCTGTGAAGAAGATGGCAACACCTGCACCCCATCGTCTTCAACCTCCTCGTCCACTTCGGGTTCATCTTCCCCTTGCTCCATGTCACTGCCATCAGAATCATGAACTTCAGCCTGCCCCACTCGCTGGACCAAGTAACCTGCATCGGAGTCCTCGTCCTGCCATTAAATTAAGAAGGTTAACTTCAGTGGTCACGGCATTAACATCCAGGCCATGATTTTGTGCAGAAATGAAGACAGTATCTGCAAGAGAGAGTAACTGACAATATACTCCAATCATATAAAAAACAAATGAATTCACCATCTAACAAATAACAAAAAGAACCAAGGTCAAAAAGCACAAAATGAAAAGTGAACCAACAACCCAAACGTCTGTCTATTGGCAAGAAGAAATTTCTGATATTATTACATGTGGTCAACATTCAAAATCAAAGCCAATCCTGTCGAACCTACATATGAACCAGAAGATCTTACAAATCAGTTCAAGAAAAGAAACTACCACGGGAAAAACTGTAAAAATTAGAAAGCACTTCGTACATTAGGAGCAAACTCATGACCAAATACTCATTAACAAAGCCCCTCCATTTTGTTTTCAAGATTCACATATACTGCCGGAGGAGGTTCATCCTCGAACAGCAGGAGGACCAAAAGCATCATCCAGATACATTTAAGATACAAAAATCAAAGATAAATTATCAACAAGCAGTCGTGTTATCATACATGCAATCTAGAAAAGACCACATAGAGACTGTTAGATAAACAATTAAAGAAGCGTATAGTAATTAGATCAAGAGACAAGAGCAAATAAGTAAAAGAGTCTGGTTAGTCACCTCATCTTCATCCTCAAATTCCCCATCATCCTCAACCACTTGTTCCTCCTCCCCCGTTTCTCCATTATCATCATCATCTTCTCCTTGTTCATGCCCATCTATCTCCCCTTCAACACTCGGTATCCTACCAGTACTCGCAAGCTCCGCCTTATCCCCCTCGACGTTATCAACTTCC
The DNA here is from genome assembly GCA_963995505.1 of Hypericum androsaemum. Classification (NCBI taxonomy): domain Eukaryota; kingdom Viridiplantae; phylum Streptophyta; class Magnoliopsida; order Malpighiales; family Hypericaceae; genus Hypericum; species Hypericum androsaemum. The sequence goes on along the minus strand of OZ023188.1, from coordinate 17,330,174 downwards.
TCCTCCTCATCCTCCCCGTCAACTTCTTCATCGTCGTCCTCATCCCCATCCTCCTCACTACTATCATCCTCAACCTCATGAACCTCCACCACATCATCCTCATCCCCATCTTCTTCATCAATCTCCTCACCTGACTCATTATAATCCTCCTCCTCCTCCTCATCATCATCTTCTCCTTCGTCCTCGTCAAATCCGTTCCGACTGGGCCCACCCTGAACAACTCCAGGACCAGCCTCCACCTCCTCCACATCAGCATCACTCTCCTCGTCCTCATCTACATCGACAACCCCCTCACCGTGGCCATTACTCATGATCCTCCCATTCAACCGCTCCTCCCCATCCACCTCGCTACTCCCAGGATCATCGTCCTCCTCCTCCTCCTCATCGTCGTCCTCATCCTCCTCTTCCTCATCCGACTCCGGCCTCTCATTCTCCTCGGCGTCCATCTTATCCAAATACTTCAAAGATTTAATCAGTCCAAAAACCCTAGACCTGTAATCCTTAACCCTAGTAACCGGACACTCGTACAAATCAAGAGAAACAAGCTTAAGCTGGGCCAACGGCGCGAGATCATCTATGAACTGAATCCTATTGTTGGAGAGGTCCAAATCCCGGAGCGCATCGAGGCCGGATCGAACCAGTGACTCGAGCCCTCCCGCTATCCGATTATCCGAGAGGTTTAGCTTCTGGAGGTTCCTTAACCTAGGGAACTGCTCCAGCGACGACACGCCAACATTCGCAATGGATAGGTGCTGAAGGTTCTCGAACTTTTCTAGAATACTCGGAGGAGGTAACCGCCCCTGGATGCACTTAACGGCGCCGTCTAAGGTTAACGTCTGAGCCGAGGCGCGGTCCGTTATCCCCTCCAATGCTGTCTCCACTGCCCGCTCCCAGATCTCGTCCATCAAATTTTCAACTCCCAAAATATATATAAAGCACCAAAAAAGGGAAGGGGAAAAAAAATTAAACAGGCACTCTCTAAATCCCTCAAAATTCCCGACTTCAAGTGTCAAGATAACCTAACCCCTCTCAAGTCATAACCCTACCCAGAAGTTTCCAGGGGCCGAAATTTTTCTTAATTCTTTTCCAGTTTTCCGTATTTAGGGATCGTTAATGAGGTTCTTAAAACCCTAAAAAGCTTTTCGAGGTGTTAGGCGTCTTCCTCCTCTCTTCCCCTCCATTCTCCCTTTTTTCTGGCCTTTTGTTTTTATGTACATATATATTTTCGTAAGAATTTATCTGGGGAATTATTGAGGGAACTGTGGCCGTCGGATTACGGAGTCGAGGATCGATGACGTGGCCAGAATGGACGGATGAGATTGGTTGTTGGTGTGTTTGTTTTCTGGATGGCGGGGGAAAGAGGGGGGAATACAAGGAAGGAAAATAGTAATAGGAGAGAGAAAATGGTTGGAGCTCTTCAAATTTGGCACGTCAACTTCGTGGAAATATCGGGGGACAGCGAAATGGTTTGCCACTGAGAATCGGTGTAATTACGGGAACTGCCATAACAACTTCCGAAACAATAACTTCACGCGGATTAAGATAGAAGAGATGAGTGATGAGTCTGAACTTGAACTTGAACTTGAAATTAAAATTTGAAGTGTGAAACTGGGTTGGGCTTGTAACAAATAAATCTTGGGCCCCGGAATTCAAATTTGAGCCGTGTATTTAATTTATCGTTTTCTGTGTTCTTTTGTTATTCATTGACGAAGAACCAGGATAACAAGTTTTCCCCTCCCCTTTTTGGAATGGAAGACCTATCTTTTATTTTGGTAAAAAAGGGAAGATCTATCTATAAGTTGGGAGAAAACAAATAGGAATTGGCTCAAAGAAGATGTTAAAATCTGATTTTGCGGAGATAAAAAATGTTATTAAAAAAATCTCATCTTAAAATAAGTCAGAGTGAGAAAAAATTAAGGTTGGGGGACAAAATCTAGAAGTATCATCATTTTTATTTTGCGGACATGTTTAATGCATGGAACATTGTTTCTTGGGTAAAATAGCCATAGGTCCCTGTTATTTGAATAAATTGATTAATTGAGACAGCGTAATATTATTTAGTCCCTGATATTTTCCAAAACAAATTGATTAGTCCCTACAGCTAAATTCGGATCACTTTTCCGGCAAGCCATGACTAAAATTACCCAAATACCCCTAACTCTAAAATTACTAGAACTCCCACTTCCAAAATAAAAAATCTTTATTCCCTTCCTCTCGCCCACATCTCTCTCTTTCCTCTGCCATCTTCCGCCGTCGTCCATCCGTCCCAATATTGCAAACACAACTAAAATTCTCAAATCTTCACTCAAACCTACCAACATCGAATCTTCATCAAAAATTAAAAGAAGTCCATCCATTTTCTAAGTTTAAACAACGAAGGCAAATACATACACAAACTAATAATAAAGACATAAAACTGGGTTTGGCTAAATCCGATCCTAATGATGGAGGAGAGAGAATGGGCGGCAAAGGGTCGCGCGACGTCTAGGTTCAGTTTGGTTGGGATGGGGCAATCTGGCACCCGACGATGTCGGGGTTTAAATTTTGGGTTCCAACATCGGCAAAGTTGAGGAAGAGGAACGGAACTGGGACAACGCATTTTCGAAAAGAAAATAGGTGGGGGTGAAGAAGGCCCACTCCCACTACCGAAGGCCGACGACGAAGAGGAACCAGAGCCGACGGTGGCGCGAGGACGCATTTCATGAAAAAGGACTTCCTCGTCGATGACCGTCCTGTCGTACATGAGGCCCCCAAGCGGAGATGTCGGAGTCCCTTCCCGACGGCGGTGGAGACTGGCATTTTAATTTTTGGTAACCTAGGGGTAATTTTGTCACTGTAAAAATATCTCACCGAAAAAATGGCCGGAAAATAGGTTCAAGGACTTATCAATTGATTTTGCAAATATGAGGGACTTATTAATACTAAGCTGTCCTTATTAATCAATTTATTCAAACAACAAGGATCTATGACTATTTTACCCTTGTTTCTTTCTTCGACGAGCTATTAGTTGAGCGGCTTGAGGAGATGCAAAGCTTCAAATTTCCATCTGGGACCAAGGTTGTTAGGATCTAGAGTTAACTCCTGAAATTTTAAGATTTTACGATTCACCGTGAGCAAAACGAGTTAGAACCTGTGCAAGATCTAGAGTCGAGCAGGATCCGTGGGATCTAAGTGATAACTTCTAAGATCCTGAGATCTACGAGTTAACTTCTAAGATCCTGAGATTTACGAGTTGGAGCGATGGATGTTTCTTAATACAAAAATCTACTATACTTTGTTTAATAATATTTGTTATTCGGATAACTATTGATCGACTAAAATGCTTAAAATGACGTTGAGCTTAGAAATTAATAATCAAATTTATATTAATTAATATCTCTGAAATTAATAGTTTTAGAGTTATTTTAATCCATATTTTCATCCTACCAATTTTTTGCCACTTATTTCTTTTACATAAATTTTGATGTTTATTTTATTTTATTTATTACCCGTCAATCACATTATGTAATCTATAGATACGTAGTGGATTACCATTAAAAAATGTATTGAACGGAGGTTTGTGTGTGTAAATTTATGAAGAAAAATTGGTTATTAGTGAAAAATTTATGGAAAGAAAATTAATCTTAGTTATTTCTATAATGTTATCTATTTTGTGGATCTTACGATCCGTGTTACGATTCTACGATCTATGCTTTCTTTATGCCCAAATAATCTTTAGTGGGATCCCGATTTTGACAACCTTGTCTGGACTCTGCGACTTTTATGTCTCCATAGTTCGTCCTCCACCAGACCAAAAGAGCCACTTGTTTTTTCCTGAAGCTGAATGGTTCATAGAGTTCTTCATTTTCGCACTAACAATTGTAGCAGTCTTCGGTTCAGCGATGCTCGACTCTCAATACAAAAATTTCGGTTCAGCGATGTTCGACTCGAAGTTAATTGGCAAACCATTTCCTGAGCTCGTTAGTCGTGGGATGGTAGATCGAGTTATCAAAGCATGAAATTCCAAACGCGTTCATTTTGATACGTGAAATAAACAACATCCTACGACTATAGAGCGCGCCAGTCAGCTCAGCCATGCGTTGGGGATCCCCCTGACTTCAGACTTAGGCCAGTACTTGGGTGCCCCTACTGACCTCAGACGGGACCGTAGACAGTCGTACCATTTTGTGCTGGAGAAGCTCTTTGGAAGGATGGCTGGATGGAAGGCTAGGTCCTTGAGCAGGGCAGGTCGGCTGACCCTTGCCCACTCGGTTCTATCCTATATCCCCTCCCATACGATGCAGACAGATTTGTTGCCTGCTGGTCTCTGTGGGGATATGGACCGTTGTATTCACGAGTTCATTTGGGGCTCTCACCAGGATCACCAGCGGATTCATCTGGTTGATTGGGATACTGTGTGCCTCCCTAAGGAGGCAAGTGGTCTTGGGCTCCGGACTATGCGTGATGTCAATATGGCGTCCTTTGCCAAGATGCCTTGGAGATTTCTCCAATCTCAGGACCCCCTCTGGGCGCGTGTTTTGATTGGCAAGTATGGCAAAGACGACACCGACATCGACCTGCTGCAGCCGAAGCGCGACTCTTCTGCCACCTGGCGGGCCATGGTTAGGGCACATCCGGTTCTTGCCCACGGTCTTCGTCGTAACGTTGGCAATGGCCTTCGTACATCTTTTTGGGATGACCCTTGGATCTATGCCTCCCTCCTTCGGAACCACCTCCTTGGCGATCTTCCTACAGAGGAGGCCAGAAAGCAGGTGGTTGAGTACTGGTCTGCTGAGTATGGCTGGGATATCCCTCGCTTGGAGGTCCTGTTGCCGCCGCATATTATTGGCTCTCTGACTTCTACTCTTTTGCAGGTCTCGCCGGCGTAGACAGACTCGTTGTCTTGGAGTCTCACCCAGGATGGGCACTTCTCTACACAGTCTCTCTACGGGGCGATGTGCAGGGACGTACTGGCACCACAGGCTGACCCAGTCTGGGCTCAGATCTGGACATTACATGCTCCTGAGAGGATTCATTTTTTCATTTGGCTTTTTTGTCATCGTAGGTTGATGACAAATGCGGAGCGGGCACAAAGGCATTTCACTGAGGACGATACGTGTCCGAGATGTGGTATTGAGTCTGAGTTCCTGATGCATATGTCTCGTGATTGCAGGTTTTCTAGGAGAGTGTGGGCTTCCTTGCTTCCACGTCCACCAAGGGTCTTCTACACCAAGACTGACACCCGTCACTGGCTCTGGGCCAACATTTCTGATACCAACACTCCCACTGATGGTCCATCTTGGGCTACGACCTTTGTTACGGCTTGCTGGTGGCTCTGGCGTTGGCGAAATGACGTTGCCTTTCGGCCAGGCACCACATCGGGGCACCCCCCCTCATTACTTCTCAAGCACGGGAGTTTACTCGCGTCCTAGCAGACCGGAATACTCCATTACCCCCCCGCCGGGAGATCCTAGTCTCGCGGCAGAGACCTGTGGATGGCTTTGTCAAGCTCAATACTGATGGAGCTTCGATGGGCAACTCGGGTCCTGCTGGAGCTGGTGGTATTATCCGTGACTCGGGTGGTACTTGGCTATGCGGGTTCGCCAAGGGCATTGGGAGATGCACATCCTTGGCTGTAGAGCTCTGGGCTTTGATCCTTGGTCTTGAGCTAGCTTGGGAGAGGGGGTTCAGGAGGCTCTTGGTGGAGGTGGACTCGTCACTGGCCATTCTCTGTATCGGGCGTCAGGTTGACCGAGCTCACCCTCTGGCGACGTTGAGCTCGAGGGCAAGGGAGCTTCTTGCGAAGGATTAGGAGATTGGCATCCAACATACTTGGCGCGAGGGAAATCGGGTGGCGGATGTGCTTTCCAAGCTTGTCCTCGAGCTCTCCTTTGAGTATGTTATTTTTGACGCCCCTCCGGTCTCTTGTATAGATGTGTATTTGGACGATTTGCGGGGCATCAACCTTCCCCGATGTACTTGCTTATCTAGTGTTGTTGATGGCGTTGGGCCTAAGGGGATTTTCCTTCCCGAGTTGTTTTACCCAGTGACGGTGCAAGGCTAGGTTATGCGACACACTAAACGTCAAGAGGAGACTTTCCCTCCCGAGGTACTCTTTCCCTATCACGAATTTTTCCCACTGGGTTTTCTCGTGATAGGATTTTGACGAGGCCGGCGATAGCAACCTCACAAGAGGCCGAGAGAGGGTCTTGCACTTAGCAGGTTGTATTTGACCATTTGTTTATCTATCTAGGGGTTGTTCCCCTTCTCTTCTACCAAAAAAAAAATATATATAAAAATAAACAACATTTCACTTACATTCGCTAATCAAAGTGCCTCCATAACAAGAGAGGGGACCACCGATTTTTTCCGGAAGATCCTCTCTCCCCAAGACGATTCTTTCTACAGCAGCAGTCTTACAGCTCAAAGCCAATCTCACGAGGCTCATATACTAGTCCAATTCTCACTAATAAGAAGAGGTTCCTTGCAGCTAACGGCATTCCTGCACAATTGTGTTCCTTAAAATCATATTCCTTGCAGCTAACGGCATTCCTGCACAATTGTGTTCCTTAAAATTATACATCAATCTCTTCCCTCCATCACATCGGATTGGCGATCCCGAGCTTCGTACAAGAAACAGACAGTGTAGATCATATTCCAGGATTCTAAACCAATATAGAGGAGGAAGATCAGAACCACCTCTAGGACTACTACTCTGTCCTAGGTGTCCCACCCTTCTGCTCCCGTGGACCTTTGAGCTCACAGTAGCCAGGGGATAGCGTGGCCGGAGGCTGTACAGTTGAGGAGGATGCCATAGAGGATGCAACTCGGAAAGGCCAGGACATTGTACTCATTCCTGAATCGGGGGCATCAGGGAGTTGGTTTGGTTTCAAAGGAGTACCTTGGCTGTGGTCTATCATTAGGGTATCCAGCTTCTCGTCTAAATCGCAACGGCTAGACTGTGAGTCACTATGGTCTCCTCGAGAAGCATTCTGATATTTCTCTCCTGTTGACTTGGCACCAGATGTTCCAAACTGAAGCCAAGGCTGCCTAAAGTTCTGCCACAAATGGGCAGGAATCTCTCGATTGTTACCATTGCCATCTCCGTCCTCTTTGCACTTGGACGTTAAATCAGTCGGCTTGCTTGACTTGGTCTCTTGTTGCTTCTCTTTGTTCAAAGAGGGAGATGGCAATTCAAGCGCATCGCCTTTGGGCGTTGTTGAACGGCCTGAGGAGATTGCAGTCATTGGAAATGCCTTCTCTGGAGGAACAGCAGGGGTATAATTGGATGGCAACAGATCATCCCAGTTCTCCAATAATTCTTTGTAGACTTTACGCAGGGTAACCTCAGTCAATCCCGTCACCTTGCAAATCTCAGCCTGCGTCTTCCGCTTGTCTTCCAACTGGCATGCCAGATAAATCGCAGCTGCAGAAATGCTAATGGGATTCCTGCGGGTGCAAAAGCATTTGTTGATCACAACGTCGCCAATGTGAGTAGCAAGTTCCTGGCACATGCGGCACAACACGAGATTATTAGGCATATGTGATCAAACATAACTCGCAACTCTTTCTACTCAAGTGAAAGTTTCCACATATAATGCAGAAATCAGAGAACATAATGCCAAGTACTCTTGAACAAACAAGGAACTTGGCCTAACAAAAGAAATTCCGACTCGCCTGGAGAACTCAACCTTAACAGAAGATGGAAGTACCTGAGCAGACTTGTTGAGTTGGAGGAGAGTGCAAAACCTCGGCATATGAACCGAAATCGAGTTGCTATTGATGGGCTGACTCAGCTGCAGAGCCTCCCCGAGTATCTTGATGTACTTCCCAATCTCCTTCTGAGGCACATTAGCCGCAATCGAAATTTCCTGTTGCGGTCACCAAGCAATTACAAAAATTCAGATAAAATCACCCGTCACGAAATCAATCCGCTCTGATACCACGTAAACGAGCGAGTACCTGGAGGGTTCGGGGCTCCTGAGCCTCCCTAATCGCGTAGACGAGCGCGGCCGTAGCCAAAGCCTCGATGCTACGGTTCCTCAGGCATGTGGCCGAGCAGCAATCCCTAAAGAGCTGGAAGGCGTGCTCGGAGATGTCGCAGTCGAGGCCGAGGATGGACGCCACGTCGACGATCTGCATGTACGCGCGCAGGTTATCGATGACCACGTTGGAATTGGGCGGCGAGGAGGAGGAAGAGGAGGTGAGCTCGAGGATGCGCTCGAGCTCGGCGAGGTGGCCGGAGAAGGAGAGGGAGGAGCGGAGGGAGAGCGGGCTGGGCTCCAGGGACCAAGTGGAGAAGGCGGTTATGAACCCCGTGGGCTCGAAGGGGTCCTCATCGTCGTCGTTTTGGGGAGGAGCGGGGAGGTCGGAGGTGACCAGGCAGAGCGGGGTGTCGTGGGCGCGCACGTGGAAGACGTGGTGGGGCTGGAACTGTCGTTCCTCCACGACTCGCCCGCAGGATGTGCATTCCGTGATCGAACGACCGGTCGTCGTGGTGGAGCACCGGCTCTGAGGGGACGAGCAGTACGGACACTTCATCGACTTCTCCCTCCTCCTCCTAGGTTTTTAGTTTAAGCACCAAAAAAAAGTCACGGTCTCCTTATTTTTCCCGTGGTAGGAGATTTTAAGGCATCTTCACTTCTCCTGGTGGCCGGTGGCTTCAAATATTGCAGCCTTAAATTTCGTAGGTTTCAACATACCAGACTCAAAATAATTTAGTTACGATATCATACATCTTTTATTCGTACTTATTCTATTGGAAGGTTTGATCCAATTTCAAAAATTCTGTTTCATAATTTTAAAATCTAATTTTTTCAATTTCTCTAATCACTTTTAGATGCAAATCATGAGAATGCCTCCCGACTATGGAATTAACACGACGTGATTGAATAGGTTGAATCTCTATATACACATTGGACTAATCAAATTACCCTATATCGAGTTCATTCGGTTAGATTCTGAGACCAAAATTTTCACCGGATTCATCTAGTAATAAACCGGTCCCAGATCAACCCACAAATTAAGATTCTGAGAGCAAGAACACAGAAGAATGGTAACCTGGTTAAATTAAACTAAATACATAAACGACGTCTCTGTCACAAAAACATGTACTCAGTATCGTCTATCCCTCGCCGCCTGTCAATAACTTCAGGCGGCAACAGTTTCAGGGGTATAGAATGATGCAGATCTGAAGCCTGCAGTTTCTTCATTTCATCAGCCGTTCGCTGTTGCCATATTTCCAGTCCCACCTTTCTCTGCTTGATTCGGGTTCTTATGTTGGTCTCGTGCACTCTGATGACATATACAAGACATGAAAGGTTCAATGAATGCTGAAAAATCTAACAGGGTGGAAAATGAAGTGAAGCACTGGAAAGCTGGCAAACTAATAAATAAACCAAAGCATATAAAACAACTAAGTGCAGCATATACACAATAGCTTAGTGGCCAAAGTTGCGATTATGTACAAGAACGTCTGTTTCATCTAATCAAGATGTAAAAAAAGTACAAGTGCGCTCAAACCAGCAAGAGTGAATCCTAAGATGTCACTTCCTCTAGAGCCAAGTGCTACAAGCCGAAAAGCAGCCAATCTATTAGATTTAGTTGCATAAAATCGCATGAAGGGATTGACGAAATATAGTGATGCCATGCTCTTGCAAGGAAAGGCGTACAAGTTATCACATAGAAACTTTAGCTGGCTTATGACTCTTAAGTTCTTCCCAAAAGAAATACAGCTGATAAATACACGCCAAGATGGAAAATCAGTAACAGCAGCTGCAAGCCTTCGTCAGTTGGAAGGCACTAAAACAAGAAAGAGGTCTTTACTTGCATTAGAGATTAGAACATAGTTCTTTCCGGGATCAACACCCTCGTTTGGAAAACAACTTCCTTTTGCCAACATCAGTACCTAAACTAAAAATCTTCAACACATTTACTACAAGAGCTCGGAGACATCACAAAACGCAAACAGGCTAGGATGTTCTGTGCCACATCATGAAGAACGCCAAAAATTAAAGGAAGTTGGTCATGGAAGTAACATAGAAAGCTAGAGGAAAGTGTGATATCCCACAATGAGTAGACAGCAATTCAGTTTTCTTAAGCCCGCCAACTACAGAATTTAATAAGTTGGATCAACATTTTCATCATGATAACATGCCAGACAAGAAACTCAAGAAACGGCTCAATATCATCTTGCAAGTTCTGCTGCTGTAAAGGAATTTCCTGATAAAGCATAGACCTGCCCTCAAACTAGGTCAGAATATCTGCTAATCTGGACACTGGCAAAGAGTGGCCAGAGCTTTCGGTCAAAACGGATTGTGGATTGCCAACAGCAACATAGGCCATGCCTAATAAACATAGCAACTGACAATAATACACATTGCAACTGTTCATACTTCAAAACAGCTGCACCATTGGCCGTTATTTCCCAAGACAAATTTGAGGTTACCAGTCTCTGTTGGCCCGACCCATGAATCCAATTCCAAAGCATCTTAATACTACCTAGTTTCCAACACATTCTAGTAAAAGTGACCATCAACAAACCGCAAAAACCAATCGATAAGCAAAAATGTGAGAAACCTCAACAGGTCCACCAAGAGCTGCTATTTCATGTTGTGAGTTCTGGTGCTATATAAAAACTCCCTGATAAAGCTTAAACCTGGCCTCATGAGTAAAACCATTGCCCCAATGTAACAGGACGCTAAAGAAAACTAGGTGAAAATATATGCTAATGCGAACACTAGCAAAGAGTAGCCAGAGCTTTCGGTCAAAACAGTTTGTTGTTTCCCAGTAGTCTACAATACGCCTAACTAAATAAACATAGCGACTGAGAATAATACATATTGCCACTGTTCACACCTCAAATTTGTCTGGGTCATTACTTCCCAAGACAAATTTGAGGTTACCAATCTCTGTTGGCCCGACCCATGAATCCAATCCCACAGGACAGCATATGCTATACTACCTAGTTTCCAACACATTCTAGTAAAAGCGACCACCAACAAAACGTGAAAACATAATCGATAATCAAACACGCCATCAAGCGCAGATCAACCCTCCTACCACATAAATCAAGAAACAGAGCCTACACAAACAACGAGCGCACTGGCCACACGGAAAAGGAGTTCATATCTATATTCTTAAGCAAGCTAAATCTCTCACACGAACGCTACATTGCCTCACGTCAGACTCTCACAACAAAACACGCATTTCCATCCCCGAGTGAGAACCACACAGGGGAATGTATAAACATGGATAGAGAGCGCCTGACCGTGGAATGGAATGGGGACGGATCAAGATCGATGGAGTTGCGAACGGACATCTTGGCAATCTCGGAGACGGCAGCATCCCTAACAACGGGGTCGTCGCTGGTCAACTCCACGTAGGCCGCCTCGAACGCCACTTCCCAGAACTTCGGCAGCCTGATCCGCCTGCTGTTCGTGTACACGTCCCACATCCGCCTCACCGCCTTCTCCCTCTCCTCCATTTCCTACACACCACAAAACAGACAGATCCACTCCCATTACTCTCACGCGCCTACGCACAAAAGAGGAAACAAAACAAACAAAGAAGAGGAGAACAGATTATATCACGCACGAGGACGTCGAGATCGTCGCGGATAGGCGTGTCGATGTCGTCGGTGAGGCGGTTAAGGTTTCCGGCCGACCACCGGAGGGTAACCGTCCCGGTAAACATGGACCAGAACGCCAGGAGCAGTATCGCGGCCAGGGCCCAGAACTTGTACCGCCCCCGGCCCAAGAGTGTTGACTCCCACGTGGAGGAGGACACGTGCGAGGATGAGGTCGTCGTCGTCACCGGAATCGTATCCTCATCCTTCATTCTCGATCCCTATTTTCCGATCAGATTCGCCTCCGCTTATTAGGTCTCCCTCTCTTCTTCTCCCCGATTTGTTCTTACTTCGCCATGTTTAAGCCTCTAACTGCCTGTTACGAGTTGCCGCGAATAATATAATTATATGCGCTCCCCCGTGTCGGTGATTTAATTTTGGTTTCTGGGTGGTGTGGTTAGTTTGTTAGTGAGGTGAGCGAAGGGGAGGGACAGGTTTGGTTAGGACATTAGACAGATAGGGAAAGGGGGAGAGAGATGGTTGGACAGGGTAGGGGTGACGAAAACGGATTGACCGGGACTAAAGAAAAATTATCCTTAATGAGACTAGATTTAGAGTCGTCATATTCGATTAAAAAAAATTTAGATTCAATGGTCAATAACCAATCAAAGATATTTTTGACTTTTTGAACAAAAAACTAGGTTAAACCAACTATCTCTCTTCTTCTCTGTCTCGTCTCTTCCTCTCCCACCCTCTCTTTCACTAATTAAATAAATCTATATCATAAAAAATCTATTTTCCTTCCCTAGCCACTTAATTATAAACCCAGATCATCCAAAATATATTTTTCCGTTGGAGTCACGGCCCGTATAAGGAGGATTTGCATCGGCTTCTTGAGGTTTGTTGTCGATGACGACGGCGGGAAGTTTGTTGGCCATGGCTACGGCGGGGGTTTTGTTGTCGATGGCGACGATTACGACGACGGTGGTAAGCTCTATGCCTCCTCTAACTCGATTCCTCCTCGACTTGCACAAGCTTCGTGAAGAACCTCACCGCCGTGAAGAACCTCACCTCCCTCCCGTGCCGTTTCTGCTTCTTCTCAGATTTGACGAGCTTCTTCAAATTAAATTAGAGGAGCTTCCTGAGAGTAGGAGGCAACTGATTTGGCTTCAAATTGTTTCAGAGTTGTGTTGCATGTGTTGTATGGATATTGGTTTTTAGCTGTGTTGATATTGATTTTTAGCTGTATAGATATTGGTTTTTAGCTTAGTGATATTATTTTTTGCTGTAGTGATATTAGTTTTCGAATGTGTTGTGTTGTATGTGTTGTATGGATATTGGTTTAAGGTGTAGTGATATTGGTTTTTAGCTGTGTTGATATTGATTTTTAGCTGTATAGATATTGGTTTTTAGCTTAGTGATATTATTTTTTGCTGTAGTGATATTGATTTTCGAATGTGGTGATATTTGTTTAAATGTGTAGTGATATTGGGTTTTAGCTGTGTTGATATTAGTTTTCAACTGTATAGATATTGATTTTTAGCTTAATGATATTGGTTTTCAAATGTAGTGATATTGGTTCTCGAATGTGGTGATATTGATTTTCGAATGTGGTGTTATTGGTTTAAATGTGTAGTGATATTAGTTTTTAGCTATGTTGATATTGGTTTTCAGCTGTATAGATATTGGTTTTTTGATGTAGTGATATTAGTTTTCAAATGTGGTGACATTGGTTTTCGAATATGGTGACATTGGTTTACGAATGTGGTGATATTGGATTTCGAATGTGGTGATATTGGTTTTCACATCTTGTGATATTAGTTTTCGAATGTAATAAAATTGATTTTCGAATGTGGTGATATTGGTTTTCGAATGTAGTGGTATTGGTTTGCATGTGTAGTGATATTAGTTTACAAATGTAACTCAGATTTTAGTAGAAAAAAAATACCGAATTTAATATTTAGCGAGGATTATAAATATGTACCTCAGATTTTAGTAAAAACCAAAATCCGAGTTGAGACACTTGTCTAAAATTGTTAAAATTCAAAAAATTTAATTCAAATTTTACGGATATAAAATATACTATTCAAAGTATTTGATTTCAAATATCAAAAATAAAAAAATGTTAAAATTCTGACGTATTAAAAATACCCTCTATGTATTAAAAATTTTCTCAAAGTGGTCCCCACTGACACCTCCACTTACGCCATTTTCTCTCTCTTTCCACCTTTTTCAATGGATTTTTAGCTTCTATTGGTTTGACAATATTATTCCTTATTATTTTATTAATACATAAATTACCATCATATCTTCTTTAGTTCTCCAAAGATGAGGACTACCTCCCCTCCAAATCCTTCGCCAGGGTGACCATGTCGGATTCTAACTTCTAAGGCAGGTTCGTCACCTCTCTCCCGTCAACCAAGTTAGTTGTGTTAAATTGAAATGACTCTCAGATGGGTCCCACAAAAATAAGTTGGTTGCGTTGCAACTTCCTGTTTGCAATTACACCTGTTTGGCAACCAAAAAAATAGCCATTTGACATTTTTAAATTTTTAAATAATTGACAATTACTTTGCAATTTATAAAAATTGAAAATTTTAAACTAAATTCGAATTCGAAAATTTATAATTCGTATTCGAATTCGTCCTTGAACGAATTGAATACGAATCATAAATTTGGGTATTCAAATTCGACGAATTATAATTCAAATTTATTCGATTCGATTTGTGATCAGGCCTAGGAAAGGGGGAGGTTGTAAATTTGTTTATTTTCAACTGTAAAATTTTTTTTTACGGTATCTCTTCTTTCGGTCGACAAAGTTCTTTCTGAAAATATTTTTCATAATTGTATTTTAAAAAACTCAAACTCGAGATCTGATTAAACTAAAATAACTTATTTGACAATTGATTTAATTTTTTGTTACTCGTAAAACTTTTTTTTTGGTAATGTGGTTGATTGTATGTTTGGTGGGTTATGAGTTATGACAGGGTTTGATTTTATTTTTTTTAATTGGTTAATTGTTGATACCAGCGGGACCGTTGATGTGCCGTGGCGGGAAGCCTGGAATGCGGTTGCTGCCGTAAAGATTGTTAAAATTAGGATTCCACTAAAGATCGTTCGGGCATAAAGAAAGCGCAGATCGTAGAATCGTAATACGGATAGTAAGATCTACCAAATAGACAAAATTATAGAAATAACTATGATTAATAATATTTCCATAAACTTTTTACTAATGACCAATTTTTCTTCATAAATTTACACACAAAAAATCTCAGTTCAATACATTTTTTAATGGTAATTCGCTACGTATCTATAGATTACATAATATGATTGACGAGCAATAAATAAAATAAAATAAACATCAAAATTGATGTAAAAAAATAAGTGGCAAAAAATTGATAGGATGAAAATATGGATTTAAATAACTCTAAAACTATTAATCTCAGAGATAGTTTTGAGATTATCAAAATATTAAACGAAGTATAATAGATTTTTGTGTTTTAGGCTATAAAGTAAAAGAAGTATGATTATCCGAATAACATATATTATTAAAATATTAAACGAAGCATAACTCATTATCCTTCTCTCTCCCCTGGAAGCGTTGAGAAACATCCATCGCTCTAACTCAGATCTCAGGATCTTAGGAGTTATCACTGAGATCCCATAGATCCCGCTCGATTCCAGATCTTGCACAGGCTCTGACTCGTTTTGCCCATAATAAATCGTAAAATCCTAAAATCCCAGGAGTTTAACTCTAGATCCTAACAACCTTGGATGCCGTTAGTTCCATGTGGTAGCAGTCAACGCTGTTTGTTAGTTGGCATTACGACGCAGCACCGACAATCAACGGCGCCGTTCGGGTCTTTGCAGGTTTTAATATTTAGCCCCTTTTTTTGTCAGACGATATTGTTTGTTGTTTTGTTTGTGTATGATTGTCAAATTAGAGATGCGCAAATCAGATTTAGCTAACGAACCTTTGAACATTCGGTGTAGGTGCATGAACCAAATTATGGGTCCTCATACCTCGGACCCTCGATCGATAAGATATGATATTCGGAAACTTACAATGAAAACTTATTTACTTACGTATATGAATTTGATAATTAATACTGAGATGAAATAAGAGGGGAAAGTAAAGTTTTGATAAAGGAAGGAAGGAAGGAATGGGAAGGTAAGAAATATTGATTTTTATAAATTATCGTGATCGTATAATTTGTCTTCAGTATGATGTAAGGATAAAATGAATAACATGATTGATTTAAGAATAGAAAAGATACGAAAAAAGATAAATACTTGTAATCAAACATTCAATATTTTCCCTCTCCAAAAAATCTCTTGAATAAGTGGCGGAAATTGTCAATCCTCCTTTCTCCTCCCTTATTTTTTTATAAGTAAAATTGTATTATATTTTTCATAAAAAACAGCAAAGATATTTAAGCCAATTGTATCCTAAGTAGAACATCAAATGTACTAAATACCTTAATATCAGAATTAAACAATAATGAACATTATCCAGTACACATCTCAAAACTGCACCACAATTAGTTACACCAAAAGTTTGTCTCCAATACACCAAAAGTCAATAAGTAACCCAGACCAGATTCATGGAGGGACCTAGAATTTAGGTTTAGCCTTTTCCACGTGTCTAGTCTTTGATCAGTTGAAGGATCGTTGTTGTGTCTTCCTCCCAAGTAAAACTGATAAACAAAGCCAAGTTCCAAGTCTTGATAGCATGCTCGTCTTCACTTGCATCATCTTGAACCTCACTTCCAATAACCAAAGGCGTGATAATTGGTTCCACAGTTGGCCTAAGAGAAGGCTTTATTTTCACATTACGCATCATAATCGTCTTTAGGCAGTCACCTTGTTCGTGAGCTTCTCCTCCCTTCCTTTTATCTTTCTTAACTAACTAATAAAAAATAGGGTAAATTGCCCTCAAGTCTATAGAATTTGACGAAATTATCAGTAGAGTTTTTACTGTTTCAAAATACATATTTATGTCATCCAAGTTTGCTAAAATACAACTCTCGAGTCCCTACCCAACCAATGTCATCGGCCAAACATAATTTTTTAATGGCCATTTTATATTTCAAAAAAATAAAAGAAAAACAATTCTCTTTCCTTCCTCTCACCTTCTCTCTCCTCCTCACCTTCAACAATCATCTTCAACGTCATCTTCAACCATCATCTTCAATGTTCAGAACAAATCTACGGAGTGAGCCAAGAACAAAAAGAACCGTCATCTTCAACCGTCATCTTCAATGCCACATTCGTCCTCCTCAACCATCAACCAAAAAGAGGAAACGAGGAACCCAAATCAAGAACCAAGGAAAGTAGATGGCACAAACGGTACCAAACAAGCACCAGAGAATTGAAAATTTGAACAACTGAAATTGGAAATTGGTTTAACAAAAACAATTAATCAACTGAAATTGGAAGTTGCAACTGGATCGGAAGCAGGTTCAACAAAAATTGGGGCTCGAGCGGAAATTCGATCGGAACCACCGTCGATCTGGAATTGGGGCTCGAGCGGTGCTAGGAAGAAGTACCGCCAACGTCGGGGCCATCCTCGGCACCTTCTCCGGATCTGCCTTGGACGTCGAGTACATCGGGCCTATCCTCGGCCCCTTCTTCAGATCTGTCTTGGAAGTCGGGTACGCCGGGGCCGTCCTCGGCCCCTTCTCGAAAATGGATGAGGGAGGAAAGATGAAACGATGCGCCATCTCCAAGTTGGTTAATTGTTGTGTGACTGTTCGAGACCGCCGCTGTACAGATGGCCTTGGGCGGTGGATTTCATAGAAGAAGACAATGGTATTTTTGTTTGTTTTTTATTTCAAGGGTATAATTATCACATTTTAAAAATTATTTTGAAAGATGAAATCAGCGATTGGTCAGATAGGAACCTGAGAGTTCTATTTTATCAAATTTGGATGACGGAAGTAAGGGTTTTAAAATAATAAGGACCTTACTGATAATTTTATTAAATTTCTGGGACCTGAGGATAATTTGACCTAAAAAATATTTTCCCCTCAATCCAATCAAAACGTTAGATCAACTTAAAAGGACTAATTCTCTGTTCAAATATGACAATGTTACAAATCAATATACAGTATATAACTTGTCGCCATTTAAAATTATGTCCGGACTGTCTCAAAACTGAATGTCACTAAATCCTGTTTACTTTTTTCCGTCCTCATGTTTATACGCATCCCTTTTTCAACTTCGTCCATTGGCCCAAAAATGTTATAACATAGCACCAGAATTTATACATACAAAAAAAGAAAATCTTGATCTAGAATTTGAGATTGGAAGGAGGCAAGAAGTGCTCATCCGACAACCCCGCTACATTAAAATCCACGTCCTCGATCTTCCACCTCTCTTCGAGATCTCGCTTGTGGTTGGCCGACGGCTCCCCGTACCTAAACACTGTGACACGTGTCCTCCCACTGTGCGCTATGTTGACTCCGTCCACGTATTTGTAATCCTCCATCACAGATTCAGTGCTGGTCTCCCAGAAAACATCGTCGTCCTCCTTGTTCCTCATCCTTAGGAGCCTCGAGTCTTCGAACTGGATCATGAGGCCTGACCTCTGGCTGAAGTACCCCCATATTGTGTGGTGGATGATCTCGTAGTTGGGTCCGCTTTGTGCCTCGCGAATGGCTGGGCTTGTTTCTAGCTTTAGGATGAAGCAATCCTCGTCGTTTATAATCTTCTCTCCTATGCATGTCGCTTCTATGAACAGGTTTGCCGTCGATCGAGGATCCAAACCCTGTCATGGTATATTATAATAATTTGGTTAATCTATATTAATAAAATCAAGTTCGAGTTCTTAAGAACTTAAATGTGTTAAATATTTATAAGGAATATTTTGTCACATTTCAAAAAATTTATCGGACTCGATAAGCCAGTTAAGTAAATGTCTGTATATCACGTAGTATTAAAATTATTACGCTAAAAAATACAACAATGTTAAATGTGATATATATTTGAACCCTTTACTTCACTTTTTTTTAGTTTAGAACCACTTGGTATCCGGCCCATTAGGCCGATTAATGCAAGTTCGAGCTGGGTAGGACCTTTGAAAGGTGGCAAAGCTCTCTCAACAAGTATTTGAGACCTTGATAAAGCTAGAACCACTCTCTCACCAGTTGATCCAAGTGTTTGTTGGCATTTAAACCCTTTACCATCTAGGAAATATCATAAACGTTTTAAGTTCGATATAAAAATTCTAAAATTATATTTGTACTAACTAGATCCAATGAATTCAGTTTGAGGATACATATCGTAATATTCGTGATTAAATTTGATTACTCAATTTTTAAAATTGAATACGAAAATTCTAAAATAAGTATAGAGATGCAATGATTCCACACAACTTTTATATGGATCTCATGGCAAAGAGATTAGAAATACAAACCTGAAGGAAGCGGCGCAACGGGCGGGGGGGACCTTTACAAATAGGGCCAAGGTGATTGGAGGAATGCCTCCAAGAGAGCTTGCCGTTGCTTCCGGAAACAACTTTGCAACCGGAGACGACCAATTCCAAGACCCACAAGTCCGGGTCTTTCTGCCACAACACGAACCCTCCGACTTCCTCGGTCCGCTTCACGTCCGCCGTCACGTCGCTCATGTGGAACTCCGACGCCCCAATCTTCACCTGTCCGGTCACGCACATGCTGTGCACGGCGTTTAACGCCGGCTGCCCTCCTGTCGCCGCTATGTATTGTTGCACTATGTACTTCGCCGTTGAAGCTTGCTGATAAAATTAATCATTATTAATTAATCAACATCAATATATTTGAAATCTCAACATGAAACTGCATTGTAAGTAATAAACCCGTTCTGATGACATGTTTAATCTTTAGTTTCATGGTATACTTACAATGGAACTATCTTTAACGGGCTTGTGAACGGAATGGCCTACTTGAACTTGTAAGGGAATGAGAGGAGATCCGACCAGGTAAAGGAGGAACCGAAGCTCGTTTATCCGGCCGGCGACGAGCGGTTGCGACCATTTCTCCGATTTCTGGGCCCTCATCCACGTCAGCATGTTTTGTAACCGCAAGGCGGGATTGCTGCCCATGCTCGTGAACATTTCTTCAGGTATCGGCACCTCCAGGACCGTCTCGAGGCCATCCTCTTTGTCAACATTCGGACAAAGTTTTCTCATTTAATACTTGACAACAACTTTTTCTTCTTTCCTACAATTTTTTGGACAAAAATGGTGATGAAATGTTGAATGGTTGGGTGGAAGGAGATAGATAATTGAGGTATAGAATTTGGGCGTCAAAAGGGCAATTGGGCTTCTCTTTCTTCAAATTAGAAATAACGTGGGATTCAGTGAGAGGAAGTATGTGGGCGAAGAAAACTAGAGGAGAATCGCCGAGAGGCTGCCCTTGTTCGTAGCTGTCCTGTGGGTATCAATTTTATAGATGGATGTGACTTAATTTTAATTGTGACACATAAGCTTTTAATATAAGTCTATACAATTTGATAAATTGGGGAGTTTTTTTGGGAAAAATATATATTATTATGCCTTAAGGCCTTAGGTACTTAGTAATGGTAATGGACTAGATCTTGGTATGATTCATAGGCTCAAAATCCTTACACTCTTATTGAAGGGCGAATCGAGATCTTTACTCGTGTCTTCTTTAAAAATAAGGATTCAGGCAGCATCTGGGTCCTCAAAAACCGGACAGAATTAGGGCAATGAATCTGTGTTATTTAAAAAATATTTTATTATTTAGAAATTAAACAATCATTTGATTGAACTTAAACACAAAAGAACACTAAAAATGTGAATGTAATTGATTCATTCATAAAAAAAACTTAATATAAAGAAATCAAATAAGCAGATAAAAAAAAATTGAAGTTGAGTAAGTTGAGATTGAAAATTTGAGTGTTATGTTTAGTAATTAAAATACATATATATATTTTTAAATTCGAGTAGGATCAGGACAGGATCCTATAGATCCATATCCATACCTTTATCTTTTTAAAATATCAGGATCTGAGCGTCTAGACCTGATCAAAATCAACTGATCTTGGACTCTTCGGATCTGGATCAGGGTAGACCCTGAGAGTAAATGTCTAATTACTATCCCTAAAATAGTTGCACAAGGTAAGATGTTTTTCAAATTCGACTATTAAAAATTGTATTAGTGTTAAATATTTGTATTATTTAAATCATATATTTGAATTATTCGTCCCTGTTCGATTTTTAACTTGATTGGTTCCAATCTCGATTTGTTCAACATCTACTAACGGTTGGTACTCCCACGGTTGGCTTGGTCGCGGATTCTGCTTCTTTAGATGCTTCTTTTGTTGTCGATGCCCCCTTGCCTTTGTCTTTTGATTCTGTGCAGCCTCTTGTTACTGGTCGTCAATCATTGAAATTGCCGTTGAGATTGTGCAGGATGTTGTGGCAGGGGATGTAGCTGGTGTTGAGGTTGGTTGCCCCGGTCCTTCGGATGCTCTTGGTTCAGTCACTAGCCCATTGCCTGCGGACTCGTCATTGCCTATTGCTTGTTTGGTTAATGGTTTGCTTCCGGAGGCCTTTTATTCGGCTAGTTTTCTTGGGGAGGATGTTGGGTTATCCTCGGTTGAAATGTAGCCGCTTGCTGCTGCTCCCGATGTCACCGATCCGCTTGCTGTAAAGCTTGGGGCTACCTCCTATGGTCTCGCTAGGCCTGCTGCGATCCCGACTGCCCTTTTATCCCCCGCTTCGGATGGTTTGGTTGAGTCTACGGATATCTTGGTTGGAACGAACGCGTGGTTCGATGAACTCTCGTCTAGAGGCTGTGTGGAGTCAGTCTTGGTGGCCCGTGCTACTCACAAGCGGGGTAGCTTTAGTCTGATACTGCCCCCGACTCGCTCTAGTTATCGTGAGCATCATCCTACGGAGAAAGCAGCGGCTCTCATGACGTTTTCGTTGCAAAAACTGAAGATTAAGTCACCTAAGAAGTCAAAGACAGTCCCTCTTGGGTCTTTGATCGCATGTATGGATGTTCAGGATGTGGAGCTTCACGCTGAGGTCTCTGCAGAGGCGTGGCGACTAGCCATCGCGATGGGCTTCCCTTGGGAAGAGGATACGTCAAAGTTCCTCCATCAGATCAAGGACGCCGCCCAAGGTTTGCATCCTTTTTGTGCTTCAATCCTCCTTGATTCACTCATGCATGTTGTTGTTTTGCCCTCCTCATAGTGTATTTTTAGGGTTTTCCTAGATCTTACGATTTTGGTGTCGCTTTTGGTGTCCGTTATAGACAATATTTATCACTGCGTTACTTTGATAGGCTTTATCTGTAACCTTGATGTACTTTGGTGAATTCTTGGTAGGGCTAAGTTCGAACCCGAAAAAAACCCGACTCACTGCTAACTCGACCAACCCGACTCACCGCCAAAAGCCAACCCATAAAAAAAATGGTGTCGTGGGTAGGCGGCCGGTTTAAACCAACTGTTTGGTGTCATTTCGATGTGGATTTTTTCCTAACTCGTTACACCACCTCACCGACCAAAATGTCGTCGCCTAAAACACCCTTCTTCTTCTCCGGTGTCAGACAATACACATGCAGTAGCATCTCTGGTGATGCATGTGAAGAATCAAATTAGAGAGGAAGGTGAAGAGGTGTTGATACTCACAAAAAAGAAGAGCAAGTCAAAGGCCAAGAAAGTTAAACAAAGCTCGTCCAAATTCCAATCCGGAGACCTTAACGTCCTCCGTCGTCCTCGGCCTGCACCTCCCGCCGGTCACCAGCCCACCATGGCACCTCCTCCTCCCTTCCTTTCCTCTGAAAAGAAGTAAAAACTCGAGTACGAGCTCCAATAGAAGCTCAGCTAAACTCGCGAGAGCTGGTGAAGAAGAAGTTAGAAGAGGAAACAGTTTTGGATGGAGAAAAGTAATTCCTAATTTTCTTAATCTTTTTCTGTACATGACAGTTGACACGCCT
This sequence comes from Hypericum androsaemum, assembly GCA_963995505.1. Taxonomy (NCBI): domain Eukaryota; kingdom Viridiplantae; phylum Streptophyta; class Magnoliopsida; order Malpighiales; family Hypericaceae; genus Hypericum; species Hypericum androsaemum. The sequence goes on along the minus strand of OZ023188.1, from coordinate 17,307,683 downwards.
CCTTATATACAAACCACTAGCTACTAACTTGCCACGTCACTCAAGTTGAAACACGTCATTAAAACAAGAGACACTTACACGCGGGCTCAACCCACAACTAAAACGACACCAGCTTGAATCTGTTGAATTAATGCCTCATCTATGCCATCAAACAACAGGTCATCCATATTGAACCCTTCGTCTTCGTCGTCGTCGTCTTCTTTAAGGCAGATTTCTTTAGATTACAAGTCTGAACAGAATCATTCATGACTTCTGTCCCAGCTAACACTTCATCCTCTCGCCGGTAACCGCCAACCCGATCAACAGGAATCCACACCGCCGCACTGCAACACCATCAGTGTACCATTAAATCGTGTCACCGTCGGTGATCATTTCAGTTTTTTTCTGTTGTCGGTGTCAATAATGGTTAAAAAATCATGACACATATACTCACCCCTAATTTTTGGTGAATACAACTTTTACTTATAAAAAAAATCTACTAACGGTTAAATGGGCTCATTATGTGGGCCATACTCGGAACCCATGTCCTTCGCGTGGGTACTGGGTACTTCGTTTCCTGATCGCGAGTATGTCGGCCTAACCTACAATGGATTGGAGGATTCCGTTGACAATTTTTTAAAGAAAATTTTAACGGAAAAAATTGCAGTGAGTTTTAATTTTAGATTTTTGTTAAATCATTTTATATTTATTACGGCAAACAAATGTTTTTTGGTAGCATTCCGTTGGCGTTCCATATACTTTTTGTATATTTTATTTCAAATATTATTTTCACACATATAATTTAATAAATCTTAATCGAGATTCATACATTCGTGAAAATGAAAAATTAAGAATATTTTTTCAGGCTTTCGAAATTGAGAAATTGGGATTGGATATCCCGAATCCTCACCGCACAATCGGCCATGTATTTTGAAGCCACATCGTTATCGTAGAGGCCAATTATCAGTTTAATTACACAATTCAGCTTTGATCACATGCTGAGAGGCAGCGGGAACTTTCCGCATCACATTTTTTATCGGTTTAATTACATTATTTGAGCCTTGATGTTTAGATCAACTATATTAATTTTGAAATCTCATTTTATATCAACTTTTCCTATGGTTTGTACTGTGTACTTGTATAAAAATTAAAAGTAATTATAAAAGACCCAAATTTACGGTTTCTTAAACGGGAAATATATAAATGACAATTACGGAAAACCCCATTAAGGAAACGGGGATAAACCCATATGCTACAAATGCAAATTACTTGTATATCGTTACAGTTAACCTTAAAATTGTCACTAATTAAGCATGATCTATTTTTTCCTGAATCTCCACTCCTTTGTTCCTCGCCATTGGCCCCCTGCTAAAAAGCTCCTCCATGTCCTCCAACGATCTGCCCTTCGTCTCCGGGAATAAAAAGTAGAAGAAGAACCAAGCAACCAAAGCGACACCAGCAAACAAATAGAAAGCCCCACCAATGGTGATCGCCTCGTAGAGAGAAATAAAGCTCATGGAGATGGTAGCGTTCATGAGCCTATTAACTGCCACCCCGAGACTATACCCTTGCGCACGAAGCTTCAACGGGAATATCTCGGAGCTGTAAACCCAAGTCACTGGAGCTAGCCCGACGTTAAAGAATGCAACGTACGTGTAGGTGGAGACGATGCTCAAAGCAAGCGCCCATATCATCTTATCTCCGGAGTTGTGCTCGACAATGGTCAAGCAAGTTGCTAAGACCGTCATTGCACCGATGATCCCGGTCGTGCTTATCAACAAGAGGCGCCTTCTTCCAACTCGATCGAGCAGACACGTGGAGATAGCTATGAACGTGAATTTGGTTAGTCCGATCCCGACAGTGGCAAGGAGTAGCTTGTGCTTGTCGTGGATTCCCGCTTTCTTAAAGATTCTTGGTCCGTACAAGATCACTGCCTCGATACCAACCGCGTGCTCGAAGAAGTGAATGCCAATGGCTGCGACGAGTATCCATCTGATGGCGGGGGTTGGTTTCATGAGAAGCTCCCTCCACACTCCTTCCCCGCCGGACTTCCCTTTCGGGATCTTCGCGACCTCGTCGTCGTAATTCTCGTCGATCCCGGCCGCGTTCTTGATGTCCTTTAAGCGAGACTCCGCTTCTTCTTTTGAGTTGGATACTTTGAGTAAAACCCTCTTGGCTTCACCTAAGCGGCCTTCCATTACCAGCCACCGGGGAGACTCCGGCATTTGTAGGACTCCGATCGCCAAAATAAGCGATGGGATTGCCGCGATCCCGAGCATGATCCGCCACCCCAGGGTTAGGGCAAGTTTCCCGAATGCAACGTTGGAGATGTAGCCGAGGAGGATCCCGATGCTGATCCCGAGCTCCGGGAGAGCGGTTAGGAAGCCGCGGGAAGTCGGGGAGGAGACTTCGCCGGAGTAAACGGGAGCAACCATTAGGGCAAAGCCGACCCCGATCCCTGCCGTGCACCTTCCCGCCATTAGAACGGCGTAGTTTGGGCCGTACCCCATTAGGGCCGAGCCCACGAGGAATATTAAGGACGCCACAAAGATGGTGTACCGGCGGCCGATGAGGTCGGAGGTTCTGCCGGCGAGGATGGACCCCACGAGGGCACATATGTTGATGATCCCGGCCAGGACTTCGACTTGCGTGTCGGTGATCTTGAGGTCCTCTTTTATGAAGATCATGGCTCCGCTCATTACACCGGTGTCTGAACACAGAGAGTTAAAAAAGAAAGTGAGGATGGTCCGTATTCGGATATTACCGACTAATTCTTTTTTGGAACCCAAAATTTTTTTTTTGCATTTCTGTCTGTTGGGGAAAAGTTGGATGATCGCGCAATGAGCTTTTTTTCGAGTAGAAGTCTAAACCCAATATTTTTTTGAGGAAACTAATATATAAATTAAAGCATTTCTAAATTAAGCGCTACTAATTGTGGTGTAGTAAGATCTCGCTGTTTATTAATATAATTATTTTTAATAAAGATAAATACATTATTTACGCCATATGAACTCCGTATTCATGGAATCTTGATAATTCTTATAATCATCGGATCGTGCTCCTTGCATGCTTGCAGACACGAGAGTATAATTTTAAGATAATTAGTCTTTTTTTCTTTAACAACGAATTGTACTTTATTTATTTATATTGATTTGAAATTTTAATAAAATTTCACACTTATCCCAAAAAAAGAGTTAAGAAGATAAGATTGAATCCACTATTACTTTCAGCCTAAAAAAGTTGCCATAGTTTAGGCTAATTTTATAATTGCATGCTTCTATTTTTTTTTTTTGGGTGAGCCATACGGTAAAGACTTACATGAATAAAGATAAATGATAATCTAAACGAGAAAATTATTTGAGCGTACCATAGCCAAAGATGATAGATGTCATGGACGCAACAATGGCACATGCAGCCGCGTATTTATTCACCTTGTCGGGAGAGTTTTCGCTACCGTATATACCTCCGGCACCCTCTTCGATTCTCCCCATTATCTTTCCGATGAGTAACCTTCCTCTTAATTGTCAGTTCTAGATCTTGATTAGTATTTTTGTCTAATTGACAAAGGGTAAAGAAGAGTCGCGTGGCTCTCGAAAGAAGGGCACGAGTCCCTTTATATACCGGCAATATGGAGACTAATTCGGAAGTTGTTAATTTTGGATAATAATTTACTTGTCGCCTAACTATATTTTATCCATTCTGTAATCACTATCCAGGCTGAGCACCTTCGATAGAGAGCTAAATTAAGAAAGCAAATAATTTTGTTATCCGCCACCTCTCAAGGCGGTTAATAACAAATATATCTTTGTGGATCAGTTCATAAATTAATGACTCCAAGAGAGAAATGAGTTCAAAAGAAAACAGAATAAGTGAATTATATCTCATTAATTATGATTCTAGTGTTTTATCATGTGCCAAAAATTGGGAAATTGGAGATAAACTCTGCCGCTAGTTGTTCGACTTCATTAATGGCTGTCACTTGTGTAATTGAGTTATTTTATTCGGATAAGATCGCCGGGTGATCCTACCTGTTTGGTCAACGCAATCTGGACCAGACTTACCTGCAGCCGGCGACCAACCGGAATCTTTTGGACTTACAAATGTTAAATTAATACGTGCCAGCCGAAATAATTCGCTTCCACGTGACCAACATCGATATTAATGTTTTTTTTTGGTGAAAACATAGATATTAACGTTGTGGAAAACAAATTCCCACAAAAAAATGTTATGCAAAACAAATTGCACACCAACTTGCATGAATTTTTTAAGAGTAGCTTTTTCGGTAGTGTCTTTTGCGAGTTGCACACCAACTTGTTAGTCACACTTATATATGTCGCCTAATCATATTAGATCTTAATCAACTTAAAATTTGATTAGTTGATAATGTATATGTTCGAAAAATAGGCTGTATAAAAAAAAGTTACATGGTGGTCAATAATACGCGACTTATGGACCCCGCAAAGGTGTTGGTAGTTGCATGCTCTAGGTGCAACATTACTTTTTACCGGTCGGAATGAAAGTGGGAAGATACTTTGCATGGATTTTGATTTCGTAAACTTGCATTATGTGAATAACAACATGTAATTGAATCAACTTGCTTAAGTATTATGTTACAATTTTACATCAAACTAAAAATCTTAAGATAATATGTGAATAAATTTTTAATATTTATAAATAAACTAACGACTTTTATAGAAATATGTTAATTTCAACATTTCTACTCTCTATAATACAATATAGTTTTCTTGTAAAAATATATTTTTTCCTCATGATCGTTTGAATCATCATTGCTTCATTTTAACACAGAATTCGACATTCTATAAAAATGAACACAAAATTTCCAACCAAAAAATATTTACTCAAATGGTACAAGAGAATGGTAGGATGAGGAGTGACAACGATAAGAATCATGGTCATGACAAAAAATTTACTCATAAAAAAACATAAATTTCGATCGGTGAAAAAAAAATTGTTGCTTCTAAATATCTAGACGGTCAATTAATTGAATTAAATTGATGAATACTGCCCTTTGAAATTCTGTAGTGTCAACTAGTCGTCTGTCGGGGAAGCGGATTTGACAATTTTGAGGTTAATTTATTTTATTTTATTGGGTAGTATTTAGGTTAATTTAATTTCCACGGTGCATCCGTGGGTTTTCTTGAAGGATAAACTAAATTAAATTCCACAGATAAGGATGTTCGCACATGGAAAATTTCACAGTTGTTCGTTTACAACTATTATTTAATATATTCGAGAGTTATAATTTTTTGAGTAACAAATTTATGGTGGATCATAATTCATACATGATTTGTTTTCTTTCTTTTATTTTTTATCGTAAAATCAATTGTCCAAATATGGACAATTAGTAAAGAAGGATCACCATAGCCCATATAAGATTACTCGTTCGCACAGCAAAATTTCGATACTGCTTTCAGTAATATAATTGATTCAAATACCTTAAAAATAATTTTGGGTTAAAATTTTACAAATATATTACGGGGGTTACTCGACCTGAGTGACATTTATTACAAATTAATGCTTTGGCTAATTCTGATTGCTGCTTTCAAACTTCCCCATCACAACAATTTGCGATCCTCTCTCTTGTAATACGTATCCTATAAAAAAAAGTATTTTTGTCTTGCCACCATCGGAGACGGGTCAAATAAATAGATCCAAGCTTGAATTAAAAAACTATGATATTCTTTCATTTAGAATGTATTCCGTTTGTCGTTTACATTATAGACCAGTTTAATTTTTAAAATAAATTATCCATTCGTCGTTTGTGTATGGGCTGGTTAATCAATCAATTAACGTCACACATTAGGCAAAAAGTAAACCCAATTTCGTTCGTACAAGTGCTCGATCTTTGAATGTACCAGACACTAATTATCAAATGGGAGCCCCGAACGTGTACTTTCTCTTGCTTGCTACATATCTGTGAGCCAGAAATATCGATTTATTTTGTTAGATCTCTACTCGGTCATAAATGATAATTCATAAAGTTGTATATGTATCATAAATTTTAAGATTTCATTGGAATCCGAATCTTTTTTTGTTTGAAATTTAGAAGGGGATATTGTCCTTTAATATTCCTCCGTAGAAGACTTTTAGAAGAGAATTGAAATGAGGTTTTGAGTTTGAGTGCTTGAAGTAGTAGTGTTACATATTTGTTAGAAGAACTTTATCATTTTTCAAATATCTTACGAAACTCAAAATTAAATTAGTCATCACAGCCGTATCTGGATAATAGGTGGTAAAAAAAATTATTATTCAGAAGCCAAGATCATGCCTCTCTCTCAATGGTATCTGCAATATTTTAGCGGGCCCCAGGCGGCGGGCTTTTATCGCTTGGAAATTTTGTTGGGCTATTATTAATGGACCGTAGTCCTACATGCAAAGTCAAACGAACCTGGCCTATCCTCCTGGGCCCTGCAATCTTATCACTCCTTTTTTTTTAAATGTGATTCGACTAGCGGTCCGATTGGTCGGATCACCATTCATCACACAAAAGTGGGTTAGTTTGTATGCAAAATTCGAATGGTTGTTAGACCGATTGTTGTCTATTGATTCGTTGAATCAACTAGTTCATCCGAATGAATATGTCGAACGAGACTCGAAGAGCAGAGAGTATGTCGCTCTCCGAGTCATTTTTAAAACGTATAGATCCCTAGCATTTTGTTTTGTTGAAAACACCTCCTAATGGATTACCTAATTAATCTTTAAATTCAATGGAATTCTAAAAAGTTTAAAAACCTTCCTTACTGTTTTTAAAATTTTTTTGAAGTAGGTGACTTTTTTTTTGAACAGAGTAGGTGACTTTTAATGAACGATACTGTAAGCGAATATCATATTTTCTTCCTTGGATTCCAATCCCTATGATTAGACAGCGGAGAACCTGAGAGAAAAGTACTATAAAACGGAGCGGTACGGGTTAAACTTGGATATTAAAATTAACTTGGGTAAATCTTTCTTCTGTTCATTTGTCGAAGTTTACCCGTTATTTTAAATTTTGGATCGACATAGTGAAATTGGAGAAAGCTTTGTGGGTCATTTGGGAAACATGTAGTTCTTGAGAGTGTCGCCCAATCATGGAAGGAGCGTCCAACAAGTTGATATTTGGTTGTCAAAAAGAAAAAACAAGTTGATATTTGGGTCAATTACAATTATTCCTTGCAATTGGAGATAATTTATTTGGGTGAAATACAACTAGTCCTTGTAATTGGATACACTTTATTTGTAAGTATACATAATTTGCATGTTTATTGTCAATGAGTATTTAACTTAACGGCACAGAGAGTATACTATTTTTACGAAGTACATAGTTTAAAGACGGATACTTGAATTTTCACATTTCCAAATTGAAAAAAATCTCATATCTAAAAAATCCCAAATAAATTGAAATGGTGCATCCGTGAATAGTTGGAATTTTAGAATTGCAAAGTAAGGGTTCAATATTTTTTAGACTACGATTTTAAATTGAGGTTTTCGAGTTTCTCAGGTCATCACCATCTTAAGAGAGAGAAAATAACGTAGTACTGACGTGCTAAATTAACAGGTTCTGCCTATGCCCTCATCTGTGAGTGGGAGGACCAACCTACAAGACAGACCTGGTCCACCCTCTGGAAGTAGAATGGGCCCCAAAGGATGAAGACCACCACTTGGCTCGTGAGCCACGGCCGCTTGCTTACGAATGCTATCCGGGTCAATAGACACATGGCGGACTCGGCTACGTGCTCTTATTGTCAACAGGAGGAGGAAACCACCCTTCATGCCTTAAGAGATTGTCAGCTTGTCCGGTCTATTTGGACCAGATTACTTAATATCCAAAAGTTGCAGGCTCCCACTTTCTTTACCCAAGATTTGTCCTCGTGGGTGGAGCACAACCTACTGGCAGATCCTAAATGGACAAGCTTCTTTATAACCACTATCCACTACCTATGGAGGTGGCATAATTTTCATATTTGGGGTGAAGGTGAATCCCGGCCCCCTAACCCCCCCTCTTTCCTGTGTCGGAGGGTCATGGAGATCCAAGAAGCAGTGGGCGGAAAGATGAATGTGAAATCGGCGTGACAAGAGATGCTCGTGGGATGGAAAAGCCGGAGCAGGGGTGGATCAAGATCAACACAGATGTTTGCAGATTGGCTTGCCAACTTGGGTTTTTCTTTACCAGTAGGTGTATACGTTTTTTGTAATCCCCCCGAAGATATCCGGCCCTTGCTTCTAAGGGATTTTAGTGACGTCTCGTTTCCGAAATCGGTTGTACCCTTTGATTTTGGTTAAATAAAATTTTAGCTACGGGACGACTTAGCCCCTCCTTCTCGACCAAAAAAAAAACTAACGTGGTTAAATATTTGTCATAAAAATTGCACTTTAAGAAATGTTTATAAAAAAAATAAACTAAACTTATCTCTAGACATTACTTCTAACCAGAGGTCCAACTGTATTTATCCTTCATATTTTATCAATTATACTCTTATTTTTTCTCTCTCTTTTTTGCGGGTTCTTCTTCTTTTTTCTGAGTTCCGCAGAGAAAGGAACAAAAAGGGACAAAATGTGAAATCCAAAATTTGGTCTTGGATACGGAGTTTGTCGTTACCGTAGTTTATTACTGTAGTTTATTAGACTGCATTCTGAATTTGCAAAAAATGTGATTTGACAGGAAACAGACAAACAGCAGTAAGAAGTAAGAACAGTCACAGATCATGGGCTAAAAGAAAACATAATGGGAAATCATTTATTTATTTTTCTGTCAGCAAAATAATTTAAATTTGATCACACTAATTTCTGTGCTTTTTTAATTGGAATTGCTGTGTTTGAAAATGTGTTTTGTTTTTATTTCAGATGAGTAGAATTATCTTCCACGTGTGTAGCTCATACGGAATTTGCTCATAAGACCAGCGTTCATTATTGTCGGCTCGAAAAAAATTACCTCCAAATATTGCTCGATACACTCAATTACAATCCTTTTATATAAATATTGGGTAAATTACTCTCATATTATTAGAATTTGGTAATATCACCTCTCAGTTTTCAGAATTAATTTTTTCGTCTTCTATGTTTGATTTTATTATACTATCGGGTCTCTCGCTTACATCATCAATCATTTTATTATTAATTTATCTCAAAAATAACTTTTTTATCTCTCCGGTAATCTCTCAGATGAATACCAAATTCAGGTCATCTTCTCCGGCGGCCAAAATTTGCCTCGGCGAAAAGCAATTTTCTTAGAAACAATATCATTTGTCTCGTTTAGCTGCCCACAAAGTTTCCATCTTTTCATCAAAGGAAAATTTTTAACACTGACCACCAATGGACCCACAAAAAGAAGACAAAGCAGGATAATGTGACTGAACACAAAAGAAGACAAAACCGATGTACCCAAATAAAAATGGTAGCCAACGAAACCATGAACACACTTAAACGTAAGAGCCCAGACATGATTGTTACCTCGTCATCCGAACAAGCCAATCCCCGCTGCTTTTCCTCACCAATTTATTACAGACATGGTTCTTGGGCAAGCCGAACCGGATCTGGTGCCATTTGGAGCTTGAGCGACGTCGGGGCAGAGCCCCAAGACGGCTTCGTTGGGGAAGCAGGGAACAAGGAGGGGGAGGGGCATAGGGCGTGTGGGACCAGGTGAGGAACGCCGGCAGGAAATGTCGAAGAGAGGCCCGAAACTGTCGCTGACAGACCAGGTGACGGACCGGACACGGAGACGAAAAAATTATTTTTGTAAACTGAGGGACCTGAGATACGATATTATCAAACTATAGAAATCTAAAAATAATTTACCCTAAAATATTTCGTCCCAATTTCCGGAGCTCTTACGTCCATCATAATTATGTAAAAGAAACCAGAATTCAGAAAGACTCCAGCTTTAAACGTTTTATCAATCACGATTAAAAAAATCCAAGACTAGTGTTAGGAGTAGAATATTGTTGGATGACTCCACTCCAATACTACCGAGAATCTTTATTAAAATTTTCATATCCTACCCAAAATCTTAAAATAATATATAAGTGTATTTTCAATTTTTATAAATTATTTCACAACTCTAGAGATTCTCAACATCCCCTCTCAAAAGAGATCTACCGGATCGAAGATTGCACAAACTTTGATTTCACCAACGTGCATAAAATGAAAATCGTGCGAATATAATAATGAACATGAGACTAATCCGCTCCAATACCATATTAATATTTTTATATTTTACCCAAAATCTTAAAATAACGAATAAAATAAATTTTCAACAATTTATAAACTAATAGACGAACACTTACAACTAGGAATGTTATATTCTCAAGGTCTCCCTTGCAATAACCCAAATTAGTGAACCAATAAATAGAGAGTAGAGCTCCCCCCCAAACCCCAAAGATGGGAAAGCGGTTGAAGCTAAAGCTGCTCAGAGTGATCCCCTCCTTCCAATCTTGCCGGTCCGCCGTCGCGGCGTCCAATCCCGTCCCTTCCTTCCTCGGACTTTCCGATCATCATCATCCGGTCAACCCTAACTCCATCAAGCGCCACGTGTCCTCCGCCCTCACCTCCATGGGCTGCTGCTCCTCGTCCAGGTCGCCACCCGACGACGACGACGGCTTCCGCTGGGAGAAGGAGGACAAGTACTGGCACGTGATCGCCAACAAGGTCTCCCCCGACGACGCCGTTCCGCTGGCCCCTCCGAACACGGACGACGAGGTCGTCACGGAGAAGAAACGGCGCCGTCACGGCGGGAGGCGGCGGAGGAGGAGGTCGTCGAAGACGGCGGCGGCGAGGCTGTCGAGGTGGATGGAGGTGGAAGGGAAGGTGAGGGAGAGCTTCGCGGTGGTGAAGAGGTCGGAGGAGCCGTACGAGGACTTCAAGAGGTCGATGATGGAGATGGTGGTGGAGAAGCGGATGTTCCACGAGGAAGACTTGGAGGAGCTCCTGCGCTGCTTCTTGTCCTTAAACTCCAGGGACCACCACGGGGTCATTGTCCGGGCTTTCTCCGAGGTTTGGTATGCTTTGTTCCCCTAATTAACTTGTAATAAATAATTATCGACGGATCACCTGGTCTATGTATGATGATGATCCATGTTGGTTTGTCTTAATCATGCCAAGTTTGCTCGGCCGAATGACTTGACAATGAAAATGTACATCATGCCAAAACAGTTTCGCAATTTCATAGCGTACTATCCGACTCAAATTTAGATTAATAGATAAATATTGTTTTAGGTTTCAAAGAATTTACACCAAAATGGAATTTGCATCTAGGTCTAATAGATGCATAACTCATTACATCATATGTTGGTGAAGTTAAAATTCGTACAAAATTTAGCCTAATAGATAAAAGTGTTAAAATTACCAAATTATTAGATGCAAGAACAGTGTACTTGTGTCGAAAATTCGCAGGTTTTGTGTTGGATAATGTTAATTGATACACTGTCAAATCATCATAAATTCAGGCTAATTAGTAGTTGCAAGTTGACAGATAATTAGTAATTGTAATTAATCGGGGAGGGGACAATTCAGCGACACACGGTCGTTTGGCAGAAACCAAATACCAGCAATTTGATCAACTTGAAGTGGGCTGCATGGGTTGGGAGTTGGGACCCATCATAATAAATAAAAGTGGGAAGCAATTGGATTGACCGGAGACCAAAAGTAAAAGGAACGATCGTCGTAAATAAAAAGTGGGAAAAAATTGGATTATGTGAGACCAAAAAGGAGCAGGAATGAACGATCAAAGACGGTGGGCCCCGGATACGATAACCAAAACCCTTTTTTTTGGGAAAAAATATAATAACCCGAAACCTAAATGCAACATCTGAGTGTATCTTGTATGCATTCAGATGCCCTCTTGACGTTGTCTTGAGGTTGTTGGCCGAAGCTTGCTTTGGCAGAAATTCGCACCGATCGTTAGCCTTCGTGCTTTTTCGATCGCCCATCGCTCCCCCCTTTGTGCCACCCTGTTGTCACCGGATCGGTTTTCGTTTTCTGATTGGGTTTCCTATCTTCTGTCTGTACTTTTCCTTACTGTTCTGTAACTCGTTTTTAATATAGGCTTCGTGCCACTTTATCCCTAAAAAAAAAGAAACCTAAATGCAACATATGTGTAGTTTAATGCATGATAGCAATGTCAGTAATTTGCACGCACATTGATCACATTATAATACTCTCCGCACACATATAGTTTTCAAATACGGATTTTTGTACGACCCAAATTTTGGTCCGTCCTCTAGATTTTTTGTTACTATTTTTTAATATTATTCGATAATATATAGATCAAGTAGTTAAAATATAGGTTTCAAAATCTAAATTTTGTAAATATCAACTAATTTATAACATATAAAGTCCATTTTTCTTTGTTGATTTGGAGAAATCGAGTATATGATACAACTTTTTTATTTTTATTTTTTCTGATTTGGATAAAATCTGGTCAGACTGGACATGCCGAGTCAAAAACTAGTGCGAACCGTCCAGTTCGACTAGATTTTGGGTGGTTAAACCGGAGGCCGTATAAACCCTGAAAAACTATTCCGCGTTCATAGGCGATTCATGGTCCGACCGGTCGGACTTTTTTTTTAATCTATGCGCACACGCATAAAGCTGATGACGATTAATGCTAATGAGATGTTTCTCAAAAAAAATCAATGCTAATGAGATAGTGTGTAGTTTTCGGATAAGATTTGCAATAATGTAATATAATAATGTCAATATGCTATATTTAATTGTTAAAAAAAGGTAGATATAGTTTAGTTCATGATATAAGATGATATGTCTATCCAACAACGTGGTAATTAAACCCTTTTCACCAAGTTAATTAAATATTTTATTGTTCATGTTTTTAAATAATTTCGTCAAGGTAACTGTGGGTAGGTAAATTCTGTTGGATCCGGCCCAACAGCTATTATTGTAAAACCCTAAATATGTTTAAAAAAATTTAAATGATTTGATTCTACTATCTATATATTAAATTATATTTTTTTCTGAGAAATATCATAAAAGAACTCTAGTTAAACGAGTTTGGCTTAAAATAATTTCAAGATTTTATTTATTGTAAATTTTCAGGGTACACGTAATCGAGGACAAAACATTTGCCGTGTGCAAATCGGGACCGGATTTGGTCCTGGAGGCCAAATCCAGCACAGTGCTGGAGGATTTTTATTGAAGGACACGCGGGGACTATTTTGTAAAAATGTAGAAATACGGGAGTGCAAAATAAAAAAAGTCCATAACTATTGAATCATAATTGAGTAAACCATTGAATATCGTAACTGAGTAAACCATTGAATCGTAACTGGGTAACTGAGACGGACCCCGATTTATCCGGGACGGGAAAAAATAGACCATTGAATCATAACTAGGTAGACCATTGAATCATAATTAAGTGAACCATTGAATCATAACTAAATCAACTATTGAATCGTCCAAGACGGTCCTGGTTAGATTTGGCCTTCTAGGACCAAATCCGCTCCCGTGCAAATCTATGAAAATGTGCTACCATCCATTATTATTGTAATACCTCCGGAAAGGCGGAAAGGCTTTATATGTTAAAAAAAATTAAGTAATTTAATTGTATTATTCATATCACAATTTATACTTTTTTTTTCTGGCAAATATTGTAAGAGAATTCGAGTTAAGCAACTTTGGTCTATAGTAATTTAAGGACGAATTATCTCTTATAAAATTTTCAGAGTATGCATGATTGAGAACAAAATACGTTGAAAAAAATTCGTGTGCACGACATTACTATAACCTTGTGCAAATCCACGAAAGTGTGCTGCCACCATCCAATACTGGTACAAGCTTTTAGCTCAACTAGTGATAGAGCTTGTCCCTGCAGTAAAAAAAGTAGACAAGCCTTGCCCCTGCACAATTTTACTGATCCTAAACAGAGGTAAACAGCTACCGTAATGTCACGCCAAGCAGAGATAGTCCCTCTTTTTCTATTTAACCTATCGACTATAGGGCCAAAGAGAAAATGGTTTTTTACCGTGACTGTTAATTGTTCAGGAAGTATAGTGCACACACGGTATCAGAGATTCGTTGCCCTTTCGGAGAAACTCACTTTTTAAGATTTCCAGAAAAATAAAACAGAACTTAAATTACTTGTATAGATATTATCAGGTGTTGGATATTGCTCCAAAGATACAGTCTCTTTTCAGCGATTTAAAGGATTTATTTTGGTGAAAGGCGGTGCTTGCTTGTACTTGTTTTGATCGTTTCTGACATTTTTAATCGAATTGCATGCTTTCTGGTTGGTTTATTTCTCCTTTAGTTATCTACGGAACTAAATTTTTTTGAGAAAATTTACGAAACTACTTAATTAGCATTCGAATCGAATAAGATCTTTAAATAACGAAAAAACTTAGGAATTAGGATTCGATTCGCATTCCTGGCTTCTTGGGCCCGTCGACCGTGGGCTTATACAAGGCCATTATCAATAACATTGCCTAGCATACTAGGCCTCGTCGCCTCAATTGTGCGAACTTCATTAGGAAGAACTTGATTTAATTATTATTTTTAAAGAATAACTTGATTTAATTATAGACCGAAAATAATTGCAAACAATTTATATTGCCAAGTATGAAAAATTTTCATAATTGGCAAATTTAGTTTTTCGGTAACCATGTGTACTATTTTTCACTTTTATAGTCTACAAACACATTTAAATTCGATTCGACTCAATAAAGAGATACGTCATTCGTCTAAAAATTTATAGCTAACATAACCATTGGTGATCAATAAAAAGAAATCGGGAGTTGATCAAATAATAGATTCGAGCTATACATTCAAAATTTTCTGATTGAATTTATGACGAAATGCATCAGAAAGGCTTATAAAAATTTGCAGAGGACACTATATTGTAGCCTCCTCGGTGTCGGAATCATCCTCTAATATCCAATTCACAGCACCATAAGCAGAACGCAGGGGAAGACTGCTCACAACCTCATCCCATGCTTTCAAGGAGCTCGGAGAGAGCCTCTTCTTTGCGGTCCGGACCAAACCTTTTGCTTCCTTGATCCTTCTCTTCGCCAACAACCCGCGGACGAGCTGCTCCAACAGATCGAAACCCGGCATCTTGTTGTTTTCGACACTCTTCTTGAAGACGACGTACGCGTCCTCGAAATCTCCATTCTTACACAAGTAGCTAATCAAGGTCCTAAAAGCCACGGCATTCGGATTACACCCCCACCGCTCCATCCCCTCGTAGACCCTCTTCGCCTCCTCCATCATCCCGCGTTTACAATAGCAGTTCATCGCGTAATTGTAACTAACTGTATCGGGTTTCAACCCCGAAACCTCCATCTCGACAATCAACTCGTTCACCCGTTTCACATCCCCAACGTCCTGCGCGTGCATAAGCCTCACATTGTAGGCAACCACGTCCAACTCGACTCCTTTCTCCACCATCTCCGCCCACAACGTCTCTGCCTCCTCGACCCTCCCTCGCTTATACAAACCACTCGACAGAGTACTAAACGTCACCGTGCTCACCTTCACCCCTCCCTTCTCCATCTCCCCGACCGTCTCCACCGCCTTATCAACCTCTCCGAGAGAACAATACGACTTAACCAAAGCCCCATACGTCACCTCATCGGGCGAAACCCTAAATCTCTCTCGCATCTCCCTAAACAACTCCGGAACCCTATCGAAATTCTTCGATTGGTTGCACGCGATCAAAAGCGCGTTAAGCGAGAGAGCGGAGCGAGGGGTACCGAATTGGTCCATCTGAATGTAGGTCCCGAGGGCGTGGTCGGCCATCCCGGCGAGGCCGTAGGATCGGATGAGGGTACAGAGGAAGGGCTCCTCTTTGATCCTGGGGTCAGCCTTGTGGGACTCGATAAGCGACTCGATGTCCGCAAAGCGGCGCGACTTGGAGAGGCGTCGCACGGTGACTTCCTGGGCGTAGCGGGAGGAGGACGGGGAACTGTCGCTCGGGAAGACGGAGGTGAGGATCTCGAGGGTCTTGTCCGACTCGAACTCCGAACGGAGCTTCGATTTGGCCTCGGAGATTGAGATCGGCGCGGCGGTTTTGGCGGAGAGCGGTACGCGAAGCCATTTCTCGGCGGGTTGGGGTTTTACGAGGGTTTTGGGGCAGCTGATCGGTAATTAACTTTTAACTGTGGGGTATTTGGGTGAAGATCTGAATGTGGCGGAATTGCATTTCTGTTCTCAAACAATGCAAACTTTGCAATCTGGTCCATGAAAGTTAAAAGGTTTGCTTTTTTAGGCAAGATATTTGCGATTAGACGCATTTTTACCACTCGAGTCATCCACCAATAAAATCCAATCTGAAATCCTTGTTCGAATCATCACGCAATGCAAAGCTAGTTTCAGTTCAACACTGACCAAGAACACAGCTACTGCTTAAACTGGAGGAAGAAAGTGGACAAGATCAAAATACGTCGCAGTTAAATCTACATCTGAAACCTAAGAGCTCAGAAAATCCGTCCAAAACGTTTAAATTATGGTAAAACCAAGATGAACATCATGTAACTAGGTAGATCAGCCCTCATAATCTCCTTGATGAAACTTGTTTTCCGCGTAAAAGACTGCCACGACTTCGTTTCCGGCAAATTTCCTACCATTCATCCCAGCTCTGGCTTTGCCAGCACCATCAACATCTGCGTATTCTAGGAAGACCTAAAAAATAGGGGGGAAGAAGTCGGTCAGAAAGCCTTGGCTTCAAACATCGAAATTTCTGATAGGCGGAAACAGGGAATTGCTCAAATTCACCTTTCCAAGTCCCGGTGAAGGACCGCCGTCCGGATTTGGTCGAGGGATAACAACATTCACCAATGCACCTGCAAGTGATTTGTGAATATTTTTGATATAAAATTATGCTCCACATATGGGAGGGTTTTCAACTCTTCTGTCTGTGTTTCTTAGTCCTGATTCTTTTAAGCACATTGAGGAACAACCAAAGGCTGTAAAACAGAGATATAACAAACACACAAGCAACAATCCATTAATATGCAAGGAGAGAACTTCCGGAGAGAAAATTGAAAGGTAAAGAGAAAAAAAATGATACCGAATTTTCCCCCTTCCACTCTCATGTCTTCCAAGATATCTTGATACTCCATGTCATCTTTGAGCTCATCTTCACTAACTACTTGAGTTAAGCATACGACTTTTGTGGGCACAGGTTGAAGCATCATTTTCTGCAGAGAGGAAGGCTTTGTAAGCTTAACCACAAGGACCCAAACGAAAAAGGAAACGTAAGCTAAGCAGGGAAGGGAACCTTCGAGAATATATAAACATTGGAACTGAAAGGGAGGATATATTTCACCTCTAACAGTACCTTCTATGTCTTGTCCTTTCAATTCATTTTACCATAGATCAACAGCTCTGAGTATTGCATCATGTACTACTAGCTACTACAATCTTATAATTGACCTCCCAGAAGCCAACATATTTCTTTCATTATACAAACACTTTCTTTTCCCTTGAAATTCAAGTTCACAGCCCATTTCTTCATTATCCCTGAATTAATTCTAATAACCTTCCAGAAGCCAACAGGTCTTTTCAATTTATTATTCAAACGATTTGAACTCGCGAAAAAACTTCCAAGATACCAACACTCCTTTTTCCCTTAGGAATGTGAAGTTGACAACATCTCATCCATGAATTTGACAAAAGTCAACAGTAGTAGGCTAGAAGCTTATGAAAAAACCTCCAATTTTAATACAAAAGTTAATTTACCATTGCGAAAAATTAAAGGTTAATGCTTTAAGAATTTATCAGTATGCTATCACGGGAAAAGAACTGATCAATATACCCAAATACGTAACTTATGCTCAAAGAACCGGTTAAAATCTTTCAAAGTAAAAAAGATGCACCTGCAAAGCAATCTGCTGTTGTGCATGCAACAGAATGCTCTCTTGCTCTGGTTTTGGTTGATTAGCACCCTGGTTGGCACGCCGAACAGTGAGAGTCTTGTCGCCCATCTTGATTCCATTTAGAGCTGCACAAGCTATGTCTGTAACAGAAGGATCTGTATAAACACAAAACGCATAGCCTTTTGAATTCCCGGTTTCTCTATCTTTTACAAGATCGAAACCACGCAATTGTCCAAAAGCCTCCAGCAGCTCCCTAACTTGAGCTTCTGTTAGATAATAGGGAAGTCCCCCAACAAAAATACGGTCAGGTCCCTCGAGTGCACCAGCAGAAGCCACTGATAAGCCAACTGCAGCCAGGTTGAGATTGGGATTCGGCTGGCTTGGACCAAGTGTTGCAGCAAGAGATGGGTTATAGTCACTAGGCCTCCTCACTTTCACAGTTGTTCCCTGAAGCACCAATCATTTCCAAAATAATCGAAAGAAGTCAGCAGCTAATAGCAGGGAGTATTAGCTAAATTGATAGAAATAAATGCACAGGCCTAAACATAATTACCTCAAAAATAATGCCATCCAAAGCCATTGCATTACTGGCCTCTTCAACAGATCTCATCTCTACAAATGCAAATTTCTTTTCATGGTTTATGTAAACATTCACAACAGCATCCCCTGCAAAAAGATGAAAGGTCACAAGATAAGGGAAAATAAAGGAAGGAATCCCAGTCATTTTTCAAATGATACTCGTAAAGAAACTAACATACCAGGACCAGCAGTGTTGCCACCAATAGCAGCCATAACAGCACTGAAAAAGGTTGCTACAGACTGCATTTGTAACAAAAAAAAGAAGGTATTTAGGTGAAGTAACATTAAATAAGCAGACCAAGGATTTACCAGACAAAGTCACAAACCTGCTCATTTGCTGAAGGTGGTAGTCCTCCAACATAGACTCTCCTAGCATGTCTTGTTGCCTGAAACCGACAATTGAAGAGGAAATTATTAACAGAAAATCTAGGGAAGAAGTGACAAAAGGAGAGTGATCATGCAAACAAATAGTTAAAGCTGAGTTGTGCTAACCTGCTGAGTCATTGCTTGAGGTGGGACCATACTGAACTGCAAAGTTGGAATAAAGCAAAATTAGGAAACAAGAAAAAAAAATCAATTGATGTAAATAGACGGAAACACCAGATGGGAATAATACATACTTGACCAGCTCCAAATGGGAACATGTTGGGAAACATTCCTGGAAAATTGGGACTCGTCCCTGGAAGCTGACCTGCAAAAGTAATATACACCGACCTCAGTTTCTTGACCTTTGTTAGTTATGCATCATCATAAAGTACCGCTTTTCTTGATGACTGTTTCCGTAATCAAATTCTAGAATATAATTCTACTTAATATATTAACAGGGCTACCAAATGCAGGCAACAGTTGCCAGTTGAAGATGAACAAGAACTACAAACCCGAACATTGAACGACTCCTCCTTGTATATAAAAGCAACAGAAGTCAGCTCACACCCATTGTCGGCACAGTGGAGCAAGTAGCCCAAAATTGGCTTCTTATATCAAAAGACAAACATAGAAACAAACAAAGAACCAACACAAGAAACCAAATGTCTCTCAGTCCACAATTATCTCAAGTAGAAATAAGCGCAAAGAAGTACATCCCATTCAAATACTTTGGACTCAAGTCAATGAATTCAAAATATTGCTTACCAGCACTTAATCAAGTATTTTGCTACGAAAGTAACTCTCAGCACTATATAAAAAAAAGAGAAAAAAAACATAAGTTAATAAAGAACTACAGCCCAGCAGAAATGGAAGGACATATGTACCTGATGGCACCGTGGCCGGAATGGTAGCAGGCAGTGCTTGACTCAGCAAAGCAGGAGATGGAGCTAAATCAAAACCACTGACTCTTTTGCTGTAAGAAGAAGACCCAGCACGCAGAAGGGGAGAGGAAAAAAATAGAATGATTCATAAGCACGCGAGCATTGAAGCAACAGGAACAAAAACAGCTTAGAATACAAGTAAAACTTGGAGGCAAGTAAAACTTGGAGGATGGAAATTTTCCAAACAAAAGATACTATTGATCGAGATATCAGTAATCAACCATACCTCTTGGAAGGGGAGCGAGACCTCGATCGGCGCCCTCTGGAACGAGACCGCGACTTACGCCTGTGCCTGTCTTTGTCTCTATCGTGATCTCTCCGTCTAAAGAGAACACTAACCAGTAAATCCCCAACAATCTACACAATAAAATAGCAAAACAAGTGTACATATCTAAACAGCCCCTGCCATTACCTATCTCGTCCTCTAGAGTAATCGTCACCATCATCTCCTTCCCTGCCACGCTCTCTCCTGTCGCTGTGACGATCCCCGCGGTCTCGGTCCCGACGATGACGGTGGTCTCGGTCCTTGTCTCTGTCCCTATCTCCCTCCCTGTCCCCGCCGTACCTATCCCGCTCTCGCCTGTCGCGCCCCTTCTCGACTTCCCTCTCCCTACTTCTAGACCCGCGCTGCCATCGTCGTTCAAGTAAATCTTAAAACAACGTATCTAACTGGACTAAGTAGGCTATTTGCAAAAAGAAAAGAGGTTCAGTTTTGTTAGGTTAGAGAACCTGGGATCTGTGGTCGTTTAGGTCGTCGGCGCCGCCTCTAGGCTGGGGGGAAGAGCCACCGCCGTCGGCGAGGCGGTTGTCGTCCAGACCGGCGCCGCTACCTTCGTAATCGGTCATTTTGGCGCAGCTTTTATGATGAGAAGGAGATTTCGTCGGGGTGGGGGGGAGAGATTTTTTTTTCTATTTTAACAGCTTTTCGGCGCTCCCAAGTTGGGGTTTCCTTCTTTTCCGTTTGGCCGTTTTAACTGCTCCTCTCACTACAATATGGGTGGGTCTGGTCTTTGTGGGCCTTTTCCAGTCCAAACCCAATCCAACCGGTGTAGGACTCAAAAGCACATCAATCAATTTCCCAAAGGAGAGGAAATCCAACGGGATTGGATGGTTCGAGTCGTCCACATTTACAGGAAGCGAATCAGTGTGCAGATATCTTGGCAAATTTAGGTTTTGATAAGGAGCTTGGACATCATCTTCTGGAGGTCCCCACCGGTAAGGTTAGGAATCATATGTTGTTGAACATTGGGGATGTTGCTCTCCCCCGACATGTAGTAGAACCCGTAGTTAGTAACGGTGTAAGGCTAAATTTTGCGATAAACCAAACGTCAAGGGGGGGCTTCCCTCCCAAGGTACTCTTTCCCCACCACGGGTTTCTCCCATTGGGTTTTCCCGTGGCGGGATTTTGACGAGGCCGGCGGTCGCAACCTTACAAGAGGCCGAGAGGGAGCCTTGCACTAAGTAGGATGTAATTGACCGTTTTATTAATATATACCCTCTAATTCTAACAAAAAAAAGGAGAGGAAAGTTTTGAGAGTTCGGATATGCACCGAGCCAATTATAATCTCAGTTACAAACAAATACTTAGAATAATTGACGAGAGCGTTATTCTAATTTAACCAGATCTCGTGCTTGAGTCATTGGAAACGTAACAGTGTTAAATATTTGTTGGATGAGTTTGCCACCTTTTAGTAGTCCAACCCGGCTTAAACCTGAATTAGTTGGCCGAGTGACCAAATATCAGGGGTTATAAACCAAAAAAGTATAAACTCGGCTCAAACCACTTAAAACCTCTAGCTCTCCCAACGGATAATAAATGATGTTATGTTCTAGAGGGCTCGAACTCAAAACTTCTTAATTAAACTAAAACAACTCGTAAATTTGAATAAACTATTTGGCCCAATACAGGAGCACGAGAAAGTAAGAGAGAGATGAATGGGCAGCAGCAGAATTTGATATTGAGAATGCGGCCAACACTAAATTGTCAATCGAAAGAATCAAATTATGAACAACAATGTCTAGTTTTTCAATCCCAAAATTTGGAGCATCAACAAGCGAATGATTTACAATTTTTGTTGATACTTTGCAGTAGATTGGATCTTCGTCCACTCCCACCAATGCAGCGATATTGGGGAACTACGGCTTACCGTCGGCGCTGTTCAAGATCCATGCGGATCCGCTGAATACACAGAAGTCGGTCATGACCTGAGAAACGACAGCACAATTTGAATGAGGGCAATGGGTTGGAATCTATAACTTGAACAAGTAACGGCCACAGAAGCTTAGCGGACCTTCTTATATTCGGCGTTTGCGACTTCCCTATTTAACGCGAGCCTCGCAGCTTCAACGACATAGAAAGACCAGACCACAAGTGAGACAGGCACTGGGACTAATAGCTTGATCATCATACGTCATAGTTTGCTTCCATGGCTACAGCAGCGCACTGAATGGAGCAAGTGCAAACCTGAGTTGATCGTATTCGGGATGGTATGGCGAAGACTTGAAGACATAGGAATCATGGATATTCGTTGCAACTTCACTTATGACTTCTTGCTGTTCCGCTGGAGGAGCATCAGCAGCAGAGGCTGCAGCTACTGCAATTCCAGGGCCTACCTTTAGAAGAGTGGACCGAGAAACAGCCAAATCCCGTAAACCTTCGCGGATGAAATCAAAGCTGCCAGAAATTCAACAATTTGCCTCTGAATAGTTAGCAAAACATAAAAAAAAAATAAGTGAAAAGAGCACTCATCAGTTGAATGAAGTCATAAATTCGAGAGCACGCAACTCAGTAAGCATTTACTTATAGCTCATACATCAGTACCTTCTGTGTAAAAAGAATTTGGTCCCAATGAAAGCAACACAAGATTCAGCACACGGCCAGTACAAGTTATAGAAAACACACACCAGAAACAAGGTATCAGGCAGTCACGAAATTACTTCATAGCCCAGTGCTTTTAGAAGAGCATCCCGAGTTTCTGCTGTAATCATCCTCTTAGACGATCCTCTTTGTGTGCCTTTTTCCATGCCTTGATCCGTATTTGATGGTTTTACAGGATTAGAAGCAACAGGAGGCCTAGGAATGTCATTCTTCACGGTAGGTGCGATAACTGAAGCTAATCTTGGTGTGCCCATTTTCTTATTCTCTAAATTTGTCCAAATTGCACTTTGTTTCTCGAGAATTTCTGGGTATTGTTCAATAAAAGAAGCATCTATATCCTCCTTGAACTTCCAATCTCTGCTGGAAGGCCGCTGAACAGCAAATGAACTCCGGAACAATTTAACATTTTCTCTAACTTTTGCATGGCAAACATCAAATTTCAAAGAGCTGACTACTAAATCCTTACTAAACATAAGGAGAACATAATCTCTCGCTAGTTGCTCTACGGATGAAAACTTTAGCGTGATGGTCCTTGGAATCCAGAGTCCTTGAATTAACCGACCAAACTCTTGAAGAACAGTTAACAGTTCCTCAATGGTGTGGTCAGGAGCATATTGTTTGAAAAGACTAAATCTCTTAACAGGAGCTTCCTACAAACAACAAAAAAATTCCAAGTCATGGAAGCACCTGGAATTATAAAGGCATTATAAAATGATTAGATACCATGAAAGAAGTAGGTGATCCCATGCTCCCTTTAATAGATACATTTTCAGAAATTGTTCTCCTTTTTTAAGTTTCCTTCTCTATTAGGGCTCGACAACTATCATTGGAGATGCGAGTTTTCCGTGAGAGCATGTAGGGACAAACTACATCATTTACGGAAAAAACCTCCAATGCAACAGATGAAGTGCCATAAAAAATCCAAGTGATAAAAAATCATGGTTTAGGAGCGAGCAAAAAGTTGAAATTCATCATGGTATATGAAGGTCATGTATATATTTGGATTGGCCAAGGTTTTTGTCATGCATTCCGCAGGTCTTTCACTAGAAGGCAAAATAAATCATTCAGCTACAGGCAAAGTGAAGCATCTGGTACATGGCTACATGGAACTAACAAGAAGAAGTTCAGGGAGGCTATGGTATACAAAGGTCAAATATAAGAGAGCATATTAAATGCTTATATGTTATTAATTAGTAAAAACAATACACACAAGGGAAAAACAATGACAATTATTGGACCAACCTTCTCAAACAATCAAGTGGCATATCTAACCATGAATTCAAACAAAAACAAACCTCCAGGAGCAATTTATTGACACGTTTCTTAAGTGGAAGCGAAAGTAAGGACCTGAAACGTCCATTTAATTTGCCAGTCACCATAGAATACACGAAATGATGTGCTCACGGTTCGTACTTTCTGCTACAATCAGCAGAAACAGACTAATTTTTTGAGCCAATAAGCATACATGTTATGAATGACGAGCAAAATTGCAGGTGAAACAAAGAATAACCTATTCTCTACATAAATGGGGTTGTATAGTTCATCGTTGGGACCAAAAAAAAATCAAACAAATTAATGCAGATGAAGACAATTGCGTATGCAGCGAAGAATTTACTATCTGAAGAAATTTTGTAGGTGAATTTTGGTTTATTTACATGCCCATAGGTTATAATCATCGAGTTATCCTAATATTTTCTATTTGCATGACTTTGAAGCCAAGGCTTTCATCTTCCTACTCTTTTAGGATTCTTTAAACTTGTTTGCAAGCTATGAGCATGTAAAAGAAGCGAAGAGCTCGACTATTCTGCAGTTCATGGAATAATTTCTCTTCCTGAACTCGGGGTGAAGATTTGTTCACCTCGCTTGTTCAAACTTTTGTCTTTCGAACAAAAAGACCAGTGATTTCCTACCCATCCTCAATTTTGGCGATTCCTCCTTTTTCTGCCTATGTCACGGCCAGTGAGTTGAATTGAGACAACCATCCAGCTAGGTAGGTTCATGGATGAAGTTTATAAATACGAAAAAAGGACAGGAACAAACAACTGATTGTCTAAGACCAAGAAAATAGCAGAACATAGATTAGGCGTTAAACTATACCTTCTCGAAGGGGCTTTGTTCTTGGTATTCTCAGATGGCAAGGGACACATCGATATCAGATATTCATTCATATATACAGCAGAATATTGGATGAGCACCATGTTTTTTTGTTGGAGATACAGGGAAAGACATGGCACGATGCTTCAAGAAAGAGACAGTGAGCTAAGAAGTTTTTACGGGCTCATATTGAAGTTTATAGGGGAATTTTCCCGTGTTACCATTTTTCTCAGGTGAAAAGAATAAACTAGTAACACCTACCATAGATTTCCTCAAGGACAACACGAGTTCTCTTTTATTTTATTATTTTGGTAAGTGTCAGTGGATGGAACTTGGAACTTCCTTCTCACCATAGAGTTCAACTGCATGCTTCTTTCCGAGTAAGAAATCACTTTCCGAGTAAACCATGTTCACAAGACAAGAATCTCCAGCATGTCCTAGTGTCTCCAATTTCCCTTGGCACAGCCTTTGAAATTTATTAATTATGTTTTCCATATCAAAAATAATGAAGAAGCAACAAAATCATTCTTACATAAAGGAACCATCTCCAGTTTTTACCACAAGCTGACATCCCCGGTATCTTTTCACCATTGGAATTATTGACAAGACAGCTTAACAAACATCAAATCCTGCTGAATAGACAGCTTTGGCGTGAAGAAGAATTTGTGCACCTCTTTAACTGACACAAGCCCGTTATCAGATTCCACGTGTTTGTTCTGAAACAATATGGCATGACATTAGCCTTTCACAATGAAACATAAAAGCAGTGCATTGGGAACTTTTGAAACGGAAAACATCACAATTCACTCCAGCCATGTGAATAAGGAGAATGCGAGTTCAGTGCCTCTACACAAGAACTGAGGAGAATGCATGGATCACTTTTGAATGCCAAAAATAAAATATTAGTTTCAAGAAACAATAAGTGAAATCTTAAGATTCTTTGAAATTTCATGCAACCTTGGACCAGGGCTACACCAAAGTTAGGCAGAAAGAAAATACACATAGTGGGAGAGGGAGAGCCTTCTTCTTTGATGAAGTCGATTTTCTCTCAGCAGAGTCTTCTACACCATCAGGATTTAAACGTTCCAAAGATGGTCAAAACTGCACCACTGAATGAACATGGTTCAGATATAGCTGCAGGAAGAGACAAAGATGTCAAGACTCTTCCAAGAGCAGTGTGTAGTGGAGACAATGCAAGTAGAGTAAAAGAAGAACTGAGGAATGCATCTTTTAATCAGTGTCACTACCTCAAATAAGAAAAGATCTATTTTTCGCTATTCTACACCAATTTTACTAGATATCTGGTAGCATGCATATTACTTGCTCTACACCACAATGAGACCATTCTCGTCAAAAGTGTGAATCCAACGGTATTTAGCATAAATGCCTATTGAAAATCAGAAATTTCCTCACCTTCTCAGTTGTCACAGCTTCAATCAAATTCCAGACAGAACCCAGCCTATTTCTGTCAGAGCCTTAATCACCACAATCTTATATATTCTCATCAAGAAATGGAAATGAAACTAATACAGCTAACCCTATTGGAAATTACAGTTAATTACGTTAGGTCCTGCTTTATAGATATTTATTTTATCAGAACAAAAAAATCCGAAAACACGAGAACAAGGTTCAATACCTTATTACCCATCAAAACAGCAATAGAAAACGCAATGATCATCGGCGGTTGCTCCCATGTCGTACTCAACACCCGAGTACATTGGAATGACAGGTAAGAAAGCAATGCAACAATACATGTCCCAAGAATAATATGCAAGACAATAATAAGAGAATGAAGCAAAAACCAGCCGTGAACCAAAACTATACAACAGCAATAGTATGAGTATCCAATCAAACCTACTCCAGCCTACAGCCTACAAAAATCTGTACATTCTCGTACCTCCAATCCAATACATGCGACTAGTTAAATGCAGAGCGAAAAGCGAGGCAGAAGATGCATTCACAGCAACTAAAAAGCGCAGACCAGCTTTTCGACGTTGTTTTTCCAGGCCTTGAGAGCATCCCAGTTGGAAGATTCAATCGGTTTCAAGTCCATCTCCAAGTCCGAAGTTCCCGGTTTTATCCTAACCTATCAAAAAATGCCCCAAGTTACAAACGCCGGCCTAGGTTCCGGTTTAGCGAAAAAGAAGGAAGGGAAATAATGTATCACCTCTCCTGGCACCGATCATCCAGTTCATAAGTTCTCCAAGACGGGCTCATAGGATACAGCGTAAGGTAAAGCTGAAACGACGCCGAATCCTCAGCGCCGAGATATTAAAAACACAGGGGAAAGGGAAAAGAAACCGAAACGGCTTAAACCTGAGTCTCGGAGTCAACAGAAGGAACGTTGAAGACGTCAATAGATCGGACGACGACATCCTCTTCCACGTGATCGCCCTCGTTCAACGCCAGTGCGGCGGGCTCCTCCTCCGGTTTGGCGGCGCCGTTTGAAGGCTCCGGATTAACGACATCTTCGACATTATCCGTCTTTGTGACGGCGACCGGATCGCGGGACTCCGGTTCTGGCATGGCGGTTACGGGAATGAACTTGCGGCCTCGAGTGGGGCCCTTTCCGGCGGCGGAACCAGTTAGGTCTTCGTCAAGATCCATTCTCCCCGCCCTGGCGTTGGGTTTCAGATTTTTGGTTCAAGAAACGGTTATTGGGAGGGTTCGAGGAAGGTAGAAGCTTCTAAGCAAATGGGTTTCCCGGGCAAAAGAAAGACTAACGGGGGATGTTTATGATTTATATAGGTCGCCGTCACACCCGGTACGATGTCGTTTAATTAGACCAAAGGAGCGGGGGAATTTTTTATATATGGAATACATTCGTATCTTTTTTATTGAATCATGTTCCATTAGGGATGTTGCATTAGGGATATGATGTTCCAAAAAATAGGAATATATGGGCATGCGTTACTTGATCAATTCGTTTGTTTTAAAAAATTCACACTTTCATACTTAGTTGATTAAAAATATGGAAATTATTTACGAATTCAGACTAACCTTTCTTGGTTAATTATAAAAAATCATTAGCAAATCTGCAACTACAATTCTTTAATCTTGAGGATAACTATAAATGCCCTTATTAATAATTCATTTTAAACTAAGCATGGACTTACTCGTATATCTCTTTGAAATTCAAAAATCAAAAGATCTCAACATTTTTGTCCAAAAATTTAAATTCGATGTCTAATTTTCCGTAGAAAAATGTCAGCAAGACCTGACAATAAATAAGAGCATATAAGAGCTTAAATCAACTAATAATAATATTGTTATACCTTAAACAATAAATTGAATTCTTGTAAATATAGTAATATTAAATGGTTGTAAGATTTCTCTATACATTATAACCTAAGTATGAACTTACTTATCTATTTTCAGTTCAAAACTTAAAAGATCTTAACATTTTTACAAAGGTAATCAAATTAGAACATATCTTTTTCTTAATATAGTAGCTTAAATTAACTAATAATAGCGTGATTATACTTTAACCAAGAAATCAAATCCTTGAAAATATAATAATATTAAATATTTGTAAAAAATAATCTTTCTAAAAAAAATTATCCGACTCAAATCTGTGGAATTGATTCCGCGCAGTCTGAAACCTAATAAAGCCCGTTTGGGTGTCCCCCACATTGGGCCCGAACAAATCAAACGACAAGCGAAAAATCGAAAGTCCAGTCCACCACCACCACCACGCCCCACGTTTCCTCCCACTTTCCTCCCAAGATCGAGAACTCTCAAAACCAATCAAATCGGTCGTCGGTCGTCGTGGAAGAAAGATCAAACCTTCTAAGACAACCCTCACTCGCAAGATCTCGCCGGAGAAGAAACAGAGGGAGGGCTCTCTAATTCCTTCGGAGGGCAAGGAGGATGAATTGGATCCAACGCAAGATTTACCTCTACAATGTCACTTTCGGCCTCTACATGCTCGACTTGTGGGAGCGCGTCCTCTTCAGTATCCTTTTTTTTTCTCATCGTTAACATCTATTTGTTCCTTTTTTTCTTAGTGGCAATTCCGTAATTGTCGTTCCTTAACTGGGGGTTTTTAATTAGATATACTGCTTGCGTTTTTGATCTGGTTCGTTTGCCATACCGTGGCGAAGTACGCCATGGAGATCTACCAAAAGGCAAGTACCGATCTTCTCTCTCTCTCTCTCTCTCTTACATGTTTGGTTTGTTTAGACCTAGACCTAGACCTAGACCGAACCTGGTTGTTTGAATCCACTGGGATTGGTGTTGCCAGTTCAATTTGAGGGGGTGTTTTATTCGTTGTCTGATTGTTGGGAATCTCCGAGATTGCGAATGATTCGGGAAGCTTGATTGTGCGAGGATTCCCTCTGCCATTGCGCTGTTTAAGAGCTCGATGCACTGCTCTATGAGATATTGCCTTGTTCGTGTTGGAGTGGAGAGATTGCTTTGATGATATGATGGTGATGCTTGAGTTGAGTGTGTTGCTTCCTGTTGGATTGCGTTGTGCACGGCATATCAACTGCTAGACGTGCACAACTCTAGACCTGTTGGATTCCGCGTAGTGGTGGTCAGGTTGCGACTTGCTTTATTAGATCATGTATGAGTTTTTCGCCTTCCTTCAGGATTGGAGTGGGGAGATGGGAGAGTCTGTTTTGAAAAGCATTATTCCTTCTTTCAGTCATCGACTTCAAAGTTTGCTCATCACTCGGTGATATGCCATCCTTTTGCTTGTGCAGGGAATATTAGCGCGATAAGCAAGATCATAGTTTTTATGGAGCTTCATAGTTGAGTTGGACTTGCACTGAATGACCATTGTTAACCTCATTGTTAAGCTGTTCTTCTTCGTGAGAGTTTTTTTTTTCCTTTCCTCTAACGATGTATAATGCGATGCTTTGAAAGAAAAAAAATGGTCTGTTTCCTTTTTACCTTGAGCCTTTAACTTTGCAATCTGTCCCAGCATATTTTATTTACTGTGTTCTCACTAGTGCTCCTGAAGTCAAGGAAATCCAGTGAATGATTATAAGTGAAAAAGAGCATTTTTTTTCCCATCCCTTTTGGGTTGTTTTAGGCCAACAAGATATGCCAATACAGAGGGAAACAGACTAATCCAAGCTTCTTATTTTAAGCAAGATTTGAGAACTGGACGGATTTTTTCGATTTCGTTGTTATTTGCTTTATGTGTGTAACTAGTTACTTTGGAACTCGAAATACAATGATAGGATACCAGAGATCTGATGATAGGAGATCATATGTTACTATCTGCATAACAGAAAACAAATAATGAATCCATCTTTTTTCCTAGGAGGGCCAACACTATGTGGTTCCAGATCAGCAAGCCTTTAAGATTTTTGATTGAAACTTACTCTTCGGTATGTGAATACACATCAAGCCAATTAATAAGATCACGAAACTCGCATATTCGTCGTACCATGTTTTATTGCAGCAAGCTTTTAAGGCCTCAGAACCCCATGAAATGGGTCGAGGGCAACTGTTATTGTACTAAATTCTCCTCTGCATTTATCTTCCTGTCTGGGTTCCGGTTCATGAGCAATTGAACGATAATGGTGTTTGGTGGCATCAACAGTCATCTCCTCGTAGCCAAAGTGGGGGCCCTTCCATTTTTGCCTCTGGTGGTGGCTACTTTAATTGATGAACACCATCCTGTCAACCTCTGCAAACTATTTCACCACTCGTTTTTCTGTTGAAAAATGATTTTGTATCCACTCGCAGGACGATAAGAAGAAAACGTTTTCTAGTTAAAAATCATTGCATTGGGGAAAAACTTTGGCGTTGCTTGTCCCTGTCGACGCTGCAACTAGAAAAGGTGATGGATTCCATCCTTTTTGAAGCTCTAATTTCAAAAGTGAGGGAGCTTTTGAAAAAGGTGGAGTTCATTCACCTCCTCCAACTAGCAAGGAAATGAGAAAAAGAAGAACCTAGTGAACCGCTCTCCCGACTCTTCCTCTCGACCTCACTTGTTCGACGTTCATCAAAGTAGACGAAATGAAACTACAAAAAGCGTGAAAATGGTGGAATCCATTGTTTAATGCCAAGTAATTCACTTAATTGGAGTAGGTGGCCTAGAAACCTTGCATCAAGATGGGATTACACTACCAAGCTGCAAGATGGAGAGACTCGTGTTAATCCAGACATAAGTTCATCGAACTGAATTAATCTATGTACATGAGATTGTGTTTTCTAAGAAGCGACCATCCGAAGAACTTAAGATCCCAATATCTTCAACAAGTATTTAACACTACAACATTTACGATAGTTCAAATTCGAGATATGTTTAAAATAGAACAATATCACTTACTTCTAACCCGGCCAAATGAATGCTAAGCTTCTCGCGGAGGATTACTTCTAAGAAGCTTCCGTTCATAGACAAAGTTTTGCAACCGAAAGACTTATCTGACTCAAATTTAATCCTTTTTATAAATAGATACAGCAACTAATCATTTTTTCTATTATTTTGTGAGGGGCACTGGTTGTTATTTGCATAGCTTTTAAAAATACGTCTGGTTTGACAAGTCGGACCACAAATCACCCAAGTTACCAGCCCAAAAATAGTGGTAAGGACAGGAACCTAACAAATCAGACAAATTCTGGTTGGGCCGGACGGTTGGAACGAAAAATTGACCCAAAAAATCTGGTTTGTTAGGTTCACCAAAAAAATAGTTTATAAACTGCGATTTTGCTCAAAAAATAAAAAAACCCTAAATCTCAAAAATCAAAATCCTCGACCCAACCTCTGGAGTCCAGACCACGGATCTCCCCGACCTCCGGCCTCCTCTCTCTCTCTCTCTCTCCCTCTCTCTCCCTCGAATTTAAAAGGAGAATCCGTCTCAGGTAAGGCGTCAAAGTTGCTTCCATCTTCCGGCGTGAGCTCCGACCTCCAGCCCTGCTTTCATCCTCCGACGTCAACTACGACCACCAACCTCTGAAGTAAGCCCAACTGCTCCGGTGTTTAGTTGCATATTTGGTTAGACCTGATTTCGATCTGGTGGCTAACGAGAGTAAGAAGAGGTTATGGAAGTTGTTAGGAATTCACCAATCAAGAGAACAAAACGCACAAAGAACACGGACACAAGAGATTACATAGTTCGACCTAATGCTTATGTCCATGGGGAAAAAGGAGAAATTTTTATTGATGGATCCGAGTCACAAAGCCATATAAAATCCTTAGGCAACACGTCCTTATATAATAGACGAACCCTTGGAGTACAAGAAATCTATCTAGGTCGTTATAGAAGTCCAAAACAAGAGTCCGAGCAAAACAAGAAACGGCTGTCAGCACCACCTAGCCAC
This sequence comes from Hypericum androsaemum, assembly GCA_963995505.1. Taxonomy (NCBI): domain Eukaryota; kingdom Viridiplantae; phylum Streptophyta; class Magnoliopsida; order Malpighiales; family Hypericaceae; genus Hypericum; species Hypericum androsaemum. Next base: position 17,275,749 of record OZ023188.1, on the reverse strand, counting down.
CACTAGGTCCTCCAAAAACCAACTTTCTGGAATACCTCTCTAGTGTTCACTATGAGATTAGCGGCCGCTAGGCCAACCCACTTTTCCACAGTTGCTTTTTTCTTCGACATATCCCGACATAAGTAGAAATGGAGACGCTTGCTTCTTGGAAGTTCCTTGGCCTTCTTTCGTTTTTTTCTTCTTTTAGCTTTTGGATGTTTTAGGGTTTTTAGGGTGGGAAGTATAGTGTAGAGAGAAACGGACGATGAAGCATAATTGTGATAAAATAAACCATTTAATCGAATATTTTTTAGAAATATAAAATCATTAAATAATTATTACAAGAATTTACCACCTTTGATTTATTATTTGATTTGAATCTTGTTTTAATAGATTGATACTATATAATAAAAAAACCCGGAGCATGAGAGAGGAGGCGATGACCGAGCCTTATCAAAATGCCACCTTGGTGACAGCGTCTGGTTGTAATAAATATTTTAAAAAAATACATAAGTGAAAAAACTATTCAGTTCGATCAGCCAGAATGCAATTCAAATCAGTCCGCCCGCGACTCGGAGAACTGAGCAGGTCACTCTCCGGATATTTTTTAAGAATTTGGTTATTTGTTTAACAAATAAATAGAGGCTGCAGTCTTCCACCAGGAAATTGTTGGAGAAATAAGAGGGGGACCCCTTTATAATTATGCCAAGTTTGAAATCTATCGTTCACATAGAAAAATTGTAAACTAGGCACATGCCAATAGCTAAGGTCAATGCAAGTGATGATAGAGTGTAGATTTTTTTTTCTATCTTCTCTTTTCCCAATTTTCCATTTCCTCCTTTTTATCTCAAAATCACCCAACATTAAACTGCTTGTTATATGAATATTTACTGAGTACTTACAAAAAAAATCTACAGACTAATTCTATTTTAAGTCGGTTATATAATTTTAAAATGGTAACGTAACTCTACGAATAAATATCATACTGTAACATTTTCACGGATTTAATAAGAGAAAATAGCAATAAAACATGCCGGCCTTTTGGTTGTGCCTTCGCTATCTGGCTGATCTCATAACTCAATCTTATCGTCATTAGCTGTGTAAGGATTTAGAGAGATACTTTAAGTAAATTATAATCCAATTAGGTGTATCATTCAAGCATCAGCCTATAACCAACTCCGTTTACCATAGATCAGATGGACGGTCAAAGGGTTTGTTAGGGTTTGTCTCAAATTCTAGACAAATTAGTACTCTATTCTTATTTAGAGTAGGTTATAATCTCTTATATATATTGGCCTATGCCTAGGTCTTTTGTGTAGTAGTTGAGAGTTGTGAGGTAGAGAGAACCCTCACGGAGGCTTTGTAACCGATTGGACTCACATAGTGGACGACTCTCCTTTGCCCGTGATTTTCTCCCCATCTTGGGGTTTCCACGTAATTCTCGTATGCCTCGTATTTCTCGTTTCGATCTTATTTCTCAACAATTGGTATCAGAGCCAGATTTAGAGATGCGAGTATTTGACACAAAAAAGGTGAACAGTAACTGATTTGGGGGAAAATCGGGATTTAGGATTTTGAAACCCTAGGAGTCGCCGCCGCCCGCGTCCGACCGCCCCAACGTCGCCTAGAGAAGGCGACCGTCCCTAAGCTCCGTCGCCGCGCCAGGGAGGAGAGCCGTTGTTCACCGCTCGCCGTGGAAGAAGAGAAGAGAAGCTCGCGCAAGGAGAGAGAACTCCCTGGTCGCCACCGTTTGTTGTTGAAGAGGAGCCCGAGCTCCTGCGCCTCCCTGTTGCGTCGAGGAGCGAGGAGGAGAGCTCGCACGCCGACATCCCATCCCGAGGCGCGAAGAGAGAGAAGAGGCGACCAAATCAGGGAGAGAGAAGGAGGTCGGGGAGAGAGAAAGTGACAACCCTAACCGCCGCCAGCCAGCCGCACCGTCCACCTGCCGTGGTGGTCGCCGTTCACTCAGCCGCCGCCCCCTGGAGTTTTGGTTTGAAAAAACCTAATTCGAGTTGACTTGGTCAACAGTTTGACTGGTTGACCGAAAGTCAACTGACTTGGGCTGATTTCTTGGTTCGAGTGATTCAGGATGACTTCAATGAAGTACGAGATTCCTCAGTTGACGAGAAAAACTAATTTTTCTTTGTGGCTGGTAAATATGCGAGCTATTCTGACACATTTAGAGCTGGATGAAACTCTACTTGATGAAAAATCAATGCCCTCGAGTTGGGATGCTGCGATGAAGGCATCAAAGAACCGTAAGGCTGTGAGTCAGATCCAGTTGTATGAATGAGACAATAGCTTCCTCATTATGGGCAAAGCTTGAAAAGTTGTGCATGCCCAAGAGTTTGACCAACAAACTGTGCTTGAAGCAACAACTATTTTCTATCTGGATGCAAGAAGATAAGTCTGCTCATGACCACCTTAATGAATTTAAGGATATAACGGCTGATCTTAGAACTCTGGATGTGAAATATGATGATGAAGATCTTACTTTATTGTTATTGTGCTCGTTGCCTGCTTCTTATCAGCAATTCAGAGATACTCTGTTGTTCAGCCATGATACTCTGAGTTGGGATGATGTTCATGATTCGCTCTTGGAGAAAGAGAGAATTGATAAGCACACTGTGAGTTCCTCTGAAAATAGCCAAGGGACTGGCTTGGTCGTGAGAGGGAGGTCTGAGGAGAGGAATGTTAGTCTGGTTCGAGGAAGAAGAGCAGAAGCAAATCAAGGTCCAGGCACAAGGATAAGACTTGTTTTAACTGTCATAAGATTGGGCATGTTAAATGGTTCTATCCGAAGCTGAAGAATAAGAAGAAGGGCGAAAAGTCCAGTACTCTGAAAGGAGAAAATTTTGATAGCGGCAGTACTAGTGTTGCCACCACCACTCAGAAGAAAAAATCGGATGGAGACCTTTTATCTGTGATTGATGGGAAGTCTAAAGTTGATGCTGATTGGGTCCTTGATTCTACTTGTATGTTTCATATGTGTCCCATCAGGGACTGGTTTTTAATATATGAACGTGCGGAGGGTAATGTTCTCATGGAAAATAATTTTGTCTGCAAGGTTATTGGTATTGGCACAGTGAAGATCAAGATGCATGATGGTGTCATTCGAACTTTGACGAATGTGAGGTATATCCCTGATTTGAAGTAGAACTTGATTTCGCTTAGTACTCTTGATACATTGGGGTAGAAGTATACCGGAGAAGGTGGAGTTCTTCGTGTGAGTAAGAACTCATTAGTGCATATGAAGGCCAAAAAGGAGGTTAAAAATATGTACGTTTTGCAGGGTTCTACAGTTACAGGGACTGCTGTTGCTGTATCTGGTTCGTTGACAGATTATTAGAATACCTCATTGTGGCATATGCGACTTGGTCACATGAGTGAGAAAGGCATGACCGAGCTGAATATGTACGTTTTGCAGGGTTCTACAGTTACAGGGATTGCTGTTGCTGTATCTGGTTCGTTGACAGATTCTTAGAATACCTCATTGTGGCATATGCGACTTGGTCACATGAGTGAGAAAGGCATAACTGAGCTGAATAGGAGAGGGTTATTGTGTGGACATGGTATTGGGAAGCTGGATTTTTGTGAGCACTGTGTGTTTGGCAAGCAGAAGAAAGTCAGTTTTCAGAAAGGTATGCACACTACAAAGAGAAAACTTGACTATGTTCATTCTAATCTTTGGGGACCGTCTTAAGTTGCAACAAAGAATAGTTCCAAGTATATGCTGACTATTATTGATGATTATTCGAGGAAGGTGTGGGCGTTCTTCTTGAAGAGCTAGGATCATGTCTTTGTCACTTTCAGGCAGTAGAAGACTATGATAGAGAAGCAGACTGGGAGAGTTGTCAAGCATCTCTGCACAGACAATGGATTGGAGTTTTGCTCTAGTTGGTTTGATGAGTTTTGCAAGAATGAGGGTATTGTCAGGCATAAAACAATCCCTGGTATACCTCAACAGAATGGAGTCGCTGAAAGAATGAACAGAACTTTGTTGGAGAAAGTTCATTATATGCTGTCAAATACTGGTTTGCCTAAGTCATTTTGGGCTGAAACTGCTTCCACTGCCTGTCACCTTGTCAATCGTTCACCTCATGCATCACTTGATGGCAAGGTACTTGAAGAATTATGGTCTGAAAATCCTCCTAATTATGCTGTTTTGAAGATATTTGGGTGTCCTGCCTATGCTCATGTGAATAATGGCAAGTTAGAGCTAAGATATGTGAAATGTATCTTCCTTAGCTATGCTTCTGGAGTGAAGGGATACAAGTTGTAGCATCTTGAGCTGTCTAAGGTCTTGTTGAGTAGGAATGTTATTTTCAAAGAGACAGACATGCTGAGTAAGAGGGAGGATGTTTATTCACCTGGTATTTCCAGTGCTCCAAGTGTGGACTTGCAAAAGTCAAAAGTGCAGGTGGAGTTTGATGCTGATCCAGAAGCGAGTTCCTTCCGTGATGTTGATTGCCATGGTCCTACTCATAGTGGGTTGTCTGATAAAGCTGAGAATGTTGGCACAGTTGAGAGGGAGCCAGCGTATTCTATTGCTAGAGACAGACCCAGAAGAATTATCAGGCCTCCACAGAAGTTGGGTGAGGCTGATATTGTTACTTTTGTCCTGAATATGGTAGAAGAAGTTGATAGCTGTGAAGAACCGTCTAGTTACTCAGATGCTGTGAAGTCAAAAGACTCTGCTAGATGGTTGGTTGCTATGGAGGAAGAGATGGAATCTCTTCACAAGAACAAGACATGGAAGATTACTAAGCTGCCTAAGGATAAGAAGGTTGTCAGTTGCAAGTGGGTATTCAAAAAGAAGGATGGTATACCTGAAGTTGAAGAGCCTAGATACAAGGCTAGGCTAGTGGTTAGAGGATATAGTTAGATTCCTGGTGTGGACTTTAATGAGGTATTTTCACCAGTTATGAAGCATACCTCGATTCGTTCTCTTCTTGGTATTATCGCTATGCAGGATTTGGAGCTTGAACAGATTGATGTGAAGATAGCTTTCTTGAATTGAGAGCTTGAGGAGCGGATTTATATGGCACAGCCTGAGAATTTTCATGTTGAAGGCAAAGAAGACCATGTGTGCTTGTTGAAGAAGTCCATGTATGGCCTTAAGCAATCTCCGAGGCAATGGTATAAAAGGTTTAACTTCTTTATGATTTCTCATGGTTATGAGAGGAGCAAGTATGATAGTTGTGTTTACCTGAAAAGGCTACGCGACGGTTCCCAAGTATATTTGCTCATGTATGTAGATGACATGTTAATTGCTGCCAGTGACAAAGGAGAGGTGAGGCAGCTCAAAGCTCTGTTGAGTAGCGAGTTTGAGATGAAAGATTTGGGTCCTGCTAAGAAGATTCTTGGCATGAAAATTGCCAGAGATAGAGGAGCAAGGAAATTATTTCTGAGCCAGGAGAGTTACATTGAAAAGGTACTTGACAGGTTTGATGTGACTGATAATCCTGTGAGTACTCCTCTTAGTACACATTTTCAGCTTTCGTCTGCTTTATCTCCACAGTCAGCTACTAAGGTCGATTACATGTCTGGTTCCATACTCCAATGCTGTTGGTTCTCTGATGTATGCTATGGTTTGCACACGCCCGGATTTGGCCTATGCTGTGAGTGTCGTTAGCAGGTTTATGAAAAATCCTGGAGAAGGTCATTGGAGAGCAGTGGAGTGGATTATGAGGTACTTGAAGGGTACCAAGGGCGTGTGTCTACAGTTTGGAAGCACCAATGATGGAGTTATTGGTTTCGTCGATTCAGATTATGCTGGAAACCTTGATAAGTCTAGGTCCTTGTCTGGATATGTCTTCACTCTTGGAGGATGTGCTATCAGTTGGAGAGTTTGTCTACAAGCCACAGTGGCGTTGTCTACCACTGAGGTGGAGTACATGGCTATAACTGAAGGTGTGAAGGAGGCTATCTGGTTGAAAGGTTTCTTTAGTAAAATCTGTGAGAAGCTGCAGGTCAGTACAGTGTACTGTGATAGTCAAAGTGCTATCCATCTCACGAGGGATGCTATGTATCATGAGAGGACAAAGCACATTAATGTGAGGTACCACTTCATTCGGGAGCATGTTGCTCAAGGTGACATTGTTGTGAGCAAGGTGGGTACAAAGGACAACCATGCAGACATGTTGACGAAGCCACTTTCTGGTACTAAGTTCGAGCATTGCTTAGACTTGGTAGGTGTTCATGCTTGATGCTGATTGCCCTTAGGGGCTGGTGGTGAAGGTAAAGCAGCGTTGATGTTGGAGTCATAGAATTTGGTCCAAGGTAGAGATTTGTTAGGGTTTGTCTCAAATTCTAGACAAATTAGTACTCTATTCCTATTTAGAGTAGGGTTATAATCTCCCATATATATTGGCCTATGCCTAGGTCTTTTGTGTAGTAGTTGAGAGTTGTGAGGTAGAGAGAACCCTCACAGAGGCCTTGTAACCGATTGGACTCACATAGTTGACGACTCTCCTTTGCCCGTAATTTTCTCCCCGTCTTGAGGTTTCCACGTAATTCTCGTGTGTCTCGTATTTCTCGTTTCGATCTTATTTCTCAATAGGGTTTATTAGAGAGTCCCGACCAAGCAAATCTAATTCGCTGTAATTCCCTTTCGGCCTTAATTCAGCAGTAATTAGGATTTTTTCTGGTTCTGCCAGATATTTAGTGGTCAACATATCCAAATTCTAACCGGCTAGTACATTTCCCTAAATTAGAAATTTTTTATTAATTAATTTAACTAATTATTAATTTTCAGCAATAATTAGGTGTAGAAGGAAATATCGGATTACATATGGACTTGTCGTCTAATAAAATATGTAGCGAATAATAACGCAATTATATTTTGAGTAAAATTGCAAAGTACGTTCAAATATATAAGGGATGGCTCACCATATTTTAAATGCAAGATATTCTTAAGTGAATATATTTTTTTTTACTATTAATATTAAATCTCATTGGTAGATTAAATGCTTAGAGATATGCATTAAACAAATCCTTAAAAAAATGATAACTAAAACTATAAGTCAAAACTAATATAGAAAAGGGGAAAAAGACAATCCAAGCAGAAGCATTGAAGCAGACAGATCCCTCGACCCCTCCTGACTTGTCCGCAGAACTTTCAGACCCAAAAACCAAAAACTTCAAAAACCTCTGCTAAACGACAAAACACCACGAGTCGAGTGCACACTTAAAACGACAACTCCGTGGTAAATCCTCCTCTTGCAATTGAAAAAATCCAACCATCCCACTGTTAACGAGTCCATGAAAGAAGAAATTTATTTTAGTTTAATTAAATTTACGATCTTGAGTATCTAAAAATAAAATTATAGTATTGTTAAATAAGAAAATTTTGTCACCTTTCAAAAATTATACAAAATTTTAATTTTAATTAATCAGTATAATTTATATCTGAACATCTGGTATAAAAAAATCATGGGCAAATTATCCCATAGTCCCTGGTGTTTGGACATCCTCCTCCTCGAGTCCCTGAATTTCCAAAAATAATTTTACCATCCCCCGTGTTTGGTTAAACCTCCTCGGTCCCTGGCTGGCGTCATCGGCTCTTTTTTATTTTTGGTCATAGAAATGACCAAAATACCCTTAAACAAAAAATAAAAAAAATCATCTTCCTCATCCTTTGACCAAGAACACCAACAACCAAAAACCAACCCAAAAATAATATCAAACTAACCAAAATCAAGAACACAACCGAGAACATAAAAAAACTCAATTAACTAATGACCAAATTAAATACAGGATGAACCCTAATTTTTAATAAAAAAAAGAATTTGCTTCTCCTAAAAATCGAAGTAGGCATCCACGAAACCTCCTGCCTCGATGACGCACCATTATCCAAAACTGCACCAAACATGGGGAAATGGGAGCAGAAGAAGCGAACCCAATCATGGTCATCTCGAGGGAGGACTTGAGGAGAACGACGTTTTCAAAGAGCTTGTTGGCGGCCTTAGGATAGAGGATCTTCTGGCGTTTGGGATAGAGGAGCTTCTGGCCTTGAGAAGAACGGCGTCGTCGAAGGAGCTTCTGGCGTTTGGTCCTCGAAGGAGCGAGGGCAGTGGCAGACAACGTTGAGGTTGTCGCCGGGGCAGAACAGGACTGACCACGCGAGGAAATGGTGGTCCTAAAACGAGGGGAAGTATGGGAGTGAGGGATGGTCCTCAAAGGAGGAGAGAAGACGATGGCGGACAATGTTGAGGTCGCCGTCGGTGGTCAGCCTGGACCGTCTTCGTCGCCGTCGTTCTTGATTAATATGAACTAATTCTTGTAACTAGGGTTTATTTGGGCTTTTAATCGGTCCAAGCCGATGAAGCTTGTGATTGTCGCAATTGTGTTGAATCCTGGAATTTGGATTGAATTGGAATGAGTTTGTTTGGTGTTGAATTGATTGACGAATTGAAGAATTTTTTTGGGCTATTAGTTTGATTAGATTGGTGTTCTTGATTTTTATTACTTTGATCTTTTTTTTTGGTTGGTTTTTTGTTTTTGGTATTTTTGATTGAAAGTTGAAGAAGATAATATTTTTTATTTTTTATTTAAGAGTATTTTGGTTATTTCCATGATCAAAAATGAAAAAAAGAACAGGAGACATCAGCCAGGGACTCGAGGGAGAGGTTTAACTAAACATGGGGGACTGTAATATTATTTTTAAAAATCCAGGGACCCGAGGAGGAGGATGACCAAATAACAGGGACTAGGAAGTAATTTGCCCAAAAAATCCATCCCAATTGATATAAACACGACGAGATCAGTTCGACCCTAACCAAACCACACTTTTTTTAATTTTAAAAGTTAACCAAACTCACTCCTACTCCTGCTCCTTTTTTAAGATACCTTTTGGAAAATACGACTTTTAATTTAAATAACGCCCTTTTCTTCTTTCCTCTTCCCGAAAAGTAAGAACAAAGACCAAAGACTTTGTCCAATCCAATCAAATCCAATTCACTTCCCCTATCCCTCTCCCATTCCACACGAGGTCTCTCTGTTTCAGTTCCTTCCTTTCTGTGTTTTAGCACCCAACAAATCCATTAATATAAATCGCAGCTTTTAGTGGAATTGTTGGGTTTTTAGCAGATAGATTTCCCATTTCTGATTGGGTAAATATGGAAGTGGGGGGAGTTCTGGTCAACGGAGCTGGTGGTTGGTTAGTTGGTTTACTCTTCATTGCGTTGACCGGTAGCTGAGGAAAGGAAAGGTTGAAGAAGAAGAAGAAAGAGATAAAATTAGCGAAACCCTAGTGTCTAAAAGTCCTTCTCTCCTTTACAAATTCCTCGCTTCAATTCCAATCGATTCTCCCCCTCTCTTAAGATTGTTGCCTTCTTCTTTTGTCTCGTAGCTTCCGCGCCATTTAAAAAAAATTCATACTTCTTAGCTATTAAGTCCAAAGGGTAGCACTTTTTTTTAAAAAAAATAACTTGGTTGCTCCGATGCCGGTCGATTTGGATAACTCGTCCACCGCCTCCGGCGAGGCGAGCGTGTCCTCCTCCGGGAACAACCCCCTCCCTCCGCCGCCTCCCAAGAAAAAACGCAACCTCCCCGGAATGCCAGATCCGGAGGCGGAGGTGATCGCGCTTTCGCCGAAGACGCTGATGGCGACGAACCGGTTCGTGTGCGAGATCTGCAACAAGGGGTTCCAGAGGGACCAAAACCTGCAGCTGCATCGGAGGGGCCACAACCTGCCGTGGAAGCTCCGGCAGCGGTCCGGGAAGGAGGTGAGGAAGAGGGTGTACGTGTGCCCGGAGGTCTCCTGCGTCCACCACGAGCCGTCCAGGGCGCTCGGGGACCTCACCGGGATCAAGAAGCACTTCAGCAGGAAGCACGGGGAGAAGAAGTGGAAGTGCGACAAGTGCTCCAAGAAGTACGCTGTCCAGTCCGACTGGAAGGCGCATTCCAAGATTTGCGGGACCCGCGAGTACAAGTGCGACTGCGGGACCCTCTTCTCCAGGTCCCTCATCTTGCCTTGTTGTCTCTTTTGATTGGCGTGCTGTTTGGTTTAACTTTGGTGGTCTTTTGTGGGGTGTAGGAGGGATAGCTTTATTACGCATAGGGCGTTTTGTGATGCATTGGCCGAGGAGAGTGTTAGAGCTAATCCTGCTCCTGCTGCGAGTAATGGTGATCCCATTGTGGCCGATCGTAATCCAGAGGCGGAATCCCATCCCTCAATGTCCGGTGGTGGTGCTTCGGCTGCGGTGGTCCCTCCTCCGCCTGTTCTGGCTCAGTCCACAGGGACCAGTTCTGTTTTGCCGATGGGGAGTCCCGGTAAAGTTTTGTGCTTTTGACCCTGTCTTTTGTAGCATTGCTTAATCTTCTGGACAAGGGTTTTGTTTCTTTTGGTTTTGTCTTAATGGGAGATCGTAGTTTGTTTAGCCTTTGTCTCCCTGTTTTAATTCCTGGAGGCTAGCTGTTTTGTCTGTTTGCTATCCTTTGTTGCTTATTACAGAGGTGAAGCAGAACTCAATATGCATATAGTTTGGTCAATCTAAGAAAGGAAAGCTAGTCAAATTAAAATAATTTCGTTTTCAACTTATGGATTCACTTTATGGCTTTCACTTATCTCACTTGAGATTTTGTGCTTTTAAAGCCGATACCTTGAATCTTATATGCTTATTTTTGCATAGTTCTTACTAAAGGGATTTTCTCTGTTGATTTGGTGGTGCAGAGTTGCCATATACTCCCACACTGCTTATAGAAGAAGTGCCTGCAATGGCCTCAACAGCGGCCGGGCTACCTGGAAGCTGCGGCAGTAGCTCCAGCTGTGGAAGCAATAGCACCAGCACCACCAGTACGGTGTTTGCTAGTTTATTTGCATCATCAACTACATCTGGAAACTTGCATTCCACTCAAGCTCCAGCCTCTACTGATCTTATTCGAGCCATGTCTCGTCCTGATCTTCCTGTAGATCTGGCTACCTCATCCACTACCGAACCCATTTCTCTGTGCCTTGCCACCGATCGTGGTTCGTCGTTGTTTGGTGCTGGGGGTCAAGAGCGAAGACAATATGCATCGCCTCCTCAGCCAGCTATGTCTGCTACTGCACTGTTACAGAAAGCTGCACAGATGGGTGCTGCTGCTACAAATGCTTCCTTGCTTCGAGGATTGGGAATTGTGTCATCTACTTCATCAGCTGCTCCACAGGACAGCATTTTGTGGGGTTCTAGGCAAGTAGAGCCTGAAAATGCTCCCTCGGGGCTTGGACTTGGGTTGCACTGTGATGGAAGTTCTGGGCTGAAAGAATTGATGATGGCCACACCTTCTGTATTTGGGCCTAAGCAAACAACCCTCGATTTCCTTGGTCTAGGAATGGCCGCAGGTGGAAATCCCAGCAGTGGCCTATCTGCTCTTATTACATCTATTGGTGGAAGTCTAGATGTAGCAGCCGCAGCAGCTTCTTTCGGGAGTGGGGAATTTACTGGCAAAGATATCGGAAGAAGTTGACCATTCTGTAGAAAATCTTCAACATTCCTCCATTGAAGTTGTAGAACTTAGTTGTATATTCTCAGGTCGGACAGGCTGTATTGGAAATGGAAGGGGCTCTTCAAAAACTATATTGTGACTAAGCTACGATCTTATGGAGAGTCCTCAAATGGCTGCCCCATGAATCCTGAGACATGTTTATCTGTAGTAGACATATAACTTGTTCAGTTGAAAGGCTACAGAGGAGCTCAACATGGAAATGCAGGTAGCGCCATTTCTCCGAGTCGCACTGGCTTGGCCCACATATATATAACCGAGCATCAATCAATCTGGCAAAAATCATGCAGCTGCACTGTCTGTAAATCTCTGGCTTGCCAGGTACGTCAAGAACTGGTCTGCTTTTTGGCGCTCGATTCTTGTTCTGGTATATATTTTGCATTGGTGATACCTCCAGGAACGATTAGAGCTCATATGTTGTTTGTACTTGAGCATGAATCTCCTCTCTTTGTATTGTAAAATCTGTAGTAATTCATGAAGTACGTTTCGTTTAAGCTTATAAACTATATCACAAATCTGATTAGTACCTGGGGCTGGTTTTGTTGAGTTTGTGAAGTTAAAAGTATACATCACGAATATAAAATACACCATTGGGAGTCACCTCTGAATAGTGCTCGACAGTTTCTTTGATGATCTTCTTTCTAAGTTTTCCATGTCCATCTGATAGATGCTCCTTGGAGTATGGTTCTGCTTCTTGTTCCAATTCAATCACTCTACCTTCTCCACAGGGTCAAGGCTGAGTTAAAATGGTCAGGCTGGTGGTCGAGTCATAATTGATCGAATTGCTTGCATTCCTATCACTTCGCCTTCAAGTCCCACACAAAACTATGTTCGAATGTATCTCAAACACACAAAAACATGTTCGAATTTGTAGTCGAACCACGTATATCCAGTGTCGATGTTAAATTAAATGTGGATTGTCTGTCAACTCGTACAAGATTTTTATGCATCGACTCAACTGTAAATATGGTAAGGGAAGCTATTTAATAGGATGAAGCAGAAGTACCCGAAATGAGTGTCCTGGGAAGTGTAGAGCAGGGCACATGTAAACATTAAAATCCAATGTCGCAATTCATCTCATCTCTATTAAGTTGTTCATATTTAGAGTCTTATAGAATTTAATGATATTTTTCATTGGTAAGTTTTGGACCTCAGACATACCTAATAGAATCTAAATTTCTTATCACTTGGATAAGTTTCTATTGGTGTCAATTTTTTCACTTGGAAAGACAAGAATTGTCAAATTTTTACTTTGACTAATTCAAATCGGAAGATGTTAATCACAGCACAAAGTCACGAGATACAGACCAAGCTAAGATAAATGGTTTCTATATTATATCACAAGAAAAAGGCAAATCTCTCTCTATCAAAATTTAACATAATTACGTTCGGATACCTAGAGTTGTCTTGTTAAACTAGACACTCTTCACTAATTAATCAACATAATCAGTGATATTCCATTGAATTGGTCTCTATTCTAAACTTGGATTTTTGTTTCATTTTCTTTATGAAAAAAAGAACTGATTAGATGGTTGATGACGTCCTATTGTCGGTCGAGCAAGCTGATAGGGTCGGGTAAACGCAACTGCTGCAATTAATTTAAGGCAGTTGGTAGTATTTTTTAAATGCTTTTCAAGAACGGTCGAGTACGTACGAAAACAGCTAATCATACACGATACATCAATCTACCAAGGTTCAAAGATCAATTTTGTTCAATCAAAATATAAAATCCAGCCGCCCTTCTCCTGTGACTGAGCAGCTACAGTGTTGCTTGCAATATTGAAACAAAAAATTAGCGGACAACTTTCCCACCATATAACGACTTATTCAATTTAAATTTTGATTAGTCGACTCAATGAATATCCGAATATCTCAAAATTTTAACTCTAATGAGCTGAAATTTCTCCAAATCCCCTACCGAAATTTGGGATGGCAAAAATTTTTTTACAAGTAGATCGGTTTACAATCCCCTGAGACAAGTTTATAAGGGACTAGAAGTCTAGCATGGGTAAACTGGTGGAGAAGGGAGAAGCTTCTCGCGCCGTCCGTCCGTCCGGCTCGGCTCGGCTCGGTTCGGCACGCACGCACGCGCGCGCGCCCCGCCCCGCCCCGTCCCGGACCGGGCCGGGCTCGGGCTCGGGCTCGGGCTCGGGTGCGGGTTGCGGGATTGTGGGTTTGTGGGAATTGTTCCAGGATCCAAGGCCTTATCTTTTTAGAACTGGGCCGGACTTGTTGTAGCGATCCTAGGCCCAAAAAGTCCTCTGGGCTTCTTGGACTTCCGTTTGGACAAGCCCACACTCTGGAATCTTCTTCACCTTCCAGGTGGCTTTGAATTTAAATTTCGAATTTAAATTCAAGCCAATAAATGGGATAACAGCCTAATGAATATGGGGGTTTTATGGGTCTTGTAAGAGCCCATTTAATGGGTGGGTTAATGGCCCTATTAAATCCGAATTTGGCTGTTGGAGGTCCAAGGCTGCCTATAAAAGGAGCCCACCTCCTTCATTCCAAATCATCCCAGCTCACACTCTTCCTTGAGCTCTCTACTTCTCCCTCCATAGCATAGCATTTCTCACTTTCATTTGTGTCGGAGTTCTAAGGCTACGAAAGGTTCGAAAGGTGTACGAAAGTGCTTCCTTTGTACACGAATTTGGGCGTTGTACCTTGGGAACTCTCTTACCTACGGAGGCCTGAAGCATATAGGCGGGTAATAAGAGTTTAAGGGCACACGGTAAAACTGTGGCCTCGTCCAGGATTGCATCCGAAATCCCTAGCTCGAAGAAGACGGTTGTACACACTTACTTACAAGTGTGATTGTGAGCATACCTCTAAACTCTTCTCTTTATATGCTTACGATTTATATTTGCATACTCGTATTAAACCATTATTTACTAATATTCGTGCTAACTGTACTGTTCTGTCCTGTTTTTCTAAGCCTGTCCAGAAGACATACCAAACATACCCTTATTATCCTACGAGTCTAGGGTACGTTGGCCCTTTTTTTTCTTTGAGAATTGGTTGGGCAGTTTTCTTGAAACCCCAGTTTTATCGATATGAATAATTCCATTACAGGTCTACTACAGCCAATTGCGATTCAAGGGTCGTTTAATTTCACTTTATGGATAGTAACAAATAAGGCCCAAGAATCTCTAACTTCTTACGCTGTATAAGGGCCCATGAGAAGCCCGTGGACCTGGTAACCATAGAGCCCAGTTCTGGCCCATATTTTTTTGAGTGTACACATTTTTTCCTGCTGATGGTTATATTACTTATTAGTTATTAGTCACATGCATGGTTTTAAAAAATACGGTTCTACTAGTTGGACCGCGAATTGGGCACAAAACCGGATCGTTTTTAGGTTTTTGACTGGAGTCTGTACTAACCGGACCAAATCTGGTCGGATCAGCCGATTTTGAGGTCCACCCTGACCGGTCGAACCTGGTTAGTACAAAAATGGGCAAAATTGGCTTTTTTTGGTAGTTTCCGAGGAAAAAAGTTGATTTGACAAGTTTATAGAGTAATAAATTAATAAATAAGTAGATTTATAGAGTGGAGAGATAAAAAATTAAGTCTACTTTTTTTTATTATAAAAAATAAGTCTATTTTAACCTACATATATATATATATATTATTTAAAATATTTAAAAATAAAAATATTTTTGGTCCGACTGATCCGATCGGCTAACCTAAAAAATGGTAAAAATTATAGGTCGTAGCTCCGGGCCTAGTATCTCAGAATGTTAGTAAGTTCAGCCATCTCAACATTTGTTTATTTTTAATACTGGGAGTCAAAATTGTCCATCCTGTTTGAGAATATCTTTTCCAATATAGGTTGTTCCACTTTTATGACTCGAATCCAACACCAAAAAGTAAGTCTTTTACAATTTAAACCGAAAATTTGATAATACGTAATAATGTCAAAGTTTTACGAATTTTTTTCCTAAAAGACTAAGCAGAAGTTAAGAGTTGCATTACCTGATTAATCAATTGGAAGTTCCGAAAATCAAATTGGGAATTGAGTTTTACAATTGGGGCCCGCTTATTAGTTATAACCTGATTCTTTAAAAAATGAAAAAGCCAGTTTGTATGGTAAACGCTTCTCCTTGATTAATCCGAAACGTTATCCATTAGGCCCGGCAACGACGAAAAAAGCCCTTCGGTTTTTTTTTATAAGAAATAAAAAGCCCTTCGTTTTGGATAAAGAAAACGTGTACTAACTAACTCATCTATAATTTGATGGATACGGTATCAGTCTCTAAACATGAGGTGGGAGGATCGAATTTCAAGATCGTCTAAAATCCGAAATTGTTAAAATAATTTAAATCTCACAAAAAAAATACTATCCTAAAAAATAAATAAATAGATTTATCCCTCTAGGACACCTACCCCTAATTCGAATACTTTATAGAATAGTCAAACAAAATCGTAGACAAATTTTTTTAACAAATATCTTCAAAAAATATATTACATAAAATAAGTTTATTTTTTTTTCTTCCAAAAATATTAAAATTGATTTTAGTAACTGTTCTAAAAAACCCAAGTAGAAAAAATCGTTGGCGGCAATTTTTTATTTCAAGTAGAAAAAAAGGCCACCTCGTCGTTTTAATGCAAACCTACTTCCCCAAATCCTCGACACCCCGGATTCCGATTCGGAGAGAAGAGAGAGAAACAGGAGAGAGAAGATAGAAGCTCCGAGGATAACACCCTGAAGCAATTACAAGGGGGAAAAAAATCCTCCGGAGCTTCCTAAAAATCCAATCTTTCTCTTCTTATTTACAAAAAAAAAAAACCGAAGAGAGAAGCTAATGAGATTCTCCGTTTCGTATAGAACCCAATAGAGATGCCATCTGGGCTCATCACGAGGCTCAATTTCTGCTTAAGAAGATCCATAATCCACACAAAGTCCGGTCCAATGGCGGCGCCCGGTTCCATTGCCCTCTCTGGGAACTTCCACGTGGACGAGGCCGTTAATGGGCTCTCCAACCCCAGCGGCGTCTTCTTCTTCTCCGACCGGAGGCGGGTGGCCAGGTCCTGCCTCGGGGCCAGCGTCAAGGTTGGGAGCGGCGGTAGGGGGTTTCCTGCCTCGAGCGGCGGTCTGGTTAATGGGTTCTTCGGGTTCGATTCGGTCGGGAGGAGGAACCGCGGGCCGGTTGTTGTCTCGTCGAGGAGGAGCTTCCACGTGTTGTCGTCCGCCCGGGACGTTGGCAACCCTCCTCAGGACCAGCAGCTGGCGGGTGTTACCTTGGTGTCCGGACAGTGAGTTTTCTTGTTCTCGTGTGGGTCTGAAGTTTACTGCTTTGGTTGAGATTGAATTGGGCAGCTAGCTGTACATCGTTTTACTTCGGATTAGAGAGCTCGAAGTAGGGTCAATTCGATTGTTCAGGCGTGGATTTAACGGTGTTATACTACCCACGACAGCAATCCACCCAATCCAGTTCACGAAATAAATAATTAATTTCTCTCTCATCCATACCCAATCTAACCCAATCCAATCTAATTACATATTTTTCTACTCACAGCAGCAACCAATTCATAAAATAAACAATTAATTTCTTTCTCATCCACATATTATCTACTATCATTTTTTGGAATACTAAATTAAATAAAAATACTCGAGGTACAAATGGAAGTCGAAAATGATAAATTACGAATACGGAAATTTCAAATTACAAATACAAAAATTTGAAATTACATAATTAATTATCGTTTCCGAACTTTTGCCAAATATGCTCAATTAAATTATTTTTCAGAGCATTATGAGCTTCTTTATTGCGAAGTTGTTCCCTAGTAGTCATGTAGGTGGATAGATTTCCGATGCGTTCAGTAGAGAATTGAAAAGGTTCTTCATTGTCCTCTTCATTTTGGAATTCGGCCGGATCATGATAACGGAGATATGTGTCTCGTTCGTCCTCGACTATCATATTGTGCAATATGATGCAAGCCTTCATAATTCTTCCCATTAAAATTTGCCACTTGGGATGTTTACACATAACTTCCTTAGGTCAGTAAATTTTTTGCCACCATCCCCCTTCATAAAGTGCTTGAGCTTCAGTCTCAACATCTGCCTCGCTCATGCCGCTCCGCTTCCGTTTAAGTGCTTCTCGGTATGCACCAACCCACTTTGCTGCATTGACAGTAAGTCGTTTATAACGACCTTTTATTGAAGGCACGTTTCTTTCATGGATAGCTTCCGGGTTTTCTGCTTGACAGACATGGTATTGTGCACTCACTCGGGACCATAGCGAGGCACTCTTCTGATTTTTTCCGATAACGCTATCTTCGCTACAATAAATGAAAGCTGACATTAGGGCAATGTCTTCTTTCACACCCCAACTACTTGGTGCAGACTTTTTAGTTTTTTTCTCGCTAGACCCATCGAAGGACAAATGCCGTGGAATATTTTGTGGGGGTTGGTGTTGGAAAAATAGAATTTGGGAGAGATTTGGCGACAATTGAGAGCTATAAAAAGGTTGAGAGTTTGGATACTCTCCATAATTTTGATAAGCTGAAGGATTATAAGATCCGAAAGGATTATAATTTGGAGAATTAGGATCATTTGGATCCATAGTAGAAAAATATTACAGAGAAAATTTAAAAGAAGAGATTATGTAGTAAAAGAAGAGAGAATTTTAGATGGTGTGTGAAAATATGTTAACATTGGACTCTATTTATAGAGATTTGAAAAATAATAATTTTTATTTTTTTTAGTTTTAGGTCTGTTTAGATAACCCCATTTCATTACGTTTGTTTTTTTTTAATATTAAAAAACCCACCCGCGCGAGATTTTAATCTCTGCTGCGGGTGGTCTTAGGGGTTAAGTTTGTGCTCTTAGTTTCCAATCCCTATACGAACCGATGAAGATTTTCCGCTTCAAGAAAGAGCTAAACATTGTTCGCACTTTTGTTGATTGGGGCTAAAGACTACTGCTTTAGTTGCCCTTGTTTTTGATCGAATTGCCACAACTGTACATTTTCTTACTTTGAATTAGACAGCTTGAATAGGTGTTACTGGGAGCGGGGTATCTATTCGATTGCTCAATCGTGACTGAGGCGATGAAGAATTGGTTTTAGGAGAGAGAGCTAAACTTTGTTTGATTTTGGTTGACAGAACGCTGAAGCTACAGTCAGGGGCTTGTTACTTGCCGCATCCTGATAAAGAATCATATGGTGGGGAGGATGCCCATTTTATATGTGCGGATGAGCAAGTCTTTGGTGTTGCAGATGGTGTAGGTGGTTGGGCAGATGTGGGTATAAATGCAGGGGACTATGCTCGTGAGCTTATGTCTAATTCGGTTAAGGCAATTCGAGAAGAACCCCAGGGTCTAATTGATGCTGCACGGGTTTTAGAGAAAGCTCATTCTTGGACTAAGGCAGAAGGTTCATCCACAGCTTGCATCATTGCTCTGACAAGTGAGGTATGCATCATCCTTTTGGGAATCCGCTCCTCTGACTTTATTTGTTGTTACTGAAATGCCGGGGCTGCGAGTCTGTTGTCATATTTTATGAGATTGTGAACCGCTGCTAGTTAGTTGCGTGCTGCTCTAGCTGCCATTTACATTGGCATCAGGTTCTGGGGCATCTGTAAGTCGTGTATTCACTCTAGAGTCTATAATGTCTGAGATACCACCAGAATATTCTAAATGAGGAACAAAAGAATCTGAAAATCTTTATTGCCCTTGTGTGCAACTCTGCAAGATGGAACTTGCAGTTATATCAGGTAACTAGGTCTAACTTCCAAAATCAGATTGTCTAATGTGGTTATTGAATCAGCTGATTTTGCCAATGAGTGATGCATCGTCTTTCTGGATTGGAAAATGTTCCAGGAGGGACAACAGAGAGTAGCAATGTCAGTCGGTGATACAGTCAAATGTTGTAGTTAGAGGGGTGCCACTCATCAGATTGTTTCTAGATTCATGATGTGGTAGAATGCTCTGAATTCTTCAAAGAACATGGATTTACGGGTGAATCCGCTGTTAACACGTTGCCCTGCCGAGGCCATTGACCAATTGTGCAGAGATGTATAACAAAGTTTTGAACATTTTCATGTCCGGGGCTGTAGTTCTGCTAACTGCTTTGCTAATTACCTTGGACCATGAATCAAGAGATTTGTTTCATCGTTGGATTTCAGTTTGTTGCTTCACTGAATATTTCCCCCATTTGCTACAGGGACTACATGCCATAAATCTGGGAGACAGTGGGTTCATTGTTATAAGGGACGGATGCTCCATATTTCAGTCACCAGTACAGCAACATGGCTTCAACTTTACATACCAATTACAGAATGGCAATGAAGGTGATCCGCCTAGCTCTGGCCAGGTCAGTTACCTCTTTCTCGCCTCAGATATATTTGCAAACATCTACCAAGCTTATGGTTAAGAGAATTAGTCGATTCGAATAAAAATGAGTTGCTTGCTCTGATTGATGTCTTGTTACATATTATTTTTTGTTTCTCTGTACATTAAGCAAAGGTTTCGATTATCTTAATGTGTCGATAACATTTAGCATTGAATATACTGACGAATGGCTTCCTTTGGGTCAATACACCAGGTCTTCACTATCGCGACTGCTCCAGGCGATGTCGTTGTTGCCGGAACAGACGGAGTATTTGACAACTTGTATAACAATGAGGTGACTGCTGTAGTTGTTCAAGCGACGAGAGCAGGCATGGAACCCAAAGTAACGGCGCAACAGATTGCAGCACTGGCACGAGAAAGAGCCCTGGATCGGAACAGGCAGACGCCTTTTGCCACCGCGGCTCAAGAAGCCGGTTACAGATACCATGGGGGAAAACTTGACGATATCACCGTTGTTGTTTCCTACATAACGGGCTCCAGTTCAAGTTGCACGTGAATCGTCTCTATGGTTCAACTAATGTTCATCTTTCTGTGGCCTTGAAAGTCTTTGTGGTCTTCAGTTTTGGCCTAGGTATTCTAAAGAAGGAAGAAAGTTGGTCCCCGCTGTTAAATTCTTTGCACCCATCTTCTACTCCTCGTCTCATGAGTCCTACATGTGGAATGACCAACGTACAATCAAAATTTAAGTGGTTCCTGGGCTTGCTTTGGATTTTTCAAGGAAAAAGAACAATAAATCGACGCAACTACGTCAATTTAACCTTCAGTATTTCCATTTTTCTGTAGTCATTGGGTTTTTTTTTGCGACCTGTACTGTTTTAAAGTTATCGGGGAAGAATAGTAACATAAGGATAAAATTTTGATGAGCAATAAATTTAAATTTTTTAGCCGACTACTCTTTGTCGCTCAACAAATTTACGTTCTAAAGGGAATCCTCGTGTTATTCACGAGAATGTAACTAGTCGGTCTCGTCAAAACCTAAACAATAAAATTTAATTAAAAAAATTATCTCATGAAAAGAACACCGGTATTGAATGCTGTTATACTTGTTTCTAGATATATATTTTTTTTGAAAAATAAATTTTTATACCATGAAATAATCAAAATTTAAATTTTAAACCTTCTAAATATTTAAGATTTTTCGAGCTATTGGGCTCCAAGCCCTTGGCTAGTTTCTAAGATACATATATCACCCAGTTATACATATTCTCCGCCAAGTTTCCAAGTGGAACTACTGACCTGTTGGCTGTATCTAGACCTGACCACGAATTGAATCTGATTCGTGATTCGATTCGATTTGATTCATCAATAATTCGATTTGTAAAAAATTTGATTCGAATTCATCATAAAACGAATTGAATACGGTTCAAGATATTTATAATTCGCAAAACCGGCAAATTTAATTCAAATTCGATTCAAAAATTTGATTCGAGTTAAATTCGTGTTAAATTTGATTCAAATTCATGTACATATAATAATAATATATATTAAAAAATTCAAATAAAATGGGGGAATCTAAGAGGGAAAAATTCAGTTATAATTCAATTATAATTCGGTTATAATTCGATTCGAATTCGATTATAATTCGATTCGAATTTGATTATAATTCGATTCAAATTTGTCTAAATTCGAACCGTGGTCAAGTCTATCATCATAAATATTTCAAGTGGCCAATAACCCTTTCCGTGTGCCACTTAATAATGTATGATCGTGTTTAAGCTATTAGGAACACAAAAATTATTTTCGCTACAATTTAAAAATAATATACTATCCAAATTTAGATTACTCACTTTAGAGTATCAACATACTCTGAAATTTGGTGCGGGCTTGTTTATGAATTTTGGTGTTTTTGGGCTAAAACTTTGGGTTATGCAATTGTGAACTTTTTAGGACATGTATTAGATAACGTCTATCGGTGTGTCGATTTGATACCCAAGTATCTAGTACCTTTAGTGCCGTACCTTTGGTACGTTTTGTTATAACCTTAGTATTTTTCTTTGAATGATAATACAACTTTAATTATATAAAAAATTTCAAATTGAATCAATGGGCATCTGGTTACAGAGTAAAACCAACATAATATTCCGAGGATCCCATGTAACTTCAAAAGAACATTTTTTATAAGGTTGCTTTGGAAATGTAGAGGTAGAAGATCCCGTCCCACTTATAAAACCTGATAATGACATTCAAATGTTACCTTTAATTTTTTTGCTCTCTCAGAAAATGAACAGAAATCGTCTTTGAGCATGAATAATCGTATTCCGAATCTCAAAACCGAACCAGTACTTTTGTATGGCACAAGCTTCTTACTTCGTCGCGTGTGTCCCGTGTAGTACTTCGAAACCTTAATACCTAAGTATCTGACATAATATGCTCTTAATAAGTCCTAATCCGCTGAAGTCAAGCCTTAAATACCGACATAACGTTAAACGCCGAACTAGTGTTTTGCGATGTTTAAATCCTAGTCTTGAGCAAATATATATTTTTTAATAAGTAAAGCATTATATTCAAACACCACGAAAATTTACATCCGATATTTCAGATAACGAAAATCAAAACACAACGTAGTGATTAGTGTTATCTAGAGTGAACATTAAGATTCTCCAAAATGGATCAAACCAAGAGTCTTGAGCAAATATGCGGACGTTGAATTAACTCGAGATAATTAATTCTGCTTTCTTGTTGCAAATGGGTCTGGATCGATTTTTTTTTTCCAGGTAATGGTCTGGATCGATTTAGATCTAGAATTTGTAAAACTACTCGCTCCATTTTCATTTTGTTTCTCTATTGGGATAGAGTGTAATTTTAATGGTGGAAGCCGATAACGAGCCACCACTCAATATATGAGTCCGGATTCAGTACATAATGAAGCATTATGTACCGATGCAAATCAGAGGTAAATTTGGTATTTGAAAATTAAACAATTAGTCTTATTAATTAGGAGGTAGTTATGGAAACAAAATTTGCTCCTACGCACCGTAATTTTCTATTCAAAAATAGAAAATTACAAAACTAACTTTATCAGATACCATTTCAAATTACAATTAACTAGTAAACGATATTTTATACAGAGAAGAAGAAATAAACAATAATTCTATTTGTTGGCAAACGGCATGATATGTTATGCCAAAAAGTATGATATTTGTTGACAACTGGCGGGATCAGATATGTCAAACGATATGATATGTTATACCAAAAGGCATGATATTTGTTGGCAACTTGTAGGGTCCCACATGTCAAATGACATACTATTTGTTAGTAACTGGGAGGGTCTCATATGTCAAACGGCATGGTATGTTATGACAAAAGGTACGGCATGACTACGTAAACACTGAAAAATAATCAAGGATTGATTAACGAAACAAAAATAAACAAGGAATCAAACCTATCCATAAAATATTCGAAATAGAAAATTGAACCTCGCCTCGCAGAGAAAATCGGGAAAGGTGAATTAGAATTGCAAAAGACATGAGCGAAGGGCGAAATCGTAGGAATTTTTTATATTTCCAGTCGATAATGGGAGGAAGAAGCGGAAGGGACGGGGGAGGATTAATATCTTTCCTTTCTCTCTCTTGTTTGGTTTTCTCTTTCCGATTCCGCATGGAGAGAAAATCTCAATAATACCCCTATTGAATCTTGAACCATTAAATTGAATAGGGAATACATTTATCAAAATAGATGGTCATGATTCATTATGTACTGTGCATAGTTAATTTACTCCTATGCACTGAATTCGACCTCCAATATATAAGAAGAATCTCTACGATGTAAATACTACTATTATATTTATATTAATAAAAAAAATTTACTTACTTAAGCTTAGCCCTCCCACAATTGTCGACGTTAGTTTAACATCGTGATTTATCTACAAACAAATACTCAAGTCAACTATTAATAGATTTGTTCTAACTCAATTATTAAGTCTCAAGTTAGAGTCATACACTAGTGTTCGTGGAAATTTTTTTATCATTATTCAAAGGTTCTACTCATCTCGAATCTGGATCAGTTAGTACAATAGGTGTACATATAATAGTTGGTATATCAATAAAGGAAATAATACTTCTCTACCTATTTGAACTGGGATTAATCGATATAATGAGTGTCTGAAATAGTTAATATATCAATAAAGAAAATGATGCTTCTCTAAACCTAGATTAGTCAGTATAACGAATATCTGAATACCTGAAATATATATATATATATGCTTCCCGTTTATTCAATGATTAGTACAACACGAGCTTGACTAGGACATAAGTGCCTACATCACACTAAGATAGATATGTTCAATTTCCAATCTTCTTTGGAAATGTGGTTGCTAGGGAAAGGACTTTTAAAACATCTTTTAGTTGGTGGTGGAAAAAAGCCTTTTCTCTTTTAAAGGTCCAATAACCCATACAAAACGTGAAAGGCTGAAGTTGAGAGCTATCGATGTGTTTCTTTCTGGCACGTAAAAATGGGCGGACAGATCTTCATTATCGCCATTAAAGTTGTTCATCGTTCAATAATGTACACTTTCACTACAAAGAGAACATATTCTCTTCCCCTTTTGTTTCCTCCTTTCCCTTCGCCGCCGAAGGCAACAGCTACTACTAAGTAAGGAATTTGATTTATGTATATAAAAAATACTATTAAGAGAATTACTCTATAATATCACCGAGGGATGTTTGAATATGAATATTAGAAGTTAGGAAAAAAAAGCAACAGCTACTACTAAGTGGCGTGGTTCAAACGCGCTGGCCATGAGAAAATTATTATTGTAAAACTTAAATATGATTTAGAATATCTGACATTTGAAAATTTATCATTTTTAGATTCAGTGTGAGTTTTACTTTACTTAGTTTGTCTCTCTTATAGATTCTATTAAAATTTTGTTGGTCACACAGTATAGAAAGTATGTTACAATTCATAAAATTATTTTTTCAAATATTAATTGGTTGCTGAAAACCAGTTATTTTTCATGATCTTTTTGATATTTAAAGTATTGGAAAATTTATTTAAGGACATAACTCCATTAATAATATATAGGTTACGAATTCGAAATCAAATTATAAAAATTTGGCATGCTTGCTATGCATGAAATTATTGACTTCCATGCATATAAGGGGGATGGATGGTCACATAGCCACCAAACGCTGACTGTACAACGTTCGTGCACTTCTTGGTACATGTTTTTTCAAGTTTTAATATTTAATAATTTTTTTAATAATATTTTTTGCCTTTTGCTAGATTTGAATCAATATTATTTTAGTGAATACAATAATGTGAAATGCTAGCGAAAGATTAGTAGAACAATTCTCGATCTTTATTGCATCTCTGCCATATAATTCCGTGTCTTGAAGAATATTTCTGGTATGCCATATTATCTCAAATTTTTATTTGGTACGTACGAAATTTTCGGTGCAAGTAATATTATATCAAAATTAACGATTACTTAGATCAATTGACGAGAAAATTATTCTAATTTAATTAAAAAATTTTAAGTTTGAATTATTAGATGATCATAACTGTATAAAATTTAGATTAGTCATCCCGTAAAGATATCGCATGATATAAAAAAACAACATAAGTTCGACCCGCTGATTAAGAAACATGTCGATGGAAGGATAGTTATGGGAATCTTTGCTATTGTAATTTCAGGTTCCCTGTTTCGAGTTTTCTAGGTATCGATCGCATGGATTATGGAGTAGAGAATTGAAGAGGCTAAATAAGGCATCTTTCTCCCCCTTTTTCTCTGGTTAGTTAGTAAATATCTCTTATTCGAAAGGCCAAAACAAACGTATGGATCGATCGAATCAAGATCTCCTCACTAGGTTCTTAATTGGATACGGATTGTAACATGCAATTGAGCATTTGAGCTAACGGTACGTCTAAGGAGTAGACAATTTGACTAAGTGTATATTTACCTTTACTAAAAATATTGTAACATAATGTTAAAATTTGGTTAAAATTTTTTTTATCACTATTTAAAGTCATCTCGAATTTGTAAAATATCGCAAAAAGACCATCGACCTAAGAAATGCATGTACTAAGATAAGATTCAAGTAACCTGGATAGGAATAGGGTGGACTAATTAATTTGACATGAATACATGCGTTTCTTTTCTACCCTTTTTTATCCCGTAAACTATTCATTCAAAGATAAAAGAAAAAAAATACAGTAAAACTTCCGTAAAGTGATTCACTCTAAAGTGATAACCTCTCTAAATTGATAAAAAGTTATGGTCTCGAGTCGAGACCAGTGTTAAAATATGATAACTCCTCTATCATAATAACTGATACTTTTTCAGAAAATTTTAGTGTAAAATTACGGTCCCAATTTTTGCATAAAGTGATATTTTCGAATAAATACATATATTTTTACGTACTTTGCGAATTTAAAAATTGTTTCAAAATGTTAATTTGTGCTAGATTTTCTTATTTGATAACTTTTACGTCATCATTCATCTTTTGAATTATCTTCAAATGGTCATTGTGATCGTCGTCTTGTTATAAAAAATATTTCAATCGAGTGTAGTATTTGAATAACGCTTTAAGCTGATATTTAAGTTATCTCGTAACTTTTATTTATATTTTTGTTTGATTGATTCAAAATTACATCGACAATATCTTATTTGGTCAGAATATAGCAGATAGAGAGGTCTTGGTCAAATGAAAATTACACAATAATTTTTTTTAATAAAAAAATATAAACTCTTCTTATATAATAACTACTCTAAAGTGATAATTTTTTCAGATCCCAACATAAGTTTTACTTTACCGCATTGCTGTGGCGTTATTTTTGCGAGCGATATTTGGACTTCTGTGGGTATCCTATTTGCCGACGGGACCGAAATTGGGACCAAGGAAACTTCAACGCCCGTAAAGTGACTTGATTTTGTTCACCGAAAGAAAATTGACTTATTCTGTCGTCATTTGTTGAAGACATCTTCTCAGTCGTTTTTTAATAAAAATCGGTAATACTCCACTTTCAATAATATAAATATATAAAAAGAAATATCCAAGTCAAGTAAACTTGGTTGACATGGCTTATGAAATCAATCGTATTAATGTATTAAATTTTTTTTAGCAAAGATAATTTTTTACATTATAATTATGCCTGTGAAAAAATCTTAAACTTTTGTTAATTTTTCAAATATTTTGTGCCGTCACGCATTGACTTTGCCCGGTGTTTGCGGTTTAAATAAATCTCTCGCATTTTTTTGTGAAAGAATTCCCTAAACTTTTAATGGGAAGTGGCTCAAGTATACCACGAAGGCATTGACTCTACATAGTTTCAGGTGTTTCTAGCTCTACTGCCATAGAACAAACTTGGAACGGCATTCACAAGAAGTGGAAATGTGGAGGTGGATCCCATCTGCGAATCACATAAAGCAATACCGCAAGGGGGGTGGAAAAGCAAAGCAAAGCAAATATATGTCTTGAACTACAAGCTTCATAGAGATAAAAAGGATGGTGGTGGTCTGACTAGCCTTGTCTACCATGAGATGGACCACTCTTTGTCTTTCATATATAACACAATAGATTAAACCGAGAAATTAATTCAAGTGGTAAAAGATTTATATATTTTCAATATTGTAACGAAACTATTCTCTTTATAAGACTCGATATACTTGACTTTAGAATAATCGTTGATCATAATGGTGCACCATCTTACACATGCACACTCCTCATACACGCAAATAAAAAGCCATCAATCATAACTCCAAAAGAGCTCCTCTCCTTCCCAATTGATCATTTCTCTCCCTCCAACTCATAGCCCAAAGTTAAACCATTAAAAGCAGTATCCTCCTATATACTCCTATCTGGCAATGAAAGTTCCCACCCCACAACACAACAACCCTAATAATAACACCAATACCAACGGTATTATCGGGTTTTATACCCACGAGCCCAACTCGGTGCTTGACCTCCGACGGAGCCCTAGCCCGGTGAAATCGAAGCCGGCCGCGGCGGACCCGCTGGACTATCTGGAGGCCGAGGACCATGAGGTGTTCCAGAACTTCGACTGGGACTCTATCATGAGAGAGCTGGATGTCAACCCTAGCAGCAACAGTACAGATCCCGACCATGGCTACCAAAACCTCTCTGACTTCCTCCACACGCAACCACCGCAGCTGATCAACCCTAATTCCCACGTCCAATATGCCCTCCACTCTGATCACTTCCCCGACTTCAATCCCGGTTTTACCCCTCCAGACCTCCTCCTCAACTGGAACACTAACACCGGACCGCCTCCGGGCCTGGATTATTCCATCCAGGAGCTCCTCCGCGCGGCGGAGTGCTTCGACTCGAACGAGCTCCATCTCGCCCACGCGATACTCGAGCGGCTCAACAACAACAACAACCAGCCACGTGGCGGGCTACTCCATTACTCCCCGTTTAGTAAGCCCCTCCATCGAGCTGCCTCCTTGTTCAAGGAAGCCCTCCAGGCGCTTCTCTCCCCTTCCACGGCGCGGCTCTCCTCCTGGTCCGACGTCGTTTACACCGTTCGAACCTACAAGACCTTCTCCTCCCTCTCCCCTATCCCCATGTTCACCCACTTCACCACCAACCAGGCCCTCCTCGATGCTGTTGTCCCCCCTTTTGCCCCTCCCACCACCATCCTCCACGTCATCGACTTCGACATCGGCCTCGGCTGCCGCTACGCTTCCCTAATGAGAGATCTCGCCACGTGTCCCTTCTTGCGGGTCACCGCGGTGGTAACCGAGGACTACGCCATCGAGACCAAGCTCATAAGAGACAGCCTCGCCCAGTTCGCCCACGACCTCAACCTCAGGTTCCAGATAGAGTTCATCCTCCTCAGAACCTTCGAGATGCTCGCGTTCAAGTCCGTCAAGTTCCTCGACGGCGAGAAGACCGCCGTCATCCTCTCCCAGAACGTGTTCCGCCGCCTCGGCGCATCCAACACGCTGACGCCGTTCGTCTCCGACCTGAGGCGGGTCGGCCCGAACGTCGTCGTGTGCTCGGAGAGCGAGGGGTGGGCCGCGGAGGGGGACATGAACACGCTGTCGTTCCGGAAGGGCCTTGTGAACAGCCTGGAGTTCTACTCGATGGTGTTCGAGTCGTTGGACGAGGCGGCCGGCGGAGGGGATTGGGGGAGGAAGGCGGAGGTGTGCTTGATGAAGCCGAGGATATTCGCGGCGGTGGAGGGGCGGAGGGCGGCTGGCGGGGTGCCCGGTCCGTCGTGGAAGGAGGCCTTCCGTGGGGCCGGGTTTAGGCCGGTCCAGCTGAGCCGGTTCGCTGACTTCCAGGCCGAGTGCTTGCTGGGGAAGGTGCAGGTTCGAGGGTTTGAGGTGGCGAAACGACAGGCCGAGCTCGTGCTTTGCTGGCACCAGAGGCCACTTGTTGCCACGTCAGCTTGGAGGTGTAATTGAAATAATGTTATCTTAGTTTAGCTTGTTATTAATTAGGAGGAAATTGGGATTTTTCT
Source organism: Hypericum androsaemum (assembly GCA_963995505.1). Classification (NCBI taxonomy): domain Eukaryota; kingdom Viridiplantae; phylum Streptophyta; class Magnoliopsida; order Malpighiales; family Hypericaceae; genus Hypericum; species Hypericum androsaemum. The sequence continues at coordinate 17,246,504 of OZ023188.1, read as the reverse complement.
TGTTTAATTGTAATCCCGGGTTGATCTTCCTGCTAAAGAATTACTGTATCTTCTTTTTGTTGAAAAAAAGGTAGTCTTTGTTGGCTTAGCCTCCTCTAATGAAGTACTTTTATTGAGCTCTACTCTGTTTTCCTCCAACTTTTAGCAGATTGATTAGTGATAATCATGAGACTTATCGCTCCCCATTTGTCATTAACCTGTAATCACCAAACACTTTCAAATGGCATCTTGATAGGATGAAATTGAATACGGACAAATTCGGCAACCGTCAGACCCTATTGTAATAGTAGCTCTCTCCATAACATTTTTTTAAGTTCGAACAAGTCCCTTACCACTAATATCAACTCTCGTTTTGATTGGTTAATTATACAACAACACAGAATCTGCATAAATAAGTGTTACAAGTGCAACTACAAGGTTAATGATGTTCTATAACCAATTAAAGCTATTTCCAACCCATGGAAGTTAAACAATGCTTCATGTGATCTCTGCACTGCAGTTAGCTATTTCCCTCGGCATTTCGCGATTGCAGCACTAACGAAGGGTTGCTGAGTCCAAGGCCGGCTACTGCATCCGGTCCGTGTATCCGAGTCAACTCTTCCTGCAAGCATCAAGAACATGTTAGCACATTCGAGAGAATGCGGATCAGATGGAACATTCTGATGGAAAGGAGGGAGCATTCACATCGGGGCAATTCTCAACCTTAATGGAGTCATTTTCGGTTTTAAGCTTCTCGCAGTTTTCGGAGAGCTTCCGTAGTTCATCTCGAAGATCACGATTTTCATCGTTCAGACTCTGCACCCGGGTTTGCAGATCCTCGCACTCAGCCTGACAAGTTAAAACATCAGAATATTTACTGGCTACAACAAAGATAAAGAGTCTATGACAGTACCTGCTTGCGTAATCTTGACCTCCTAGCAGATTCCCTATTAGATTGCTTCCTTTTCTGCCTTTTGAGTTCACGTTCGTCCGGCTGCAAGCCGAGCAGAAAACTCAGTTACTCGGAAAACTGAAGCAGTACCTTAGGTGGAATTGCTCAACAATTCCGAAGATAAGTCTAGGATAAAATTTCTAGCTCTCTTCTGTCCTAGTAGAAAATCCCAAGTACTTATTCTGTAACAAACCACGGATTCTTCGAGAAATACAGTTTTATACTAATCATAAAAAACAGAGCAACAGCGCTAAACACGGAAGCTTAGACTGGACATCTATTGCAAATCTGATCATCAGATCGCCCAAGAGCATTAAGTATTAGAGAAAAAAGAAATGGATTGCTCGGCACCAAAATAAACAAGGCATAAGGATCATACGCGCATCCATTGTTCAGGCATTGCAGCAGCAACGATTGTTGATGAAGCACCAGATGGATTGGATCTCAATTTGGCAGAAGCAGCTGCAGTACCAGCACGAGACGAATTCCGTAAGTCCATCCCAATATTTGGGTTAGTTGCAAGTATATAGATACACTAGGCTTCCAAAGAACCGGAGCTTGGATATGTTCCCCAGAACTTTGTGTTATGTTGTGCATTTGCTTAGGACAATATAAGATTATGTAGATAAGTGTAATTGCAAAAACCAGAGCCCTGAGAAGGTGAGCTATACCATCCGCAAGCATCTGCTTGAATTGTCCGTTCTTAGTTACAGCACGTTCCTATATGGAGTAATAACGCATCCGTAAGGCTTGTTTGGGAATTACATAAAACGGTAAAATACCAAACAAATTTAGGAATAAAATAGTAATAATACCAACTTAAAAAGACTATTACAAACTAGGCAACCACCGCACATGGATCAACAATTAGCGTGGAAAGTCAGATCCCAACAAGATAGCGTGGGGGCAGGCTAATACCTGTTCATTTGAGTTCTCATCACTTGCCTCTGACGAACCCGAACTACCACTTTCAGCACTGTTCAAAGTCGCATGAACATTAGATGGAGTTTTGAAAGTAGAAAGCTTACAAAAATTCAAAAGCAATGAGCGTCCTTCCAGAGGAACACAAACAACCTTTGGGACACGCCATCATTTCCCGACCCTGAAGCTGCCTTTCCATTCTCCATCACCTTACCCAACAAGGATCCGGATCCCTTAGATTTTCTAGCTGAAGGTTTGTCCTTGCCATTAGGAGCCTTTCCGTCAAAGTCGACATGTGTCTGCAAGGTATTTGGTACATGCTGGAAAGACAGACAAAGTCGAATGAGAAAAGTGTTGGCAACTGCAATTATTTGTAAACTAAAAGCAAGATGCACAATGTGAAAAGTAGAAACCCATATACTTGATTATACTTGGAATTTGGTATACAATATTAGACATTACCAGTGCCATGTTTGGATGGCCATATACTCCGCCAGGAGGATACATTGCTGGGTACGGAACCGGGGTCCCGTAAGGCGGGATTAAAGCATGCTGTAAAAAATTGACAAATGAATTAAAATGAAGAAATAATAGCAGCTTTTGTCGGGGAATTAACATCAAGAGACTAGCATAAGACAGCCACTCTTTCTGGACAAAATTGGAGAAACTAACCTGACCTCCCCACAAATAAGGGTGAGGAGGTGGAGAAGCAACGGTGGAGGCAAAAAAGGGAGGTGGAGTAGCCCCAGCTCCATAGTATGCCTAAATAAGTAGCTTAGTCATCAGCGCCCTACAAACATTCAGCATGGCTGATTTCATCGATTTGTATTGGTTCAGAAATAAACCTGCATAGAATTTGTCCAGTCTGGATATGATGGCATTGTAGGAGCTTCCTGTAAGAAGGGGGGGGGGGAGAGAAGCATTATGTCAGTTTAGCAGTCTGTATTTAAGTGCTAGCGCCGGCACAACGACACATGAATCATGGGTATGGCTATAAGACTTGTGCCGACAAGAACGTACCGGAGCTGAGGTCGCTGACTTGGAGGTTTTAGTTTGTGCGCTCTCTTCCCCTGTTCACCATTAGGATAAATTGATCAACCTTGGGAAGGGTAAGCATGGTATTATAATAAATACTGATCTTTATGCCCGAGCTAACATTTAGAACATTTAGAAATCTGCTGAAGTAAAAGTGAGATTAAGTCCACCACATCAATAACAGGACCCATACTTCTGATGCATGAGGGACTAATCACAAAGAAAATGGAGAACTAACTGCAGCCAGAATGTACAAGCCTGATGAGATGACTCCAGTCTCTGAAACCAGAGTAATAATATCACATTCGCGGACACAGTTTTCTCCAGAGACAATTGGAGAGCTAACTTCTTCTCAAAAAAAAAAAAAGAAGAAGAGAGAGCTAACTGCAGACTGCACTCTTGTATGTACGAGCCATATGAGTTAAGGTCTCCGAAACCAGAGGATTACTTTATTCCACGTGCTACATGTCCTATATCTAGAACAGACATCTTTCGATAGACACATTTACGTCTAAACTAAAACTAGCAAACTACAATTTCACAACATCAATGTCAACAAGAACAGACCACCCTCATAACAAACAATGGGATCTGTCTGATCATCATGGCAGATACTGTCTCTGTGCTTGAAAGTACAAGTTAAATCACACACCTAGATCATGGTATCAATTAGCCAACCAAGAGGCACAGGTTTCTAGCAGCTCTCAAACGTATCCCAGAAATTGAGGTTTCTAAAGCTAACCACGCATCTAAAATCACCCGATTGCATCACAGTCCAACTTCCTCGACAAGCCTAGAGCACCTGAAGTCTTACACGTCCAGTCGTCGCACACAACCCACCAAGTTCAATCTATCCAGAAGCTACTTGACACTAGATGCTCATCACTCTAACAACTACAAACACACAATAAGAGGGACATTCTCTTAGCAAGGCGCATGCACCAGTATTCAAAAAACACACATGCACATACTAGCACACTCAGCCTCCATTTGTGGAAATGGAAAAACATTGCTTTGGGAGGGAACAAAGCCCAATGCCGGCTCTAGACCAGGAGTTTAGAACCAACCCGCCTAAATTTAAATTTAAAAAAATCGACCAGAAAAAATACTCAGCTTAGATAACCTACCAAGAAGCCAAAGCTTCAAACTTCATAAGAAGCTAACTACAAAAAAGAAGAAAAAAACCAATTATCAACAAAACAAGCGCAACCCAGTCTTCCAAATTCAACTAACCCAATAGAAAAGCAACCGACTTTAGGTTCTACACCGCAATTAATCACTACCCAGAAAGCCAAAAACACAAAAATTCGCTTACCCGCTTTCATGGCGTATGGAGGAAGAAAGAGCAGCTAAAAGCTGAAAGAGAATGGAAAAAGGAAGGAAGATAGAAAGACGTAAGCTTTATTTATTTCCTTACTCTTATTCCTCTAAGAGCCTAAAAAGGAACGTTTCCTAATAGAAACTTCCTACTCGGCTTCTATTGTTTCCTTTTCTATTTTTTTTCCTGGGGAAGAGGATATTATTATTATTAATTGTACAGTTATTAATTAGTTTGAAAATAGAGAAGAAGAAGAAAAAGAAGAAGAAGAAGGGGAATTGAAGGGGGCGGTGACCAACTATGACTGGGAAGAGGGTAATTAATTAGAGAGGAGGTGGCGATGACTGGTCAGTGAGGTTAGGGTTCCTCCTAATCGACACGTGCCAACTGTGATCGTTCCAGCTGGCCACTCCTACAGGATTGGGTTCCTTTTATTTTTTCTTAGACCACTCGTTACCCGGAAATTTATACGACTTTAAATTCAACAACCACTTAAATTATTTGAGATTTTTTTATAAATATAATTATAAGATTTTGAGTTATTAAAAATATTGTAGTTTTAGTATTTATTCACAAAATTTTATCATCATTAAAAAATTCTCGACTTAAATATTGCTTAGTCAAAATATGCTAATAATGGATTCAAATTCACATTATTCGAAAAGACTCGTCCACCCACCTGGCCTTTTTTTTCTCTCTCTCTTCCGACTAGCCTACCCACTGAGTCATCCTTGACAGCTACCCTCCCTTTCCGTTATAATACCCAATCCCCATCGTATTGTTAAGGGAAAAGTTCACTTTAGTACCCTGTAGTATAGTCTAAAATTACTTTAGTATCATGTGGTAAAAAACTGACCAATGGAGTCATACTTATTCCAATTAACATCAAAAAGATCCACGGGTAGCTACCCGGACCTGCCCGAACCGAGCTGATTGAAACAACGTCATTTTAGTAATGACGTGACATGACACGTCAGATTTTCTAGCATACTTGTAAACACGACATGGCAAGATGGCAAATAACATAATAATTACTAATATTTTTGTAATATTTTAAAAAAATCCATCACTCTCGTCTCCTTCCCTTTCCTCCTCCTCCTCCCCTCTCTCTCTCTCTCTCTCCCTCCCTCCCTTCCTTCCTCCCATTTCCCTTGGATCTTGTAAACCAACTGCAAGAGAAACGATGAACCACCCAAAACCGCAATTGAAATTCAACCATATGCAACTCTTTAACTATGAAAAAGGCTACAAATTTCGCACCCAAAATATTAAAAAAAGTTCTTGTTGATAAAATTTCCTCATACCCATGAATCATTTTTTAAAAAGAAAAAAAGGGTCAGAAAGGAGCTCAACTCACTAAGGCTACTTAGTCCACTGTCCACCCATGAACTGAGACTTGAGCCTAACTGCTTCAACAATAAGAGATGGAAAACAATCCAACCCTTAATTTTTTCTAATCCAATTAGAGAAGAAAGAAACATAAAGGGAGTGGGGAAGAGGAATCTAGGGTTTGAGGAGGAAACAATCCACCATCCCCGATCCCGATCTACACTCATTTTCGGTGACTTTCGCCATCCCCGATCCCGACCCGTCGTCCTGCCTACCCGATCTGGCTGTACCCCATGAAGAGAAGCGTCGTTACCCCTAGAAGCGTTAGTCACACCACGTTTGGGACTCGGCCAGAGGCACCTCGGGAAGGTCGCGAAACCCGAATCACAGAAGAAGAAGAAGAAGTCGCCGAGACATGTGGCATCTGGAGCTGAAGATATGTTGGGGAAGAAGGAGGAGGAGGTGGTTGGGAGCTTTGAGGAGTTGGGTTTGACCGAGGAGGTTATGGGTGCTGTTAGATAGTTGGGGATTGAGGCTGAAGTTCGAATTGAAGGAAGGAGAAGGGTCGGGGAAGAAGATTGTTCATGTGTACGATTGGGTTTTTTAGTGATTATTTTGATATTTTACCTCCTTGCCATGTCATGTGTACAAGTATCCTAGAAAATTTGACGTGGCATGCCACGTCGTTACTAAAACGACGTCGTTTCAACCAGCTCGATTCAGGCAGGTCCGGGTAGCTGCCCGTGAACCTTTTTGATGTTAATTGGAATAAGTATGACTCGATTGGTCAATTTTTTACCACAAGGTACTAAAGTGATTTTGGGCTATACTATAGGGTACTAAAGTGGACTTTTCCCTATTGTTAATGTTTACTTGTTGGATAAATCTGGATCCTGATATGGGCTCTTGTACAGACCCAATGGGCCCAAACTTTCAGATGGGTCGAGACGCTAGCCCGGCCCAATGTTATTTTAAGAGCCAGTGGCCACGTGTCTCTCCGATGGGTCCAAGACGGCCCAGAGGGGATATTGGCCCAAAAGTTTAAGTTAGCGAGGCTGAATTATTTGGGCTAAATTAAAAAATAATAATTACTTAAAAGGTGCTTAACGAAATTCATCGTCTCATAAATATCATAAATTAATATTTTTATAAAATTAAGTGTTTCCTTTTTCTCGTGAAATTTATGTCTAGCTAGATTTTATCACTAATTGTGCACATAGCATTTAAAGTTTTGGTATGTCTTCTAACCAAAAAAAAATTGAGAAAAGTTGTTGCGGCTAGTAGTTTATTAAATAACTGTTCAAATTAATAAAATTATTTTATCCCAAGACTATTAATTTATAGAAGTTTTTATGTATGTACAACTGGTTTTATTATACAAACTTGTTTGATCTCCTTATTCTTGTTTCCAAAAATCACATTAATTTGTTTAGCAACTTTAATGACGAAATGAACTATTTAGTCTCAAGGGCCAATCACATTTCGGCGGTAGGTACTAACTAAAAGATATATTAAATCTGATTTGCTACAATACTTCAAAAAAATCTGTGTTTGCCTGCAGAGAATTTTAATTTTTTTATCTTAACAGGAGGTGTCGAGTTCATACTTATAATATATAGTTTATGAACTAAATAAACGGTATTTTTTAACAAAAAAAATCTTATTTGTATAAAAAAATTGTCAAAATAACAAATTATTAAAATTACTATTTGCTAGAACAGTTATTGTTTTGTGAGCGCCTGTAACCAATGGAAAACTTTAGAAAGACTGGTTAAGACCTGTTCTCCCTAGGCACTACCACATCTAATATGCCCTGTCCCTGGACCACCATAAAAATTTCCCCACTTACTTCAACCAAAAAAAGCTGCCAGATACAACACACCGTTGTCTTCGGATCTATGACACCCTCATCGACCTCCCTAGAACCTCTCCTTCCTTCTTACATGGTCACCAAGATACCCGCAGGCAACAAATTTTTGGCACACCCTTAGACCAACACGTGTCGTATAAGAATCCAATCACTGAATTCAAATACCACTGAACATTTAGATCAATTATTAATGAATTATTAACTCACAACTAGCAGCAGTGGGTTTGACTCTTTTGAACGCACACAATTGTATTAAAACTTGAAAATGATAGTTTTGACATTTATTATGATCTGACCCGGCTCGAAGTGAATATCCGGATTATGATAGTGGCAAGGGAGGTACATAAGCTGTGGAGGGAGAATAAAATATAGCAAAACGAGAGATTGATTAGTGGTTATCATGTGATAAAGCTAGCTTCGAGCAATTACTACAAGGACAGAAAGACAGCGTGGAGTTTGTTATAACTTAAACGGGTTCCAACATCGAAATAAAATTGGTTATATCGAAGGGACCTCAGAAGGACACATCAACCACTCATCCACCATCCACGTCTTGTACCATATGATGGTTAGTCATTAACCACGCCTTAACTCTTATTTTAAACTTTAATGACCTTAGAATCTTTCGTTACTCTAAGGTCTGTAATGGAAATTAATGCATAGGCGTCAAGGTTTCTTGCTTTTTAAGTTTAGAGAATAATCATAAAGTATAATTCTTTTGATTAGCGTGGACTTCACCTTTTTAATTAGCTTTTGATACTAAAGTGGGAAGGCTTGCCGGGACCATAAGATAACAACCATTTATTAGAATTTTCATGTTTAACTATAAAATATAAGACAATTAGGATATTGATTTAATTCTTTACATATATGGATTTCAGTAGTTTGCATCACTCGGTGGCAGAGTTTTGAACACTCTACATCTCATATCGTAAAACAAAAAATCAAGTAATTCGTAGATCAATTTTTTATATATCATGTTATAAGTCGGTAGATCCAACGAAAAATCACAGTATTCTGACGTAACAATGGAAGACGTACAATGGAAGAGTGTTGATGGTTATTTGACCTAATGACATAGGACGTAATAAAAATTGACAGAATTAAAGGTTGAATTCTTGATAAGTATAAATATTGCGTAAAAGTTTACTTAGAAAAACAATGGAAGAGTGTTGGCTAGCAATTGTCATCGGCTGTGGGTTTTTAGAGTTCTGCCTCATGGTAGGGCATTGCCTAGCTAGCTAGTATACTATATGCTTTAATTTGACTTCTATATTAATCGCCAATGGCATCTAACTTTTGTTCCAGATCTTTCTTTAATGATGTGTTTGAGACCTTGAACTTAGATAATGGCCTAAATTAAGGCGGAATTTGAGGGTTGTTGAAATCTAATTAAATAGAATAAAAGAAGAGTGACAGAAGGTGTACATTTAAAATGTAGATTATGGAGGGAGAGAGATTTCATTTGTTAGTGAAGTGCATGTGTGGTATCAAAAAAAGGGCACGTAATTAAATGCTTAGACGTAAAGAATTATTTGGTGTGGTTGGAGGGAAACATGGGAGGAGCTTGTGTAGCATCTATGAAACAAACAAATTTGACCATTATTTTTAGGAGGGACACCTTAATTTTTGGTTTGAAAATGTTATAATTATATTTTACAAGAAAAATGATCATTTTTTAATAAGTAATTTTTACACTAATATTTACATTTTTTATAAGTACACCAATAGTTACATCTACCACCGCTTGAATCATAGACCTATGTCAATTTCTACTATTCTTTGTGTTATTAGACCAAATGTCCTCCGGTAAGAAAAAATGATCTTATGATACTCTAATATGTGGATATATGGAGTAACTTTTTCAATATTTTTGATTCTTAAGGCTCAAATTCAATACTTAAAAGAATGCTAGTACATTACCACTTAGATCACTCGCATTGTTGACGTTGAATGCGGTAACTCGCAGCTATATAGTGGTTTGATTGACCTTAAAAACACGAGCTTCATAAAAAAATTGTGGCATTTACAACTCAATGGATCACATTAAAGAAACAAACATTTCATAGGACATGATGCATAATTTAAAAAATGTGAACGTACAGTAATCACATAAAGGAGTTGACAGGAATAAAGGACCGACGTATTGTGGCCAATGAGGTGTAAAATGGATCACCGCAGAAAGACAATGAAAATGAAAGCTTAGCGGCTTGGAGCAAATGCTATTGGGTGGTGCATAGATCCAAAAGAAGGTTATTCTTCCAAGGTGATTGGGCCAATTAAGCTTAATAAAAGTAGAGATTAACCAACAAATAATTAGATCAATTAGTGAGGGACGTAATTTAACTGAATCCAGAGATCTCGAGTTCAAGCCATTAGAACGCATTAGTGTTAAATATATGTTGGAAGAGCTTTGTCACCTAGTATAAACAAAAATGCTTAAGGGGGATTAATTATTTTTCCTTAAACTAGGGGGTAACCTTGGTTAGCTGAACCCAAATCGCCTCTAATTGGAGTTGGAAGATGGGAAACAGGACTTGCAAGTGTCGGGATAAACGTGACATGTCAAAGCAATTGAAGACCCATTAATTTAAATCTGGTGGGGGTTACATTTTCCTAAGCATGGGAAAGCAAAAGTTAATTTGATTGGAACCCGTAAACAAAACCAAAAGCGAACGGAGAAAGAAAGGGAAACGGAATCCAATCTATACCATGCGCATCTTCCTCGGCTTTTTATTGAGAGATTTGATTTGTTAATACGAAATTATATTGGAGTTCGTACAAGATTATAATCAAGCTGCCAGCTTAGCTTAAGGGGACTCTCCATCTCTAGTATTTTTTTATACAGCCACTTAATCGAATAATTTAGCCTCGAATCGGATAAAATTTTTAAAACGTAATAATTCTATCAACAAATATTTAATGATTATCATGTTTTTTTTTTGTCAAGAAGATTATTATGTTTTCAGTTACCAAACTCTACTCATTTTTCTAGCCACGTCTTTCTTACACCTCTGGCAAGTTCGATCCTTATCCTTTCGTACCACAATTGACATTACTTTAAGTTAGTAAGTACTAAAAGACCGTGTACAGTTTATCTTATCCCTGTTGCTATTATTACTACCAAGTTGATCAATCGGATATTGAACTTGTCCTCCTGCGAGACCTGTTTACTAATTTTGTGGAAGTAGAGGTTAATTAATAGAGTAAAAGATTTTTTTTGGTAAGCAGATTTTTATACAAGCAACCACGGTTACAAAATTTCCACCCGCAAAAAACAAAATTGTCCAAAAATTACACATCTATACATGTAAAAGGCAGATAAGCAAAAACCACAGGTCAGCTAAATACAATCTTTCCTAGAGCGCAGGATTAGAATCAAATCTTGGTGGTGGAAATCTTGCGCTATATTCAACCAGTTAAGCTATTGTCGTGTATGATAGATGATCGAATGAAGGAAAAACTAGTGAGAAGCCTGCGAACTATCAAAGATCGCATTATTGTGGTGTAACCAAATTTCCCACACCACCGCTACAAAAATAAAGTACCAGACTTTCTCAAACATACAATCTATCAGACCCATCCATTGAGTGAGAGCATCCTCCAAACTACTACCTGCACACCAGCTAATATAGTAAAAGATTACAATCTACCGGGGATATTCCCAGAATATTATCTAAGATTCCATTAGGAATTCGGTCACTATTTTTCCCTGTAACGGTTTTTTTCTTCTGTATGTTATCGTATTTCAATTTTAACAAAATTTGTAGATACAACATGGTACGAAGAAATTCTACACTAAACTTTTAGTTACGAAAAAATTCCCATCAGAAATTTCCCACAAAGTCAAGGTTTACACTAACTCCCACCCCGTACAAAGTGCCACCACCATAGAAACCTTAATTCCACAATTACCTAATCAACATAAATCTCAAACTTAAGATTTTCTATTTAAATCTCAAACTTCAGATAGTGAGGTTGGAAGACGCTAGTTTTTTTTAATCGTTCGCCTATGTTCCAATTTTTTTTAATTAAAAAAAAACTTGTGAGTACCATTTTCTGTTTCTTTTCTCAGAAGCACTTGACAATTTTTTTTATGTCTTAAACTATATGTTCAAACAGTATTTATTTTGAATTTATAGATAAAAATCAGAAATTATAAATACACGGTCGCATATGGCAATCCAGTCAAGTAATCCTTCAATCTAGTGTCTGAATCTGCTTTTTTTGATGTTTTATTAGTTTATTAAAAAATATCTAGAATGTGATTTTTTTATTTAAGAAATAAATTGTGAATTTTCTATATTTAAAATCAATTACTATCGAATTCATTTGAAGAGATAGGTCAATACAGTGTACATCCTAAGATAACTCCACCTACCTCTGACGGACCACTCGAGTGATAGAAGAAGTCCAACTTGGCGCTCTTAAATATTTCTTTCCCCATTTGTTACGTGTTTTACCCAATTGGATGACTCAAAATTGTCGTTTTGTCCAAGTTTTAATAACCCGCTGCTATTTAAAAACAAGTTCACTGAATATAAGGAGCTAGCGTTAGAAGAAGCTAAATTTTATTATTATATGTCCGAATTATGCCGATCAAATAGAGTAAGAATTATCTTGGCTTTCTTAGGCCTTTCAATATAAGGTGGAATAAAAGATTAAAAGCAACAAGCATGCAACAGGAGCCTCGGACATGATCTTCTAGCTTTCTTTGTTTGCTGACTGAGCAATGGATAGGTTCGGTTCAATGCATTGCGCCAAAATTGGAAACCAAAGAGATTTTTTTATATATAAGTAGAATTGTATTAGTTCTCAAGGAGAACCAAAGAGCATTTTAATACCAATTGAGAATATTGAAACTTTGTTCATTTCAACTTACAACAAAGAGAGTCGATTCAACTAATTAAAAAAAATTTTGAATTCACTTAGGAAAGTTATAGGTTCACTTATCAAAAAAAATTTTAGGTTCGAGCCTTACGAATGTAAAAGACATTATTGATAGTCGCTCATAAAATAGGATCATATAGTACTAGACTCTGAATATCAGAAGTTCACCAAAAAAAAATTACCGACGAGCACTTAGATGAAGTAGTCATGAAGTCGTTTTGCCTTACCAAAAAAATTTTGAGTTCGAGTCATTACAAATACAACACAGTATTAAATATTTGTTGTTATAACTTTGCCACTAATTAAGATCATACTCGACTCAAACCTAGATTAGTCAACTTAGTATGTGTCTGAATATCAATTAGTTTAAAAAATATGGTTGGGTTGAATAATGCAAATTAAAATAGGGTAGTATATTCGAATGATAATAAATTTTTATATAATTAATATAAAATAACTAATTTACCCATGCTCTTTTAACTTTTCCTTGCCGTAGTTTGTAAATATAAAGTGATGAATTAGACTGTGGTGGACGATAAAAATCGCTGCAATTGGGAGACCAGTAACGTAAAACCGTCAAAATCCACTACACAAACTACATTGTGGTCCCTCTGAGGGTCAACGGGGAACTGCCACGCGTTCTATAAAATTGGTTGCCCCCATGTGAACAAGTCCTGTTCCTTTCTACCACTCCAAAAGCTGTCGAAAGTCGTTTGTTGTAGGCTGTAGCCAAGCTGGATGCTCACTGACTTCCAGTCGCATCCGGTACGTTATCGGGTAAATTATCTTGCCGCATTTATCATATATCTTTTTCGAAAGATAATTCCCAAAATATCTTATACTAAAAATAAGCAAAGCCTAATTTTGTTTTTGGTTTCAAGGGGAAAGCTCTCTCTTTTCTGTTTGGTTTCTGTCTATTACGTTTCTAGATACATTGTGACATGGTAATTAATAAGGCGATTACAAAATATGAAAGAAGAGTACATAAATAGTAGACGAAACGAAGACGCGTAATAAATTATTTGTACCAATCCATAGAAGACAAAGTAACGATATTAGTTTTTATGGTCGTAGCATTAGCTAATAGAGCTAACAACATCTGAAAAGAGAGACATAACTAAAATTACTGATACAAGCGTCGACTAACAAATACTGAACTACATCAGAGATGCAATCTCGTGGTAGAATAATATGATCAGAGACCATACCACCTGCAAGGTGCTTTAGGAAGAAAGATAACACTAGGTGCTCTAGGAGGACAGGCAAAGTGGGTTTGCTTTTCTTTGGCATTCGAATATTTGTGGAAAGCTGGTCAAGGGTATGCCACGTGTCGGCTGATTGGTTATTTCATCTACTCATTCTTGTCACCTTCCTTGCATTTAGCTGCATAGAAACGAGGATGGAAAGCTCAGTGGTCGGTTATTTCTCCGAAGCGGCCGACCTTGGAGCATAACTTTTCTTTGATTATTGAGAGTATGGAGTCGTCTCATGACGCTTTTGCGATGTGTTTTTGGCTGAGACGTAACGTCTTATAATTGTCGCAGATTTTTCTTGGAAAGTTGATGCTTCTTCTATTCCTCGCAATTAAGGAGGTTCTTCGCGGTCAAGTTCATAACTGGTCTTTCAACTCTCTTTGATTTGGGTTTCTGGCTTGGCCGCATGCACAGGCGTACTTAGGTTCTTGTTTGGTCTTGTCCTCGGGGAATTTTGGGGTTTTAGATATATTTTTGGCGTTACCTCGGTTTACGTACTTAGATAACACTTATCACCGCTTCGCGTCTGATATATTTTATTTGGTACCTTTGGTACTGGAACTATGGTGTAATCTTCATTGCTGGGAACTTTTTGGTAAATAATACGTTACTTATCGGGAAAAACTTTGTGGTCGGAAAGAGGAACCGGTCGTTTGATTGGACACCAAAATCAGACAAATAATTAATTTTTTAATAATATTCTAGTTTAATTAAGAGATGTCAATTTCGAGTACTAAAAAAGCAAGAGTGTTAAATACTTGTCGAAAATGTATTATTGTCATTTGAACGTCGGCTCATTGAATATCCAAATGACACATACTAAAAAAACTCCACTTTGATCTTGCTTGTTTAGACAAATATTTAAGATAGTTGTAATGTCCCGTAATTTGACCGACTATCTCCACAGACCAACATGGGTCTTTTCCAGCGTGTTTTGTCCTCACTCACACGCATCCTGAAAAACTTCCCAGAAGGTCACCCATCCTGATCCTACTCCCGGCCAAATGCGTTTAACCTCTCTCAGGATGTGTGCCGGAAAAGAAGGTGCATCTTGTTGATATGGATAGTACCAATCAAATCACTTAAGGCTTTCAGACAGAACATATTCATTTTCGGGGTATGACAATAGTAGTAACCAAAAAAATTATCATTGTATATGGGTAATAATTATCTGTTGGAAGTTGGGATTAAATCCATATCAGTCGACGAGGATAAATATCGAACCTAGGATGGTTCGGGATCTCGATTATGTCCATTGTTTCGCAGATAAGGCTTCTTAGAAGAGCAAAACCGTGCGAGCATAAATCTATTCCAAAAACCAATTAATATTTTGCCTCTTACTTAGGAGACAGGGATGCTCCATATCTGCATTAAGATGTACATTTAATTAATTAAAACAAGCACTTAGTAAAAATAATTGTCCTAAACTAATCAGGATCTCGAATTCGAACATCTTAAAAATAATATACCATTGTTAAATAATTATTAAAATTAATGTTATTATCTTTAAAATATTTTGCAGAAATTAAACATAAATTAATTGATAAAATAAATATCTACCGATATTAACTAAAAAAAACTAATTGGAACATCTACCGATATGTTATACGTCAACAATGACGACATCGAGTGGTCTAGAATGTGCTCAGAACAATAAAAATCACCTCACCACCTTCCTGTTTTTCTGTCTTTCACGCCCCATGAAGTTAAAAAATTGTAACCAAGTCTTGGAATCGGGAAAATGGGTCCTCCTTCCTTAGGTGTCAAGTCTTGTACCAAGTTAAAGAAATGAGAAAAGTTTACTTTAGTACTCTGTAGTATCGTCCAAAATCACTTTAGTACCTTATGGTAAAAAACTGATCAATCGAGTCATACTTATTCTAATTAACATCAAAAAGGTCCTCAGGCAGCTGCCCGGACCTGCCCGGACTACGTGGCCAGCCACGTCACCAAATTGTGATGACGTGGCGCCACGTGGACATCCATCTTCTTCCCTCCTCCTCCTCCTCCTCCTCCTCCTCCGCCTCCTCCTCCTCCTGCGTCCTCCTCCTCCGCGTCCTCCTCCTCCTCCGCGTCCTCCTCCTCCGCGTCCTGCCACGTCATCAAAATTTGGTGACGTGGTTAGCCACGTAGTCCGGGCAGGGTTCGGGTAGGTTCGGGCAGGTCCGGGCAGCTGCCCGAGGACCTTTTTGATGTTAATTAGAATAAGTATGACTCGATTGATCAGTTTTTTATCACAGAATACTAAAGTGATTTTGGGCGATACTACATGGTACTAAAGTAGACTTTTCCCTGAAAAAATTGTTACATTTTTTTTTACCCGTCTCGAGCCACGCATTGTGGGGGATAGTAAATGTTTTTTTATATTAAAAAGTTGAAGTGAAGCGACTTGAGAGCTGATTGGATTGGAGGAGTGGGAAAAGGTGATTAGAATGGCACCCAATTGGACAACAAAGACAACCATCTCGATGAACTCACTAAATAGAATTGTTCTAATTTAATTAGATATTTTGAATTTGAATTTTTGAAAAGATTATATTGTTGAATATTTGTTATATTATTTTTATCACCATTCAAAAATTTTAATTAGTCCAAATTTAAATTATTTGGCTCAGTAAATATCTAGTTATCAAAATCTAGAGGCTAACGATTGTTTATATTTTTAAAAATATTCTGTATTTAGCAAGAAAAAATGTCTGTTAAAATAATAAGTAATTACATTTACTATTTTGTTACACTCATTAGTGTCGCAAACACATATCGCGAAAAGAACGAAATTGTACTAATACATCCGAATTTTAATTAAGTAGAACACGGAGGAATTGTTTATATTAAACTCCGAGGTAGTCATGACTGGTCAGGTTTGGGATCCCCAACCATCGTGAAATTACCAGGTTGGTCCCTAGTCCACCCCACAAATACCATGATTTTGTGTCACTAATTACCTGATTTTGGAAAGCCTAGTCTAGTTATCATAGACTGATACATGGCCCCCAATATTCTTCCCGTCATCTAAATTACTAATTTTTCAGAATGGTCGTCACACGGCCCTCCGATCACGATTATGTTTTTCCATAATTATTTGATATTCTAGAACTAACAATATAAGATCGAACTAATATCACTACTAAATATTTCAAAAATTTTATAATAAATTTCTGACATTGATATATTTACTAAGCTAAGATTTTATATCTGTAAATTTGTTTGATAAATAAAGTTTATTAAGGTATTATGTACAACCTAAAAGGTGTAAAATTCCTCTTTCTAGTTTGAGATCTATAGTATTGACAAAAAAAATTTGAGACCTATAATTAAATTAGAATAATTTTCTTAATGATTGTTCTAATTATTTATCTGCGCACATACTTAGTTTAGTTTATTTATGTTGATTGTCATTTAACTCTTTGGTGTCGTTAAATTATTTTTATTAGCTAGTGATATTTATGTGACAAATAATTGGTGTAAAAATACTTTATCACTACTACTGAACTGTCTGTTGTTAGGTACATTCTTTAGCCCCTGAACTATTCACTTGCGTCACGAACTGAACGCAGTCGACAAAATTGACATAAAATTGAAGATTGTCGCCTTTTCCCCATAAAATTCACATATACGTATATGGTAGATTGCAAATTGGGTCAATAATATTACATGAGTGATGATATTTATCCACAAATTATAAATCTTTTTTTTATAATCTACATATTATAAACTTGATTAAACTGTTCCGTGAAAAAAAATTGATCGAAATTTTTAAAATATTTTTTAGGAAATATTATAATTATAATACTTACTAAATTATTTTTGCGTAAGATTTTAACACATAAGGACAACAAAAATTAGATGTTTACTTCTCCCCTTAGGATACGGAGTGCATTGATTTTATCCGACATTTTTTACATTGAATTCCCTTCTAAATAGCTACATTTCTATTGACTAGAGAGTATAAAAAGCATTGTTAGTTTAAAAGGATAATTAGGAGACGTTGACACCTGTTGGGTCCCCACTTTATAGTGCTTATAAACGACCAATAAAAATGGATCCATTGTAATACCCAAAAAAATGTGAGATCCATGGTTGATAACAAAAACGACGTGCAAGTCCAACTTTGCCAGCAAAGCTTACAAAAATTTCAATTTTTTTATCGACAAAAGATCTACGAAGCCGACTAATCAAAAATTGGGTCGGGTTTTTACATATCAGAAATCTCCTTAACCCCCCTCCACCCCTTATAAAAATGAACTCCATCTTCTCCTATGAAGTCACCTCCCCCCTCTTCCACGTAGAACCCGATCACCGTTTCTTTTAGTAAGAAGGAACTAAAAGAAAAAAAAAACACTAGAACGTTAACGACCATGAGTAATAAGCTTGAAGATATGGTGCTAATGGCTCAGCTATACCCTGATGTCTACACTCAAATGGCTCCCCAACAAGCTGGTTAGTTCCTTTCCATTACATTTCCAAATAAAAACGAAAAAGATATTTTTATTTTTATGGTATTTGGTGATATAAATCTTGTAGGAGAGACCAAGACGAGACGAAGGAGGAAGAAGAACAAAGGTGGCGCGTCGGATGTTAGTGGGTTGAAGAAGAGGAAGTTGAGCCCGGAGCAAGTGAAGATGCTCGAGCTCAGCTTCGGGGACGAGCACAAGCTCGAATCGGAGAGGAAGGACAAGCTGGCCGCCGAGCTGGGGCTCGACCCCCGCCAGGTCGCCGTCTGGTTCCAGAACCGGAGGACTCGCTGGAAGAACAAGAAGCTCGAGGAGGAATACTCCAAGCTCAAAGCCGCCCATGACGGTGCCATACTTGAAAAATGCCACCTCGAATCCGAGGTTCGTAACTGTCTTTTGTTTATTTCCGATATTCACAATCGACATCGATCCTATTTAGCAGTGAACTTATAATAAAATTTAGTTTGAGTCTATGAATTAATTAATATCGCCAGTTTGAGTCTATGAACTTTATTTTTCTTATTGGATTTGGAAAAATAAATAAATAAAATAAGCTACTAGATACAATTAAAAAATCAGCCTCGATCACTTTGGTACAATTTTACGGATAAGTTAGATGCCGTAGCAATTGGAAAGCCACACGCCATCCTAATTTGTTTTTCCGAGGATATAGAAAATGATGCACGTTAGAACATTTAATTAAATTTCAGCATTTAACGGATTAAGTATGTAACACTTGCATATATAGTAAGCCACGCTTTCCTAGAGTTGGAGTCTTCTTAAAGCGTAACCTTATCTTATTTGTAAATTCATCAGTCTATTATTTTAAAGTTTTTGATACAACTAATATGAATACCGATAAATTACAATAGTGAATTTTCAGGAGCTACAAGTCTTCATTTTTACCACCAAATGTTGACTTTGTTGGCTTTGTGCAGGTACTGAAGCTGAAAGATCAACTTGGCGATGCAGAGAAGGAGATCCAACGGCTATCCGATGGGGTCTCGAATAACAATAGTCCAAGTTCATCAATGGAGCCGCCATTTTTTGGAGAATTTGGGATTGAGAGTTACGATAATGTCTTCTACTTGCCGGAGAGTAACTATGTTGTTAATGGGATGGAATGGATGTACATGTGAAAAAGACTTAGAAACTAAATTAATCGGGTGTCTGTAATTAGGTGTCTAGAGAGAGAAGTAGCTAGGATCATGTAGTCTAGTGTGTAAATTATCCTTATCCTATGTAGTAGCTATTGTGTGATTTGGGAAACTAGTTATGTCATTGTTTAATAACGACTTGCCTTACCAAAGGGCTCGTAGCCTAGCGGTATAACGAGTTGTAAAATTCAAAGAGGTCCAAAGTTCAAGCCTTGGCTAGGTCTAAAAAATTTATCTTTCAAAAAAAAATAACGAGTTGCGAATTTGATTTAGTTAATATCTTTTTTAGAAAGATTTATATGTTTTTTAATGGATGAATTTTATTATTAATAATAGTATTTACATGGTACCTAATGAAATCTAAGTGTATAAATCCCTCCTACTATGATTATGAGATTGCAATCTCAGGCTCAGTAAAATTCTGCATCGACAAATCTAATTAATCTAAATTTAGTGTAACAAATTTCTGCTAACTAATTTTTAGGGTAACTACATATTGTGTCTTCTCACTTTCATAATTTCACTTAATTATTCGACAGTTTTTATCTATATGATATTATGTATTTTTTACGGAGGTCGAGAATTCAAATTGTGATGGGTGTAATATTAGTAATTTACCTATAAAAAAAAGTACGCGGTCCTGGGTTGAAAGTGGTGACCCTAGTTCAAAACATCGTCTGCGTTAGGAATTAACAACATGACACATTGTAACATTATTATTGGCCTTGGAATTCCTCGCGCTGTAGGTTTCTATATATTTCTCTATTTTCAGTTAATTTTTTTGAAAAGTTGAAATGAATTAAATAAGAATTATATACATAGACAGAGAACCTCACAGACGAGGTTGAAACCTCACAGACAATAAATGAATTAAATAAGAATTATATATATAACAAAGTTGTTTCAGTTTATTCATGACGACATATTATTTTGCAAGTTTCCTGCTTCTTCTCTGCAGAATAAGGTATTGAAATCATGGTTTTAAAAAATACGGTCCGACTGGTGAGACCACAAATCGGGCACATGAGCGAGTCGTTTTTAGGCTTTTGACCGGGGTCTGTACTAACCGGATCAAATCTGGTTGGACCGACCAATTTTGATCCACCCTGACTGGTCGAACTCAGTTCGTACAAAAATGGGCAAAATTGACTTTTTTTGGTAGTTTTCGAGGAAAAAAAGTTGATTTGCCAAGTTTATAGAGTAATAAAAAAAGTAAATTTATAGAGTGGAGAGAAAAAAAAAGTAAGTCTACTTTTTTTTGTACGGAAAATAAGTCTATTTAAACCTACATATATATATATGTATATATATTATTTAAAATATTAAAAATAAAAATATTTTTAATCCGACCGGTCAAACTGGACAACCCAAAAAATGGTAGAAATTCCAGGTCGTAGCTCAGGGCTGGGTTTTAAAACCATGATTGAAATCAAGTTTATATCAAGTCTAAGAATAAAAAAAAGTCCAAAAAACAAAATTTTACTTATGCTGGATTAATGCAACTTCACACACACACAACATATATTTTACACTACTACATTTTTAATAATCCCAACTTGAAACCCTCACGTTCCTAAAAAAAAACTTGAAACCCTCTTAACCAAATTAGAAGAATGTATTCATGGGTTGAACTAAGTAATTGTTGATTGACAATGCGGTGCTTTTTTATTGGGCACTCACAAGGCCCAAGTAACCCTTTTGCGAAGTGTGGTTTGGGCCACAATAGGCCTCAAACTGCCCCAATTTGGGCCTCGAGCATGCTGGATCTCTTTAGTTTAAGCCCAGTCTTAACTGCCTGAATTTGGGCCTCGATTTTTAGAAGTTTTCAACTAATAAGTAATAACCATCTTTTTTTTGGGATAAGTTTATATTATAATTACACCTTAAGTGCCATAAGAGACAAGTCACCTAAGTTGGGGAGCCTAAGGAAAACATATAACTAAATGCATTAACTTAGGAGTTTTTTGTACTCTCAAAATCAAGTCCAACCCCCTTGACTTATATCTCAACTAATAACCAGACAATCACGAAGAACACTAACCGAGTTTTTTAGGTGGAATTAGCTAAACTTTTAATTCGTCTCCGGTTTTGATATAAGTCATTGGATATCACTTTTTAACACGGAAAGATGAGGAAAACAAGTCTTTCGACAAAGTTTTATTAAAAAAAATTTAACAGTGCTATACTTTAAAATTTTTGGAACCGGATATTTATTGGTTAAACCAAATCAACACGGTGATGATCCTATCTTTTTCATGCGAGTGACGGTGTAAACCCGCAACGTCAACTTGAAGCTTGGAAATCTTGATTGATGCTCTTTAACTGTCCATCCCGCAATTAACGGGAAGAATATCTATTCCAAGAGTTTCCTTTTTCTTTTTCTCTCGTGGAGAATATATAGAGCTCTCGTTAATTTGGAAATTTACAACAGTAGTCTTAGTTTTCACCTTGCAAAAAGTCTGCAGTAACGGAAGTTAAAAGGCATGTGAGATGATGTATCAGCAAGAAGCAGGAAGGTAGGGAACGTAGACGCTTTACCTTTAACCATCCATCGATTGATATTGGAGGTTAAATTTTGAAACCTCACTTTTGTTTCAAATTTTATGTCACCCCAGTAAAATTTGTAATGCATTATAATAAATAATTAATAAAATTAATGATGTAATATTCACACACTACATAATTCAAATAATTGTGATTATCAGCCATAAGACGAGCTCTGGGACTTGTGACTTGTAAGAAGAAGAAAAAAATTCCTGACACGTGGCAAATAAATTTAATTCCCGAAATGGGAAAAGGCGGAGGTTGTTTCCCGAGCAAGTCTAAGCACCCGGGCGTCTCCGACGCCACCGAGCCGCTCGTGGCACCCGACGGCAGCGCGGAGACCGCCGCCGAAGCCGGATCGGCGCCGACTACGACGGTGGAGCAGCCGCCCGAGCCGTTGAAGCTGTACATCGTGTACTACTCTATGTACGGGCACGTGGAGGCGATGGCGAGGAGGATGAAGAAGGGGGCGGACGGGGTGGAGGGAGTGGAGGCGGTGATGTACCGCGTGCCGGAGACGCTTCCGGCGGAGGTGCTGGAGAAGATGAACGCGCCGCCTAAGGACGCCGGCGTGCCGGAGATCTTGGCCAAGGAGCTGGAAGACGCCGACGGGTTCCTGTTCGGGTTTCCTACAAGGTACGGGAGCATGGCGGCGCAGATGAAGGCGTTCTTCGACAGCACCGGGCAGCTCTGGAAGGAGCAGCGCCTCGCCAGGAAGCCCGCCGGGTTCTTCGTCAGCACCGGCACCCAGGGCGGCGGCCAGGAGACCACCGCGTTAGTCTTCCTTTCTCTCTCTTCTGTTAAAAGTTAATCTGTGGAACTAAGTCCGTCTGACTGTTGACCGTTGACCACTGGGGCGGGATGCCAGTTGGGGTAGATTGTGATTAGTTCTGGTTCAGGTAGAGTGTGGTTTAGTATGGAAGGCTTGCAAGTTGTGTTCTGTAACAAATTCGGATCGATTCAGGTGGTGTAGTAGTGGTGATTATTATTATTTTTTTGGTGAATAAAATTTAGGCAGGTTGGACTAAACCCCGGGCTCTAGACGGCATTGGGTTTTGTTCCCCCTCTCAAGCAAAGATTTGCCATTTCCGTAAGAGTGGTATGAGATGTTGATTATTTGTCGGGGTATATGTTGTTTTAGGTAGCCTGTGTGTTCTGGTTTCCGGTGTTCTTGCGACGATTAGGTGTTGGGGAATGAATGCTGATGATTGCTTGCCAACTAGAGAACTGGGATTGGATTCAAGTTGCGGATTGGTTGATTTTGCTTACCTAATCAGCTTTGCGATGGATTTCATATCAATGAAGACAGTGTTCTGTTTCTTAATTCGGAAGTTCGGGTAGATGTGTTCGATTTCCGGAGTTCTGAAGTTTTTTTCCTCTCTGGTTTATTTGTTTACGCTGTGGTTTTCAGTGTCCATCTCATTTTGTTGACTGTTTTAGATCATCTGTAGGAGGGTTTCCTGAGTTTGCAAACACCATTTGGTTGTTGGTGGGTTAAGCCAGTGTATAATAGGCAAAGTCTTGTGGTTCCATTTAGTCGGTTCGGATTGGCATAGGTTGGACTTCTAATTAAGGGCTTGGTTGGTCTTGCTCCTTGTGCGCGGTATCTTCAAAAGCTTTCTAGTGTCTTTTTTATCGAAATGATTTAATTTTGTCATTGTTATGCTTGTTCCTTATCTGACTTGAACAATAGTTTGGTAATTTAATTAACAGGTCAGTTTTTAGTATTCGGTAGTGTTTTTTGAATGTCGTTCAGTAGTTCCTTGCATGTTCTATCTTAAATATCTCTTTTTTTCTGGATTCTTAGTCTTAGTGATCGACATAGTTTGGACCTTTGGTGTGGTGGTATCCAATCTGTTTACTATAAACAGTGGATGCCCGAAAGTTTGAATTAAGCTAACACGATTAATGATTCAGCATTGCTATGGTGGATATTGACTTTTGAGAGTGTTCTAGAATGATTCTTACTATACAATTTTTGCTAGAAGTTCGAATAGAAATGCAGAGTAACAAAACGAGAATATGTGCAAGTGAATGCTGATTCCATACAATTGTTCCTTCGTTATTTTGGAAGAAAAATACAACTGTTTTGTTGTTTGTACTGTAACAGATGGACAGCAATTACGCAACTGGCACACCACGGGATGCTCTTCGTTCCTATTGGCTACACCTTTGGGGCAGGCATGTTCCAGATGGAATCTGTTCGAGGGGGATCTCCGTATGGCGCTGGGGTTTACGCTGGTGACGGGTCAAGATATGCAACTGAGACCGAGCTGGCCGTTGCAGAACATCAAGGGAAGTACATGGCTAATATAGTCAAGAAGCTCGCGAAGGCCTGATGATCAGACCTTATCCTCTAACCACATCCACTTTCTGAGTAATTTTTATTTTTTCCATTGGGTTTTGGGTGTTTATGTGTTACCAGTTACCATCTTCGGAGGTTGCTACGAAGAATCTCATGTCACTTGTCAGAAAGTTCGTCGAATCCCATTCTTTATCGTCTTGTGCAGATATCTGTAAATGATGTCCAATTATTCTTCATTGAACAACCATATGTGCCTGTGGTATGCTACGTTTAATTAAAAGTCGAGTCGGAGAATTTTTACCTTTGCTTCCCGTCGAGTTTTACCAAGGGGTAATTTTCATAATGATGTTTTTGACGTGAGATCTCGATCCATGTCATGGTTGAAGCAACAGGCAATACTGTTGGAATGCTAAGTGTCTTTTACGTTCTTATGGTTTCAACACACATTTGGTGAGTCAGAAAATCAGCTTTGTCACATAATTTCTTTGGTAAAAAGAGTCTTCCCATTTTCCAACTTGTTCATTTATTTGGTAGGACAATTATTGTTAGACTAGACTATATAGCTCAATATGGCAAACGTTTTAGAATCACTCGTCCACAAATATGATATGGTATCGCTAGAATTTTAAGAAGTAATAATTTTATAATGCTTAACAGTCTGTTTGGAACCAAATACTCCTACAGGAAAATGATTCCATTTTCATTCCCATGAGAAAGGGAAATAGAATCTAACTCCTATTTTTATGTTTGGAACTAAAACTAAAACCTAGGAATTGATCCGTACTTTAAAAAAACATGCTGAGGAATCTTTTCTTTCTATTCAATATCTTAGATGACAACAATGCCCTTACAGATATTTCAAAACATACCCAACATAATAAATCCTAGTGGCAACTATGATCCAATCAATTCTGCAGGAAAAAACTTCAACAAGAAGAAAGTAAATTTCCTGATATTGGCATCAAAAGAAAAACCAGCAGAAATAGCTTGCTCCTTATCTTGAGCTCCTTCAAGTGCTGCAATCTGCAACAGGTTCTGCAGTAATCATCAACTCTCTTATCTTGAACTCCTTCGAGTGCTGCAATCTGCAACAGGTTCTGCAGCAACCAAGAACACAAACTGCAGCAGCATTCTTGTTATCTTCAAGTTGACTTGGATGATTGGATAATTATGATGTGCATACATCTCAACAAGAGCTAAATAAATGCAACTACATTACACCTACATAAAGAGACCTGGTAATTCAGCAAGTACAAGACTAGTTAAACATAACAGAGAAGTCCCTGATGTGCAATAGGCATCATATTGTACAAGAAAGACAAAAGCTAAGCTTAGTAGAGTCTCAATCGCAATTAAAGTGTAAATAAGCAATATAATCGACCAAAACCAAACAGAAATCGACATATCAATAAAAACTAAGATCAAAATCAATCTGAGCCCGCCTCATTGTAGACGTAGGTGGGTCCGCTCTTGCTGCAATAGAAACGCTCGAAGTGGTTGGCCATGGACGTCCCAATCGGACAAACCCAATAGAGAATTTACATGAAGCAACTCAAATATCCAGCCAAAGCTAGCAGAGAAATCAAAACCAGAAGCGTATAAAATACTTCTGGACTACATACACATGGTTCCTCCCCATCTCCATGAAAACGAGAACTTTGCAATCCCTCCACTACCAACCTCCTTATTCTTTTCCCTCTCCCTCCCTCCTGGAGCGACCAAGAGCACATCCATGCAAGCCGAACCCACTAACATCAGTCGTCGTGGACCAAGCAAAGAGGAGTTGCACTATAAATTGAACGGAAGAAAAATTAAATTAAAAAAAACACTAATCTCAGAAACTCAAACATTGCAAAGGAGAAAGGAAGTAATTACTTGGAGATTACCAGAGTCGCCGACGGTGAAGAATGAAGAAAAGGGTTAGGGGTAGGGGTATTATTGGTACTTTCATACAATTCCGATTTTTTTATCGAGAAAATTTAGGCGGGTTGGTCTAAACCATAGGGCTCTAGAAGGTATTGGGTTTTGTTTCCTTACCAAACAAAATTTTATCATTTCTGCAAGGAGTGAGAATTGACCACCGACTCCTGGGAAACGAGGCAGTAGCCACTACCATCCTACTCACCTTGCATTGGTATACAATTTTGAATTTGATACCTACAATTCCGACCTTTTTTTTGTAGAGATTTATTTCCTGATTTATTGATCCATAATGGAATCACTTTCGGAATAAACTTGGTTCTAAACACACCTAACTTTTTTAAAATTCTGGAATCACATTTCAAAATTATAAAAAAGTTAGGTGTGTTTAAAAAATTGATTCCTGATTCAATTCTTGTTTTTTAATTTAATAAAATCATATTCCAAAATTTTTAAAAGATTAGGTGTGTTTAAAAAATTTACTCCGGAATGTGATTCAATTCTTTTTTCTGTAAATGATTACTCTTTTCGGTTCTACCGAATGATTAATAGTACAAATTACTCTGATTAGACTTGATACTAATGACAAAAACAGAGTTGGTTTCTGTTCGGCTAAGCCCAAGGTAAAAAAAAAAGAAAAGAAAAGAAAACAACAGAACCCATTTATTTTCTCTTTTTCTAAAATTATATTATCCTTAAAAATATCAAAAGCATTAAATTAAATTAGTATTCCGGCCTCGCCAAATATTCGCTGCGTATCGTATTCGGAGTCACCTCTTCCCAATCGTATAACTTCATCTTCTCCCTCTCTTCTTCCCAAAGTAATCGGCAGGAAAAGAAAAAAAAAAGAAAAAAAGTGAAGGCCATGGCAGCCGACGCACTCGCTTCGCTGAGGTCTCTAATGGCTTCTCACTCTCCCCCTCTCGACGCTCTCGTCGTTCCATCCGAGGATTATCACCAGGTTTTCCTCTTCTCGTTGTTTCTCTTCTTTTCGATTTACGAGAAAAAAGAGAGAAAGAAATGTAAAAAAAAAAATATTCATGTGCGTTTCTTTTGGAATTTAGAGCGAGTACGTGTCCGCGAGGGACAAGCGGCGGGAGTTCGTTTCTGGATTCACCGGAAGCGCAGGTACTTTTTTCTTTTTTGTTGCAAAAAACTGATTTAATTGATTTGGAGAAGGGAGAGTGGAGGAAGCGGCTGATGAGTTGTTTGATGTTTTTCTTTTTGATTTTGATTTGTTTTAGGGTTGGCGCTGATCACGAAGAGCGACGCGCGGTTGTGGACGGACGGGAGATATTTCCTCCAAGCGGCTCAGCAACTCAGTGCCGAGTGGACTCTGATGCGGATGGGCGAGGACCCTACCGTTGACTCCTGGATGGCTGATGTAAGTTATACGCTTAGATCAAACACTTAGATCAACTGGCGAAAATCATTTCAGCTTAACCAGTGGCCTCGAGTTAGATCAAACACTTAGATCAACTGGCGGAAGTCGTTTTAGCTTAACCAGTGGCCTCGAGATGGATCAAACACTTGGATAGACTGGCGGAAGTTGTTTTAGATTAACCAGTGGCCTCGAGTTAGATCAAACACTTAGATAGACTGTCGGAAGTTGTTTTAGCTTAGCTAGTGGCCTTGAGTTTGGAACCCAAAAATACAGTTTATTTTTTTACCATTTGAGTTCTTACACAGCTCAAACCGATATTAGTCCGGATGCCATGTAGTTTTTTAGAAATAAAATAGCACAATTTTCACAAGCTGACACTTCATAGATTTTTTAAACTAGACGGGATGATTTTGAACAACGTGATACTAAATGAATAAGCATGAAACTATAATGTACTAAAGTAAAATTTGGATTTACTGGATCAGTGTTATAAATTGTCTGTTTGTTTTTGGAAAAAAAAAAAAGAAATTGCCAGAGGGTGCTGCAGTTGGTGTTGATACATGGTGCATTTCCATAGACACTGCACAAAGATGGGAACGTGTGTTTGCTAAGAAGCAGCAGAAGTTGGTTCAGACTGCTACAAACTTGGTAGATGAGGTCTGGAAGGACCAGCCGCCATTGGAAATCAATCCTGTCGTTGTGCACCCGTTGGAATTCACTGGCTGCTCCGTGGCAGAGAAGCTGGCCAACTTGAGGAAAAATCTTGGGCAGAAGAAAGCTTGTGGAATCATAATAACGACACTTGACGAGGTTGTTTCCTATTAGATATCTGGATATACACGTTTGAACTTTTCCGCTGACGGAGATGTTTCCTTACCATCTGTAGGTTGCTTGGTTGTATAATATCCGAGGGAGTGATGTTTCTTACTGCCCGGTTGTTCATGCATTTGCAGTAATTACATCCAACTCGGCCTTCCTTTATGTGGACAAGAGGAAGGTGTCTGCTGAGGTTAGCACTGTATTTTGTTAATGCCTAGATGTAAATACGTACCTCGCCCTTTCATTAGTTTTGCTATGGTCCTTTGCAAAGTAATCCTATTTAATTTTGGGATTTCTGGTGCTATCTGTTGTTTGTCTCCTCTAGGAGCAAGTGCCAGATATGCTTCTTCTTGAACTGTCAGTTTGCTTGGTTAAAACTGGCTGATTGTAATTTTTGTGCATACCCTGTGCAGGTGAATTCTTATCTTGCGGAAAATGGCATTGAACTTAGAGATTACAGTGCTATTAGCTCCGATGTTGTCTTGCTTGCATCCAATGAGCTTTGTCCAATGTCTGGAGTCCAAATGACTAATTTTGTAGTTGCGGAAAAGACGAGACTCAATTCTAGTGAGACTGACATCAACGAAGCTGATGCTGCCAAATTAGACCTTGTGTGGATTGATCCCAATTCCTGCTGCTATGCTTTGTATTCAAAGTTAAATCATGAAAAGGTGCTGTTGCAGCAGTCACCTCTGCCCCTTGCCAAAGCCGTAAAGGTATTAATCCTCAGCGGAATGTCATGTGCACTTGATTATCGGAGAACTCGTGGAAGACTCCTGTTACTCACCTGTTTTTTTCCATTGCATGTCTTTCCTATACAGAACCCTGTTGAGTTGGAGGGGTTAAGAAAGGCACATGTTCGGGATGGCGCAGCTGTAGTACAATTTTTTGTCTGGTTGGACAAGCAGGTATCGTTAGATGCAGAGGCTTGATTTCAGTAAGGCTGAACCCACTGTCTGTTTGGAGAAAAGCTTGTTGTTGCTAAAGGTTTTTTTGTATACAGATGCAGGACGTATATGGTGCTTCTGGTTACTTCTTGGAGGCGCTTAGATCAAAGAACCAAAGGGATCAGTGAGTCTTTTCTTGTTTGGTGGGGAACTTAAAGGTTTATTGTTAACAGTTTCATGTGACATGCTGGAAACTTATGGCAGGGAAGCTATGAAACTTACCGAAGTTACTGTAAGTGACAAGCTGGAGAGTTTTAGAGCCTCAAAAGAGGTAACATTTTTATGCTTCAAAGAATATTCTGGCGTTGAAAAGTACACATTGTTTCCCGGCTTGATCTAGTTTACCATTTTTTTTCTTCTAGTCGGTCCGCTTTCATTTGAAAACTTTGGTTGAGGGACTCAAAATAACTCCTAGGCTGATCAAAACAAGATTCTTATGTACGCTAGTGCGGCATCTTTTTTGTACCTTTTCTGACATCTCATTTGCTGCAATTTCAGAATTTTAGAGGCTTAAGCTTCCCAACTATTTCATCAGTTGGTCCAAATGCAGCAATTATACATTATGTCCCCGAAGCTGATTCATGTGCTGAGCTTGATCCCGACAGAATCTATCTTGTTGATTCAGGAGCTCAGGTTTGCCACTCGAACATGCTCCAAATTAATGTTCTTATCTTCTGAAGTTACTATCTGAATGTCACGTTCTTCGTTGCTGGGACCTCACTGATTATTATTTGCAAATTGCGATTCTCTGAGGAAGTATTTGGATGGAACTACTGATATTACTCGAACAGTTCACTTTGGAAAACCTTCGGCTCATGAGAAAGCATGCTATACTGCGGTAGGTGGATCATCTCTCTGTTTTGATTCCTTGTTGATACATGCAGTTGATAAATGAATAATTTTCTCCTTGGTATGGTACTCAAAACTTAAGTTGGCCATTTTCTACCCGGATTAAAGTCTTCACTGTAACATTTACGTGGTAACAGGTTCTTAAGGGTCATATTGGGTTGGGAAATGCTAGATTTCCAAACGGAACTAATGGTACGTTTTGCTTACTGTTGTACTTAAATTTGCTTATAGGAATGAGCCTTGAAGTCTCATTTAACAGCATCTCTGTAACTCTCGAGTCCCATTTACCTCTAGGAAAAAGAATGTTTGATTCCTAGGTGCATTTTTGTGACTAACTGCTTCGTAGGTCATGCCCTTGACATACTTGCTCGAGTACCTCTGTGGAAAGATGGTTTAGATTACCGGCATGGTACTGGACATGGTGTTGGTTCTTATCTAAATGTTCATGAAGGTAAATCATTTTGAAGTTTTTCGTTTCTAATCTCAAATATGCTAGTCATATGTGTTAATACTATTTTTTCCCTTTCTTTTCGACTACTTGGTGCAGGGCCGCATTTAATTAGTTTCAGGCCTAAGGCCCGTAACGTACCTCTGCAAGCTTCCATGACTGTAACAGATGGTCAGTATCAGCTTTGGCCTTCTTCTCTTTCAGTTTCAGGAAAAAAAAAATCTCTTCAGCAAAGTATTGGGCATGCAAAATTTGATCAATGTTTTGACATTTTCTGAGAGAGTCATTAAATAACCTTAGGTTTAGGATGAATTGTGTATACTGGCACATGCTTTCCCCTTCTGATGAAAAAGATAGTTTCATGTTAGGTGTTCATTTTGCTTTCTTTTAGACGTTTCAATGATTTGTTTGCATAACCTAGGATAACTTGAGCGTTCTTCATGCTTATTTCTCCAAGTTTTCCATGCATCACTTTGCTTTAGAAAGTATTAGTATCGCGAGACGTTTCAGAGACTGCTGCTTATTACACGTAGATTGTGCTGCTGTTTTTCACGTGATAAGGATTATTTGTCTCGATGTATGAGGAGTTCTGTGGGTATAGCTTCCCTTGATGTTAATATTTTGTTCAGGGACCTTTAAATGCTTTTGACCATGACTCGTGTTGGATCTCTGTTCACAGAACCTGGATACTATGAAGATGGAAACTTCGGCATAAGATTGGAGAATGTGCTTATAGTGAAGGAGGCTGACACCAAATTCAACTTCGGTGACAAGGGATACTTATCATTCGAGCATATTACATGGGTAAGAATCAACATTCGAATCGTATTGCGGTTTCTTCACGTGACATTCATTCTCTTTTCTCCTGCAATCAAAGACCAAACTTTCAATTTCCTTCATCGTGTCACGGTAAAACCCATGTTCCTTCAAATGCATATTGGTGATGTCCCTTCCGAAATAGCGATAGCCACACCCGAAAGCTACTGATTCTTTACCTTAAATCTCAAAGATGGAACTGAATTTTCCTATGATACAGATAGTTGAGCATTTGCATTTGCATTCAGTTTATCTTCGCCGGGTTTCGTGTTATCTCTATCGTTGTTCTTGTATAGGCTCCCTACCAGAGAAAACTGATCGATGCGAACCGACTGTCGACTAATGAGATTGAATGGGTCAACAGCTACCACTCGAGATGCAGGGAAATTCTTGCTCCATATCTGGCCGATCATGAGAAGGCTTGGCTTAACAAAGCTACAGAACCAATCGCTGTCTGAGCTTTATATTGCCCTTCACTTTCATTTTTTTCAACCCACCAAGCACTTCAATAGAAGGAGTGAGTGAGACCTGATTTTGTTATTTTATTAAAAATATGTATATGCTATGATCGAACCTTCAGGACAATATATTATGGCATGACTCGTCAACAATAAAATTTATCTACTTATAAAAAAATTATGCAATTAGTGGATAAACTTAGATATTATTTAACAAAATAATTTTTCAGAGATTATTTTCTAAAAAATAATAATTTACTGGATTTTTTTTAATGATAAGGATTATTTGAATGTGCTTTCTCAACACGGTCGTCCTGTCAAGAACGGTTTGTAACTCGTAGATTCTGTCGATTACAGAGAGCGCGCTGGAAATGACTCCCTCCTATCCATCACCGATTCCCTACTCTTAAAATTTAAAGCCAATTCATAATTTTTTGACTATGGTATTAGGTGATTGTCAAATTTTGCTTTTTTTATACATAGTGGTAAATGCATTCGATTAAATTAACGTTAATATGATTATAGAGTCCACGTTTAAACTAATTAGTTCTAATTTTTTAAGTTAATCCCTTCTGTCTCCAAAGGAAAGTCTAATATTAGTTTTACACGACCGTTTTGTTAGTGGTGGTGTTCATTTTGGGCTTCTGGTAATAATAATTGTTCTGTAGGTGTGGTGTTGTTATCAGAGATGGTTAGCTGTCGTCGTCATGGGTTACAGCCCATGTTTGGTTGGGGATGGCCGTCTTTAAAATTTTTACGCCCGGTAAGAATTAAACTCGCATCTACATCAAATACTCTTTGACTCATATAAAAGGATATTATAGAAAATTTAGAGTAGTGGCCCTTTTCCAAAAATGATAATTTTACTTCAAAAAGAATAAGAAAACGTACATCCTTACCTACTACAAAAGGGATACATGTCCCCATATACAATATACATATGATTATTTTTCCAGACAAAAAAACTAGCAATTACTACATTCACATCCCATCTATTCCATTATACGGAGACTTTACTATGTTTTTCATCCACAACTATTGGTTTAAGTAGTTATGATTTTAGGCAATT
Source organism: Hypericum androsaemum (assembly GCA_963995505.1). Classification (NCBI taxonomy): domain Eukaryota; kingdom Viridiplantae; phylum Streptophyta; class Magnoliopsida; order Malpighiales; family Hypericaceae; genus Hypericum; species Hypericum androsaemum. Next base: position 17,213,787 of record OZ023188.1, on the reverse strand, counting down.
TTAGGAAGCTTACATAATTCAAAATTTCTCTTAAATTTTATTTGAAGATTAATAATCCAAATGTTATTAGTGGTAAAATTTACTAACGGGTCAAGGTATGATAAACGGCAATAAAAAATATGCTATAATTAGTATATGAATCTTTTTCCCCCGGCGGGAAAAGGTTCAGAGATCATGGACTAGCACTTTCGGAATTAAATTTGATCGTTGACTATTAGCTTTTGTTAGAATTAATAATCAGTATATAATTTTTTTTGAGGATCAACATATCACATCATTAATATAATCAACGGGTCATTGCCAGTACATCATAATTTAGAGCATTACAAATTTCGGAAGGAGGAGAAACAAAATAGTGGACTATCTCCGAGAAAGGACCGGAAAGTTTTGCCATTAAATGGGCTGGTGTGTTGGCTTCCCTTCGAACAAAGCAGTAGCTAATATTTTCAAAATCTCGAGCAGCCGTGAGGCAGTCCTCTACCAGAAAGGAGAGGTCACCATAATTCAGTTGACGTAGCTGTAGTGCCCGAACTAACGGTTGACAGTCCGACTCTATCAGCACGTGCGAGTAAGAGAGATCCTTGGCCAATTCAATGCCTAGAATTATACCATGAGCTTCAAGCAAAGTGGGGTGTTGAACCGTCGGAATGTGTCTTATTGCCGCTTGGATGAAGATCCCAGAAGAATCTCGTGCAATGGCACTAACCTGTCCCCCCCTGGTCTGTAACACTCCTGCATCCGTATTGACTTTGATAAAGCCTTCGGGTGGTGGAGTCCAATGAGAAGCCTGAGAGGTGGGCGTAGAAGCTGAGCCGCCATAAACAGCCACGTAGTCATCGTAAAAGCGTAACGCCTTCACCAACTCTGTATAGGGGTCATATGTTAACGGGTCACCAAACACGTACCTGTTCCTGACCTTTCACACACCCCACAATGCTGCTAGCAAACGGCAGCATTCGACTTTGTCTTTGTCCTTTGAGAATTCGTTCCACGCTAAGGCAAAAGTGGTTGAGTTCTGAAGACTATGAGACCAGCCCACTTGCAGTAGTAAAGCTGAGGTTCTTGCACAGTCAATAAAGAGGTGTTCGATAGTCTCAGGGGATGATGAGCAAAGTGGGCATAGTGAGACTTCTAATAGGCCTCTTTTTCGAAGATTCTCTCGTACCGGGAGGTTGTTATCCAATAGTCTCCATAAAAAAGTCTTCAACCTGGGTGGGCCGTCGAGTTTTCAACATCTGTTCCAAAGTTTCGTAGGTGCGATCGATGAGCAAGCTATCTCAGCGGAGTCCCACCACAAGCCGAAGTCTCTATGATAGCCAGAGCGCACGTTGTAAACACCATTATCTGAAAATCTCCACCTCAGCACATCCCTGGGAAGACGAGGGCTAATTCTAATTGCTTGTATTCGGGCCACATCCTCCTCTGCAAAGAAGTTATTGAGCAATTTCTCGTCCCATGATAGCAAATCCCCACTCCGTAGCTCAGAGACCCGTTGTATTTTATCCGCTCCCGGGTACCTGTAGGTAGGATGGCCAGGTGGTGATCCAGGAAGCCAAGTGTCATTCCAGATGTTAATAGATGCTCCATTTCCTACTCTCCACTCCAGCCCCGTACTCAGAAGAGAGAAACCTGTTAAAATACTTCGCCAAGCGTGACTGGGACAGTGGCCTACCGACGCCTCCGTGATGGACCCCCGAGGGAAGTATCGTGCTTTGTATATTCTAGCTGTCAAGGTCTCAGGATTACATAAGAGTCTCCACGCCTGTTTTGCCACCATGGCTTTGTTGAAGCTATGAAGTCTTCTGAAACCCAAACCGCCCTCAATTTTTGATCGACACATTTTAGCCCAACTCCGCCAATGTAACTTCCTTTCACCATTCTCGCTTCCCCAATAAAAGTCAGCCAGCCTCATTTCAATTCGTTCACAAATATCCAAAGGAATCAGGAAGCAGCTCATCACATATGTGGGGATTGCCTGTAAGACCGATTTGATCAGGATCTCTCTACCTGCTCTGGATAAGAGTCGCACCTTCCAGTTCCCCACCTTTTCTCTAACACGGTCCTCCAATCCCGCAAATATTGCCTTCTTCGACCGACCCACCACAGTTGGGAGTCCCAAATAATGTTCCTCGTCAGATGCTAATCGCATGCCAAGGTTAGTACATATCCGCTGTTGAGCCGTCTCTGTGATATTTCGGCTAAATTTCAAGGAGATCTTATTGACATTAATCTTTTGACCAGAAGCTTTTTCGTATATGGCTAGGAGATCCATAATGAATCGAAGTTCATCTTCTGTCGCCCTAGCAAAAAGCAGTGAATCATTTGCAAAAAAGAGGTGAGTGATAGGAGGAGCTAACCGAGCCACTTTCAATCCATGGATAGAGCCATTCCTTTCTGCGTCTGACAATAGAGCTGACAAACCTTCAACACATAAGAGGAACAAATAAGGGGAGATAGGATCTCCCTGTCTTAAACCTCTACTTGGCTGGAAGTAGTCCCCCACTGTTCCGGTGATCTGGATAGCATAACGTACTGAACGTACACATCTCATGATAAGACCAATAAAAGAGGCCTGGAAACCTAGTGCCAACAACATAGCTTCTAGGAATGGCCACTCGATCCTATCATAGGCTTTCATCATGTCTAGCTTCATCGCACAAAAACCCCTCCTCCCTTTGGTTTTCTTCTTTAAGTAATGGAATGCTTCAAAGGCAATCAACGAGTTGTCAGTGATGAGGCATCCCGGAACGAAGGCACTTTGATTCTCGTGGATAACCTCTTGAAGGAAGCCTTTTAGCCTATTTGCGATGGTCTTGGTGATGATCTTCATTATAACATTGCACATGCTTATCGGTCTATATTCCAAACATAAGGAAGGGTCTTTTACCTTGGGAATAAGCGCTACAATGGTGTCATTTAGAAAACTCGGGTCAGTCCCCTCGTTTAAGACTGAGAGAGCAGTTCTCACCACATCTGGCCCCACTATGTTCCAGTATTTCTGAAAGAAAATTGGAGGCATACCATCTGGTCCAGGGGCCTTCGTCGGATGCATTTGTTGAAGGGAGTTGAAAACTTCCTCCTTAGTGAATAACCTGTTAAGAAATAAATTCATCTCCGCGGTAACTTTAGGGACCACCTTTGAGGTTATCGACTCCACATGCACACTACCTGCAGAAGAAAACAAGGAAACATAAAAGTCCCTAAAGATCTCCTGAATCCCTACTTCCTCCTGCACTAATACACCCTCATTGTTTTTAATCCCCACAATCATGTTCCTCTTGTGTCTATGACTGGATTTTTTATAAAAGAAACTTGTATTCCGATCCCCCTCCTTCAGCCATGATATTCTAGAATGCTGAGCCCACATGGTTTCCTCTCTAGCCATTAATTCCTCCCTTTCCTTCAACATGCTCCCAATAGCCTTCTTTGATAATTCAGTGAGGGGCTGGTTTTGTTCCACTGAAATTTTCCTTTTCAACTCCCGAGCCTTCCTCTTCACATTTCCGAATTCCTCCTTCTCCCACGTCCTCAATATTTCCGCGCAAGCCCCACTTCGTTGGATAATATTTGCTTCCGGTAGGAAAAAATTCCAGCCCTTCTTGATCTGTCCCACAAGTCTATCATGCCTCATCCACATTGTCTCGAAGCGAAAGCGTCGTTTCACTGCCCTTTTTATATCCCCCTTAAGCACCTTGCATAGGATCGGGCTATGGTCAGATTCGATACGTGGTAAGGCCTCTGATTTTGAGGCAGGAAATATGTCAATCCATTCTTGGTTGGCCAAATACCTGTCAAGCTTACATTCGACATGGTTTCCTCCTTCTTGTCCATTAGTCCAGGTAAAAACAATTCCTGATTGTGGAATATCTTTGAAATTGCAAAATGACATAGTTTTGTGAAAGGCCTCCATTCTACTCCGTTGAATAACCTGACCTCCTCTCTTCTCCGCCATCGAGAGGATCTCATTAAAATCACCTCCGCATAGCCAGGGGAGCTGAGACTTATCACGCAGGGTACACATCAGGTTCCATGTATTACCGGGCGTAAAAATTTGATTCCAAATATGCTATAATAGTAATCCCTATCACAGTATTGGAGGCACCATCGTGGCATTTGTGCATTTAAATGAATCAGGATATTTTGTAAATACAACTATGCTGAATAATATGGATTTAAATTTGAGTCCGGTAGTAACTTTGATGAGATACATTATCTTTAACTATAGAGATCCAGCTGTATTTTACCCAAAAATTACGTTTGGTAATGACCGGTCTTACCTACTACAAAAGAGTACACGTCCACATGCCATATACAAATGATTATTTTTCCCAAAAAAAAAACTAGCAATTAATACAGTCTATTCAATTATAGAGAAGAGAAGATTTTACGATGATTCATATATATAATGAATAATACCAAGATTTGAACATGAATTTCTTAGATATTTATAATTTCTGTGTCGTTGAGTTACTCTGTGCTGTTGAGCTATAAGTCAAAAGTCTTTTGAGTAATTCTTTTTCTCTTAAATTTTATTTAAAGATAAATAATGCAAATATTATCACTCGTAAATTTTACTCAAGTGCAATGGTGCGAAACTAGTAGTAAATGAACTAGAATAACATTTGCTTAAATTAATTTGCCTGACTAAGATAATAAATAATGTCAAGATTTGAACATGAATCTATCTCCTAGATAAATAAACAGCAAATCACACACTTCATGCAGATTTCATATCGGCGACGAAACGAGATAGAGCATTCGAAGACGAGCCACCCTCCATTAGGGCTTCCTTCGCACTGTCCTTCAACTCTTTAGCTCTCTTTCTAATCTCGTACCCCTCCTCGTCCGCCATGATCTTCCTGACCATACCGGAGATCTCCTCCCTTCCGATCACCGCCTTGGACGGCCACACCTTCGGTCTGACCGCTACACCGAGCTCCTCTACGAGGAACCTAGCGTTCATCATCTGGTCGGCGTGCAGGGGCCACGTGATCATCGGCAGCCCGTTGGTGATGGCTTCCAGGGACGAGTTCCACCCGCAATGCGACAGGAACCCTCCGGTGGACGGGTGGCCCATGACCTCCACCTGTGGGGCCCACTGGGGTACGACCAGCCCTAGCTCCCTGGTCCGCTCTAGGAACCCTTCGGGCAGATAGCTCGAAGGGTCGTTCTCCTTCGCGCCGAAGAACACGCCGTCTCTGGTCGTGACCACCGGCGGGCGGACCACCCAGATGAACCGCTGCCGACTCATCTCCAGACCGAGGGCCACCTCGTTGGTTTCCTCCGGGGAGAGAATCCCGGAGCTCCCGAAAGAGACGAACAAGACTGACCCGACGGGTTGCTTGTCTAGCCAACCGAACAGCTCGTGGTCTCTCGAACCGGTCGGACGTTGGACGATCGGACCAACGTCGTAAATAGTCGCCTTGTTGATAAGCTTCCCCAAGAGGCCACCGTGTCTTAGGGATTCAAGCGTCGGAGATTCCAACTCGACGAAGGTGTTGATCAAGAACCCGTCCGCCATCGCCGAGGAGGTTCCCATCTTGACAAGATCCTCGTACTCGTCGGTGGTCCGGCGGGTCATCATGTGAGGAAGCTCTTCCGCCTCAATGGGCGGGCACCCGGGGAGCTTTATCGGCTCATTTCGATCCGGGAACTCTCCGGCCACCTCGTTGTCCAAAACCGGCATGGACAAGACAAGTGAGAACGACCATGCACTAAGAGGGGAGAACATGTACTTGGGTATCCCCAGCTCCTTGGCCACCTCCAACGTCTCGGACCCGAATTGGTCGGCAATGAAAACAGTTGGGGGAACCTTGAGAGAGGACATGGCTGACTTGAGGCCGGGCTTCGAGAGGCGCATTATCGTGAAGATCTTAGAGAAGACGGAGGATTCCGGCGGGATGGCGCCGAAGTCGAGGGGAGGGAGGTGGACGAAGTCCACGTACTCAGAAGTTGACTTCGCGGATCGGATGAGGCTGGCTACTTCCGGCGAGGAGTGGCCGACGGAGACCATGCAGAATGTGACTCGGAGGCCGTAGCGGGTGGTCAGCTGTTTGGATATCTCCAGGAGAGGGATCAAATGGCCCAGGCCCGGAGTTGGTAAAATTACTACGTGGGGTTTTGGGTCTGCCATCTCCTGGAAATTAACTTGACGTAGAGGAATTGACGAGAGTTTATAATTCTTGTTTAGGTGGGATCAGCCGGCTAATGTGTGTTTATACGCTAGTGATGTTGAGCAAGTTCCCCATGCATCTTAGCTGTTATAGCATGTGTTATTTATACACGAGGTCCGGCACTAGGTACCATTCAACTAGAAGTTCTGAAAATTTTATTAAGAATATTCCACGAGAATCACTTGAGATAGTCTTTTCACAAAAATATTATTAGATTTTGTTAAAAGATTAATAATTCTAATATTATATTAAGTTATATTAGATTCAAGTCTTGAATATAAAAAATTATTACCAAAAAATACATCTTCTAAATAAGATATATGAAATTTGATAATACTTGATTCTCATTTTTTTTCCCAACTACGGGTAGTCGGGTTCATACACGCATCCCTTCTGTAATGGAAAGATTTTGGAGTGGAACGAGGGATTTGTTTCTTTAATTTTCCGGAAACCTATGGCCTACCGACCGGACTTGTTTTTTTCCTCAATGGCGTTAACCTATTTCGCCAAGAAATAAAGTTGGAATCCACTTGTTTATCCTTCACTTGAAGATCATTTTTAAAACGATTTTTTAGGTTTGGTGATACCAACAATTATTGCCACATGGTGCAGAAAGGCATATTATATTGGATGAGTGTTTTCGAAGGATAAAAGTAGAATCCTAGAAAAGACATATGGAGATTTCGTTTTCCCACTCACCAGCTCCTCTTTTCTGAATTTGCTCTGCACTTTTTTATTTATTAGCATCGCGAGCACGATAGATAGTAACGAGATTGGCCATACAATACATAATTTGTTTAATACTTTCTGTTGAGAATGAGACCGATGGCACACGATTTACATAGATTGACGGTGTTTATTAACCAATAAACAAACAGATCAACATGAGTTATTTTGGTTTAATAAAAATATCTTCCACTCGAGATATTGAGAACGCAATAGTGTGTATTTTTTATAGAGATAAGTTCATTTTAGTACCCTGTACTTTCACCCGTTTCGCCTGGAGTACCATGTGGTTGACCTCCAATTTTCCGGGCAAGTCCAGGGCAGCTGTCCGTCGAAACCCGCCCCAAACGACGCCGTTTTGAGACGACGTGGAAGTAAAAGCTGATGTGGACTGTGGCAAATTATATATTTAATTCTTAATTTATTTATAATTTTTAAAAAACCCCATAATTCAAAACGGCGGGATGAGGATTCCGGGCAGATCCATGCTTTAAAATGGCGTCGTCGTCCCCAACAACACAATTCCCAACCCCTTCCCCTAACCATCTCCCTACAGAACAACCACCACCAACAACCAAATATTCCTCGACCAAACCACTCCGCCGTCCCTCCTCCGAAACTAGATCCTGCACCGGTTCACCCAACAGACCCTGTCCATGGTTGAGAACCCTCGTCGAGTTTCAATGCTAGCGAATTTACCAGCGACAAAGCAGCAACATGACCCCATCGGCATACATTCAAATGCCAACAAGCCAGGATACAAATATATTTCCTCCAATGAGAAATTTAAAAAAAAACCTAACAAGCCAGAGCACATTCAAATGCCAATGAAGAAGAAGAGAAGAGCAGAGGAGGGGGGAGGGGGAGAGAGAGAGAGAGAGAGAGAGAGAGAGTCAGCTGACATGGCAAAGACAGAGAAGCTTTTGGGCCTTCTCTTCTGTTGCCTCCAAGTGGACAAAGTCGGAGACTTGATGAGTAGGCCCCCAAGAAAAGAAAAAGAAGACAGAGGAGAGGAGGCAGTCCGAGGCAGAGAAGGGAGGAGATGCCCGACTGGGTTGGTCCTCTTGTGAAGTGGAGAAGAAGAAGAAGAATAAGAATGTGCACGAATTGACCGGTGGTGTTGGAGAGAGAGAGAGAGAGTAGGAGGGGGAAGAGACAGAGAGAGAGACAGAGTAGGAGGGGGGAAGAGAGAGAGAGTAGGAGGGGGGAAGAGAGAGAGAGAGAGTATGAGGAGAGAGAGAGAGAGAGGAGGGGAGAGAGAGAGTTAGTTAATTAAAATTTAAGTAAAATATTTTTTGGAAAAAATTAAATAATTTGGGACTAATTAGGTAATTTACCATAACACACGTCGGCTTTAACTTAAGCCACCCAGTTGTCACGTGTCTTCCATGTCAGTCTCAAAACGAAGTCGTTTCGAGCGGGTTTGGATGGACAGCTGCCCTAGACCTGCCCGAAAAATTGGAGGTCAATCGCAGGGTATCAAAATACCAATTTAAAACCACATGGTATTCCAGGCAAAACGGATGAAAGCACATGGTACTAAAATAAACTTATTCTTTTTTATATAGATAAATTTTTACACTACTCTAACACTTCCTAGGATTTAAATTCTTGACCTTTGTCAAATCATTCTACGCATATGTTTTTAGGCTAAATGTCATTTGACACAGTAAGTTAAAAAGACGGTGCACATTTATGTATGGCTAAAAAATCCTTATTTTGTACATTCATCGACAATCCGGACTAATAGAACCATTCCGAAAAGTACATTGAGATCAAATAAAGAGTTCTCTAATGTTCACTTGACGCCTTTAAAAAATTATACGATTCCGTTGAGTCCATAATGTTCCACCATTTTGTGGCAAATGTAACGCCGTCTTCGTTTCATTACCCCTGATTGGGCCAAGCAAATCTTCGAGAAAACAGGAAAATTCCAGAGTATTTTAGCCATCTAAGAATCTTCTTAAGTCTTTTTTTTTCTGTGGAATAAATTTCAATTCCAATAATTTGTAATATATCTAGCGGATGTTGACACTGTGTATAATTGGGTGACTTTTCACTTGCTACATAACATATGATACACGACGTCATGACACACGAAGCATTGCTCCGATGTGTCGGCGTGACGGGTTCCTACTTACCCAACAGTGCCACCAAATTGTTAGGATAATAATACAATGTGTTATATGATTTCGTATATTTATAATTAGAATTTCACTATTTTTATATTTATTCAGATATATGTAAAGTCATATATGATTTATTTTTATACATTTAATTAGACAAAAATTTTGTATTATTATGTTGTGATCGTCATAAATATTTAAAATAATTTAATGTCAACTTTATAGCAAATTTTGCGTGTGGATACCAAGATTTTCCGATATGCTTTCACATGCAAAAGTTTGGCCAAATTCGAACATTCTTTTACTCAACTTCGGAGTCTAATAATGGAGACTTTCGAGCAGAAAAGTAGTATGTGGAGACTGAGACCGGTTCACCTACCGTAGATAAAAAGACCGGTCCACCTAAACGTCCAAGATTTTTCTTTTGGTTAAGTTCAAGTTTAGAGTAGGGAATTGTATGAAATTATAGGGTGGCTATTTCAATGGTTATTTTTTTACATTTGTGAAGTAAAATTTAACACAATATTTTTTTACCTGGATTCATGTCTCCTATCAATTAACTCTAGCGATATCAATGTCAAGATAGAGAAGATACTTTCTCTATCGTGGTACTCTTTCTCTACCGCAATTTTTTTCTACCGAATTTTACTGTGGTAAAATTTTGACGAAGACAGCAGTTACAATCTGAAAAATTTTACATTGCTTAAATTGTAAATATTACCATTAATAAAATTTAATTATAAAAAAGTCTCTTAGTAATTATAACAAATTAATCACGTTCAATATTGGTTTCCCTCTCAAATGTCCATGTACAACCCCAAAAGGGAGGGAACAAAATATCACAATGAAAGAAAGGTGTAGAATAATTTTACCCTGCTCTATGAATCTTTTTCCCCCCTCGTTCAGAATCAAATCTTAATTGTGATATTCATCAACATAGCACACGTTTGGAATCAAATTTTAACTGTTATATTCATCAACAACTTTTGATAAAATTGCACCAATTTGAATGTATTTTTTTCATAAAATATTCATCTGGGCTTCTTTGATTATTTGATTGAAAATCGTTACGTAACGAACAATTAAAATTTGATTCCAAATATGCTACAAAAATGGCCCCCTGTCACATAATTTGAGGCGCCCTTGTGACATTTGTCCATTTTATTGAATCAGGTTATCGATCAATATTATTTTTATAAGTTAACGAAAATTTAACTAGTAAAAATTTAGATATATATTTAAGAGAAGTCCATGCAAGATGAGTGTTTTCATATTCCCACTTTTTCGGAGCCTCTGATAACGTAGCCAAAGCAACGACAATTTTTTTACATCTGCGAGATCGAACGATATAAATTTTGAAAAAAGTCGGTCATTTACGATCACTGATAAAATCTAAAAACCAATTACATAAACCAACGTGCGATTTAGAGGCGTAACCGGCTATCACTGTCTTGGTGACGGCTAGTCTTCTTCTCAAAAGTGGTTAGGCTTCTTGCTTTCAAGCAATATTTTCAAAATCACGGTCAGACTGTTAACGGGATCAAAATCGGGTTGATTTTTGAATAAACCTAGGAAGTAGTTCGACTGGTCAAAATCTGGTTGGACTACCTGGTCTGGTACTTCCGGGTGACCCGATTCACCCGGATAAGAGTTTTTATTTTTCATTTTATCAAATTTAATTTAGAAACAAAACCTCTACTTCCACGTTGGGAGCGTGTACATCACTTTTGGATCACAACAAACTTATTTTTTTAACAATTCTCGATAATATGTCAACTAAGTCAAACAAATTCGACTAATATGTCAAATAAGAAAAGTTATATAATCATCTTCTTGTACTTCTAGATTTGTTAAATTGATGTTTGAAGACCTTGTTTAGATAAATTGTATAAGAAAGTTGGTAAATATTTGAAGTTATTTGGTATTTTATCTTTTTTATGCTAAATTAAATTATAAAACCTTATTTAATAATATTAATATACAAATAGAAGTACCGGTCGGACCGGTAACCCGACTGATCGGACAAAATGAACCAGAAAATTTTAAAAATCTGGGTCACCTTCCGGGTCGATTTTGAAAACATTGTTTTCAGGTAACTGTGGGTGTCGTCATCTCGAGATTTAATGTTATAGACATTTATATATTGTTTTCCGACCGTTTACTTGCCTGCAGGCGGGCAAATTTTTATCATATTTTTAATTGATTCTAGAAACTAAACATTTCTACATACAGACAATGATAGGTAGATTTTGTAAAAAAGTTGAGAGGAAAAAAGAATCCTAATTAATTCATCCACTTAACTCTCTCGAAGTCAAAAAAATACATCTACCGTTGACCATCCTTTTTTCCCAATTGAGAAATCTTGTTCTAGACCTATTACTAATTGAAATGTCGAATTTCGAAATTTGAACATGATATATGATTAAATACGAATCCAAACCCAAATTTTCTAAACTCAATCCAAATCTAATCAATCTAAGATTATGAATCCGGGTTTAACCCTTATACAACTCGTGGGTGAAAAATATGCAAGTAAATGTTTCATGCTTGTTTGAGTAATAACATTGAGATTCCCGATTTGTGTGTATATACGGAGATCTAGTGGATCCTCGGACAAAAAATATTTTATATCAAATAAAATATATATTTCGACTTTGTTGTTTTTCAAAAAGTTAATAATATGTCCAACTTATAAGAACGAGTATGTTTATGGGCCTCCCGTGAAGAACTGAAAAATATTGATGGGCCTGTCCTTTCGGCTTTAACGTTCTTCTGGCCCAGCCCACTGAATCTAGCTTTAATTACTGATTCTAGTGTTTTTCTTTTACTAAGTTTGTATAGTTAGGTCTAATATCTAGATTTAAACTAAGTCATATCATAAAGAGCAAAAACATTAGTACATATTTTTCTTCCCGTATTTTAATATAGACATATCTTAAAAATTCTAACTCGAAACTTATGAATAATTAAAATAATCGTTCAAAAGTGAATCTACTTGCTCGATAATAAATATTTTTATTATATCTGAACCAGTGGAAGCACTTCATGCAGCCTTCATTTGTTTACATTCGTACATCTCGATCTCTTTCGCAACCGTCGAAAGTGCAATAAAAGAGGAACCGTTCTCGGCTAAAGCCCTTTCTGCACTACTCTTCATCTTCTCCACCTTCTCTCTAATGGCAGCACCCTCCTCGTCAACCATGACCCTTCTAACCGCCGCTTCGATTTCCTCCCTCCCGATCACGCCCTTTATTGGCCTCGACGCGACCGCCACGCCGAGCCCTTTTGCCACCAAAAACGCTGCGTTTAGCTGCTGCTCAGCGAACAAAGGCCACGCAATTATCGGCAACCCGTTGGTGATGCTCTCCAAGGCGGAGTTCCAGCCGCAGTGGGACAGGAACACTCCGACGGACGGGTGGCCCAATATGTCAGCTTGTGGGGCCCACTGGGAGACCAATCTTCCTGTGTCGTGCGTCCTGGTAAGGAAACCGTCCGGTAAGAACCGTGACGTCTCGGTTTGACCGGATCCAGTGGTGAAGTACGGTTCGTCCATGGGATCAACCGTTGGTGGTCGAACCACCCAAATGAATCGATGTTTGCTCATCTCCAATCCCCAGGCGAGCTCGTGCATCTGCTCGATTGGCAAGCTCCCGCCGCTGCCGAACGAGACGTAGACCACGGATTGGCTCGGCTGCTTGTCTAGCCAATCGAACAGGTATCTGGTTTTACCACCCGGTTCAGACATTTTTATTACTGGTCCGACCGGGTGAACCGGGACCTTGGGTGCCCGCCCCCAAAAGCGATCATCCTCCCTGAGAGCCACGATCGTTTGTGACTCAAGCTCGTCCCAGGTGTTGACTAGTATCCCATCGCAGGTTCGAAGCTGAGCCCCAATCCGGAGAAACTCCATGTACTTCTGGTTTGTCCGGTCAAGCATCGGGTCGATCACGTCTTCCGGTTCAAGAGGCAAGCAACCCGGAACCCTAATAGGCTCCTCCTGGTCAACGTACTCTCCATGCACTAACTTATCAAGCACGGGGATATGTAAACTAACCGCCGACATCCACGCGTTACACTCTATGTACACGTAACTCGGGACGCCCAGCTCTTTAGCGACGGCCAACGACTCTGTCCCGAAAAGGTCAACGATGAGGGCAGCTGGTCGGAACCCAATACCCGAAATGGCTGACGTGAGGAGGGGCTTGGCTTCTCGCATTATCATACAGAGTTGGGTGAACAAGGCAGCTCCTGGGCTAATAATCCCCGAAATGTCAACCGGAGGGAGCTCGAGGATCTCGAAAAGCTTCAGGTCGGTAAACGACCGGACAACTTGGGCCTCCGCCGGAGAAGTGTGGGTTTGGACGGAGAAGACCGTGACGCCGAGGTTGTGGTGGGTGACCAATCGCCTGGCCAGTTCAAGGACCGGGATTTTGTGGCCTATCCCGGGAGAGGAAAGTACTACTATATGGGGTTTAGGTTTGGTGCAATGGCCATCCATTTTAAGAGATGGTCGTAGAGAAGTTGATTGATTGAAGATTTTATGTGTATCTTAGTATCTTGCTCTCCAAGGAAACCTAGCTAGCATATAAAGAATGTGAAACATATAGCATATTCTTTCTAACAATTTGTTAGAGGAATGTTGCGTCCAGTTTGCGCTTTTGTCACGTATAAAAATGCTTCAACTGATTCGCCATAATCAAGGTGACTCGTATAAAGATGCTTACTCGAGTAATGTAAGATCTTATTTAAGAAATTTTTGCAAATGTACTTTTTTTATCCATAGGAATTGAGTCCAAAATTTCTTAAGAAAATTCAAGTTGTTTGAGACTTGGAACAACTATTATTGATTGAGACATATTTAATTCAGTAATTCTGCGATTATATGACACTCTTGATTAAATAAACTAACACATATCTAATCAACTAGTAAGAGAGTTATTATAATTTAACGAAGAGATATCAAATTCGAACTCTTAAAAATACAACATGTTAAATATTTTTGGTAAAATTTTACTACCATTCAAAATCATACCCGACTAAAATCTAAATTAATCGGTTCACCGTGTATACTTAAGATATCTAGATATCATGTTGTTTTTAGAAGGAAAAAAACTCTCGTATTAGGGTCTAAAGTCGACTTTTATCTTGCTTTTCTCGACGACAACTTTGAGTTAGTTTCTTTTAGTGTAACTTTTTCCTAAATGAGTGATCGATCTTTAATATATTCCAAATCTTGGTGCCGAATCTTTCTTTTCCTGGACAATCTACGAGCACTCTCGTGGTTCTTGGTTCTTGGGAAGTGGTAGGATCCATAAGCTTAGAAGTTGGCTGAAGATTGGCGTGGAGATTGTTGACCCATAGAACCCATGAAGAGGAATACATGTGATGATAATATGTGGGTAATGGAGCAAAGAAAGTATAGGTTAGGCACACATAAAATTATACTTTTTTTAAAAGTATTAATTCCTCTCATTATGGTGTAAATGGTCTCAAAGAATAACATTCGAGGATACAAAGTCTATGTGTTTAAGAAATTAGTAAGTTACACTCTTACAAATTTCTTGAAGCAAGAATCACAAGTTTTATGACAAAAGTCTTGGAAACTGGATGAAAGAAAGAATTTGTAGAAGGAGGAAATCTGTTTTTTGTGTCGAACTCTATATTTCATCGAACATTTCTAGATGCTCAAAAGTTGTACCAAATGGTTGCAACTTTTCTCAGAAAAGAGTTATTGTCGCGGAACGGTCACAACTTTTCTCAGGAAAGAGCCAGTACACTATGTGCCAATGCAGCTCTCTTCAAGAATGTTGTACTAAGTCCAAGACCTAATCATTCCAATATGATACCAAGTTAAATGACTAAATAAAAATATATATTTTGTAATTTTTTTTGTTATATATATATATATATATATAAAACAACATGCAGCATCGAATAATATTTATTGTCTACTCTCTTCAAGTTTATAGGCCATTAAAGTGGAGATTGTTTGTTCGAATTACCTTTAAAACTGAACTTCCGAGTTGCGACTCAAGAATGTCATTCAGGTCCTAGAAATCTGTAGAGATGGAGAAAAATATAACAATGCGAGACGGATCCAATAAAATTTTACAACGATCTTTTTCACCATTATGATTTGTTACATTCGGTGTTAAAATTTCATGGTAAACTTTAAGAAATTTGTTTTCTATTTCCTAATTTTCTTGAAAAATAAATTGTCCAAAACCATAAAATTACTTGAGAAACCCATGATTTTAGGCAATGGGATTAAAGTTATCTCCATCCATATCCATATTAGTAAGTGAGTAATTCTAAGTAAATAGATTAATTATAAAAACTGAAATATTTAAAATATATTTAATTAATGTTGATACACTGAACGCCACGTTTTCAAATATATGTAAATGTAAAAATGAGAAAAATATATTGTTAGATGTTATGATTTAGTAATCCAAAATGAACATTAAATATTGAAAACACATATGAAGTGTTATGAAAAAAATGATCTTTATTGGGGGAGACACCCACTGACTCAAAGGCCCAATGAAGGACATTCTACATCAATATATACATAAATTTTAATTTTATATAATATTTTCAAATAATTTTCAGATTTTTATATAACATAATTTTGTTATTTTAAATTTTGTGGCACCAAATATTAACAATATATTTTTGTTACACCTAAAAATAAAGAATTATAACTATGGAACTTGTATCAGCAACTTGAGTGGACTAATTAGTTTGTTGGACTGCAGAGTAGAGTAACAAAGAGGATCACATGGGAAAGCTGTCAAAATGGTTGGTACATTGCGACAAGCATGCCATGGATCACATGCACCAACACATATAAATCCTAACATGTAATTTTTTTGGATGATCTCGAGTATGTCGGACTTGAAGGAACAACACTTCTAAATTATTATTTTTCCAGTTCGTAGATTTTGAAAAATAGAAGCTTCTTACGGTTAGATCAACTAACATTTATAGACTGGCGTGGGAGAATAGAAAAATAATTGAAGAGCACCTATGGACAAGGTGGAACTTAATGATTCAAATGTTGCTAGCTTCTCTACTAGAGTAGAGGAAACATCCTCCAAAGAAATTTTATGTACTTAAAATTCTCAAGACTGGTCAACTTTATCAACGTATCTATGCAGCTCGAGAAGTTGATGCTCTAAAGATGGTAACTGGCTATCCTAATATTGTGTATGTGAGAGAAACATTCAAGGGCAGAAAATATATCTACATAGTCATGGAGCGCTTGCCTGAAAACTTGCTTTCAACCAGAACTCGTCAAATGGGTATTGATGAGATAAAGGTAATGTGTTTCCTCTGTTTTGTATGCCTTTTTTTTTGTAATTTATTCATTGTTCATTCTAACATTTATTCGTTCAAGTCTTATGTGAAATATATGGTGTCTGTTGTAGCCCACTATCGCACCGAGAGTGTCATCCATAAAGAAGATATCAAGCCCACTAACTTGTTGATAAGTAAGGAGGATAATCTTTTGAAACTTGCTGACTTTAGCTCAGCCAAACTCCTTGTACATCAGGCAGTTCCTACAACACTTTATGTATGTATTACATTTGTCTATAGTATGATTTTTTGAGCTTTATTAATAATATTTGTTAATTTTATTAGGTTTATTATTAAGGTGGTTCACGATTCTACACAGCCTTTGAAATTTTATTGGATTCAAAGAGTTATTCTTATCCTGTGGACATCTGGTTCGTTGGATACATATTCACAATGATGGTGAATGAGGATCTGTTTGAGAATCTAGTAGACGGCATTCTGGCGAATGATGAATCCGGTTGGGAGGAGAGTGATAAGGAGGAAGGTGAGGAAGATGAGGAGCTAGATGACAATGAAGCATTTTGCCTGGGAGCTTCATTGCTTACAACTGCAATTAAACACATAGCAAAAACATATCAATACACTTTCAAATAATCTCTAGTTAAATACCAATCTTAAAAGCAACAACATATATAATCACCAAACTAAGGAATGCAGTTGATACAAAAAAAGACTGATTAACAAAACACCCTAGATTTATAAATACACTCAGTTGTATTGGAGAAAAATTAATGGAATTCCATCAATCTCTTCTAAAAGAACACCGATACTATAGAAACACGAGCCTAAAGAATAATTTAGACTCAATTTCTCTGTTGGAATGGAGAATCAATAACAGATCAACTCATTCCATTCAGAAGAACTTAAGAATCAACACCAAACGAAACAGTTTTCAAAAAACAGATTTTTGAGAGTAGCCTTAGAGAGCAGCCTAACAATCAGAAGAACTTAAAGAAATCAACACATAAATGAATGGTTTTTACCTTAGAATGCCTCAGAATGAGAAGATTAGGAAATTCGCAGTGACTAGGGGTCTTACAATTTTGAATTAGGTTTTAGGAAGAATCTTTTATTTTCGTGAGTAGAATGGATGTTTTACCTTTATATTTCTAATTTGGGTCATTTTATTCTTGGGGGTTTCAGTCATTTGGGTCGATCGTTTTTGCTGGCGAAAAAGACGAAATGCATCTTTTTTAGAGTACTCTTTGGCGGATTAATTAAGATGGATTATTGTTAAGTACAAATCCAGGGATGTCACGCTAAGGTTCACAAGGTCACTGATCTCAAGTGAGGAGAAAGTTATGCACTTAAAATTCTCAAGACGGTCAACCTTATCAACGTGTACACAACTCGAGAAGTTGATGCCCTAAAGATGGCAACTGGCCATCCTAATATTGTGTAGGTGAGAAAAATATTCAATGGCATAAAACATATTTACATAGTCATGGAGCGCTTGCCTGAAAACCTGCTCAATTATATGATTTCAACCAGAACTCATCAAATGGGTATTGATAAGATAACGGTAATGTGTTTCCTCTGTTTTGCATGCATTTCTTTTGTATTTTATTTGTTGTTTATTCTAACATTTGTTAGTTACAATCTTATGTGAAATAGATGGTGTCTGTTATAGCCTACTGTCGCACCGAGAGTGTCATCCATAGAGAAGATATCAAGCCCACTAACTTGTTGATAAGTAAGGAAGACAATCTTTTGAAACTTGTCGACTTTGGCTCAGCCAAACTCCTTGGACATCAGACGGTTCTTACAACACCCTATGTATGTATTACATTTATCTATAGTCTAATTTTTTGAGCATTATTAATAATATTTGTTAACTTTATTGAGTTTATTATTTAGGTCTACTAACGATTCTACACAGCCCCTAAAATCTTGTTGGGTTCAAAGAGCTATTCTTACCCTATGGACATCTGATTCGTTGGATACATATTCGCAAGGATGGTGGACGAGGATTTGTTTGAGGATCCAATAGACGGCATTCTGGTGAATGATGAATCCGGTTGGGAGGAGGGTGACGAGAAGGAAGGTGATGATGAGATAAAGGAGATAGAGAGTGAGGAGGAGGAAGATGAGTAGCTAGATGGCAATGAAGCATTTTGCTAAGGAGCTTCATTGCTTACAACTGCAATTAAACACATAACAAGAACATATCAATACACTTTTAAATAATCTATAGTAAACAACCAATCTTAAAAGCAACAACATATATAATCACCAAACTGAGGAATATAGTTTATACAAACAAAATATGATTGATTAACAAACACCCTAGATTTCAAACTACACTCAGTTGTATTGGAGAACAAATTAACAAAATTCCATTAACCTCTGCTAGAAAAACACTGATACTATAAAAATACGAGCCTAAAGAACAGTTTAGACTTAATTTCTCTGTTGGAATGGAGAATCAATAACAAATCAACTCATTCCATTCAAAAGAACTTAAGAATCAATACCAAACAAAACATATTTAAAGAAACAGATTTTGGAGAGTAGCCTTAGAGAGAAGTCTTGAGGGTTTTCAGTCATTTGGGTCGATCGTTTTGGCTGGCAAAAAAGACAAAATGCATCTTTTTTAGAGTACTCTTTGGTAGATTAATTAAGATAAATTATTATTAAGTACAAACCCAGGGATGTCACGCTAAGGTTCACGAGGTCACTGATCTCAAGTCAGGAAAAAGCTATGCACTTAAAATTCTCAAGACTGGTCAACCTTATCACTGTGTCTATGCAGCTTGAAAATTTGATGCCCTAAAGATGGTAACTGGCCATCCTAATATTGTGTATGTGAGAGAAACATTCAAAGGCAGAAAATATATTTACATAGTCATGGAGCGCTTGCCTGAAAACCTGCTCAATCGTATGATTTCAACCCATCAAATGGGTATTGATGAGATAAAGGTAATGTGTTTCCTCTGTTTTGTATGCATTTTTTTGTATTTTATTTGTTGTTCAGTCTAACATTTGTTAGTTCTAGTCTTATGTAAAACATATGGTATCTGTTGTAGCCCACTGTTGCACCGAGAGTGTCATCCATAAAGAAGATATCGCGCCCACTAACTTATTGATAAGTAAGGAGGACAATCTTTTCAAACTTGCTGACTCTGGCTCAGCCAAACTCCTTGAACATCAGGCAGTTCTTACAACACCCTATGTATCTATTATATTTATATATAGTCTAATTTTTTGAGCTTTATTAATAATATTTGTTAACTTTATTAGGTTTATTATTCAGGTCGGCTCATAATTCTACACAGCCCCTGAAATCTTATTGGATTCAAAGAGTTATTCTTACCATGTGGATATCTGGTTCGTTGGATGCATATTCTAAGGATGGTGAACGAGGATCTGTTTGAGGATTCAGTGGATGGCATTCTGGAGAATGATGAATTCGGTTGGGAGGAGGGTGATGAGGAGGATGGTGATGATGAGTTGGAAGAGATAGCGAGTGAGGAGGATGAAGATGAGGAGCTGGATGACGATGATAAAAGTGGAGAGGACGATGGTGATGTAAGTGAAGAGATTTTTTAGAGTGAGATTGAAAGAATTTACAAGATGGATAAAGAGAATGATCTTGAATAGCTGAGGAGGATCTTCATGTTTTTCATTCATAAGCTAGCTGTGTATCATAACTGTGATTATAGTGAACACTCGTTGATTGGTCAACTTTGTTTTATGTTTTTAGTATTTTGGGCACCCGAAAAGGAGATGTGTTGCTAGGAATTACTAAATTCGTCAAGCGGAATGTGATTCCCAAGTATGCAGCAAAGGTACTTTGATTTTAAACTCACAAACTGACTTAGAGATCTATTAAAATAATACATTTTGACAAGAGTTGACATTGTTCCAGAAATTACAAGATTTGGTTCCTGGTTTTGTAGGGCTTGGATTTACTTGAAGTTAGTCTTAGTCTTTTTTCTCTTGTATTTCAAATAAATATGAAAGCCAACTAAAATTGTAACATAACTAACAAGAGAATGCTAATGTACTTGTAATTATTTGACAGAGGATGCTTTGCTTGGACCGCAAACAACAAATTTCAGCAGATGAAGTACTTAATCATCCTTTTTTGATGGAATAACAATAACACAACTAATAGTTTAATCTTTTGCATAATAAGTTGGTTTTGTTTGAAGGGTGAACTGGTTGTTATTTTGTACACTTGTCAACTTTGCTCATGGTTGACAACATGGATACTTTTTTGAATCATTTACTTGATGTTGATCAAGAGTTTGCTGCTTATGTTTGTATTAGAGTTTCTTATCCAACGGCAGAGATACTAGTGATTTGATTCAATCTCTTGGTAAACGTTCAGTTTTATGAGTTCTGATTTTTGTCCCTTTTTAAGAGTTTGTTATTAGTCATGAAAGTTTAGATTAATGAGCTAAAATATATACTGTTTATGTGGTTCTTTTCACCACTAATCTATTTTGCCTTGGGTTACGGGAAGAAAATAGTCTAATTTATTGCATTTTTTATTTACATTTCAACATAATCTTAAAGAAACTTTTAGTCACTGTTGCGCATTGCTAATTAATTGTTCAATACTGTGAGCATAAAATTTTAGGGGAAGAATTGACATTTTACTAGGGTTTGAACTACTTTTGAGCGAGGGATGGTCTTGCCATTGTGAATCTTCTAATTGTTCAGCCCATTTGTACTTGGTGTTGAACATGGAAGGATTAAAGATTAGATTGAATAAATTCACTTGCCTAAGGTTGTGTGATTGTGTTGTTAGCTCCTTGTGTGAGAGTTGATGCCTCGTTGGCTTTTGCATTTTTCTCTTTGAGCAAGCAGTAACGCTCAGCTTACAGATAAATTTTAATGCACTCTTCCTCTGATACTGATGCTGAAATGTGAGGCTTCCCCATAAGTCTTTTGCTGGTAAACTTGTCCATCTACCTTTTTGTGCCCGCTAGTATTTATTAAGTTTGTTGTTAACACAAGTGCTCAATTCTCAAAAAATAAATTAATGCAGTTGCTCGACAATCGCAACAATATAACCTTTCTCATCTGTATGTTTTGTTATTTGATTTTTTGCGCGATTTTGTGCATTGTTATTCAACGACTTCATAATTTTACAGAGTTTTGTATCCCTGTTATTCCCGATATTTTTTTTGTGCATTTGGTAAGCGTGACTGGATATGCTTGGACAATATTTTTTGTCCCAAGCCCATGTTTGGTACAACATAGGGCCTGAACAAGATTAAAAGTTATCCAAGTCTTACCCCAAATTATTGTCCCACCTAATATTGCCCTTATTTTTTTATGTTTATCTCTTCCATGACATTCCTCTACGCCACAATTTTTTTTCCTCTCTCTGGTTCTTCACGCATCTCTGCAAGAAAATCAAGTTAATAATTTTTAATTTTTTAACATATAGCTAGGGTTATTCCCCCAACTCTTATTTATTTATTTATTTCATCACGTTACCTATCTCTTGCCTGTATGCTATTAATTAGATTTGATGATTGCAAAGCATGTACCCATTCCATTTTTTATCCGCAAAGCATGTACCCGTTCCATCTTTACCAAAAATGGCGGCAAAGCATGTACCCATTTCATCTTTAACAAGTTCTCGAATAAATGAATACTCCTTTTCGTTGTCATAAAGATAATTTTGTCTTTAACAACATGTCAGCATGTACTATTAAACGTATTAAACAGAGAACTATACTAAATGCTCACTCTTGTACTGAACCTACCAAACACAAGATAGAATAGTTAGAACAAATTGATCCGTTGAGTTCTGTGCCATCTTAAATTTTGTGTTCTGTCCAAAAGTGGTACCAAACACACCTTTTCATTCTCCTCGAGCGGCTTTTTGTTTCTTACTGAAACTTGACCAATTGTAATTTGTCTCTTTTGATGCGTTGAAACTTGAAATTCAGTTTGCTATTTTTTCTTCAGAGGAAGCTTGAGCGTTTGGTTTGAATTTTTGGTTGCAGCTAAAAGATATGATTACTGTTTAAAGAAAATTTTTTGTAATTGAGTAATTCATCTTTGATACGTGCAGCAGTGCGGGGCTTTTGATAATGACAATATTATCGTATAATTATTTAAGTTTTTGTATTTAACCGTTACGTGGTCCATTTACGAGACAAATATCGTAATTCGCTGAAAGCTTTTCCAGCCGGATTTGAATTTCCCTCGCCCTCTATTTTCGATTTTTTTAATACAAAATCTATGTTTTAGGTGTCATGTGAAATATTCGTGGACGAATTTTTTAGTTGATAATTCTTATATTTATGAAATTTAAATTTAAAATATTCTTAAATTAATTGAAGATTATCTTTATTGGTGTCCACGTAAAATCCAACCCAATTTTATGAATAAATAATTAATTTCTCGTATTTAATCCAACCTTTTTTTTATCTCCATTAGTTTTCCAACCCAACCTAATTATCTAAATAAATAATTAATTTTTCTCTTATCCACTACATCTATTATCTTAAAGAATTAAAAAAATGGGGTCAGTTTATTGAGAATTGAAAATTTCGATTTAAAATTATTAGGTTCTATTTACCCAAAAATTGATAAATACAAATTTTTATATTTAACAAATTTCAAAAGAAAAAAAAAGAAGAGATTAAGGGTGCTCCGCACAAGTCGGTGTCATGGTCGGCCGAATGTGTACATTATTTAATTTTTCTAAAACTTTCTGTCCTACTTGGTTAGACCATGTCACTAATTCCGATTGGTGGTTTTTAAATAGAACCTATATGTGTCGTACACTTGTACTGAAGGGACCGCATAAAATTTATCATCAAGAGACCGGGAACTGAAACTTACACACATTAATTCGACATATTGGTCACGGCCAAAATAATTACCGTAACTAATATGGCTACATATATGTATAGAGGTTGTATTCAGTGGGGACAACACCTGTCCCTACTGAAATGGATTAATCAGATCTCTAAACACGATTTTTAATGAAATCTGATGGTCCAAACGAAATCCCCTCCGTAGGGATGACTTTTATGTTGTCCTCACTTAATCCAAAATGCTCAATTTTTTATAACAAAAATTACAACTCGATATATATATATATATGGTTTTGGATTCGAAGTCCCCATCGCTGTTACACTTGCGTGTAAAATTAAAATTATTCAGAATCTGACAATATTATGAAAATTAATTAATTTTTAAAGCCGAATGGAACTTTGTGTGTTCGTAGACTGCAGTACCAGTAGCTTGTATCCTGTTAATTTCAGCCTCAAACACATATGAAGCATGTCTGTACGTAAATTTCGAAAATGCTCAATTTTTTATAACAAAAATTACAACTTAAGATCGTTGAAAATTTTTGCGCGGAGAATGGGAAGGGATAATGGATCCTCTATATCACGATCAATATTAGCTTTGATGAATCTCGTTAATGGTTTGACATTCATTTATCAATCAATTTTTTTCTTTCATTTTAATAATTCTTTTAATTATTTTAATAGTGCCACTACTATGGCTCGTCAATATAAAGAATTTTCTATGGGTCGATAATGTGGGTTATATGGACACCAAATAATCACATAATTTTTGAAAAAATAAATTCTTCATCGGGCCAAAGAATAGTTAGCACGGCCGAGGGGCATTTCAGATCTGGCTGGCCAAAATCCATTCCTATACTTGAACTCACTTGTCTATTAATTGTATATGTAACGGATAATTTTGATAATTTTGGTAACTTATTGATAATTTTGGTTGTGCTTTATGCTTGGTACTTGGGTGTTGAATTTGCACTAAAACTTCGGTCTCCTTTTCTTTTTCCGGTTGTGGATTTTCTAAGGGGGTTTTACCATGACAACTTTTTTTTGAAGAGGCCCAGGTAATTCAATACATTAGTTTGTAATTATTATATGGTGAAATAAAATCATTATAGAAAAAGATTCGTTTGAAAAATTAGATCTGGTTGCTGAAAACCTATTGTTACTCATAAGACCTTGATTTTTTTAGGGGTATCCTTGGTGTTATAGTCTATAGTTGGTAGTCAATAAATTATCTCTCGTTGATTTTTTTTTTGTTGATAAGTTGAAGTATTGTATTAAAATGCAATAGGATATACAGGGTACAAAAACTCATCCCTTCTGGGCATTTCACAGCCCTCCTAGTTCACCAATTCACATAGTGAATCAATTTACAAAATTACATTGATGATAAAAATAAAATCTACCCTAATCCCTAGATTCTCATCAGTAAAATCTTGTGATTTCACTGAAGCTTTTGGATTTTCTACAATCTCAACGAGAAAATTTACCCACTAACAACCAGTTAGGAGAAAGTTTGGCAATAAACGACCACAATAATCATCTCTTTCTCCCCGATACCATGTCTCTGTGGTTGCACCAATAAAGAAAGTATCTATTTTTTGTAACTTCGTTAAACTTTAACTAAGTCGAACTTATAAAGTGAGATAAAACTTGAGAAATCCAATTTTGGTGTGTTATTACAACGGATCTATTATAAAAAATAATTTTTTTAAATGAAATCTCAAATTAAAGTCACTCGTCGTTTCAATGATATTTTTCAAATTAGTAAGAATATGATATCTCCTCGGTTATGGAGTGCATGAAGACACACGACGATACCCTTCGTGAAGAACTTTTGGCTAAGGCATGACATCTCGCAATCGCCGCGGTATTTCTTGGGAGGTTGATGCCTCCAAAATCCTCTACGCAATTAAAGATTCGTCTTTCGATCCTCCATGACTTCAGTATTTGGCTTGGTCATTTGTATATGTGTATATTCGGGTTTGAGTTTGTCTCGTCATTGGGACGCTTTTTATTTTGATATTCTTTTGGTGTTGCCTTAGATTACATACTCAGTATTGTATATTATGTGGGTAATAGAGTATAAAGAAAGTATAGGCTAAGCACACCGAAAAATGATGCTTTCTTTAAAGGTATTAATTTTTCTCACTATGGTGTAAATAGTTCTCAATGAATCAACCTGTCAAGATACAAAGCCTATGTTTTTCAAAAATTCAGAGTTACACTTTCACGAATTTTTTGAAGCAAGAATCACAAGTTTTGGACTCAGAAAAGAAAGATGGAATTCTAAGGAGGGAAGACTCGATTTTTGAATGATTTTTAAATGATTCTTCCTCTGGAACTCATCTGAGTATTTATAGATACTCAAGAGTTGTTCCCAAAGGGTGGCAATAACCATTTCTCAAAAAGGAGTATGTCATTTCACCGAAGGGCTGCAACTCACGAAGAGGCACCTAATAGATTAGAGGAAAAAATACAATTGATTATTTAAATATATACAACAATCTCCCACTTATTTACATAATACAACTTGCATTACTCAACGTATAACCATGAAGTGGACTAAGCCTTTAACTTATGGTTGAACATGAAACTCTAAGGAATCATATTCACGTCGCGTATGATTTATTGCTTCTTTAATCTTTGGCAGCATCTTTGAATTGGGCCTTATGCTGAATCCTAGTGTTCACAAGTACTTCAGGATTTTACCAAGATAATTTCTAAGAAGCGGCCTTTCGCTTCTCTACTTGTATAGGTAGACTTATTAAGAATGTTCACAATGCTTTCTACAAAGCTATAAGTCTATTAAGAATTTGGAATCCAACATTTACTTGTTGTGGTAACTATAAGTACATAGGTCACATATAGGGCTTTCAAAATAGTATCACCCCCACTATTTCTTAGTTATGCACTTTGAAATGTATCGAAGTTTCTATTTTGTCAATGTCTAATATTGAATTATCTTCCTAACTCTCATACATAAGGTGCCAAGTATATAACTTGTACCTTAAGATAGAGTTAGTTTCAATCAAGACATTGATTCTATCGGTAATAGCCATATACCTCGCATGACCTTTTTGATCTTATCTCCCGATAATGACTTTGTCAACGGGCCTGCTAACATTTGATTTGTCGGAAGATACTCAAGGATTATCTTTCCCTTTTTAATCATACTCCTTATATGATTATATCGGATAACAATGTGTTTGTTATGGTTTGATATTCTCTCGTTCTTTGTAACTTTTTGGATTGCAATCTCCTTATTGCTAACCATCTTTGTTTCTCAAGACTTTGATGTCTCCTCACGCACAGTCTCTCACACAAATGCGGAGAACTCCTCCACATTTCTTCAAAAATAATAAAAGCATTTATATAATAAACTGCATTAAATAATCGTGAGACATATTGACTCTAACATCATGCTCAAATAGTAAATTGTTGTGATCAACTAATCATCGTGAGCAATAAATTTCATTTTGTTTTTAAATACTTGCAAATAGATGAAATTGTTGATTGATTCCACAAACAATTCAACACCTTCTCTATTTTACCGAACTACTCCATCAACTTGCTACCTAGCAAATTTTTCTAAATCACCGGCCTTTAATTGACTAACCATTTTTCCATAATGGCGTCTTTTCAAAGAAAATTCAAAGCCATGAAAATTTACTTTTACAATTTCCCATCATTAAGATTAATTGGTGACTCTTCATTTTAACAATTAAATTTTGTCATTCCTTTTCGAAGTCCAACGAACGCCTTTACTTGGTGGTCGTCACAGGAGAGAGGCAAAAATTAAGAACAAGTAAATATGATATTTTCATTAGATCATGGCCTTACTTGATCGTGACGAGTTTTACTACATCCATTTCATTTGAAATTATGATCTTTAACACTATTTAAGAAACGGTTAGTTCAAAATACACCTTAAATAAAAACTAGATTTCATGTCTTATTGTAATACCCGATCATCTCAGTTAAATTTAATTGAGTTTAATCAAGTATGTTAAGTTATTCGATAAGATAATAATATACTATATTAAAAATAGAAATGTAATTTAGTCATTGAGAAATACTAAAAATGTGATTAGATATAATTTTTTATGAGATAGTGAAATCAATTATATATGTAACTAAAAAAACGTGGCGACTAGTTAAATTGCTACCACAACAAAAACTACTAAAAACTAGGGATGTCGTTAAGACTTGGATGATTTTAATCCCATCCACCGGAACAACAAAATTATATATTTATAGTATAAAAGTAAGATATCTCCACGTATACAAGATAAACTTGGGAGTGGAAAAAAAATAAAGGAGAAAGAGGTAAGAGTATACTATTGTGATAAGGAGAAGAACAGATAAGTCAGGAATAAAATAATTTTAAAAAAGAGTAAAACGTGGCTGAATAGTGAAATTGACACCAAGTAAAAATACACTAAAGTAAGGAAAGTAAGAAACGTG
Organism: Hypericum androsaemum; assembly: GCA_963995505.1. Taxonomy (NCBI): domain Eukaryota; kingdom Viridiplantae; phylum Streptophyta; class Magnoliopsida; order Malpighiales; family Hypericaceae; genus Hypericum; species Hypericum androsaemum. The sequence goes on along the minus strand of OZ023188.1, from coordinate 17,186,154 downwards.
GATGTCAAAAATAGTTGACACCAAAGCAAAGAGAAAATAGAGATTAAACTTGGAATAAAAGTGAAAAGTTGAAGTACAATGAAACGAGTACTTCATTGTTTTGGTCTCAACCGAAACATGCACTATAAAGAAATTGGAAGCTAACGGAGAAAATGATAAAGAAGAATGAACAGAAACGAAAAGGAAGAGAAAGTCACCACAGGTAAAAGAATAATTGGTCTCCATTATTGTAGTTACAGTATTAAATTCTACATCAAAAATAATAAGGAAGAACAAGTACAATTAATATTTTAGTATGAATATGATATATGAAGAGAAAGGTATGAAGTAGAGGATAATGAGTATGAGATTTAGTTAAGTTGGTAGAAATTGTATTAGACTCTCTTGGATCAGTTCATGTTCAAGAGAACCATGATTGGTATAAAATATACAGGAAGAAACTAAGGAGATAAAAGGAAAGAAATAAAAAGAATTGGAGAGAGTAAAAAAGGGACCAAATAAAATATAAGAAAGCAACATATATGAACTAAGAAGGTATACGTGTAAATATATAAGTAGGTATTGGTTTAGTTTGATCGAAAGAAAAAGATGACCATGAACGAGATGAAAAGAGAGGATTAAACGACTTATAAGTTAGATGAATTTCTTGGAAGTAATTAAACAAACAAGCAGACATTATTAATTAAGTTGGGAATTTGAATGTGAATCGAGCTACTAGTGAATAAGGAAATAATATACAATGGCTATAATTGTTATACATATTATTTGGATGAAGGATTAAATGATAATTTTAAAAGTTGAAACGGCAATAGTAAAATTAGAGCCATTAAAAAGATAATTAAATTAATGAGCCTTAAATAAAGTTTTTGTCAAATTAGTTGAAGTATTTTTATGTAACAGGTTTGGGATAGATATACGTGAAAGGTGGAGAATTTTGATGAATGACATTTGCGTATCAAAAGGTGTATGATCGATACAAATAGTCATCGAGCCAAAATTGGTAAACAAATAATATGTGACTCGTGCTTTCTTTAGCGCACTCTATTTATTTGTCATGATTTGAATATGGTAATGTGAGTGCATTTGTACATTTGTCATATGAGCATTTGTATGACATTATGATTTGTGAAAGTTTGTGTAATCTGGCCTAGCGGGGCACTGGATATGTTTGATATATTTTGGGAGTCTATGAATTTGTTATGATATGAAAGTCTGTTATATGGATGGCTCCGCTCTGTAATATGGACGTCTAGTAGGCAGAGATCTACCCGTGACCAACCGGGGATGTTGGCATATGTGCACATATACTGAGGATACAATGGATTCTGATATGATCTGTTTGGCCGGCGGGGTTGGTTTCTGATGGCGCCTTTGAGATATGGTATCCTCGTGTCGGAGTTGGAGTGACACTATCTAGATCTTGCTGAATGTTCGTCAGTTCTGCTATGTGATATTGGAATTATGTGTCATGTGTCAAATTGCGTGACGGTATGGAACGTTGCGTAGTTTGCTCATGTTTCTGTGACTTTGTGATTATATGCTATATTTGGTCATCTGGTAAGTATAATTTTTGAATAATGTACATCTCCGCATAATTCATTTGTCATATTAGTTATATGCATGTTTTAGGAATGTTTGTGCATTGAGTAGCTAAATAAATTGCGATGCATATCTTATTTGTTTACCGAGTGTTCCAAAACACTCATCCCCCCCTCTCACCAGTTTTGCAGGAACTCGTACACGAGTTGTATTGGTTCGAAGATCTATTATGATTGTACCAAGTCCACTCATTCTCCAGGACTTGCATCGAGGTCTCCAGTTTGTATTTTGCTCTTTCATCTAGAAGCTCCGTAGTCACAAGATTTGCTTTGATATTGGGAATATTTAATTATTAAGAGTATATTAATTTTATTTAATTGAACAAAGCTTGACAATTGGTTGTAAAATTTTGGTATTTAAAATGTAAGATAATATAAGTTTTAGTTATAAGTTTAATAGTTTAAGATTTATAAGAATTAGAATAAGTTTGAGGCTGGCTAGATCTTTGTGAGTGATTTAAGTAGTCAAAGTCTAGCGCCGGTCACCGACCACAGATTTGGGTCGTGACAGACATGGTATCAGAGCATGGTTTGAGCTTTAGGTTTATGCTCAAGTTTAAAGCTCTAGGTTAGAGCCTTGTTTGAATTATTAGGTGTCGAGTATCTTAAGTTGTGCTACGGAGCATAGGATTCCTAATATCTCTGTGTCTCTTCCATCTGTGTCATTTTCTCGTGCCGTAATTTTTTTTTTTTGTGTCAACGAATATTTATTTTTGTTTGAACATGATGGTATGATGAATATGAAAGTTGGGCAAATATATTTTGCTTGAGATGTGAGATGTTTGTGTTTGGCATTCTTATGTGAAAAACTTTTGTGATGCTTTCTTGTTATCACTAGGCATTCGCTCTACATTATGGTGAGAATTCTTATACCATTTGTATATGTTTTCTTTGAAGAGCCCATTTGAGTATATAAATATGAAAATCCTTCCTTGGGTGAGATTTTGATGAAGTGACTGATCACCACTTTGTCAAAATTATGTAGATACCCTTATATATTTGATTTCTTCCTATGTATTTTGGGCCATTGGTTTGAGTCTCACCAAATGTTTGAGTTATGTCTGTGTGAACTCTTCTAGATTGTTTATCTTTGCATTGAGAATCTGCTTTTGTGTTAAACATGTTTGAAAGACGGAAGTTATGAACATTATTATGTGGAAGGAGTATATATGAGAAATTAAGCCGCAAGTGTGCTTTGAAAAAAAAAGTTATGTTGGGAAAGTAAAATGTGATTATTATTTATGGATGAAAATATGAGATTAAGCTATATGGAATAATTTTTGAATATTTGAGGGAGCTAAGATTAAGTATGACATTTGGTTATTTATCTTGGTTTACATTATGGTTATGGATTTTGGCAAGGAGAACTTTTGATAAGATTATTTGCACAATAGGTATGGACAAGATAGTCCAACAACAAAAAGCATAAATGGTCAATAGTTTGACCAAACTACAAAGTTTACCTATTAGTTCGGTAAATAATTTAGGAAGCTTAAGAAAATCCGTATGGATTTGAATAAAACTTCTCTTTGTAATCAAATAATGAACTGATGCATCTAATCTAAGTCTTGAAAAATGTGAGGTACAATACTCACATAAAATCTATAAATCAGGTATCTTATAACTACAATAAGCATGCCAATATTAAGATGGTGTTGTGCAAGCTCTATAAGAGAGCGAGAAGTAAATGTTATTTGTAAAAGAAAAATTTGAGATACATTATTAACTAGACAGCGACTTAGAAAGAGAAATGAACGAAAATATTTGACAAGTGAAAATTTGATTTAAGTTAGCTCAAAGAAAGAAAAGTATATATGCAAAGTAAATTTGGGGTAAAAATATTAATTTTGTAATGAGTTGTGTGAAAGTTGATGAAATTATTTGGTTAGTGAAATATGAAACAAGGAAAGCCGAGAGCTTAAAAGAAAGTATGTTAAAGTAATTTCTTTGAGAAGTAGAGGATAAAGAAATTAAAGAATATGAGTACACATGGTTTGGAACCTATGTTAGATTTTGAAAAATTTTGAAATGTGAAGTGATAAGATATGAGTGACTTAATAGTCACAAAATTTGAATTAGTATGAAGAGAAGTTGCAATAGAATTTGGGTTCAAACTTCAGTTAAAAACCGGTATATGCTTTGATGGGAGTATTTGCAGATTTTACTCCATCATGTAAATTCCTAACATTTATGTGGTTATAAAAATATATATGTGTTGAATACCTACGAATTACTAAGATAAATATGTTAAGAACTAAAGAATCAAAGTGACAACTTCGGCACAAGGTACGATAGACTCATTGAAGTATGCTAGTAACTTTTAAAGATTAAAGATTTAAAAAAAAAGAAGAAGATCAAAATGAGAATAAGAATGAAGTGACATTTGTGAAGATTATGTGTATTTGGAGATTTGAAGTTTTGAGTAGCAATTTGGTGTAACTAATAGGATATAATTTGAATAAGTAAAAAGTATGTAGGTTATGAAAAACTCGAACAACGACAAGATTTAGCTTATGAAAGAAAATTATTGAGAAATTCTGGCGGATGATGAACTAGTTTAGATTTGGAAGATCGAGTAATATGATAACTCTTTAATGAAAAAAAGTGTTAACATTTGTACGACTATTAAATATAACTTTATTTGGAAAAAAAATTTTGAGCAAACTTGATGAATAAGGATTTTTATAGGTTCGAAAATACTTTGTGGCATTTTTATTTGATTATAAGAACGACACAAGGTCATGGTACCAATGGAAGATGCGGTAGTCAACATAACTTTTGAAACTTAGTGTATGCATTAAGATGTAGCGATATGATATTTGGTCAACTCACAAGACAAAATTTATAATAAGAATTATAATTCGAGTGCTCAAGCATATGAGAGATAAGTTATTAATTTTATGGAAATATTTGGTGTATATGGATAATTTAGAAGAGCACATGAAGATATTACAACTGACATTGTGAACTTCATGGAACTACAAATTATATGATAAGTTTATCATTGTGAAAGTATAGGTGATAAAGAAAAAGATTGTCAAGAGATAAGTAGGTGTGACGAAGCGTTTGTGGATTTGGAGTATTGGAACGTTATGAAAAATTTTGAGTTTTAGAGATGGTAAAGTGATACGGTTTGTTGTTGGAGAGGTTTAGAGGTTTAGTTTTTCAACAATCCAATAAATACATTCAACTTTAAGAATTAATGGATCAAATATATGTAAGATTTTGATATTTTTGGGCTGACTGAAAAAATGTTAGTAAAATTATAAAAATATGGTCCATGAATGATCTGAATAAGGGTTCGGTAGAACTACCAAAAGTATGGCAAAAAAAGAAGAGAAATTTAGTCAAAGAACCACAAGTATAACAAAAGATTTGAGGTATGGGAATAATAAAATTTAAGCATTACAAATAAGGAAGTATGAACCAAAGAATTGTAATGGGAAAAAATAGTACCTTTATGATTAAAACTTTGGGCAATGTCGGAAAGTATTAAATCTGTAACTTAAATGCATGACATGAAATTAAGAAAAATAAGCTTGAAATTTTAGAAGGTTCTATTTGAAAGAATTTGATCAGAGATCTTGATGCTAGAAATCATTTGGTATGATCAAGATGCAAATTTATTGTACCACTTTTGGATAGGGTTATGGTATTGTATGAAAGATTCAAAGAGTTGAGTAGAACTATTAAATACATGATCAAAAAAAATTAAGAGAAATTTATTGAAAGAATTATAAGTACCACAAAAGATTTGAGATCCATGGAGTTAACAAAGATAAAGAGGGTTACACATAAGTAAGTTTGTGTCTAAGAAAAATGATGAAAAGAGATAACAGAAGTTATGGCTAATTTCTTGGTTTGGAGTTAAGTAAAAGTTAAAATGCATATGATATAAAATTGAGACCAATAAGGCTAAACCTTATTGAGATTTTGCTTTAAAAAAATTTGACTAAAAATTTTGAGGTTAGAAACTGATTGGTATGATCGAGATATAAGTGTATCTTACCCTTTATATAAGGTTATAATCTTGTAAGGGAAATTAAAAAGAAATTAATTGAAAAATTAGTAGAATTAGAAGAACAATCCATGTGATAAATAAGTTGATGATAAGAAGTAAGTTATACTCTTGGACTTAAGTGGTTACAGTTCATTCGCAATAATGAACAAAAATACTAAAAGAATTTTAAGGATTAGAAACAATTCAAGTGAACTATGAATTCTAAGTTCGTAGAAGAAAGGATACAAGTATTAATGTAAGGACACACATGTCCAAAGATAGTACCTTTGAAAGATCACTGAAATTTTGAAGAAGTAAAAACTTTAAAACTAGATACATTGACCTATTTCAGAATTTTGAGCCAATTGAGATAGTGACATGTTGGTTGACTTTTGTCACAATAATTGTGACATTGTCACATTAAAATTACAGCTAGGCATCAGACAAATTTATATAACCCTACTTGTTGGAAGCAATAAATAGTTGAGATTAATTAAATTTGACATATTAAAAATGTCAAAAAGAATTTTGGATTAGAAATTTTGGAAGTGTCTGAATAGAGAACTTCTGATTTATAAATTTAAAATGAGAAAATTATTTACAAGCTAAGATGATAAGAGATACAACTTAAGTATGGCATCACTAGAATGACAAGTAAACATTGTTTAGGTAAATTTGGGGACCAAATTTTTATAAGGAGGGGAGAATGTAATACCCGATCATCTCAGTTAAATTTAATTGAGTTTAATCAAGTATGTTAAGTTATTTGATAAGATAATAATATACTATATTAAAAATAGAAATGTAATTTAGTCATTGAGAAATACTAAAAATGTGATTAGATATAATTTTTTATGAGATAGTGAAATCAATTATATATGTAACTAAAAAAAAACGTGGCGACTAGTTAAATTGCTACCACAACAAAAACTACTAAAAACTAGGGATGTCGTTAAGACTTGGATGATTTTAATCCCATCCACCGGAACAACAAAATTATATATTTATAGTATAAAAGTAAGATATCTCCACGTATACAAGATAAACTTGGGAGTGGAAAAAAAATAAAGGAGAAAGAGGTAAGAGTATACTATTGTGATAAGGAGAAGAACAGATAAGTCAGGAATAAAATAATTTTAAAAAAGAGTAAAACGTGGCTGAATAGTGAAATTGACACCAAGTAAAAATACACTAAAGTAAGGAAAGTAAGAAACGTGGATGTCAAAAATAGTTGACACCAAAGCAAAGAGAAAATAGAGATTAAACTTGGAATAAAAGTGAAAAGTTGAAGTACAATGAAACGAGTACTTCATTGTTTTGGTCTCAACCGAAACATGCACTATAAAGAAATTGGAAGCTAACGGAGAAAATGATAAAGAAGAATGAACAGAAACGAAAAGGAAGAGAAAGTCACCACAGGTAAAAGAATAATTGGTCTCCATTATTGTAGTTACAGTATTAAATTCTACATCAAAAATAATAAGGAAGAACAAGTACAATTAATATTTTAGTATGAATATGATATATGAAGAGAAAGGTATGAAGTAGAGGATAATGAGTATGAGATTTAGTTAAGTTGGTAGAAATTGTATTAGACTCTCTTGGATCAGTTCATGTTCAAGAGAACCATGATTGGTATAAAATATACAGGAAGAAACTAAGGAGATAAAAGGAAAGAAATAAAAAGAATTGGAGAGAGTAAAAAAGGGACCAAATAAAATATAAGAAAGCAACATATATGAACTAAGAAGGTATACGTGTAAATATATAAGTAGGTATTGGTTTAGTTTGATCGAAAGAAAAAGATGACCATGAACGAGATGAAAAGAGAGGATTAAACGACTTATAAGTTAGATGAATTTCTTGGAAGTAATTAAACAAACAAGCAGACATTATTAATTAAGTTGGGAATTTGAATGTGAATCGAGCTACTAGTGAATAAGGAAATAATATACAATGGCTATAATTGTTATACATATTATTTGGATGAAGGATTAAATGATAATTTTAAAAGTTGAAACGGCAATAGTAAAATTAGAGCCATTAAAAAGATAATTAAATTAATGAGCCTTAAATAAAGTTTTTGTCAAATTAGTTGAAGTATTTTTATGTAACAGGTTTGGGATAGATATACGTGAAAGGTGGAGAATTTTGATGAATGACATTTGCGTATCAAAAGGTGTATGATCGATACAAATAGTCATCGAGCCAAAATTGGTAAACAAATAATATGTGACTCGTGCTTTCTTTAGCGCACTCTATTTATTTGTCATGATTTGAATATGGTAATGTGAGTGCATTTGTACATTTGTCATATGAGCATTTGTATGACATTATGATTTGTGAAAGTTTGTGTAATCTGGCCCAGCGGGGCACTGAATATGTTTGATATATTTTGGGAGTCTATGAATTTGTTATGATATGAAAGTCTGTTATATGGATGGCTCCGCTCTGTAATATGGACGTCTAGTAGGCAGAGATCTACCCGTGACCAACCGGGGATGTTGGCATATGTGCACATATACTGAGGATACAATGGATTCTGATATGATCTGTTTGGCCGGCGGGGTTGGTTTCTGATGGCGCCTTTGAGATATGGTATCCTCGTGTCGGAGTTGGAGTGACACTATCTAGATCTTGCTGAATGTTCGTCAGTTCTGCTATGTGATATTGGAATTATGTGTCATGTGTCAAATTGCGTGACGGTATGGAACGTTGCGTAGTTTGCTCATGTTTCTGTGACTTTGTGATTATATGCTATATTTGGTCATCTGGTAAGTATAATTTTTGAATAATGTACATCTCCGCATAATTCATTTGTCATATTAGTTATATGCATGTTTTAGGAATGTTTGTGCATTGAGTAGCTAAATAAATTGCGATGCATATCTTATTTGTTTACTGAGTGTTCCAAAACACTCATCCCCCTTCTCACCAGTTTTGCAGGAACTCGTACACGAGTTGTATTGGTTCGAAGATCTATTATGATTGTACCAAGTCCACTCATTCTCCCGGACTTGCATCGAGGTCTCCAGTTTGTATTTTGCTCTTTCATCTAGAAGCTCCGTAGTCACAAGATTTGCTTTGATATTGGGAATATTTAATTATTAAGAGTATATTAATTTTATTTAATTGAACAAAGCTTGACAATTGGTTGTAAAATTTTGGTATTTAAAATGTAAGATAATATAAGTTTTAGTTATAAGTTTAATAGTTTAAGATTTATAAGAATTAGAATAAGTTTGAGGCTGGCTAGATCTTTGTGAGTGATTTAAGTAGTCAAAGTCTAGCGCCGGTCACCGACCACAGATTTGGGTCGTGACACTTATCATGCATACCACACCACAATCTTTCAAATACCAATCGCATGTAACTACAGTAATGGAGCTGCATTGACCACGTGTTGATTTAATTAGTTATTTTGTTAATTCCTTCAAGTGCCACGTGCACACGTTGTTAGTAGTGGGTGTCAGTTGAGAATTGCGTGGAGAAGTGGCTGTCACCTCCTTGCAACTACTCATGTATAAATAGCTGGCAGATTATGTTGTTAGGATATGCTATGATTATCCAATTATTCTCTCATATTCTCCCTACATTCTATCCCTCTATCTCTTTCTCTTTTTCTATTCTTATCCCCCTTCTGTCCTTCCTCATAATTCTTTTCTTGTTCAAGTGGTATCGTCACATCTGGTATCAGAGCCAGGTTACATGGCAACACGTTCCAAATCCACTGACGAAAGGCTTGAGAAACTCGAAACCACCCTCTCTGAATTCACTCAAGAATTCAGTGCACGCCTCCAAGAAGCATGGAACCGTATCGAGCAACACCACACCGACAGCAATCACAAGTTCGAGCTACTTCAACAGGACAGCAATCACAAGTTCGAATTAATCCACAAGGCTTTAACTTCACGCCCCTCTCATGACAAGGGCGAGGTTGACAAAGGTATATTAGGCACCCCGCCTAATGACCATACCGCAACGGCATCACCGGCTTCCACCACAATGGCATCAACGATGTGGAGGAGAATCGGAAGGTGAAACTAGCCCGCCTTCACCTTAATGAAGAGGGAGACACTTGGCTCTACAACGAGTTACTTCACAACCGCGACCTCACCTGGACTCAGTTCGTGGACGAGTTGTGTGAACGATTCGGGGATCAAGATGCTGGGAAGGTAATCAAAGAATTTAATCACCTGAAACAAACAGGTTCTATCAACGACTATGTTACTAAGTTTGAAGAATTGAAAGGCTTGGTGTTACGTGAAAACCCTATACTCACAGATAAATACTTCGTTTTCTATTTTATTGGGGGACTAACGGACACGCTTAGTTCTTTGGTACAAGCTCACGCCCCGACTACGATCCGAGAGGCAATCGCGAAAGCTCGATTGCACGAAGTTGCTCTGAAGTCGCAGTCTAGACACCAGACGACTCGTAGCCCATCCATGTACAACTCCAACTCAATAGCCAAGCCAACACGTGAAAGCTTTCCACCAAAGAAGGACCCGTCATGTTATAAGTGCGGCGACAAATGGTTCAAGGGACACACGTGCAAAGGCCGGTCAGCAGTTGGCATTAGCATCTTGGACGAATTACAAGAGGTGCATGAGGAGTTGGAGGCATCTCTCGGGCCAGAATTGATGAGTGAAGATAGCGGTGACGTGGTGGAAATTTCTATGCATGCCATCAACGGCAGTTTCGGCAGCGGAACCCTGAAATTAAAAGGAACTGTCCGAGGCCAGTGGCGTACGCAAAATTGACAAGCAATTTAACGCACAAACAAATAGTATAGTGTATAACTAAGGTTCTTGAACTGAGAGAGATAGAACATGAAAATTAAAACAATCAATCGTATGTAGCCAAATTGAAACAAGTTCGTAAAGTAAAGAATGATATGAGGTTGCAAGACAATAAGTAAACTAAGAAATGTAAATAGACAGTTTGTACTTTAATAAAATAAAGAGAGCACGATGCTTTTATGGACTACCTATCTATGTCAAGATTATGGTTATTTATGAAGTTCTAACTAGTACCCGGAGTGTTCTAATGCATCCTCCTAACGCTTTCGCTCATTAGGCCGATAAAACTAAGCTAGAATAGTTCACGAATACCAACTAACGCTTTCGCTCATTAATTAGATCGTGAACTAAGCTAAACTCAATTATAAAGTTAACTCCTCGTGGGTTATCCCTTAGTATCAAGATGTCTCATTAATACCTAAGAATATGTCAATTGATCCTTCCGTTGAATTTAATGCCTTTCGGTCCACTATCATCAACTAACATCATAATCTAAGTGATCAAGTTAGATTAAGCATTACGATCATCAATTGACAACTACTACGAAAGTTGATCAAACCATAACCCAACATAGATAAGTAATCATATAATTAAAGCATCGTACTCACAAGAAAAACTACTCACAAGTCATGTTCATACAAGAAGAAAACTTATACAAGAAAATGATAGAAAATAACATTAAAGAGAGAGAGAGAGAAAACTCAAGATGTGGTCAAGAGCTTCCTCAAGCATCCTTCTTCAAGCTTCCTTCTAGCATTCCTCCAATGGTACTCCTTCTTGGTATTCCTCACAACTCTCAATCTCCAACTATATTCTTCAAAAACTAGATATCTCAAAGAGAGCAATTCCCTCCTCTATTTATAGTGAATGAGATGAGAGCTTTTTCTCCACTCATCCATCAAAAGAGAAGGTGGATGGATGAATATTCTCTCTTTTGAGTTGGAAAGCCTTTCTTTTGATGGTGGAAAGCACTTTGGAGGTGGAAAGCTCCACTTTGGAGGTGGAAAGCTCTTCTTTCCAACAAGGAACACCAAGGAGAATTATTTATACAAGGCACTCAAGTTTCCAGCCATGTGAAAGAAAGAAAGGCAATCATGGTCCATAATGGTCCTTGAATTTTCGGCCAAATTCGTACAGATTGCTGGCAGAATTAATGCTCAACTTTGGACGTGATTTGTATCCCTTTTGGGCTTCGAATTTGAAGAAGCCCATTAGAGACAAATGTGTAGCCCAGGATATCTTCTTTCCGGAGCCACTGAGTTTGCCTTCATCGGTCTTCGGATGAGAAAGTTATCTGCATTTAAGTCACAAGAGGTCAAACTCGCCCACATCTTCGAGTGCCCGATCAAGCGTCAATCTTTTAGGCTACTCCGATAGACTTCAACACGAACCAATGGTGCACCAACATCCTCCCTCTCATCTCACAAGGGCTTCTAGCAATAAACATGAAAGAAACACAATAAAAATTAAGAGGTTACACGAAAACTAACATAATACGAAATAAGAGATATTAACATCAAATAACACGTAAACCTACTAGAAACGATAGGAATTCAATGCTAAAATAATGAATGTTTTCACACTCATCACACCCCCATACTTGAATCATTGCTTGTCCTCAAGCAAACTCAACCATGGAATACTAAACAACATCACAAGAGAAATCAAAACGTAATAAGGAAAAGACTTGGCATGATTAATTCAAAATTTAATTCCCCTCAAAATCTCAAACTTGAATCAAAAGACTACCCCACACCCTAGCTAGTACATCAACCCAAACACAAAGAGTAAGACCCGGTAGACGTCTCACCACTCGATGATTTAATCAAGTGTTATCACTATGTAAAAGACACTAGAAGGTTAACCACTCAGAGGTTCGGAAATTTTAGCTCACGATTTGTAAGTAGCCAACTTCCTATCTCTCGCATACGTGATCGATGTCTTTCAAAATATCCTACGTTCTACTCAACAGTGTCTCAAAGTCGTGTGGTTGCTCGTGAACCGGGGGCTTTCAATCGGGTTGTAATGGGGCTAAGGTATTGGTGAGATAATATATATGGATAGTAGTTAAACCACCCAATCCGAGGACTTGTTGCTAAAGCATTCTAGTCTCTCGTCTATTCCACACATCCTCACCATAAATAATTAAAGCACACTCTCAAAATACACCCATTTCCTAAGACCGTAGCACGAGTTATGCCAATTATTAATGCCTTATTCAACATTCACTTTTTCTTTCTTTTCTTTTCTTTTCTTTTTTTTTCTTTTCATCTTTTTTTTTTCTTTTCCTTTTCTTTCTTTCTACAAACACAAACTTGGCATTTTCTAGGCAAGAACTCGGCTTCTTTGTATAGCCTCTCAATTACCCAAATTCCCAATGAATTAACCCATAAGAACACTAAGCTACCAACTAAACCCAATATATATCATTTCCCAAAAAGTGTAAACTTATGCGTCCTCGGATCGGATGACCAAAGGTTGGGAGGATGGTGGATGTAAGGCTTAAAGTTGGTATACATATAGTATGATCAATGAATGGCTCGGCTCAATGGGTTAAAGCAATGGATATAAAGGTTCTTGGCTCTAAAGCTCTAGGCTCAATTTCAAAGGATTAGCCCCCGTCATTCACTAACGCCACACAACCAAGACCATGTCAAGTACTAGTAGGATACCTCGATCAACCGAACTCATGTAGGCACCTCATGAATAAATGAAGACGGTTGTCTCCTCCTTCGGCTCAAAGTTCCTCACAAGGACACTCATCAACCCTCTAGTCTAATCTACAAAGTGAGACTACGAGTCTAAACAACCGAGGGTGAAGTTTCTACAAGTTCTTAGGCCTTGTGCTCGAGTCCATTTCCTAACTAGGTGTGTGGTAAGCTTCGAACACAAGTTAAAGAATTTTGAAGGGGGTCAAATTTTTGAAAATTCATGCCAAATCATTGCCTAAACAAGACAACTAGACCTAAACACACAAAAGATTCCTAATTGGAACCACACACCCCCACACTTAAATGACACATTGTCCTCAATGTGGGGGCAACACACAAAACAAAACATCACATTAAATAACACAAATGAAAAAAAAATGAACAGTAAAAGAAAGAGAAGTGGACTGCTCCCTGAGGCTAAGGTGCGGATGGAGGGAGCAAAGTTTGCACTTCTCGAGCGCGCTCCATCTTGCTCCCTAGGTATAGCTTGCACCGATGGCCATTGACTTTGAATGTTTGGCCCTCCAGATTCTTCACTTCAATGGCTCCATGAGGGGCAGCATTGACAATCTCGAATGGTCCACTCCATCTTGATTTTAATTTTCTGGGGAACAGCTTCAAGCGCGAATTATAGAGGAGTACTTGTTGACCAACCCGAAAGTCCTTGGCTCCAATACGAGCGTCGTGCCTCTTTTTGGTGGTGTCTTTGTAGAGCCGTGCACTTTCAAAGGCACTTGAGCAGAGTTCCTCGAGTTCTTGGAGTTGCAGCACCCGCCGTTCTCCCGCGAGCTTATAGTCGTAGTTCAATGTCTTGATTGCCCAAAATGCTCGGTGTTCAAGCTCCACTGGGAGGTGACACGCCTTGCCGTAGACCAGGCGATATGGTGTTGTGCCTATAGGGGTTTTGAAAGCAGTGCGGTAAGCCCATAACGCATCATCAAGCTTACCCGACCAATCTTTCCGTGCTGAGCTCACTGTCTTTTCTAGAATTTTCTTCAGCTCCCTATTATATACTTCAACTTGACCACTGGTTTGAGGATGATAAGGTGTGGCAACCTTATGAGTGACTCCATAGCGCCGGAGAAGCGTGGTAAAAGGTTGGTTGCAGAAGTGTGAACCACCATCACTAATGATTGCACGAGGAACACCGAATCGGGCGAAGAGCTGCTTGAGGAATCGTAAGACCACCTTGGCATCGTTTGTTGGAGTAGCCCATGCCTCTACCCATTTGGAGACATAGTCGACTCCGACAATGATGTACTTGTTGCTTTTAGAGGGAGGGAAAGGACCCATGAAGTCGATCCCCCACACATCAAAAAGCTCAACCTCTAGAATACCAGACTGGGGCATTTCATCTCGTCGAGAAATATTACCTGTTCGTTGACAACGATCACAATGCTCAGTGAATGCTCTTGCATCTTTGAAAATTGTAGGCCAATAGAAACCACACTCAAGAACTCGTGAAGCTGTTCTTGATGCTCCGAAGTGTCCAGCGTAAACTGATCCATGACACTCTTGGAGAATAGATGGTATTTCCTCATCTGGAATACATCGTCGTAGAAGGCCATCCACACATCTCCTGAATAGATATGGCTCATCCCACACATAGAAACGCACATCACTGAGGAACTTCTTTCTCTGAGGGTAGCTCAAGTCTTCGGGCATGACTTCACTCACCAAATAGTTGGCAAAATCTGCGTACCAAGGAGGCGCCACTGCTTGGACATAGAACAAAGCTTCATCTGGGAAGTATTCAAGAATCCTTCCTTCCTTTTCCATTCCATCATTGTACTCCAAGCGGGACAAGTGATCTGTGACCACGTTCTCCGTGCCCTTCTTATCCTTAATCACTAGATCGAATTCCTGTAAAAGTAAAATCCAACGGATAAGTCGGGGTTTTGCATCTTGTTTAGCAAAGAGGTACCTCAAGGCTGTGTGGTCGGTGTAGATGATGACTTTAGAGCCTAACAAGTAAGGCCTGAATTTATCGCAAGCATACACCACCGCAAGTAGCTCCTTTTCCGTGGTGGTGTAGTTAAGTTGTGCTCCAGCGAGAACACGACTTGCATAATAGATGACATGCAGTCGCCCTTCCTTTCGTTGTCCGAGGACACAACCCAAGACATCATTGCTTGCATCGCACATAAGCTCAAATGGGAGGTCCCACGATGGTGAAGTAATAATTGGAGCGGTGACCAATGCTTCTTGGAGTGTCCTGAAAGCACTTAGACAAGAATCATCAAACTCAAAGGTGACATCCTTATTCAAGAGGTTAGTCAAGGGTTTTGCAATAGAAGAGAATTTCTTTATAAAGCGTCGATAAAACCCTGCATGTCCTAGGAATGCGCGGATGCCCTTTACTGTCGTCGGTGGTTGCATTTTTTCGATCGCCTCGGTCTTGGCACGATCAACTTCAATTCCAGCCTTTGAGATCTTGTGACCCAATACTATGCCTTCTTCCACCATAAAATGACATTTTTCCCAATTAAGCACGAGCTTCTTCTCTTCGCATCTCTTGAGTACTCTATCCAAGTTGTGGAGGCAACATTCAAACGAATCTCCAAAGACAGAGAAATCATCCATGAAAACCTCCATGATGTCTTCATTCATCCCCCAAAAGATTGCCATCATGCAACGTTGAAAAGTGGCGGGAGCATTGCACAGACCAAAAGGCATTCTCCTGTATGCAAAAGTGCCAAAAGGACAAGTGAAAGTAGTCTTATCTTGGTCTCCAGGATAGATGAGTACCTGATTATACCCGCAATAACCATCTAGGAAGCAGTAGTAGGCATGTCCAGCAATACGCTCCAACATTTGATCAATAAAGGGAAGAGGAAAGTGATCCTTCCGAGTAGCGGCATTGAGTTTTCTGTAGTCGATGCATACACGCCACCCAGTAACTACTCTTGTTGAGATGAGTTCCCCTTCCTCATTAGTTTGCACCGTCATACCTCCTTTCTTGGGCACACATTGGACAGGGCTCACCCATTCGCTATCTGAAATAGGATAAATAATTCCAGCATCGAGAAGTTTGATTACCTCTTTTTTCACAACCTCTCTCATGTTTGGATTTAGTCTTCGTTGACGATCGGCCCTGGGCTTTGACCCTTCCTCCATGTTGATGCGGTGCATCACAATGTCAGAGCTAATTCCATGGATATCAGAAATTTGCCATCCTATGGCCTTGATTCTTTTGTTCACCAGTGTAAGAACTTGCTCTTCTTGCTCCGGAGTAAGCTTGTTGGAGATAATTATTGGCAGCCTTCCTCCTTCTCTTAAGAAAGCATATCGCAAGTGAGGAGGTAACTCTTTCAGCTCCACAGCGGGGGCTTTAACAGTGGATGGTAGCGTAGGAGCCCCCTTGTAAAATGCTAGCTCTAATTTTTCCTCCTCTTTGTCTACTTCTTCATTTTCTTCGGCCTCTTCAACTTCGTGCACTTGTTCAAGGGTTTCTGCCTCTTCTTCCTCTGTCAAAGACCAGCTCCACTGTTCTTCAGAATAAAGCATTTCATCAGGCATCGTGTCGATGCGTAAGCAATCTTCATCATCGCGGTGGTGCTGCATTGCTTTGGCCATTTGGTACTCTATTGTTTCTTCCCCAACACGTAGAGTTAGCTTCCCTCCATTGACATCGATTAAAGCACGGCTGGTGTTGAGGAATGGCCTTCCTAGGAGAAGAGGACAATTCTTGTCTGGGTCGAAGTCCAAGACTACAAAATCTGCTGGAACATAGAATTGCTCGAATTTGACTAGCACATCCTCCGCAATTCCATATGGTCTCTTGACAGTCTGGTCTGCTAGCTGAAGACGCATCTCTGTTGGCTTAAGGTCTCCAAGTCCTAGTTGCCTGAAGATAGTTAACGGCATGAGGTTAATGCTGGCACCAAGATCACACAAGCACTTAGGAAATTCAACATCACCAATAAAACAAGGGATAGTAAAACTCCCTGGATCCTTAAGCTTAGCCGGCAAATCCTTGGAGATGAGTGAGCTGCAATTGACGGTTAGAGATATCGTTTCTTATTTGTCCCACTTCTTCTTATTAGTGAGGAGTCCTTTGAGGAATTTGGCATAATGCGGCATTTGATCAAGCATCTCCAAGAAAGAGACATTTATCTGAATACCCTTCATCTTTTCAATAAAACCAATGAATCTTTTATCTTCCATTGGTTTCTTCTTGAGTCGTTGAGGAAATGGTGGAGGTGGAATTCTTGGTGGTGGAGGAACATAAAATTCCTCTTCTTCAATGGGCTGAACTAGCTCTTCTTCCTTCTCTTTCTCCTTCACTTTCTCCTTCTCTTTGGATGTCGTAGAGGCTCCTTCGATCTCCTTGCCACTTCTCAGAGTAACAGCTTTGACATCTCCTCTTGGGTTAGCCTCTGTGTTGCTTGGTAGTGAACCTATCGGTCGTCGAGTATTTGCTGCAGCTAAGTTTCCAAGTTCAATTTCCATCTTTTTGAGTTGTGTTGCCTGCCCTTTGAGGAATGTCTCAATCTCCTGCTGTCGAACTTCACAACGATCCATGCGCTGCACAGTTATGGATTGTTGCTGAATAGACTGCTGGACTACTCCAACTAGCTGGTCGATCTTTGCGAAGACATTGACTTGGTCGCCCACCAACTGGTCGATCTTATCTCCCATTATTTTGACTTGATCTCCCACATATGGTTTTCTAGGCTCTTGCTGAGTGCCAGTGTTGTATGGCTGCCTTCCAAATCAAGAGAAATTTGGTTGACTTTGGTTGGAGTAACCTAACCCTCCTGGTTGCCTATCAGCGACAGCTTGAATTTCTTCCAATACTGGACAGTCGTTGGTGGGATGCTTTTCTTTGCAAAGTTCACAAACATCTTGCACTGCAGCTATCTTTTCCTTGCTTTTAGCCAGGTCTTCAAATCTTCTGGTAAGGGCCTCAAGCCTAGCTTCGAGCTTGGTGTTGCTATCCACTTCCAGTATCCCTCGGGTTGCTCCTCTGTGTGGTATTCTGGCACGCTCCTTTGGCCACATGCCATTGACTTCTGCCATCTCCTCCATCAAACGAGTGGCTTCGTCAGCAGTATTTCTTAAGAACACCCCTTGAGATGAGGCATCAATATGATCACGAGATGGGCCATCTAACCCATTGTAGAAGATCTTTATGAGGTTCTCCTGTGATATGCCATGTTGAGGGAAAGCTCCTTGGAGATCTGTGAATCTCTCCCAAGCTTCATAGATGCTCTCCCCATCTCTTTGGACAAAGGTGTTGATTTCTTGCAAGAGTTTGGCCGACTTGGCCATGGAGAAGAACTTTCGCAGGAAAGCATGGGCCAAGTCTGTCCAACTCCTTATTGTCTCTCCTTTCAACTTGTTGTACCATACACGAGCTCGATCCTTCAGAGAGAAGTGAAAGAGACGTAGCTTCAAGACGTCATCATCTATTCCGTGAAACTTCATGATATTGCATATATCCTCGAATTGAGAAAGATGGTCTTGAGGATCTTCACTCGGTAATCCATAAAACTGGACAGAATTTTGCAGTAATCCCACAATGGCTGCTGGGATCTGGAATGAGTGGGCTCCTATCGGTGGTTGTTGCAACCCATTAGGATTCCCATTCCATGTAGGAACGGATGATTCCAGTAGGGTCCTTCTTCGTGGCGCACCTGCAAGGGCTTGGGTTGCTTCCAAAGTAGCGTCATAAAGAGCTTGGGTCGCCTCGTCATTATCATCCTGATTTTGTGCCATGGATCTGGATTGGTCTCTCCTTTCACGCCTAATTCTCCTTTCGAGTATATTGATGTCAATCTTAGGTAAGGCGTTTGTGTCAGGGTCAAGTCCTGCACTTCGGGTTCTTGGCATGCACTAAAGAGACTCGCAAAAGCGAGTGCACAAAATCAGCAAATATGCTGTACACAAAACCAATTACTTTTGGTTTTATGTCCTAAAATCTCAGTTCCGTGTCGACGGCGCCAATTTGGCGTACGCAAAATTGACAAGCAATTTAACGCACAAACAAATAGTATAGTGTATAAGTAAGGTTCTTGAACTGAGAGAGATAGAACATGAAAATTAAAACAATCAATCGTATGTAGCCAAATTGAAACAAGTTCGTAAAGTAAAGAATGATATGAGGTTGCAAGACAATAAGTAAACTAAGAAATGTAAATAGACAGTTTGTACTTTAATAAAATAAAGAGAGCACGATGCTTTTATGGACTACCTATCTATGTCAAGATCATGGTTATTTATGAAGTTCTAACTAGTACCCGGAGTGTTCTAATGCATCCTCCTAACGCTTTCGCTCATTAGGCCGATAAAACTAAGCTAGAATAGTTCACGAATACCAACTAACGCTTTCGCTCATTAATTAGATCGTGAACTAAGCTAAACTCAATTATAAAGTTAACTCCTCGTGGGTTATCCCTTAGTATCAAGATGTCTCATTAATACCTAAGAATATGTCAATTGATCCTTCCGTTGAATTTAATGTCTTTCGGTCCACTATCATCAACTAACATCATAATCTAAGTGATCAAGTTAGATTAAGCATTACGATCATCAATTGACAACTACTACGAAAGTTGATCAAACCATAACCCAACATAGATAAGTAATCACATAATTAAAGCATCGTACTCACAAGAAAAACTACTCACAAGTCATGTTCATACAAGAAGAAAACTTATACAAGAAAATGATAGAAAATAACATTAAAGAGAGAGAGAGAGAAAACTCAAGATGTGGTCAAGAGCTTCCTCAAGCATCCTTCTTCAAGCTTCCTTCTAGCATTCCTCCAATGGTACTCCTTCTTGGTATTCCTCACAACTCTCAATCTCCAACTATATTCTTCAAAAACTAGATATCTCAAAGAGAGCAATTCCCTCCTCTATTTATAGTGAATGAGATGAGAGCTTTTTCTCCACTCATCCATCAAAAGAGAAGGTGGATGGATGAATATTCTCTCTTTTGAGTTGGAAAGCCTTTCTTTTGATGGTGGAAAGCACTTTGGAGGTGGAAAGCTCCACTTTGGAGGTGGAAAGCTCTTCTTTCCAACAAGGAACACCAAAGAGAATTATTTATACAAGGCACTCAAGTTTCCAGCCATGTGAAAGAAAGAAAGGCAATCATGGTCCATAATGGTCCTTGAATTTTCGGCCAAATTCGTACAGATTGCTGGCAGAATTAATGCTCAACTTTGGACGTGATTTTTATCCCTTTTGGGCTTCGAATTTGAAGAAGCCCATTAGAGACAAATGTGTAGCCCAGGATGTCTTCTTTCCGGAGCCACTGAGTTTTCCTTCATCGGTCTTCGGATGAGAAAGTTATCTGCATTTAAGTCACAAGAGGTCAAACTCGCCCACATCTTCGAGTGCCCGATCAAGCGTCAATCTTTTAGGCTACTCCGATAGACTTCAACACGAACCAATGGTGCACCAACATCCTCCCTCTCATCTCACAAGGGCTTCTAGCAATAAACATGAAAGAAACACAATAAAAATTAAGAGGTTACACGAAAACTAACATAATACGAAATAAGAGATATTAACATCAAATAACACGTAAACCTACTAGAAACGATAGGAATTCAATGCTAAAATAATGAATGTTTTCACACTCATCAGCCAGCCGGTGCTAATTCTATTGGACACAGGGAGTACGGCAACCTTCATCAACTCAAATTTAGTTCGTGACTTGCAGCTGGACGAGTTGGAGGCCCCCGGGATGACTATCGCACTCGCTGGTGGGTCCAAAGTGCCGTGTTCAAAGATATGCCCTAACCTGGATTGGGAAATGTGTGGTAGCCATTTTCGTTGCGATTTTCGCATATTAGATCTCGGTACATATGATATCGTGCTTGGTACTGACTGGATGCAGGAAGTCAACCCAATCACTTTTGATTTTGTGAGAGCACAGGCCACGATAAAGAACAAGGGGCGAGAAATTGTATTGAGAGGCCACCGAGGCGGGAACGCAAAGCAACATGCTGAGCTAAGCTGCTTGCTCGAAGACCAACCTGTCAAGCCTTTAGACATGGAGCAGCGGGCCGGTGCGGTATGGATCTTTTGGGGAAAATTAACACCCGACAAAACACCACTGGGAGCAGCGTATGTCCTAGAAGTTGGAGAAGTGGGCAACAAGGAGTTCTCATCTGCTTTTTGTGAGCAGCTGCGGGCCTTGATTTATGACTTTGCTGATTTGTTCGAGGAGCCAAAAATGCTGCCACCAAAGCGTTCTCATGACCACGGAATCACCTTAATCCCGGGGTCAATGGCGGTATCAGTTCGTCCCTACAGGTACCCGTACTTCCAGAAGACCGAGATCGAAAACCAAGTACGACAACTCTTAGATGCGGGATTCATTCGGCCAAGTCAAAGTCCCTTTGCCTCTCCAGTCCTCCTCGTCAAGAAAAAAGATGGAAGTTGGAGGATGTGCATCGACTACCGCCAACTTAACAGCCGCACGGTGAAAAACAAGTTTCCGATTCCTATTATCGGTGACTTGCTTGATGAGTTATATGGCGCCAAGGTGTTTTCGAAGCTGGACCTCCGTGCAGGGTATCACCAAATTAGAATGAAGCCCGACGACATCACAAAGACTGCCTTTCGAACACACCACGGACATTACGAGTTCAGGGTGTTACCGTTCGGGCTTACCAATGCACCAGCCACTTTCCAATCATTGATGAACCAGGTGTTGTCGCCTTACTTGAGACAATTTGTGCTAGTCTTTTTTGATGATATCCTTATTTATAGTAAAGACGAGCACTCACACATCCAGCATCTCACCTTAGTTTTGAACTTACTGAGAAAGGAGCTATTTTTTCTCAAGTTAACTAAGTGTGAGTTTGGTGTTGCAAGAATAGACTACCTTTGACATGTTATTTCAGCCGATGGGGTCAGTACCGATCCAAAGAAGGTTGACTCAATGATGACATGGCCCACCCCACAAACGGTCCGTGAGTTGCGCGGTTTTCTTGGCCTCACGGGATACTACATCAAGTTCATCCGCGACTATGGCACTGTAGCTCAACCCTTGACCAAGCTGTTAAAGAAAGATGGATTTCGATGGTCTCAAGAGGCGGATGTAGCTTTTGCCAAGCTCAAGGTGCTCTTGTCCGAAGCACCGATACTTGCTTACCCTAACTTCTCTTGTCATTTTGTCTTAGAGACAGATGCATCGGATAAGGGCATTGGAGCCGTCCTCACACAAGATGGTCGACCCATAGCGTATATGAGCGAAGCACTCGGCCCTCGCAACGTCGGGCTAGCGGTGTATGACAAAGAGTTGCTAGCAGTCTTATCCGCCGTGACTCGTTGGAGGCATTACCTCGAGGGAGCACCATTCGTCATCAAGACGGATCACCAAAGTCTACGGTTCTTGCTAGACCAAAAGGTTCATAGTAATCTCCAACGAAAGGGTGTTTCAAGGCTGATGGGTCTCGACTTCACGATCGAGTATCGACGAGGCTTTGAAAATAAGGCGGCGGATGCACTTTCTCGCCTTCCTGGTGACAAATCCACTGCCTCTCCTCAAGCGGAATTGGGGGCAATTTCCTCCTTGGTTCCCGGGTGGAAAATGACGCTAGAAGAAAGCTACCAAAACGATGACAAAACTCAACAATTAATGGCTGAATTGGTTGTTGCACCCGACAACCACCCTTGTTACAAATTTCAGCAGGGAGTGTTACGCTATAAGGGGCGACTCTATGTGGGCAGTCAAGGGAAACTACGACATGAAATACTATGTCAACTACACGAGTCTGCAATTGGTGGCCATTCTGGACGCCTGGTAACGTACAAAAAAGTTAAAAAGTATTTCTATTGGCCAGGTCTTAAGGCAGACGTTACTACTTTTGTGGCTTCTTGTGACACTTGCCAGAGATGTAAGTCAGAGCACGTAGCGACCCCGGGCCTCCTACAACCCTTGTCAATTCCGGAGGGCATTTGGCGGGATATATCTATGGATTTTGTGGAGGGCCTTCCGAAATCAAGCGGAAAGGATGTGATATTGGTTGTCGTGGACCGTTTCTCTAAATACGGCCACTTCATACCACTCTCGCACCCGTACACAGCATTGCAAGTGGCGCACTCATTGCTTGATCATGTTTTCAAGTTACACGGGCTGCCGGAGATGATTGTTTCTGATCGCGACAAGATATTTACAAGCAATGTGTGGCGGGAGCTGTTCCGGGCATTCAATACTACCCTACACCTCAGTTCGGCCTATCACCCTCAATCCGACGGCCAAACGGAGAGGTTAAATCAGTGTCTTGAACACTATTTATGTGTTATGTGCTTCCAACGGCCCACAAATTGGGTTAAGTGGCTGTCATTGGCGGAGTTGTGGTACAACGGCTCTTATCATTCGGCAATCAAGAAGTCTCCCTTCGAGGTGCTCTATGGATATGCTCCTCCTACAATTCCGGGATTGCGTGATGAGCAACCTTCGGTAGCTACTGTCGCTGAATTTACGACCCGTCATGCCCAAATGGTGCGCCTCCTCAAGGACTCCCTCAACCAGGCCCAAAATCGGATGAAAATGCAAGCCGACAAGAGGCGAAGTGAACGTGAACTTATGGTTGGTGATCAAGTTTTCTTGAAGCTACAGCCATATAAACAGTCCTCCTTGGCTGTACGAACCAATATCAAGCTGGCCGCCAAGTATTTCGGCCCCTACCGTGTGCTGGCACTAGTGGGAACCGTGGCGTACAAGTTGGAGTTGCCCTCGACATGCTCCATTCACCCGGTCTTCCACATATCCTTGCTGAAGAAGAGGATTGGGGCTGATGACGTGGTAGTGAGCACTCCACCACTCACCACCGAGGAAGGTCAGTTAAAATCCGAACCAGAAACTATACTCGATCGTCGTTTAATCAAGCGAGGCAACAAAGCAATCGGTCAAGTTCTTGTCAAGTGGGCTAATTTGCATGACGATGATGCCACTTGGGAGGACTATCACGTGTTGAAGTCGCAGTTTCCAGCTGTGGTGGCCTTAAACACATGAATTCTTGGGACAAGAATTCTTTGAAGGGGAGCCGAATGTCACTACAGTAATGGAGCTGCATTGACCACGTGTTGATTTAATTAGTTATTTTGTTAATTCCTTCAAGTGCCACGTGCACACGTTGTTAGTAGTGGGTGTCAGTTGAGAATTGCGGGAGAAGTGACTGTCACCTCCTTGCAACTACTCATGTATAAATAGCTGGCAGATTATGTTGTTAGGATATGCTATGATTATCCAATTATTCTCTCATATTCTCCCTACATTCTATCCCTCTATCTCTTTCTCTTTTTCTATTCTTATCCCCCTTCTGTCCTTCCTCATAATTCTTTTCTTGTTCAAGTCGTCGCACTAAAATCCGAGCGTATAATTACTAATTTCGGTGGCATTTGACCTGATATGGAAACACACCCAAGCCATATTTATTCAGTGGTGTATCATATCAATCGTAAATACACAATCAAAATTCATTTTATACTCGCAGCATTATGTCCGAATGACTTGTATTTTCAAGTCTCGACCAAACAAATATATCATGCCCATGTATATATTACGATCATGCGATAGTATCACACATCTTAACGAACCAATCTTGACATTAACTGATTAAATAACACTTTAAGATTGTTGTAGTAAAGTGGGGATAGAACCTGACTTTGTGTGTCGATAAATTCGATGATGCACTGGAAATTTTCGAGCAAACCTTGTCTTCCAAATCTTGTTGTCAAGTCTTCATTATTCAACTGTGCTTTCACCAACACGGATTTCATTGTAGAAGTTCAATACTTTTAAAATTTTTGTATATTATATGGATAATGGAGTATAAAGAAAGTATAGGCTAGGCCCACCGAAAAATAATATTTTCTTTAAATGTATTGATTCCTCCCACTATGGTGTAAATGGTTCTCAAGGAATCAACCTTTAAAATTTTTGTAGAAGTTCAATACCTTTAAAATTTTTGTATATTATATGGATAATGGAGTATAAAGAAAGTATAGGCTAGGCCCACCGAAAAATAATATTTTCTTTAAATGTATTGATTCCTCCCACTATGGTGTAAATGGTTCTAAAGGAATCAACCTTTCAGGATACAAAGCCTATGTTTCTCAAAAATTTGGAGTTACACTCTCACGAATTTCTTGAAGCAAGAATCGCAAGTTTTTGACTCGAAAAAGAAAGATGAAATTCTAAGGAGGGAAGACTCGAAATCTGCATGATTCTGCCTCTGGAACTCGTCTGAGTATTTATAGATACTCGAAAGTTATTCTTTAAGGGTGGCAAAGTGTGTCATTTCACCGAAGGGCTGCAACTCACGAAGAGGCACCTAATAGACTAGAGAAAAAAATGTAATTGATTATTTAAATATATACAACACTCAGATACCACATATCACTGTATTGCATTTGATATGTTATCTGATATCTTTGGTACGTTAACAATAATGTAACCTTATTTGATGGGATCTTTTATGGTGAATGATACTTTATTTATTAAAAAATAAAAAAAATCTGATATATCTTACTTCCATGGGTAAAAAACTAAAGGTTTATCGTAACAATAGATAGTCAAACGTTTTTCCGCAATTAATGAAGCTTAGATAATAGGATAAGAAAATTGAATGGCTAATTGTCTGGGGCTAAATTATAGATTGTCTTTCATTATAAAGTCTTGGTCCGATTACTTTTTTTTTTAATCAAAAGTTCCTTCCCTTACAAAATATGCAGACATTATTTGGCTGCGAGTTATTGAATGCATGCATAACATAGCCTTTACTTTTACTGAAAGGAGTATCAATACATAACCTTGGTACCAAATAGTCCGAGCCAGATCGGGTGTAGGGATCGCAAAACTATACTTCTTCGGTCGGATCTTATCTGTACGCCGTAATTATAAGGTATATTGATTTTAACTGGGTATAAAATAACGTACGAGTATGAGTCCATGTTTAAATGTATGTTTATAAGATAAGGTATGAATCTTAAAATACATATCCTACCCTTACATTTTTATTGACCCGACTATATTTAGACCATAATTAGACTCTTTTGTTGATAATATTAATAGAAATATATATAATTAGAACATCAAAGAAAAAGTAGTACATGATAAACCTTGTACCGGGAACAACTCAAAAAATATCGTGAATGTCAATTTTTTTACATTTTTATTTGTTGATATACTTAAAACTTACAAAGAAGAATCTTATACCATTACAAAATTTGATCTTTCTTAAATTTTTTATTGAATGTTCCACTTCCCTATATAAACATGCATTAAGAATTTGTAGGGTAGATGATAGGGTATATGTCCAACCCAAAAACTAGCAATACTTTACACATAGCATCCTTGTTCGGGTGGCAAAGAGAGGAAAAGAGAAAATTTAGCTATGTTAATTACTGTGCGGATTATCGGATATTGAAAAAAGTTTCTTCTAATTTAATATATAAAAAATCTCGTGTTCGAGTCTTAGAAATTAGAAATGCTAAAATTTAGCAAAGCGAAATTTTCTACTGTTTGAGGAAAGTTAAATTAGTACTTCATTAAGTTAGATATAAGAAAATCATACAAGAGGAACTCTCCAAGTTCCTTTGGAGGATTACAAACTATATCCTCCAAATCAAAAGGGAGATTAATTGCCAATCAGCAACGGCATTAGCTCTCCTAGGGATGTATATTAGCTTACAGCAAATTAAAATGATTAAGTTGGATTTTACGTGCTTGGAGCTCAAGATTCCAATCAAGATCCGTGGAATCATTGGAGAGGAAGTTCACCGACATCTGAAAATCTGATTCGATTAAAGATTTAGTGAGATGGTGGTGTTGTTTTACTAAGGTAATAGCTCTCTAATTTCAAATGCTGTCGACTTGAGCAAGTATACGGTTATACCATTTTTTTTAAGACAATCAGAACCTAACCTACTTAATAAAAAAGACCAGAACCTTGTGGACTGAGATCACATCAAAGGTGCACTGATTATTCCTTGTGAACGAAACAAAAATCTAACTGCAGCAACTCACGCACAGGTCAAGCACCTTATTGCTTGGATAAATGGGATCAAACAATCATGGGCAAGAGATTCATTAAGAACCATGACACAATAAACCGCGAATGGTGGTAAAAAATTCGAATTTTCTTAATATCTAATATCATAATTGAAATAGATAATGTTAAATAGGCCGTCGTTAAACTTTTCTTTTTTTGAGAAGTGTCGTTAAACTAGTTTGGGATGGATCAAAAACATACTTTTGTGTTTCTTTTGAAATAAAAAGAAGCCTATTTAGATGGTTCTTTTTGTTGCAGCAATGTACCGTCTCTTCCACGAGCTCCTGCATTTGATTCTTCTTTTTCCTTGCAGTTTTTTCGACTTATATTGACCATCCGAAAAATCTAAAATACGGCTTCTCTTATCACTTGTACCCAACTCAAAATAATTTATTCTATCATTTACAAAAATCTGTCACTATACGAACAACCGGAAAATTAAAAGTTGAAACATCACAGCTCAATACTCTAACTCTTGTTCGGATTCTGGGTCACATCCACTGCAATTTTTTCCTGAGGTGCCCAATAGAATTCCACTGGAATGCAGATCTAATACTGTAGTTAAATATCCATTAACCCATAGTTTCCTAGGTTACGACTCAAGAGCCGGGATTTTGTTTCCTATCCCGGGAGAGGAAAGTACTACTATATGGGGTTTCGGGTTGGAGCAACGGTCATCCATTTTATGAGATGGTCGTAGATAAGTTAATTGATTGGAGATTTTATTTTATGTGTATCTTAGTATCTTGCTCTCCAAGGGAAACCTAGCTAGCATATAAAGAGTGTGAAACATATAGCATATTCTTTCCATTAATTTGTTAGAGGAATGTTACGTCCAGATTGCGCTTTTGTCACGCATAAAGATGCTTCATCCAATTCGCCATAAATCTCGTGATAGTCTTGAGTACGAGTTTTTAGAAATATATATAGAAATTATTTGTTATACGGATACTAGTTATAATGACTAATGTAGGTTTTAACCCGGTTAGACTTTGAAAGGTTGCAAAACCTTACTAATAACTATTTAGCATTACTATGTTTTCAATATCTCGAACTCGAGACTTCTTAAGTAACATAGAACAATACTCACACTTATATTATAGTTAGTTTATTGTAGGGTAACTTGTCTTAAATAGGTGATCTATCTTTAATATATTCCAAATCTACGAGCCCAGTCTTTCTTTTCCTGGACAATGTACGAGTACTCTCTTGGTTCTTGATACTTCGGAAGTGGAAGGATCCACGAGCTTAGAAGGTGTGGCTGAAGATCGACGTGGAGATTGTTAACCCATAGAACCCAGGAAGACGAATACAGGAAGCATCGAATAATATTATAAGATATGTGTTGGATTTGTCTTTCACTAGTGGGAGAAGAAGAAGAATATAACGACTTTGAAAAGTTAATAAGAACTTTAACGACTAACAGTCTAGAAAAACTTTAAAGGGTAAACGTATGAAAATATACTTGTCTTATTATACAACTAATTTTTTAATAGCACCGACAATACTAAGGCATTAGGCCCGTATTACTGATGCGGCCCGAAAAGCCCACTGGCCTGTTTCAAGACCCAAAGGCTATCCGGTCGTCCCGAGACGCCTGCAGATGTCAAGTATTTAATTACATTGCAGTATTTCATTTTCAGGATTTAATTGAGGACTTTCTACAACAATAATAAATAAATTTAAATTTTATGATATATTTTAAAAGTATTTTCAGGTTTGTCTTAAATAATTTTTTTTTCCAATTTTTTGACCCCGATAACAGAAATATCTGGTTTTCACACCTATAAATAAAAAATTATAACTACGCAACTTGCATGAGAAATGAAAAAAATAGGCCGATACTTGATTTGTGAAGATCATTATCGATAGTATATATTGGCTCAGGTGTGTCTATGGTAGAAATTTTAGTATTGTGACGGTGCAATTTTGATCAGATTTTTTTCATTTTTTAAATATACAATAGACCAACAGAGTTTATACTATCTTCTTTTTAATTTTATTTTTCATTGAAACATGAATAGCAACTATTTAACCTTCCAGCAAACAGTGACTATTTAATTTAATATTTTTTAGATAGTTATATTTTAAATATTGTTTACTTCGATAATCAAGAATCTTGACGACGAAAATAAGAAGCGACTGATGGTACAACGGATATTTTATCAAAGAAAAAAGGTTCAACGGACAGGAGTTGGAGTAGAAAAACTAAGAGGATCACAAGGAAAAGCTGTCAAAACGGTTGGTATATTGCGAGCCATGGATCACATGCACCAAAATAATAATATTCAATTCAAATTTAGATTATTCGGTCAGATAAAGCACATACCAAATAATATAAACTAAAGAATCTAATAGCACTATTAGATATGGACAAAGATGGAATTTGAGACAAGTTAGAACAAGTCCTAAACGGACGACAGAAAAAAAATAATTGAAGGGCAAAATCACATGGGCGAGGCGGGGTCCACCCTCATGAAGGAGGTTCGTTCTAAGATGGTCTTTGACCCGTCAGACGCCACAAGTCGGTAGTAATCAGTAACAGTGTCGCATAAATACAAACTTTGACATGATGTTAAATTTTGAGTGTAAACTAACCCGAATCGAATGTAGATAATTAATTTCAGCAGGTAAACCGCCAAAAAAAAACACTCGGAGCTAAAAGAATCTGTTAGATGAACTGCTCCTGGACTTCTGATATAGTAAATCCCAAAAGTATCTGATAATGGACAGAGGGTGCGTCCAAAATTATTTCAAAATTAGAACCTGGAATTTCACAAGAAACATTAAACAAGTGACACGGTGCACGAACTACGGTTGCATTGACTCGAAGGCCTTCAACAGATACATTGAACACGGAGGGTGCTCACTTGACTTGCAGGTGGTCACTACATCGGATTTAAGCCCGACTCGAGTCGTAACGGGTGAGTCGGGCTTTCGTATTGTCCTCGGGTTCGAACTCTAGAAACATCAAAAAACAGTGACTACTTGATGATTAGAATCCTATAACTGAAACGATGAAACGAACATAGGAGCTTCATACATTAGACAACTAAAAGAAAGTCGCCAATTTTCTGATCTCCAACCTTTGATGCTATAGCTGAGAGCTATTCCCCCACATGAAAATTAGGGAATTTTAGTTTAGACTCTTAATACCTGCCATCAATTAGCTGATGAAGCCATTTGAAGCAAGCCGGTAATAATTCAGATTCCTGAGATGGGCCAATGGCTACAGGAAAGAAGGAAAACTGTACACCAGGAGCCAAGATAGATGTAACCTCTGGCCTTGTAATAGACAAAAGCTCGAGGAAACCAAGACAAGAGCGTGGTTGGGCTCGGACAAACCATGTCACCGTTGGATGCTCAAGCATGAGCCTTCCCATTTCCGAGCGTAAGCTCTAGATCGTCCACTGCAACCTCGTGAATCCTCTCACCCTCCCAAGGCTTAACCCGCTGATTCTCAAACTCAAACTCTGATCCTCTCCCCCTCTCTGCCGCACCTCCCCATCCTATTCCTCCATTCTGAGATGTACCTTGCTGGATCACTGGTTTGACAAGGTTGAATGTAGGCGACGGAGGAGCTACTTGGGGAAATGGCACTGACTGGAAGCTCGCCCAACGGCCAGAGTCCACAGTAGAAGCATCAGACTCGTCACACTCGGGTATTGTAGCAGGATGGCAACGGCGTGTAGGGCTAGAAGGTGCAGAGGCTGCAAAGAGGGGATGGCAAAAGGCCTTCAAGGAGCCTTTTGAAAGGGATTCCCAATCGGGCTTCCGCTTTGAGCTCCTGGAAGTAGGGGACGAAAGTGGCGGGGTAACTGGCGCACTGCTGGAAATCCTCAAAGGGGGGAGATTAGCAGGGATAGAAGCTATGTTCTGTAGGAAGGGGAGCAAGTATGTCGATGGATTCCCGTCAAATCTAGACGGACTCGCCATTGACGACGAGACCGGACTCCCATGATAGGAAGGCATGGGGCTTGCGAAATTCGAGGATTGCGGGCTGACTTGAAGAGAAGAACAGGCGCTCATGTTATTCGGAGTCCCCGAAAGATCGGTAGGTGGTGGCTTGCAACCCTGCAAGAAGGATCGAACAACAAAAGTTCAGGCGGATCAGACTAAACCTAAAACAAGAATCGGAAAGAGAAGACCCACGAGCTAAAAACTAGAAAGGGATGGAGATCAGGCACAAAAAGAAGAAATCAACATAAAGCAATAAAACCCAATTAAGCAACCTCCCAAAAGAGAAGACCCACGAGCTAAAAATCCAATCTTGACATAAACCCACTTGCCCCCTTAACCCCAAGATCTAACCCACAAAAAGAAGAAGAAGCTTAACCCACCCACCTTGCGATAAGTGGTACCGTCTTCTTCGACGATCCAACCAGCCTCGGAGCACAAAGCTTTAAGGACCTCGTTGTTGTCGGAGTGCTTGGGGAGCCTGTAGTTGCCCTGGCCTCTGAGCCCAGAGAATATCTTGGCCGCTATGGCCCGCCTCCGCCTCTCCCTCCTCTTGTTGTTCTCCCTCTCCTTCCACGTCGGCAGCCGCCCCGACGCCGTCCCGCCCGCCGTCATGTCCTTAAGGGAGGGGCGCGTGGTGTTTGTGTGTGGATTTGGTTTTAGGACAGGAATGGAACGGTGGGTGTGGCTGTTGCTTCTGGTATTTCTTGTGGGTTTACTTTCTCGTGTGGGGCCTTTTTTGCTTTTCCCAGCGCTTTCGCTCGCTCGCTGAAGGGGTATTGCCTGGAAACAAGGGTACATAGTGGGGTTTACCAAGTCTTCGATTTGGTTTACACTCTAAATGGCAACAAGGGTATCTTAGATCTTAGTTGAGGCTAATTAAGTTATGATTTATATTTTGGTATTCGGATTTAATGGGTCGACTTATTCAGATTCACTTTGGGTGGAATCTTTAAAATGTGATAAAGCCCGTCTAAGTATTCAATACTGGTGCGTTCAAAAACTTGAACTCAAGATATATTTAAGCTATAATAACATCATGAATAATTGATCTAAATACTTGTTGATAGTTGACGCTAATTAAGTTGCGCTACAAAATCTCTACCTCGTGAAGTATTTGACGAAGCCAACGGTCGCATCTTCGTAAGAGAAAATTCCATATTAAGTAGATTGTAAATATTATTATTAATATACTCTACTTATATATTATCATAGAATTTTAATATTATATTTTGTGATTAAAAAATGACATATACTTTGCAAAAATTGGTTGATTTAGATTTTTACGGCTTGAAAAGTGACCCGAGTCTTTTTGTGTGTGAATTTAAATAGCATATGAGTTTAAATTTTAGAATTTTAGATGGTTTTAGTGACTTTGATTCTTCTCATACAAATTTATTCTATTTCCACTGAAAATTGACGCACCAATTTCTGATTCACAATTAAGAGTACCGTAGAGGGGCCCAATGCAGTGGAATCTTTTCACCTGACGGTGGTACAAGCCGCAGGAGGGTAAATCGTTTTTAGCGATGGGGTAAACTGTAATTGACAATTATTGGAGGCAGCGAGAAGCCGACAGTTCCGAGGTAAAATGTTATTAACTACAGTAGTGGACCAGTACGTGTCAAGCTTCAGTCGTCCTCTGGGTCTCTGATGCCGCATGTGATGTACCGTGGAAAGCACCTTAAATTGTTCCGCCTAACTTTCAGGTTCTTTTGAGAAGATATTTATTTCATTAAACTTCTTTTTTGAAAGCTTTTATTTCTAAAAAATTACAATAGTATTTTCACAAACATAATTTATTACAATTTTTGCAAGTGAAATTAATTAATTTACAATAACATTCTACAGTTGATTTAAATATTTATTTATTGATCTTATTTATTTTTATATAAACATGGAACAAAAGATAGTGTAACCTTTATTTATGGAACAAACGGATACAATAAAACCGAATGCACAATATAGATGTTGGTTGATCTTGTTATAAGTTATAATTCTCAAAAAAATAAGTTATAACTTATGATAAATATAAGG
The DNA here is from genome assembly GCA_963995505.1 of Hypericum androsaemum. Taxonomy (NCBI): domain Eukaryota; kingdom Viridiplantae; phylum Streptophyta; class Magnoliopsida; order Malpighiales; family Hypericaceae; genus Hypericum; species Hypericum androsaemum. Next base: position 17,153,029 of record OZ023188.1, on the reverse strand, counting down.
GCAAATTACTCCCTAGTTCCTGGTGTTTGGTCATCCTCTCCCTCGGGTCTTTGCATTTTCAAAAATGATTTTACCGTCTCCTGTTTTTTATTTTAGAAATTCTCGGGTCCCTGATGCCGGAATATTCCATATTCTCCGGCGAACCCCCACTTGAAAAGACTAAAATGTCCCTTCTACTTAAAAAAAAATTATTCTTTCCTTCTTCCTCTCCATTCTTCCCATTAAAGCTCAAACTAAAAGAACCCAAAATTAAAATCAATTAAAACTAACCCAACTAGAACCCAGTAAGACGAAGCCAAGAAGACGAAGCAGATGAAATTCCCAATGCAAGCAGTGATGGCCACAAGTGCAGCTCCGTTCATCAGTTGGATATCTCGCCGTCATTCATCCCTCTCTCCTCCTGTCATCATCGTCGACCGGTCAACACCACAACACAAACCCAGAAATGAACTTTGATCATGAAACGAACGAAACCTACAGTAAATGGACTTTGATCAAACTCACAGACAACAAATGGAGTTAATTAGATTTCGTAAACAAACTTAGGGTTTATGAACCCAACGATTTCGTGAAAAACCCATAAATAGATTAGGGTTTGTTCGATTGGGATTAGTGTTTAAAAGATCAGATCAGGCCTTTCCTCCCTAGTTAGTTGGCCTCCACACTTAACATAAGTCTTCACCCCGTAGACCTCTTCTTCCAATTTCCTTCTCTCTATTAGAGGTTATTAAAGATCGTGGCTTGATTAAGCTTATTATACCATTAGCCTCTTCTGATTGTCCCACTTGCTCTTTGTGCCTCTGAATCTATTCTTTCCTTTTACTTGAGAAGCAAAAATAGCCAAAGCCGACATGGGGATCTGTCTTGGTTTCTAGAGAAAGAAATGGGGATTTGAAACTGTATCTTCTTGCTTTACATTTTTTTTAAATTGAGTATACTGTGGTTTAACAGTTTGATTTTGGAACTCTTGAGGGTCTAATAACATTGATGGGAAGATGAACGAAGCTTCCAAAGACTTATGGATCTGCTTCGTCTTACTGGGTTCTAGTTGGGTTAGTTTTAATTGATTTTAGTATTGGGTTCTTTTAGTTTGAGCTTTGATGGAAGGAAGGGGGAGAAAGAAGGTGTGGGAATTCGTCGGAGAATATAGAATATTCCAGTACCAGGGACCCGAGAGTTTCTAAAATCAAAGACGAGGGACGGTAAAATCATTTTTGAAAATGCAGGGACCTGAGGAAGAAGAGGACCAAATACAAGGGACTAGGGGATAATTTACCCTAAATATAAACAAATTGGCTTGGGAAAAGTAAAAGATGCCCTCCCTGCCTCCGGGGTGGGCCGTGGGAGGTTCTAATCTGACGTGTTTTCCGGGGTTTCAGTCAGTTTTGGATAAGTAATTAATTATTAGTGAGAGAAAAGTGGAAGGGAAGGGTGGGGCCCACCTCTTAACTCTCACAATCATGCTAACGCTCACGCCTTACATTTTTTTCCTTGCAGGAAAGGGTCGTCGGAACCCGCACGTGGGACGAACATAAGTCCCAAAATTAAATTACATAAATCGCATTTGGAATATAACGGACCAGGTACATCAATTATTAAAAAGTTTGATGTACAAAAAAAGTGTTTCCAATTTAATTAAAAAATTAGGATATTAAAATGTATTTAATCCTAGATAATAATCACATTTCCAAACCAGTCCCCTGTTGTTACGCGGGGACCACTTCTGCTCTTTTTCTGGAAAAGCTCATGCGGGGACCACGCGTTCTGGTCCAGCCACGACATTGTCGTGACATCTATTTAACCACAAGGAGACACGTGATCATGTCCCCAGGTGGGCCCCAACCCCGCTCCCCCCCCTCTCGGTGACATTCACCCGACGTCGTTTTAAGACCAAAAAGATAAATTAGAGTGAGAAAATATATCAAATTACGGAGTTTCGTTTTTTTAAAAAAAATCGCGGGGCACAAAGCCCACTAATTTTTATTATCCACATGCTGAAACATTAGTGCGTGTACATCGAGGTAGACTAATTCTTTTCATATCGTCCCAATATACATTAATGCAGAAATCAAAAGGTACATCAGAAGATACCAACTCATATCCAATGGTCAAAGCATATTTAGAGAGCGAGTCAGCCAGCCGATTCCTCTCTCTAAAGGTATGTTGTATCTGCGTGATTGTGTTACCCAATTTCTATCAAATAGACCTCGTACTCGTCTAATCAAGCTGGCATGCGGATGCTCTACCCCAACATCGCGTCCGACACATAGGAGAGCTAGGGAGGAATCGACATCTATAATCACCTGTCCATAACCACACTCGCATGCCAGCTCAAGTCTCAAAACCAGAGCCCAAAGCTCAGCTACTAGGAAACTGCAGCAGCCGACTCCTTTGGCAACCCCCATAGCCAACGACCTGCTGCATCTCTAATAACTCATGCAGCACTAGAATTGCCAGAATTGCTAGTCGATCTCCATCAATGTTCAGCTTGACAAAACCAAATGGTGGGCGTGTCCACGATACAAGCACTTCGCGCTTCGAAGGTAGTGGAGTATTCTGATTAACAATAACTCTGGCAAACTTCTATGCCTGCATAGATATGAGGGGTAATTCCAATTATGGAATTTAGTTAAATGCAAGGTTTTACATTTGCAAGACAAATTGTTTAACAAGAAAATAATTAAAATGGTTAGGGATTTCTTTTGGAAATAGAAATCATCAAATCAAGTATGGTTAGTTATGGGCCTTTGGGCAGTTGTATTCCGAAGCCCATATGCACGTGCGGGAACCGAGAGTGGCACCCTGGCCCTCCCAGTAATCCTTCATTAATTTTCGATTGTCAGTTCAACCTACCAATGACCACTGAAATGTTTAATTACAGGCTAACTTATTAGTTAAAAAAAGAATACAAGTATGCTCCGATTGTGGGAGTGTGCCCAGGATGATACTCCAGTACTAGTTACAAAAATGATGAATTTATTTATAAGTATAAAAAATTTATATATTTATTAATGACGATAGTTGATCAAAATAATAAAGATATATTAAATTATGTTTAGAAGATTTCAAGACCAATGAAAAAAAATATAAAAAATACCCCTAAACAACTCTAGATATAAATAAACAAAAATGAATATGCAACTGGGCAAATGCACACGTGCGAAATGCTCCGATCCTTGCATTGGCCGGACGATTACCATCCGTAATTCACTCGCCGAAGTCAACAACCAATCACTCACCGAAATCACCGTTTGGATCATCCACTCAGAGGATATATCTCCGACGTGCGTGACACATAAAATAAACTCAGACGAGTAACTATGAAATTTATATTTTCAAAATTTCGTGATATCTAGATACTATATAGATTAATGATTTAAGTAGAACAATCAATAAAATAACACAACCTTCTGCTGGTTCATCTAAAGAATGAACTATAAGCGAGGTTTTGAATTTTTTAGACTACATGATATCTGAATATAATTGTGATGACTAATACAAATTTGAATCGATTTTGACTTTCGAAAAGTCATAAATCTCTTTCAACTCAAGATATTTTGGTTAAGTTACAAAGAAGGCCAACTTGGAAGGAGTTTAGCTACAAGATTGTTTGCATTCAACGAGGACCGAGGTGGTGCGATTAGTTATTAGTTATCCGCCGCAGTTACGAAAGTGGGCGGTGGTGCTACTTTATGTCCGTTGATGGGCCTCAACCGGACCCATTTCAGATTTGGAGCTTCTCTTCGATCCAAGCCGGAGTTGACCACGAAGAACATTGAAGCCGTGACGTAAGTTTCTCTCTCGGTTTGACCAGGTTAATGTTTTGACCTTTGATGCTAAAGAATGGAACTTTGTCTCCTTACTGTGCGCTATTGGATTGGTGTTTTTATCTTCTTTTTCTCAGAATATTGGATTGGTTTTCGAGATAGGTTTTGTATTATACTCAATCTGGATCCGGGTAGTTTGTTGTCCGACTCTGAATTGATTTCGCCGAGTAAGTTACTCTGAAGATGAGTTATTGTTATTCCACGAAAGTCTGATATCCGTTGTCATATCTACGAACAACAACTAAACGTGTTGGTTGTTTTTCTATAAAAATGAGTTACTCTATAAGGTAATGACTAATTGGTTTATGAACATGCTTGAATGAAAATGTGTTGGTCTGTGCTTTGAAACCATATTACTTGTGTATTTTTACTGCAGCTTTAGATAGTTTCCTTGCCTGGTTAACGACTATAATGCTCTCTTTGAACGATGTTTGAAGGTTTCGATCACAAGACAACTGCAGCTCTCCTAAGTATTTTTGCGATTGGATGCTCCATTGGTGCACTTGCTGGTGGAATTGTAGGAGATAGAATGTCACAGATATATCCTCAATCGGGACGTGTAATGTGCGCGCAGTTCAGCGCCTTCATGGGCATCCCTTGCGCATGGTTTATTCTGAAGACGATTCCTCGGACGGTTAGCAGCTACTCCACCTTCGCTGTTACCCTCTTTATGATGGGACTAACCATCAGCTGGTGTGGAACTGCTGCCAATGCCTCTACGTTTGCCGAGGTTGTTCCTGTAAAGCACAGGACCATGATCTACGTGTTCGATCGCGCCTTCGAGGGTTTCTTTCTCTTCATTTGCTTCTCCCTTGGTTGGCATTCTCTCAGAGAAAATGTTTGGATACTATTCCGAATCTATCGATCCTATAAACGGTTCTCCGAAGGAGGCTCTGGCTCTCTCCAGGGGGCCTCCTCTCGATGATGGTAGTTCCATTCGGATTATGCTGTTTGATCTACACTCCATTACACTTCTACTTTAGGCAAGATCGCCAAAACGCTAGGATAGCTAGTTCAAAATTGGTAGAGATGACTTGAGATGTCTTGCATCTGAGGACTATACACCGTACGATAACCACTCAAATTTTTACGCAACAAGAGATTATTCGAGGATAAGAACCTTCATTTTATAAGGATGGAGAACTTCATGCAATCTTTGCGCACAGGCTATGCTAATCTTTTCGGTATCATTGCTCGTAAAAATTTTGGACCTTCGAGCCATGCATTGTCGATCTCGCACTGGACAAAAATGATATGCCAACTTCAAATTAGAATTACACATTTCATTACAGAACCAGGTAAAGTATGTTCATTGTGCTGCTTGTCTTTATAAGGACCAATTCTTCCCCCCCTGCTCCATTTCGACAATAAAATACCAGTCCGCGGAATAATTTTACAACCACATCCACTCGAGCAACAGAACAAATGTGGATCGGCACATTACGATGCCGAATTACAGCTACATGCACCTTGGGAAGAAGGTTTGCCCCACGTAACCTCCGGTCATCGCTCTTCTGACATTGGACTCGAACATTTTTGGGTTATCCCTCAACACAGCAGCAGCATCATGATTAAGGGGGTCTTCAGAATTTGGCTCCTGCATCAAAATGAGGACAAGTTAGATTGAACAACATAAATTAAATAGGTAGTCCGTCAGAAAGAGAAATTCAACAGAACAATAAGGTTATACCGTAAAAAGATGGTATAATCCATAGATAACGGTGTTGATGTTCAGGACAGGTTTCCAATCTTCCCGCAATATGTTGAGGCATACATTGCCTTCCAAGTCAATATTTGGATGATAAACCTGGACAATGCAGCAAATATTTTGTGAAGACGACATTGAGACAAAAAACTGGGGCAGACATCCCAATTGAAAGGACGATGACATATTGAGAGACCAACAAAATGATCACCTACCTTAGTCTTGCATTTAACCTTTGGTGCCTCATGCGGATAGACGGGAGAAACTTGAAAAGAGAATAAAAATGTGCCATTTCTGGAAGTCATAATTCAAAAGCATTGAGTTAATTGTCATGAACAGAAGAATATGGGCAACAGCATATCAAAAAAGAAATTAGTTTTTGTTCCTTTCAATAAAACAATAAAATATACAAAAAGCAAGAAACGTTCAGCAGAATAAGAAGGAAACCAGACAGAGATGCATACAAGTAATATCCTTCATCAGGACGGATTGTAACTTCGAAGTTCATCAGGTCATCTTTGCCATCGGGAAACAAGATGTTGCATGACTTGGGCAAATTCAGCTCCGAAATATCTGCACGGGATAAGAGCAAGATCAAAACAACCACCCAAAGAAAGTGATTCCCATCCTGTCCACAGTTTTCCAAGTACACCCAATACCCTGTAAAATAACTTTCCAGTTTAAGGTTGTATACAAATGCATTCTAGAGCTACAACAATGGGTCAACAAGTGTATGGTAAAGAGAAGACTTCTATCATTGGAAAGGTTCCAAGGGAAAAGCAGCTAAAGGATTGCTATGACTTGCATGGCTTTTTCTCTACCAGGATCGACACATATATGCCCCGAATTCTCTCTACAGAAACTACTCTTTTTGCAAAAGATGCAAGCAGCCCATCCTACACTACAACTAATAAGCTTTAGATCAATCAGAATCAACCTTAGAGACCATGATATAAAAAGGTGTTGTCAGCAGCTAGACGCGATAGCAGGAGACAAAAGTGTCAAGCAGAAAACTGAAGCGAAACCTTGATGTTTAATCATTGGCCTGCAATTTGCACAACATCAATGCATCCGATCTGTGAATTGAACCAGAGAGGGCCAGATAATCGTGGTTTTAAAAGCTCATCCACGTCGAACCAGGCTGGAACATGAAACCTCAATGTTCTATGATCGACTTCAAGAGTTCAAGTTTTGCTTAATGTTAAACAAACATGGCCTATGATTTGAACCAGAGAAGAGCAGAAGATCATGGATGCAAGGGCTCAACCAAGTCAAGTCAAACCCCGCACTAACATACTCACCAACAGCTAATTATTGCTTAGTCAATCACCATCATCCGTATTTACTAATAACATCATAACAATAATAACTGAACGATTTCAGTCCTACCGGTGTGTCGTACAACACGGGGTTCCTGCTATTATGAACCCCCCTAGACCTAGTTACCCGTAAATCGCATCTTACAGGCAAACATAAGATAAACGGAACGAAGAAGCATAAAACAGGAAAGGTACAAACCCTTGTGAAGACGCAATTCTCCAGCGCTTTGCTTCTTGACCAGCACGCCTCCCCCATTCGCGGCAGCTTGTTCTCTCTGTTTCTCCTTCACTTTGAACAGACGAATCATAGCTCCTCCTCACTGCGAAAAACCAAAAAAAACAAAAAACAAAAAACAAACCCAGCTTATAATACCACTCAAAGCATAAAACTTTGATCAGCAAAACCTAAACCTAAAATCCATTAATTCTAAGAACCCACGAAGACCCTTGTAAGGATTATACCCAGATCGAATCATTCAGGAAACCCTAAATTGAGAAGCCCCCAATATACTAAATAAACGGAAAGGGAGGAAGGAAAACAGGTGGAAGCTTTACGTTACCTGCTTGAAGGAATTGAGGGAAGGAGAAATTTGTGAGATTGATTAGGGGAGAGAACAAGGGGAGGGAGGGAGGGAGGGAGGGAGGTCCTAATAATTATAAGAAAGTGGGGACTAAATAGAATAATTTTAAAAAGGAGAAAGAATAGGAAAGGGTCCAAGTTCCAAGTCCCCTGGGTTTCATTGCTTTGTTCTAATTTTCTTTTTCTTAATTTATCTTTATGTGGGCCAATCCCCATTCTAACTTGAACATAGTGTTGTATTCGGATTTTGTAAATATAGCTATGTCAATCATACTAAAAAATATATATAGTTATGTCAGGATTAAATCGAAAAATTCTCATTGTTTTTTTACTCGAGTATATATAGTTGGAATATGTATTAGTCTAACCTATGGAAATATCTGATTTTATATCTAATAAATTTAGATATGACTGACTAATCCAAATTTAAATCAAATAAAACGTTTGAATGACGACAAATTTTTTCAACAAATACTTCAATACTACAATGTTATTAACGATGGGACATCTTGTTTAAATTAGATTTACTTTTTGTTGGTTAATATAAGGATTTGTTGGTAATAATATATCCTAGATATAGCTATTACAACGATAACCTCTAAGGACCTATTGGGTTGAGGGTAGGACATTGTTTTTTTGGGTAGGAATCGAGGAGTTAATGCCCACTAGTCTTTATTACTATGTGCTGAAATCATAGAGCGAGTACATCGAGGAAAGCTTACCCCTTTATATCATCCAAATATACATATATACAGAAATTGAACGGGGTATCAGAAAGAACATAATCAAATCCTATAGTCAACACATGCTTAGAAACCCGATTTCCTTCTCTAAAAGTAGTCGTATCTATGTCGTCCAACCTCGGCAAAGAAGCGCTCGAGCCCGACTGATCAAATTAACCTGCGGATGCTCCTGTCCAACATCAGGACCGACACAGAGAAGAGCTAGGGAGGAGTCGACCTCTATCTGCATCTCTCAAAAATCTCTCTCCCATGCCAGCTCAAGTCCCAAAACTAGAGCTCAAAGCTCAGCAACCAGAGAACTGCATAATCTGATACCCTTGACAAAACTCCAAAGCCAATGCCCTGCTGTATCTCGAATGATCCCTCTAGCACCTGAAGGACCTGGGTTGCCAACGGATGCGCCATCAGTATTCATCTTAACAAATCTAGGAGGTGGGCGTGTCCACAATACAAGTACCTCGCGCCTCGAAGGGGGTGGAGTATTCTGGTTAAGCATAACTCTGGCAAACTCATATGCCTGGGAGAGAATTTTTTTGGGGGGGGGGGGGGGGGGGGGGAGGCGAGATTGGTCCATCCTGAAAGACCACGGCATTTCGCCATTTCTAAATCTACCAGCACGCGGTAACAAAAATAGTCGCCCAGGGAGGGCCCTTGACATTCCTACCATCCGTCAAAATATTAACTCGAATCCATTCCCTGTAATCTATAACAGCCAGGAAGTCTGGCCGCCGACGTGGTAGAAGTACTCCCCAGAACTCCCGTGAGAACCTACAATCACGAAAAAGGTGTATCAGAGTTTCGTCTCCACTTAGGCATCTAGGGCAGGCACTCCAGCTAGTATGATGTCTCCGAGCTCACTCCGCATTCGTCATTAATCTGCCATGATAGAAAAGCCATATAAATACTCGAATACATTCTGTAACTTTCAGAGACCAAATCTGAGTCCAAGAAACATCCCTCTGATCCGGTAGCAAATGCCCCTCCAGTGCTCGATATAACGACTTAGTGGTAAACTGTCCGTCAGAGGTAAGGCCCCAAGCTATTGTATCCAAGGTCGCCGGTATGGTAGAAAGATTCGATGCTGGCAGTAATGCTAAGTGCGGACCATGTAAGAATTCAGACAAAAAAGTTAAGTCCCAGCCCTCAACATATTGCCAATAATATGCGACGCATTTAGTATCCTCCTCTGACTGCAGTTGGCCGATTAGGTGATTGCAAAGGGGTGAGGGTGCAATCCAGGGATCATTCCAAAAGGAAGTCCCCAGTCTATTCCCCACATTCAATCGCAACCGAGCCTGCAAAGCAGGCTTAGTCTTAACCAGGTCCTGCCACGTAGGTGACTCGCTTGACATAGGCTGAAGCATCTCGATCCCTGTATACCCCCCACCATACTTGCTGCGAACCACCCGCGCCCATAGAGCCTCTTATGACTACAGGAGACGCCACGACAATCTCGTGAAAAGTGTGATGTTTGCTCTTTGTGTTAGTCTGATTCTAAGGCTGCTAGCTATCTTTGGGAGGTAAATAGTATCCCAATTAACTAAATTAGTTCTCCGATTCTCCTCTGTAGTGCCCCAGATGAATTCTCGAGTGCAGTTGTCCATCGATGCACAAACAGACACAGAGAGAAGATCAGTCTGCATAATATGAGATGGTATACCCGTGGTTACCGATCGGGCTAATGTAATGTGACCTACTAGACGGAGGGTCCTCGATTTCTATCCTGCCATTCAGGAGCACATCCTCCCCACAATAAAATGGTATGACTGTCGTCTTGGGCTCATCAGTGTAGTAGGCACTCCAAGGTAATTCTCCAAATATGTAGTCAGAGGGATGCCTAACGTTGAGCTTAACTGGTTAGCCAGCATCGCATCCACATTGGATGACATCATGACCTTGGGTTTTGGAAGACTCGCTTTTTTCCCAGAACTGGCACAGAAGTCATCCAGAAGGTCACGAACAAGTACAGCCTGATCTCGTGAAGCCTTGCATATAAAAATTAGATCGTCATCGAACATCAAATGGGAGAGTGGCAGAGCACGGTGAGTTAGTCTCACCGGAGCCCAATGCCCCCCCCCCCCCCCCCCCCCCCGAATAAGCTATTCAACGGCATATGATAATCGCTCCATACAAAGGACAAAGAGGTAAGATGAAAGTGGGTCTCCCTGTCTGATGCCTTGTGAAGGCCGAAATGTCTCAGATTGACATCCATTCCAAAGGATGCTCATGGAGGGGGTGATACGCATGCCATAATCCAGTCAACAAATTACAGCGGTAGTCCAGCCAGTATAAGTGTCTCACGTAGAAAGCTCCAACTAAGTCTATCATACGCCTTCTCTAAGTCAAGCTTAAGCACCATTCACGCTACTGGCCCCTTCCGATAATCCATTGAATGTATAGTCTCACGCAGGATTAGAATGTTGTCTGACATAAATAGCCTTGGGATGAAGCTGGATTGGACAGGACTACCAATATCATCCAGGAGCAGCTTGAGACGATTAACCAAGGTCTTCGTGATGACCTTATATAGCACTCTGCATAAACTGATTGGCCGGAAATGAGCAAAGGTCCGAGGACTTGGAATTTTTGGCACAAGAGTAATAAAACTGGTATTAAGCCCAGCCGATAATAATCCAGTCCGAAAGAATTCCTGGATTTGTAAGCACACCGACTCCACCACTCCAGTCCGAAAGGGTAGGACATTGTTTAGGTTAAATTTTTTTTAATTTCATATTTACATATAGGAGTTTGTTCTTCAATCTCCAAAAAAATGCCAGTATTGACAACGGGTGGTGTATTTAGCATAGCTTTTTCTTTCTCCCCAAAAAAGTATAGCTTTTTCTCTACGAAGTGTAGAGTAATTTCGCAAAGGATGTTATTTCTCCTCCAGAAATAAGTAACCATTCAAACTTTGGTGGATGGTCCAATAATTTCATAATTAAATGCCATTGCCTATTGCTGTCTGTATCCCACTCATCGCGACGGAAAATCTTTAACGTTACCGCTGTGGACAACCCTATTCTGTACATCTACTGTTTATCCAAATAAATTACTCATACTGCTCAAAAAAAGATAAATTACTAATAAATATTTGAATCACTAATTTATTTTAATAAAAATTGAACTTATAAGATCCGTCATAAAATTTAAAAAATATCAAATGAAATCTGTGTTACATCGTCATCGTCCGTGTTGGAGCCAAAAATTAGCGATGAGTTTGTGCCGAGACTTGAATACACATTTTTGCCCCGGATATTTTGGTGTGCCGTTACATTTGTTGTGAGAAGCCAAAAATCTTGTGCCAAGCTCATGAAAATGTCTCGATAAAATTTTCATAATTTTCGGCTTGAATATTATATTGACACAATTATAATAGTTCCGAAAAGATAAGACAAATATCTATCGTTTGTATTTTCGTTGTATCTCCAAAGTAGGGCAAAAAATGGTCAGAATCGTGTTCAAAAGTTGGCAATTTGAAAACTAGCGTGTTAATGGTTTGCGTGATAGATCGAAAATGGACGAAGAGTCCTAGACAAGTTCTATGTCTAACGAGAGTCATAACAGGACTTCAAGACAAAAAAACGTCTTATTGCTAGTTTTAGTTTATGATGAATAAGGACATCTATTCCAATTAAAATACGACCAAAGACTTCGAATTTGTCCGAGGCTAGAGCTCTCGATCTTTTAATAAAGACGGACATATGCATAACTTAGACACAAAAACATCACAAAATTCATACACAGCATAACCAAAAACATACTACCATACATATGCCCTTTCAAATCCACATTCCTTAAATTCTCAACAATATTATCACTTCCCTGCCAATTTTTTTCCTTTCTCGACCAAATCTGTCTATTTTTCTACGTGTCTCCATATTTTCTCTCTCTTTAACTTCCATTCAGATTGACTTGGAACGAATTCTCCAAACCCATTTGCAAGATCGCTTTCGACGTTTTCAAAAATTTTATCGCAACAATTTGGAAAAAAATATTAGAATTTTATTAGTGCTCCTTATTTATTTTATAACTTTTTAGTAACTATTAAATAATAAAAATGCAACTCTAAATCATATAACTCATCTTGTACGTTGTGAACGAACATGGAAAAAAGTATAATTAGTTTTGAATCAAACTAAAAAGATAAAGTTTATATTTTCTAATTACATCTGTGAAATTGTCTTAGCTATAACTATCAGTATTCATAGCTATAACTATCAGTATTCATAGCTATAACTATCAAATAGTATTACTAAGTCAAATTATCTGTGAAATTGTCTTACGTGTTGTATTACTAAGTCAAATAGTATTCATAGCTATAACTATCAGTACTTTCTTTTAAACGACCAAATGATCTATTCCAGCGAATCAAATTCAAGGTCACATGTGAAAGTTGCTAGGATAGGACCGCGACATGTCCGCACATTGGCATGTTGTTTTTTTGGTGTGTGGCCACTTTAGCCTATGTTGTCTGTCGTAATTGGAGTTTAAACTAGGTGATGATTTCAACCGTTGGACTTTTAACGACGGACTATTTTTGGCTGGTCCATTGCTCGTTAGCTGATAATGGCACTTGTTCTATATAAGTAAACAATTCATGGTTTGAATCATTATTTATAAAAAAAATACCATAAGACAAAACATGATATCGAGACCAGATTATTTTTATAATAAAATTGAGCCGATCGGCTAATCTAGTTGGACCAGTCAATCTGTGATAGGATTTTGACGAGACTGACAATCGCAACCCCATTTGCTCCATGGCGGGGGAATATCACACTAAATATGATGATATTAATATATTTATCTTAAAAAATGCAATTTTGTTAGGCTAAAATTGATTAAATTTAGAATTTTTAACCTTGCAGTAAAATTAGATGATATTTATAGTCATTTGGAATTTTATGCAAAACATAATTAATAATGAAATATTATTTTTAAAAATATTTGATTCAACTTACAGTTCAACTATTCGAATAAAAAAATGGATAGAAATAATGGTCACCTTCTAGTTCATTTTTTTTAAGTGGTATGAACTTTGATACAATCCACCATTATTTCCAAACCCCACCCTTTTCATAGAGTTGTAAAGGCTAATAAAGTTAAAAAAAATTAATCTAAACAATCTATGAATTGACATATATGTATGCAACTATGATCTCCAACACACTAAGCAATCTATTGTTGTTGTGTAATTTCTATCTACATGTTTGATTCTATAATGTAATCTTTTGCCTTTTTATTAATAAAATCTCTACTTATCAAAAAATATATACGAGATATGTAGTTCAGTCGAAAAACTTATATTTATTCTCGAGACAATTAACAGTGTGACACATAATCTGGACATACCACAATTAGGTAATAGAAAAATCTCTGTAACAAGAAGTTCTAAGTTAATTAGAAATTTGAGACAATTTCTAACATTTGTTGAGAGAAAATGTTGTGCCAAACTTCTTCGAATTAATGGTATCCATCATCTGAGTCGAGATGCACGTACTCCCTTGGGGTTCGGATTCAGTGGGGATAAGAGTTGTCCCCACTAAAATGGATTAAGTAATTATACTTATAGACACGATTTTTAATAACTGTCAGATCTGTAGACACAATTTTTAATAAAATCTGATAGTTTAAACAAAATTTCCTCCGTGGGGACGACTCTTATGTTGTCCCAACTCAATCCAAAATCACCCCCTTAGGGATTTGGATTCAGGGGGGACTACATAAAAATCATCCCCATGGTATGGACTAAATATGGGCCTTTAGATTTGATCAAATTCTTTTTTTACAGATCTGATGGTCAGAATATGTTGAGGGTATTTTCGAATTTTTATCCAAACATACTCATTAGGGTTCTACCATTTTCCTATATAATCTCACCAAAAAAACTTCCCCGCCGCCCCTTCCCCCCGTCCCCGAAGCCCTCCCCCACCCCCCACCCAAAGCTCGAACTTTTCGATGTAATCAACGAAAATTGATTTTCCAGAGAACTTGATTTTCCAAAGGCAACCACGATGGGGGAGGAGGACAGGACTTTAACGACCACAAAGAGGATTGGTCGTCGGACTTGATGAATCAATTTGGGATTCTTCAATTAGGGTCGAACGATGCTGCCCTCAGATCGTGCCTCCACTTCCTCAAGATCGCCGTCAAAAATCGAAGAACAAAGGGTCCCCGTCTTCCCAAATTCTGGAAGCCGAAAACTCGTCGACGTCACTTCCCAAACCCCAGCCAATAGATGTGCGGATATGCTTGCCAATTCACCACTTTTTTCGTTGATTATTTAGTCCGAAAGAAATGCCCTATATGCTATTTCGACTTTGATTATTGCTGAATTGATCGATTTTATGTGGTTCTGATAATTTTGTATTTAAAGATTGGAACTTTATGTTGGCGTTTGGTTGTTGTTCGAACTTAGCACTTAAAATTCTAGCAAAAATTCATAGATGAATGATATTAATATTAAAGTAGAATGATACCAATGTCCTAGAACGATGATACCAATATTCGAGAAGAATGAAACCAATACATTCAAATGGTATATATTTTCACTTATAATGGGATACCAATATCGGAGTTGAAACCAATATCATAGTAGAATGAAACCAATGTCATAGTAGAATGAAACCAATGTCATAGTAGAATGAAACCAATAACATAGAAGATGGAAACCAATATCATAGTAGAATGAAACCAATATCATAGCAGAATGAAACCAATAGCATAGAAGATGGAAACCAATATCCGAGAAAATGAAAACCAATATATCCCATACTTGTATTTTCATAAATTGTATTATTTTGCTGATATTTTTTTTAATTATTTTAATTAATATATTTTCAATATTGCCTCTGTCCCTTTCAGTGGGGATTACCCATGTCCCCACTGAATTTGAACCCCCTTAGGCCTATTGCATTGAGCATTGGGAATATATGTGGTAGGTAAATGGCTTTTAATAGCACTATTAACCATAGTAAGTACTTCCCTAAGTTATCAGTTTCCTCCAAATTTCCACGGTTAGGCGTTGGGAATTTTAGAAGGTGAATGGGAAGTTGTGCCGTAGTTATTTTCTTTTTCATTTTATTTGGGTCAAAATATTACACCATCATTTTCAACCAAGTATACAACCGGTTTCTTATTATGAATGAAGTGTTAAATTCCCCATGAAATGTCCAACAAAAAAAGTACACCAACGACAAAGAATACCTTGCCTTGAATACCAGATAACACATATAATACAAAAATGATATACAATATCTGAATACAAACTCCAAGGTCACACCAATAAAAAATCTATGTCAAAATGCCCTAAGGGCATGCAAAAAATATACCCAAAAAAAACCAAACAGTGGGCAAATCACCTAGTTACAACACGGCACACCTAAGTGACGATAGGTCAAAGGTCGAAAGAAGCTCCGGACCACGAGCCGCACACTTAATACGATTACGAGACGACAAGGCTCCGTTGTGAGCTTCGCTTCAAGCTCAACATCTTGTGCCCCCATACAACAGAGTTCTTACATTTCGAAAAAAAAATGAATATTTGGGTTAAGATAAAACAACGCACTTACCAGCCGGGTTCTTTGCGACTAGGATGATGTACTTGGTGGCTTTCTTTGAGGAATAAATTATATCTTTAAAAAAAGTTGTCTCTTTGTTAAGAATTGTTCACACTCTAATCAATTGTAAACTCTTTACTAAACAGAATAAAAAATTGATCCAAATTTATCACCACATCCAATTAGCTAAAATACAATAAATTTTTTTACTAAACATAATAAAAAAATGTCGATGGAAAGTGATTCTTTTATCATCATAACCTCCAATTAGCTCACCCAACTTCACATGGGATAGCCTTGAAGGTGGCATCTAACATTGTTTTTAGATCACAGATACCTGACCTCGTCAAAACCTATCGAGATAAAACTCAATAAAAAACCTCAAACTCTGAGGATAACACTCGAACAAAATTTAACACCCGGTACAAACCTTAAGATTCCTTCCGCTTGTCAATCCCGAAATGTAACATGGCGTGAAAAGCATGTTGATGTTTTCTATACGTTGAGCTGTCTCTTCCCTTATTGGACGCTTCTGCACAATTCTGGCGCCATCACAAGTGTGAAATGTTGAGAGCAACTTCAAACTAATAGAGATTTGATGTATTAGAAAAAATGGGCCGAAGTACAGGAGTGATCATGACTATGGATTTAGAAATAGGACTCGTTCTACCATAGATCCGACATCCAGATTCTGACCCAAAACCTAACCTTTAGAATTTTAGGTCGGAAAAAATACATTAGCTCTTACATCTATTTCAATAATTAATGCTATAAAGTATTAATGTTTAATTTTAAGTTGAGAAACAAATGATATTACTTATTTTCATAATAAACTCCATGTAAAAAAATAGATTTTATGTATAAAATAATATTTATATGTTAATATAAATGGGTCTATTAGAACATAGTGTTGTTACGGGTCCTTACATTTGAGTCTGGATACCCTAGGTCCAAAGGTTGATTTATTACTATTAACCTATCATAAACCCAACAGATCATAGGATATAGTAAAAGTATGACACATAGAGTCTGATTTTTTTGGCATCCTAACCCAATAACAGTCAAGAATTGGGTGCACAACTGCATAAGCAAACAGAGACATAAGCTGCAATGTATTGTAATACAATCCGGATGTCTGGTAGTTAAAACGAACACATCCCTGTGAATTTTTTTCTTTGAATTTTTTCAAGATTATGAGACTTAGAGAGGCCCTTGTCTACTATTGTAGGCGTCTCTTCTTGCTCTTTCTGTTGTTGGAATCTCACAAGAGAATCGATGTCCCTATCAGTTGGGCAGCAACCTAACCCAAAACCAACTTAGCCAAATATGAAATCAACTTCTTTTTTTTAATAAGTAATATAAAGTCAATTTTGGCAATGTCACCGAAATAATTAGATTCATATAATAAGTTCTTTGATTCGAAAACTTTAATAATATAAAAAATATTACCGAAAAAATGCTCCTTTAATATGATTCGATAGTGCTCAATCCAAATATCAGATTTACTAAACTTACACGCAGATCCTCCGTAACAAGATGCCAACAAAGGAACAGATGCCGTAACACAAGAAAGAGGATCAACCGAGGAAAAAAACAGAATCGTTTCCCGAAGAGGGCTCTCATTGTTAACCATCGATAAAGCGTGAACCTGTATTTTAAAAAGGACCAATCCAGAATTTGGCAACTAGCGATGATGACGAACCGCATCAAAGTGAAGAAGCTGGCCGGACAAGAAATTCAGATCCTCTCGTGTCTTTTGCAGAACCGGCAATCCTCTCACATCAGTATAATCCTCATTTTTAAGAGCAAATAGGAAATACCGGCAATCAAAAAACTCATCAAAATAATAAAATTATCAAGAGTGCATACTTGGTCTAGTTTGAATTATAAAAGTGCAATTATATATTTGATTCAATTGAATTAGTCTATCAAATAAAAAATATAAAGAAAATATTTAAGGAATGTAAAGGAAGAAGAAAAGAAAGATATATTTTTTTAATTTCTAGTATTCAAAAGTGGCACTATTTTAGAGCTAATAAAATTAAAAACTGCCTGCAATCCTGACATCAATGTAATTCTCTTTTTTAATAGCCAATAAGAATTAACAGCAATCAATAACGTATCAAAATAATTAAAATATGGAGAATGCATACTAGGTCTAGTTCGAAATATAATAGTATAATAACAGAAACGAGGTAGTTTAATTTCTATAAAAAAATATGAATCAAAAGTTTAAGGACCGAACCGTAAAGGAGAAAGAAAAAAAGTTGTTTAAAATTGAGTGTTCTCAAAATTATTTAAAAATAATTCTCTTACGGATATGTCTTAAATTTGCTAAATTTAAATTTAATAATTTATAAGTAAATCAAAATACTATACAACTTGGAACCACTCTAATTTTGTAACGGAAGTCCTTGGATAGTGCAGGTGCAGGAGGCAGATGCTGGCACTACACAAATCCAAAATCCTATCCTTCAAATCTGTGCCTTTCGCTGGCCACTTATCGCAAATCCCCTTCCCCCACCAATACCAACCCACTTTCCCCTTCGTTACTCACTCCCCATTTATTTATGCCTCTCCCTCTCTAGATCCTATCTACCAAATCAATTTTAATTAATTAACTTCCCTTTTCTTTTCTTTTTTTTAAATTCTCTTCCCAATTGAAATCACCTGGTCGATTGTATAAATAGAAGCGTATGTTCTATTGTTCTCCCACTAAGCCAAAAGCCCACCCCTAACTTAAACTCCCAATAAAACGAAAGGGAAAGTGAAAATGAGCTCTTCAATTAACCTAGGATCCTGGATTAACACCAACACGGTCCTTGTGAGATCTAAGCCGGTGACCCACACATCGCCTGTTTACCTCTTGAGGCCTTGTCGTCTGCCCGTTCCCTCGGCCAAACGACATGTCGTCTCGGCCGTGATCACCAAGGAGGAGCAGGAGGTGGTCGTCCGGAGCGACCCCGAAGCGGCGCCGTTTGATTTCGAGTCGTACATGATCAAGAAGGCTAACGCGGTGAATCAAGCATTGGACGCGGCGATTACGCTCCGGGAGCCGGTGAAGATCCACGACTCGATGCGCTACTCCCTCCTCGCCGGCGGGAAGCGCGTCCGGCCGGTGCTGTGTATTGCCGCTTGTGAGATCGTCGGCGGTAAGGAGTCCACCGCAATGCCGTCCGCTTGCGCCGTCGAGATGATCCACACGATGTCGCTCATCCACGATGATCTCCCATGCATGGACAATGATAACCTCCGGCGAGGGAAGCCGACGAACCACGTCGTCTACGGCGAGGACGTGGCGGTTCTCGCCGGCGACGCGCTCCTCTCCTTCTCCTTCGAGCACGTCGCGGTATCCACCGTCGGCGTCGCCCCGTCCCGCGTGCTCCGCGCCGTCGGAGAGCTGGCGAAGGCTATCGGCACCGAGGGGCTCGTCGCCGGCCAGGTGGTAGACCTTTCGTCGGAGGGGGCGGAGTGCGCCGGCCTGGAGCAGCTAGAGTTCATCCACGTCCACAAGACGGCGAAGCTCCTCGAGGCGGCGGTGGTGCTCGGGGCGATCGTCGGCGGGGGGAGCGACGACGAGGTGGAGCGGCTCCGCGGCTACGCGAGGAAGATCGGCCTCCTGTTCCAGGTGGTCGACGATATTCTCGACGTGTCGAAAACGTCCGAGGAATTGGGGAAAACCGCCGGGAAGGATTTAATCGCGGACAAGGTGACGTACCCTAAGCTAATGGGGATCGAAAAATCGCGGGAGCTGGCCGAGCGGTTGAACCAGGAGGCCAATGAGTTGCTAGCCGGGTTCGACCCGGCCAAAACCGCCCCCTTGGTCGCCTTGGCTAATTACATTGCATATAGGCAAAACTGATTGTTAATGTTTGATTACTTAGTTTTAAACTTGTCCTATATTGTCTTTAATCATTGCTCTTGTTGTAATGGAAGTAAAAAAATGTTTTTAGTATGTGAAGGGGGGACGGTACTTGTTAGTTACTCAGATGTTTAATTGTTGGTTAATACAGAACAGACGACAAGGTCAAATATTTTTAATTGGTCGTCCTCCAGAGATTGCGTAAGAGAGATTCTGTATGACCTCTGCTGCAATTTGTAAAGAAATATTATCATATTCCAAGTTTCTGCACTTTATTTTTTATAAGGGTGCCGAAAGCTATATTAATATATAAATAATTAAAAAAAACTGAAATATATAAACTACGTAGATGTACACAAACACCAAACAGCTACGACAACCAATTCGAAGAGAGTAGAGAGGCATGAGTGGAAACGAAAGACGGACAAGAAGTTATGAGAGCCAACCATCCAATGCGGAAAGCTGCCGAGATAAGCAAATAGATTTCCTGTCTAAGTGGCGTATGGGTGTAGAGACCTAATCCTCTCATTCTTATTTTTTCTATTTTCTGATTGCTCTTTCCTAGGCCTAATTACGGTTCTAATAGAATTGTCCACTTGACGATTCTGGAATTTGAAACATGGTAAAGTTCTGATTATAGTTTCAATTTTTAGGAAACCGTCTTAACTATGGAATCGTGTAATCTGTGGGTTTAGGAACTATGAAAATTGGTCAGAATTTGATTCCTTTAGGATTAAAATGTAATTTTTTAAAATTTGATCAGCACAATTGAACGGCTGCTTCACCATAATTGGTTGTTACATGAACCGTACTAGAACCTTGTAAAAAATTTTTGGTTCAAATTCCATGTTTTCGAAATCGTAGAACCGCCGGTACGAGAATCGTCGCTAGACCAACTCTTTCTTTAAAGTCGACCACCTAGTAAGTTGGAGCGAGAAAAAAATTAAATTTTTTCAAAGAAATTTTGGGATCATTAAAATGACCGTCTCCTACATTAGATTTGAGGATACTCGACTTTAAATGATGTGTGTAAAAAAATTTAACCCACGTACATGTGCATGTATTTGCTCAAGTTCTACAATAACCCAGTACAGTATTTCTCAAAACGCAATGTCCACGTACCCAGTCAACGCCCCTGAGACCGAGAATTGCGATCAACCATAAGATCAGCATTTCTCATTTCTTTTTAATTCATAGGCCTGCATTCTGGGTTGGGTTTTTTTTATATATTTTTAAATCTCATAGTCAACCAATAAAATAGGCGCGAGACCTGCCTTTACTCGGTTAGAGTCAAACGGAACTGGGCCCTAACTAAAACGCAAGCCCAATGGAAAAGCCTTTATTCAGTTTAGCTCCAAAACACAAGCTCAACGGAAAAAATTTAGGGCCGTTGCCGGGGATCGAAACCGGGTCACCCGCGTGACAGGCGGGAATATTTACAACTATACTACGACGACTTGTTGCTTTCCAAGCCCAATAACTTTTAACTTTCTTTTGAAGGTTGAAAGATAAACAGAATTTAAGTAGGGGTATACCAGTCAATAGAGCAAATTGCTTCCCACCCAATCAAGAGAAGGGCGAAGCCTCCTGCCTGTCGCTTTTGGGTTTCACCCCTCTCTCTCTCTCTCTCTCTCTTCCCCTTCGGGTCCTCTCATTTCATTTCACTTCTCAGTGGGAAATTCTCGCATTTTTCTTTTTTTGAGAGAATTCTCGCATTTTTCTAAGCCGAGCAATTGGGACATTCTTTTCCAAGTAAAACAAACAGGGCGTTGACTAGATTACCTTTGGTCTTTTTCTTTCAAACCTCACTGGCCCTTCCCCTTGGCACCGCCACCCATTAAAGCTGCCCCTGTCTACTAAATTATCCTCTAGCCTGGGAGCTCCATTTGGTTCAAAAATTGAAACTTTTTCCTCTTCTGGGTGCTCAAGATCTCAGCTTTTGGAGCTTCAACTGAGGGGTTTGGGTCAAGATTTGAGTTTTTCTTCGAGAGGGTATGTTGCTCCCATTGTTTTGCTCCTTTGAAGTTTTTCACGATTATGAGACTATTGTAGGCGTCTCTCTTCTTGCTCTCTCTGTTGTTGGAATCTCACAAGGGAATCAATGTCCCTGTCACTGGGGCAACAACCTAAACCCAAAACCACAATTAGCCAAATATAAAATCAACTTTGGCAATGTCATATGATCATCACTCCTCCTAGTTGATCCAAGTACTAAAATAATTGGATTCATATAAGGAGTTCTTGAATTCGAAAGCATCAGCAATATAAAAAATTCATTAAGAAAAAAAATCACTTAAATATGATTCGACAGTGTTTAATTCCGAATATCAGATATAATAGTCTCTATTCGAACCAAATTACACGGAGATCCTCCGTAAGAAAAGGCCAACAAAGGAACAGATGCCGTAACACAAGAAAAAGGATCAACAGAGGAAGAAAAACAGAAATGGACATACTCTAATTTCATAACGAAATGGTATCATTTGATAGTGCAGGAGGCAGATGCTGGCACTGCACAAATCCAAAATCCTATCCATCAAATCTGTGCCTACGGAAGGGATTTTGTTTGGATCATTAGATTTTATTAAAAATCGTGTCTAGAGATCTGACATTCATAAAAAAATATGTCTATAATCAAAATTACTTGATCCATTTCAGTGGGGACAGATCCGAATCCAACCCCAATACAAACCCACTTTCCCCCCGTTACACACTCCCCATTTATGCTTCTCCCTCTCTAGAACCTATCTACCACATCAAATATAATTAATTAGCTTCCCCTTTTTTTTTAAATTCTCTCCCAATTGAAATCACCTAGTTTATTGAATAAATAGAAGCGTATGCTCTTCTCTTCTTCCACCAAGCCAAAAGCCCACTCCCAACTTAAAACTCACTCCCATTCTGAGGAAAAGGAAAGGGAAAATGAACTCTTCAATTAACCTGGGATCTTGGATTAATACCAACACTACCCTTGTGAAATCACCTGTTTACCTCTTGAGGCCTTGTCAAACGCAGCGTTTTGCACAATCTCTGCACGTTCGCTCGGCCAAACGACATGTCGTCTCGGCCGTGATCACCAAGGAGGAGCAGGTTGTCGTCCGGAGCGACCCCGAAGCGGCGCCGTTTGATTTCGAATCGTACATGATCAAGAAGGCTAACGCGGTGAACCAGGCGCTGGACACAGCGATTACGCTCCGGGAGCCGGTGAAGATCCACGACTCGATGCGCTACTCCCTCCTCGCCGGCGGGAAGCGCGTCCGGCCGGTGCTGTGTATTGCCGCCTGTGAGATCGTCGGCGGTAAGGAGTCCACCGCGATGCCGTCCGCCTGCGCCGTCGAGATGATCCACACGATGTCGCTCATCCACGATGATCTCCCATGCATGGACAATGATAACCTCCGGCGAGGGAAGCCGACGAACCACGTCGTCTACGGCGAGGACGTGGCGGTTCTCGCCGGCGACGCGCTCCTCTCCTTCTCCTTCGAGCACGTCGCGGTATCCACCGTCGGCGTCGCCCCGTCCCGCGTGCTCCGCGCCGTCGGAGAGCTGGCGAAGGCTATCGGCACCGAGGGGCTCGTCGCCGGCCAGGTGGTAGACCTGTCGTCGGAGGGGGCGGAGTCCGCCGGCCTGGAGCAGCTCGAGTTCATCCACGTCCACAAGACGGCGAAGCTCCTCGAGGCGGCGGTGGTGCTCGGGGCGATCGTCGGCGGCGGGAGCGACGATGAGGTGGAGCGACTCCGCGGCTACGCGAGGAAGATCGGCCTCCTGTTCCAGGTGGTCGACGATATTCTCGACGTGTCGAAAACGTCCGAGGAATTGGGGAAAACCGCCGGGAAGGATTTAATCGCGGACAAGGTGACGTACCCTAAGCTAATGGGGATCGAAAAATCGCGGGAGCTGGCCGAGCGGTTGAACCAGGAGGCCAAGGAGTTGCTGGCCGAGTTCGACCCGGCCAAAACCGCCCCCTTGGTCGCCTTGGCTAATTACATTGCATATAGGCAAAACTGATTGTTAATGTGGGATGAATTAGTTTTAAAATTGTCATCACTGCTCTTGTTGTAATGGAAGTAAAAAATGTGTTTAGTATGGGAAGGGCCGAAGGGGGGACCGTTGCTTGTTACTCGGATGTTTAATTGTTGGTTAATACAGAACAGATGACAAGGTCAAATATATTTAATTGGTCGTCTTCCAGAGATTGCGTAGGAGAGATTCTGTATGACCTCTGTTGCAATTTGTAAAGAAATATTTATCATATTCCAAGTTCCTGGAATTGGTGTACTGGTGCTTGGAAGGCAAATAGAGACACTTTCTAAGTGGTGTCTAGGTGTTAGAGACCCAGTCTTCTGATTCCTTTTCTTCTATTTGTTGATTGCTCTTTCCTATCCAGGCCACCATTAGAATAGAATTGCCCACACGACGGTTCTAGAATTTGAACCGCGGTCCAACTTCTGGTTTTAGTTTCAATTTTTAGGGACCACTTTAGCTATGGAATCGTGGAATTTGTTTCATTTAAGGTTAAACTGTGGATTTTTATTTTATCAAAGCAATTGAACTGCTGTTTCACTATAATCGGTTATTCCATGAACCATTCCAAAACCGTGTAAGAAGATTCCGGTTCAGGTTATATGTTTTCAGAATCGTGGAACTGCCGGTACCGAAAACGTAGCTAGACTTTCCCTTTCTTTAAACTTGACCACCTAGTGAGTTGAAATGAGAAAAAATTAATTGTTTTAAAAAAGTTGTGGGATCATTAAAATGACCGACTCCTAGATAAGATCTCTGAATACTTTTTTTTAGAATAAAAGATCTCTGAATACTTGACTATAAATGACGGGTGTAAAAAAAAAATTCGACCCACATACATGATACACCTGCATGTATTTACTTAAGTTCTACAATAACCCAGTACAGTATTTGTCAAAATGCCATGTCCACGTAGCTAGTCAACGCATTTTTTTTAAATTTATTTCACCACAATTAGGCTCCCCCAAGCAAGTCTCACTCTCTCCCACTGAGAGCTTTTATCTAGGGTTTATTACCCTCTTTATCCTTTTGCCGCCGCCCGCCCATCGTCGCTGCTTCTGTCGCCTCCGATCTCCGTCACCGTCGTTGCTTCCATCTCTGTCGCTGCTTCTGTTGCCTCAGATCTCCTTCTCCGTCATCTTAGCTCTTCGATCTCCGTCGATAAGCTTGGTTAGTCTCCGTCGCTTGCCTAAGCTCTCTTGTCACTCACCTCTCCGTCGTGTCCCTCAGATCTCTCTGCTCGACGCCACTCCCTTCTCGACGCCGCTCAACGCCACTCCCTTTTCGACGCCGCTCAACGCCCAGCTCCACCGCTCGATGCCCCAAGGCTCGCTTCCATCTCACTAGGCCTGATCTCCACCGCTCGCCTGATCTCCACGGCTGGGCCTTTTTGAGGTCACCGTCGGTCCCCGGGGAGGATGGTCACCTCCGATCTCCTCCCCGATCGGTTCTCTGTTCTTACTGCTTCGCTTTTTAATTTTTTCTTTTCCGCCTTTGTTGCCTTCGTTGGTTGACTCTTTCTATGTGTGTTTGTTGTTGCTCTCGAGTCACACGTGTTTAGTGGCTGCGTCGGGCTTTCACTCTTTTGATTTCTGCTTATACTTTTGCTTGGATCGTCTTTCGTCTGATCTCAGACCCTTTCAGATCTCGTTGCATGTTCGATGGTTGCGGGTGGAGAACCTTGTCTTGGTCGATTTACGTCGACCTTGGCTCTCATCTGAGTGTTTCTTGTATGCATTCAGATGCCCTCTTGACGTTATTGGCCGAAGCTTGCTTCGGTAGAACTCCGCCCCGGTCGTCGGCCTCTGTGCTCTATCGACCGCCCATCACTCGCCCATCTGTGCCACCCTCATATCATCGGACTGACTTTCGTTTTCTGCTTAGGTTTTTTGTCTTATGTCTGTATTTTCCTTTATTGTTCTGTAACTCGTTTTTAATATAAGTTTCGTGCCACTTTTATCCCTAAAAAAAACCGTAGCTAGTCAACGCCCCTGCTATTAACCATTAGATCAGCATTTCTCATTTCTTTTTATAAAATTCATAGGCCTGCATTCTAGGGTTTTTTTTAATTTCAGAGTCAACCAATGAAATAGGTGCAAGCCCCCCGCCTTTATTCAGTCAACTTAGAGTAAAACGGAACCGGGCCCTAAAACGCAAGGCCAATGGAAAAGCCTTTATTCAGTTTAGCTCCAAAAAAAATATTGTCGCCGTTGCCGGGGATCGAACCCGGGTCACCCGCGTGACAGGCGGGAATACTTACCACTATACTACAACGACCTATTGTCTAGTAGTCCCAATAGCTTTTATTAAAACAATTTTGGTTGGAAGGTGAAAGATATACAGAATTTAAGTAGGGGTATAACAGTCAATGGAGCAAATAGCTAATAGAATCTTCGTAATTCCTTCCGACCCAATGAAAGAGAAGGCCGAAGCCTGCCTGGGCTGTCGCTTTTGGGTTTCATCACTCTCTCTCTCTCTCTCTTTCTCCCTTGTAATTTTCCGGGCCTCTCTCTTTCATTTCACTCCTCCGTGGGAAATTCTCGCATTTTTCTAAGCCGACCCATTGGGACATTCTTTTCCAAGTGAAACAGACACGGCGTTGACTAGATTACCTTTGGTCTTTTTCTTTCAAACCTCACTGACCCTTCCCCATGGCACCGCCACCCGCCCTTGTGTACTAAATTATCCTCTAGCCCGGGAGCTCCATTTGGTTCTAAAAATTGGAACCTTTTCCTCTTCTGGGTGCTCAAGATCTCAGCTTTTGGAGCTTCAACTGAGGGGTTTTGTGTCAAGATTTGATCTTTTCTTCGACCGGGTATGTTGCTTGTTGCTTCCATTGTTTTCCTGGCGGTTGAAGAAGCTTACCCTCTTCCTGTATGACCCAGTAAGCTCTCTTTTTTCCCCCAAAAGTTTAATATTTGAGCTGATTTTTGGGTTTAATAGCTTCAAGGCCTTTTGGTGCGAGCTCGATTTTCCCTTGTTTGTTGTGGGAAAACTGGTCTGGGTTCGTGAGAATTTTCGGAATTGTGTTCTTTGGACATGATGGGTGGATCGTCTAGCAAGAAAAAGGGCGGATCTACTCCGTCTCCACCTCCACCTGATGGTCAAGGTTCGTCGCGATCTGGGCAAGTCATTGACAATGCTCAGTTCGCGGCAAATTTGAGTTCGTACGAGGAGGCCTGTAAGCTTGATCCGGACCTAGGGGCATTTGATAGCACCCTCCACGAAAGGACTAGTCGTGTCATTAACAGTCTTGCCACTGGCGTTGAGGTGAGGTCGTTGTCGTTGGATTCGCTTAAAGAGGTCACCAGCGTGCTTCTAGAGATGAACCAAGATGTGGCCAAAGTCATACTGCAAGACAAGAAAGACATATGGAATAGCCATGATTTGTTTTCTTTGGTGGAGGACTACTTTGAGAGTAGCATCAGAATCTTGGATTTCTGTACTGCGCTTGATAGTTGCCTTAAACGTGCTCGGAACAGCCAGTTTATCATACAGTTTGCTGTTAGGCAGTGTGAAGAAGAATTTGAACTGCAAAGTGGTTTTGTTGAGAAAAAGTACACGAGGACCTTGGAAGAACTGCAGAAGTTTAAAGCAGCCGGGGATCCATTTAGTGAGGAGTTCTTCATATTGTTTCAGTCAGTGTACAGGCAGCAGGTTTCCATGTTCGAGAAGTTGCAACTTCGCAAGAGGAAGCTCGATAAGAAATTGACATCGATGAAGACATGGAGGAGGGTATCAAATGTGCTATTTGTTGCTGCTTTTGTATCTGTATTGATTTTCTCGGTTGTAGCTGCCGCCATTGCTGCACCGCCCGTTGTGACGGCTCTGGCTGGAGCACTGACAGTTCCCATTGGTTCGATAGGGAGGTGGTGCAACTCACTGTGGAACAAGTACGAGAAAGAAGTGAAGGCCCAAAGGGAGCTGGTGAGCTCGTTGCAAGTGGGAACTTTTGTCACAATGAAGGACATGGATGGTATACGGTCCCTCGTCAGCAAGTTGGAGATCCAGGTAGGGTCGCTAATTCAGAATGCAGAATTCGCGCTTACAGAAGAAGATGCTGTGAAGGTTGTAATAGATGAGATTAAGAAGAAGCTTGAGGTGTTTGCAGCAACCATTGATGAATTGGGCCAACATGCTGATAAGTGTAGCCGGGATGTACGACAGGCCAGGACAGTGATTCTGCAGAGGATAATCATATATCCCGAAAACTGAACCGCCCCAGACGATGTACTCTCGATTGTTTCCGGGGCACGATGTATCTCATGCCTGGCAGCGAAGCGGGTAGGGGAAGAACTACGACCGAAACTTATGTTGAGTTGGTGATATGTAGTTGAGCTGGGTTAAGCTCCTTCAATTTTCCTTCTCATAGTTGCGTATGCTTCTTATAGCAGTAATGCTTCATTCTGAAGTCAATCAGTGTGAGGGGTACATTTACATTCTTATTGATGGTTCTCGAGGTGACCAGACCAATCCAACTTGTCTAATTTTTATTAAGATGTTCTACTATTGAAAAATATAGAGAGAGAGTATAGTTTATGACTTGTTAATTTGATATAGAACGTTTACTGTTAATACCAGATACAATGGTACACCTGTCACAGACTAACAAGGTGTTGAATTATTCTATTACAAATATAGTGAAAACTGTACCAAAACCTACACTGGTTGTATTTGACCGGCGATCGGACCTGTCAAATCGCAAATGAGAGAGTAAAGTAGGTCGATCTCCGGATACGAGAGACAAATACTAGTTGATTTTTATTTTGGAAATAGAGAGACAAGACCCGATATATAAATATGAAATTAAAATATAATTGCATCCTAAAGAAACATCCTATCTGTAACATAGTCTCCCAGCTAAAGGTTTTTTTAGCTCATTATTGTGATGACTACTACTTGACGTGAAATTTCCTCTTTTGAGTTTGTTATCTCCGACCTCAGAAAAATCCTCTTGCGATAAAATCTGTGAGAAAAATCCGCAAGAGAGAAATAACACCTCAGCAAGGTCGAATACATGATCCCGCGTTATCCGTATCCCTAATCCTGTACGATACTAGTTGGTTATTTGGGAAAGAAAATGTTAATTCTAATGGGCTGAAGAATAAGAAATAGCACTGGCCTTCAAAATGGGCCAAGAGCCCAATAACACCTCACAAAATCGATAAGGTTACCCGCCATTTTTCCGCTGTGACCAAATGGAATCATTTGAATCGAGAAAACATCCACAATGTTCCACCTCAGACGCTTAAACAGATCTCTGACTCTTATCAATCACTGGCTTCCTCGGCGAACCGCGTCTACGACGACCCATCAGCTGCCCTGTCGTCGCAGCGAAACTTCAGTCAGGCATTTCACCGAACAGCGTCCGTGCAATCGCAAAAGGCAAGCCAAACCGAAGAAAGCCGAGGCTCCCCCGCGAATCTACACACGGGAAGTAATCTCCAGCATCTGCAAGATCCTCAGGTACTCCTTCTGGGAGGACGCGAGGGTTCAGCTCCGGATGCTGGATGTTAAGTGGGACTCCCACATTGTAAACCGGGTGCTGAAGACCCACCCGCCCATGGAGAAGGCTTGGCTCTTCTTCAACTGGGTTGAAGGGTTTAGAGGGTTTAAGCATGACCACTTTACTTGCACCACGATGCTCGATATTTTCGGGGAGGCCGGGAGGATCCAGTCGATGTACCACGTGTTTGAGAAAATGCGTGAGAGAGGCGTCCGGATTGATGCTGTCACTTATACTTCTGTAATGCATTGGGTTTCCCGCTCCGGGGATGTTGATGGGGCGGTGAAGATTTGGGAGGAAATGAGAGGGAACAGGTGCTATCCTACCGTTGTTTCATACACGGCTTACATGAAGATTCTGTTGGATAGCGGGAGGGTGGAGAAAGCCAGCCAAGTGTACAAGGAGATGATTGAGTTCGGTATCAAACCGACTTGCCACACATATACCATTCTGATGGACTATCTTTTTGTTGCTGGTAAGTACTTCTGCTTGAGATTATCGAACGTGCTTTAAATGTTTGCTGCAGTTCACCCTTTTATGGTTATCTTGACCTGCATTATAGACGCATGATGCTCGATTATGTTTGTGAAACGATATAGTAAATGATCAAATGTTCATATGGATAAATGATATAATATGTCTAGCTATGGTTAATTAATCATGCAAATAAACTGCTACCATGGCTGACTTGAGGAATTGTGTAACGAGAAACTGTTTGAATGAAACACCTGCAAGTGATGGTCACGTATATAAGAAGAAGAACAAGAACTATTGGCAAAAGGATTAATTCAAAATATTTGCATGTTTTTCGATTCTCTGGAGCTTGCCCCAAAGATTACATGTGATGATAAAGACGGTTATGTATCTCTCTCGATGGTGGATATCACATCTTTGAGCTGCAAGGAAAGATTGTGTGTTACCATGAAGAATTTTCTATCTTGTACTACTGCACTCGATAATACTTTTGTCCCTCCAATGTGATGGCTATTAGGTAGGCACCAAGAAGCCCTTGCAATTTTTTGGGACATGCAAGAAGCAGGGGTGCAGCCTGATAAAGCTGCATGCAATATTTTAGTCGAGAGATGTTGCAAAACAGGACAGATTGCGGCGATGACGAAAATCCTTCAGTATATGGGCAATAACGGGATTGTTCTCCGTTACCCTGTGTTTTTGGAAGCAGTCAAAACTCTCAAAGATGCAGGGGAGAGTGATACCCTTGTGAGGCAAGTCAATCCTCATTTGCCCTCTGAATCTATAAGTGAAGAGGAGGCCTCTGCGACTAATTCTGTTGATGATCCGTTAGACGGAGTACTTGTTCTGTTTCTCTTGGAGAAGAAGAATTTCACTGCTGTTGATCATATGGTATCTGGGTTAATGAATAAGAATAGGGTACAGGATTCTTGGGTTGTCTCAACCATAATAGAAGAAAATTGTTGTAACCGCAGGCCTGATAGTGCTTTGTTGGCCTTTGAATACAGCAAGAAGCTGAGCATAGACCTTGAACGGTCGGCATATCTTTCTTTAATAGGGGTTCTTGTCAAATCCTCTGCTTTAATGAAGGCGGCGGACATCGTTGAGGACATGATTAAGGCTGGACATTCTCTTGGAACTTATCTTGCTGCCCTTTTGATCTATAGGCTTGGACGTGCTAGAAGGATCAAGTGTGCAATAAAGATATTCGACTTGCTGCAGGATGATGAGAGGTGCTCTGCTGCACACACTGCCTTGGTTGGGGCGTACTTCACTGCTGGTAATGCAGAAAAAGCTCTTGAAATATACAGATCCATGAAAAAGAAGGATCTCCGGCCTTCCTTGGGCACATATAGAGTCATATTAGATGGACTAGAAAGAACTGGTAAAGTTAGTGAAGCAGATCCCTTTAGGAAGGAAAAGAAGAGCCTCCTGACGGGCAGTTACTACAAGAACTCTGCTAACTTGGGGGAAAAGATTTGTGACCTTCTGTTTGCTGGTGACGTCGTACTATAACCCCATACTCGTTCTAACCTTGCGTTAGCCCTTGCTATATGTCCTGGAGATGCATTTGTTTGATGGGTTACAGTAGCTCAAACGATTGAATGTCAGTGCTTGGAAGGTCCAATTCAAGTATATTAGCTGCATTCTCCAGTTACTAATCGGAAACGTAGTCGTCGCGAAGACAGAAGGCTACACCTAATTTGTCCCGGATACTACAAAAACTTTTAATGTTTTTCCATCGGACGGGTGGTCCTTGACATCTTGGCAAGCATCATGTTCTTGCATTCGTGGTTGGTCGGAACTGATGAAGGTGGCTGGAGACATGTTCAAGCTTTTAGTTATAAAGGACCACTTTGGAAGGGAACAAGGAACCAAGTAATGGAAGAATTCCATCATCCCATCTCGGCGATTACTTGCAAAGACAGTGAACATGTTCTATCCATCTGGCTCTCTGTTATTTCCTCAATGTGGCTCTTCTTCAGAATGGGGCCAGCACAAGGCATTTATGGAGGAAAGCATATTCAAGAGGGAAACTGTTGAAAACCAGAGATGGTTGCAACTGTGTACCAGTCGATTGTATTTGTTGATCTAACATTGGAAATAGGGTTGGTTTCCTTTTTCCCCGGTGGAAAATACATGTTGAGTCGACTAATTCAACATGAGCTGAGAAATTAATAAACACTTAAATCAACTAGCAAGAGAATTATTCTAATTTAATCAAAGGTAAAAGATCTCGACTCGTTGTTCATTTTACCAATAGCAGGGAGAAACGGCTCAACAACTGCAAGAAGAAATTCAAGAGCAACAAGCATTTGTGGCCTCTGGACACAAAGTGAAACAGTTGTTGAATGTCTGACCAAATTTAGCATCCAGTATAAGCATTGTCGGAACAGGCATAATATGTCAGTTTCTTCAATGACATTTGTGGTTGACTCTAGTTGACCACTTCAGTACGGTACCCGTACCAAGACTACAGGACACGTGCCGTTAAAAATAAGTACCTTACTCTGGATTATCTGTTCTTTGAGGCATCAAAATTATTGGCTTCCAAAGAGAAAGATCCAACTTCAGAGCTGGTGAACCTTCAATTTCGCTGATAGCAAACCACTTTCATAGTTTGTATGTTGATCCGTCAATTAATTGCCTAAACCCCTAGAACCGAGTGCATCGACAGGATGAAATTGTCTTCATTAATCATTTATCTGGTATCCCAAAGATACACCTAAACGAGTCTAAATCTGGCCAAGCGAATTGCATAACCCCGAAATCAGGCAAATGCGAGATAGGAATCATATTTTTTTAACCATATGATTTCCATACTCATTGGACCGACTGGATTCGAGTCGGGTGAGACTTTTAAAATGTGATAAATTTTTTTAACAAACACTCGAAACCTACTTAAGGTAGAATAAACCTTTCACGTGTTTATTTAAACACTTGTAAATAGGAATCATATTGTCGCTTTTTTTTTCATTATAAAAGGTTCATGATTGCCTCGGGTTAGGCCAAGTTCTCCAGCCACCTTAATTGCCCGACGGAGATTAATACACCTACCAATTTGATCTCAATACAAGAGGGAATCAACCATCAGGGATCCTTATCTGCAACTCTTGCGATTGACCGATATTTAAACTCATTAAACATATTTCAATGAATTAAAAAACCTTTAAATCAACTCGCCAATGATTATTCTTCCGATGACGAGTTCAAATTTTAAAAATATACAGGTCTTAAAATTTATTAAGAAGAATTTGCAATGATTTAAATTATATTATCCCGGATTTAGATTATTTAGTTCACTCATGTAATTTCGGCGTCCCTTGACCTCAACTTGCGAATTTCATAGATATCCGGACACAGAACTCCAAAGGGCATTTCTGAATCAGCCAGCTCATCGTTAGGGATCATGTACCAGTTTGCCAAGTCAGAGATCTGTATTTTATTGACGAAGAAGTCTCTCGCGCGGTCGCACCACACCCTGTACTAACAACTCATAAGCAATTCTATGTGGAACTTTAGCCACAAAATTGGTCAATGTACGTTCATTCCTTCGTTGACATTTCTTTGTTTAAGCAACTAGGCAGATGTTATGTGTCAGTTCTGGATGATCATCGGGACTCTAATCCGGGAATCAGGTTGGCAACCATGATAAGGGAGGAAATAAATTAGTTGGTCGGACTTCTGGATTTGTTGCTGAAAATTACAAATACCATATCCATATGACACAAGGATTTAATTTGTCTAGTCATTTTTATAAGTAAATACTACATTAACCAAAAAATTGGAAAGAGGGTATTTGATAACAGTAGGTATGTGAACCTATATAATTCGTTTTACATACTTGATTTAAGAAAAAATAAAAGATCTTGGTTATATACAATCTTGAAATTAGACTTGCTGAGTGTGGCGAAGAATCCGCCACTTTGTTGGCGATCACCAACATGGAGGTACAGAAGCTGTCAAGCTTGGTGGATTGGCGGACGCCAATTAACTGGCGACTGCTTGATCCTCGCGACAGATTTTTCTGTTTTGTATCGGACTCCTAATTCGACCTAGATAGGTTTCTTGGTGTACAAAGATTCGTCTATTATATAAAGACGTGTTACCCTAGGTTATGTAAGGCTTTGTGGCTACTCATCAATAAAAGTTCTCCTTTCTCCCCGTGGACGTAGGCAATAGGCTGAACTACGTTATATGTTGTGTTCGCGTTCTTTGCACATTCTTGTTTTCTTGTGGGCAAATTTTCTAACAATTGGTATCAGAGCTAAGGTCAAGGATGGTAGATCAAGGCACGAAGTTTGCTTGTGTGAAGTTCGATGGATCATCAAATTTTGGGTTATGGCAAAGGCATGTAAAGGATATCGTGGTGCAACAAGAAATGGCGAGTGTGCTCTCAGAGAAGAAGTTCGAGAAGATGGAGGACCAAGAGTGGATGTAAATGGAGGCCAAGGTGATGGTGATGATTCACTTGTGCTTGGCGGATGACGTGATGTATTACGTCATGGATGAGAAGTCACCAGCTGAGGTTTGGAAGAAACTGGAGGCAAGGTATATGTCTAAGTCTCTATCGAACAAGCTGTATCTTAAAAAAAAGTTGTATGGGCTTAAGATGGTGGGGGCTTGCATTTGACCTAACACATCAATGTTTTCAATCTACTGGTTTCTGATTTGATATGGGTCGATGTGAAGTTCGGGGATGAAGATAAGGCATTATTGCTCCTGAATTTCTTACCGAGTTTGTACTTGAATTTGGTTACAACTCTAACTTGGGAGAAAGAATCTATGGTGTTGGAGGATATCACAAGTGCTCTGCTAGTATTTCACTAAAAGAGGAAAACTAGCGATGAACAAATAGAAGGGCTGATAAGAAATGATGGAAGAGGATCCAGGTCAAGAACAAGAAGGTTCAAGGGAAATTGCTTCAGGTGCAGAGAAAAAAGGTATGTGAAGAAGGATTGTCCAAGAAGAACTCGGGACCATGAGAAAAAAGAATTGGGTTCTATGAATGTTGTCTCTTATTCGAATAGGTCGGATGGTGACTGTCTTTCTATTTTATCAGGTCCAAAGTACTATGATTCTTGTATTTTGGATAACGCTTGTTCCTTTCACATGACGCCCAGGAGAGGGTGGTTCCACTTATAAGTTCATTGATTTAGATATGGTGACTATGAGTGATGTTTCTACTTGTAAAATCGTTGGCATATGTGATATCCGGATCAAGATGTGATATGGTGTCAAGAGAAAATTATGTGGGGTTAGGCATGTTTCGAAGTTGGATAGAAATTTGATCTCAGTAGGAGTCTTGGATTATAATGGGTACAACTATAAGATTATAGGCGGGCTAATTAAGGTAGAGAAAGATGCTATGGTAGTGATAAATAGTGAAAGACATGCAAGGAATACCTACAGGTTAGTGGGGGGCACGATTGTAGGTGGCGTCACATCTTTAGGTTCCGATGGAGAGGGGGAATGCTCTTATATGATGGAGCAAAGGCTTAACATGAATAATTTGAGTGCAGTTGAGATTTGCAGAGATATGGTTAGCATGTTATGGTTGTTTCGTGAAGGCATGATTGGCAAAAAGCCATGGTTGTCTCGGAGAAGTATTGTTAGCAAGGCTCCACAATGGTTGTCTAAAGGAATGTTGACGTCAAAGGTGTTGGGTAGGTTTGGCATTGAGAATACAAAACCGTTAGTAACACCACAGACGAATTAGGTATCTCACTTAAGATTGAACAGTGAAGTTTGTGATATGTCGAGGGTTCTACTTGGTGGAACAAAAGGTTTCTCTTTGTATGTTATAGCACGTAGCATTAGTTTGAGGAAAAAAGGTCCCACGGAGAAGTAGTTTAAGATTGCAGAGTATGGGGTGACATGAAAATAGATGGTGCATCTACTGGTCACAAGGTTTCTTCGACAGGTGAAGTTGCATGTTGGGGTTCAATGGAGGTTGGAGGGTATAGGCCAAGCAAGTTCGAGAGTTGCTCAAGTTTGGGGGGTTATCTCCAAGTAATTGAATGGAAAAGGTGGTGAGAAAGTTGAGATGGTCTTATTGATGGATGAGTTTATCTATAGTTCGAGGTGGAGTTGGTAGAGTCAGTTTGATTTCGCCAGATTTCATGGTTCTTCATGGGGCGATGTCTCATCAAGGTAGAGTTTGTTAAAGTCTGAATTGAGTTTCACAGTTCTTCGTAAGGAATGATTTCACGGCAAGGTGGAGATTGTTGAGTATAGCGAAGAAATCGCCAACATGGAGCTACAGAAGCTATCAAGCTTGGTGGATTGGCGGATGTCAATTAACAGACGACCGCCAGGTTCTTGCGACAAATTTTCCTATTTTGTATCGGACTCTTGTTTCAGACTCTTAATTCGACCTAGATAGATTTCTTGGTGTACAAGGGTTCATCTATTTTATGAAGATGTATTACCCTAGGTTATGTAAGACTTTGTAGCTACTCATCAATAAAAGTTTTCCTTTCTCCCTGTACACATAGGCAATAGGCCGAACTACGTTATATCTTGTATCTGTGTTCTTTGCACATTCTTATTCTCTTGTGGTCGAATTTCCTAACAAAACTATTATAATCACATCCGAACATGGTCGAAAATATAATGAATTAGAAGTTTCGGTTGCATTTGGCATCCTTAAAATTTGTGGAGCCATCTGAAAAGTCATTTATACAATTATGCAATGAATAGTTGGAACTCCAAATCCAAACCCGTAGAAATCCCTCCCTCCCTCCATATAAATTATTATTTTTGATCTGTTAAAAGTTGAGTTAATTATTTATGCCACCCAATTCTAGAGATGGAAACGGTGTAGAAATGAAGAGAATATTTGTTAAGTGAAGAGTCTTGCTTGTTCAAGTTTCGCGTAGCAACCTCAACAAGCACTTCAAGCAAATTTGTGAAAACAGGTACCAACAAGCACTTTATTGAATTGGTGGAAGTTGGTTCTAGTTTAATGAAGTTTTGAGTTAGAGTTTTTGGAAAAATGTAATAGTTTTAAATATTTGTTGGAAGAATTTTCTCACCTTTTAAAAGTTATACTCGACTCAAAATTGAATTAGTCGATCCAATAAACCAAATACCAACTAGTATTAAAAAATAGTGAAAATAGGTCTGCCATGGCTCCAAATGCCATGTAAACAGAGATCATATAAAAATTAGCGCCACGAAATCAATTCGACTTTTCTCGTACTTAATTAGAGAGTATTTTAAAAATGAATTGTTGTAAATATTTTACTTATTCATATCAATCCAAGTATGACACGATAAATTGATATATAATAAAGCTTGATTGACATGCTTCAGATACATTAAGAAACAAAGAAACGGCTCATTTTTATATGTTCATTTATTTTGCATAAATGCGGCTCATTATTTTCACGTGGCCTAATTAATTGTTTTCTCTGAACATGTCCAGCGATACTGCGATACCGGGCAAAAACTTCGGGCCTTCCTTGTCCTACTTAAAGGACAACATCCTAACAGTAATTTGGGTTCACAATTTTGTTAAGGACAAACAGATTTGACGAATTTAAGTTATGCAAATATAGTTTTGAGATAATTTGGCAGGAAATATTTTGCCGTTCTTTATGATTTGATCAAATTTCTACAATAATTAGTTAGATTGGTACGCATTGGACTAAGGTATAATATAAACCAAAAAATAAAAAATTAACATTTATTGAGAATTAATTCAAATAATAAGATATTTGTATTTTTTTTAAATGCGAATAAAACATACACTCCTCAAAATAGGGCATATGAGTACTCGATCACCGACATTTGCATTTCTTATCTTGTTGTGTTCCCCTAAGCTATATATCTTATACCAGAATGTCAGTGAAAATTCTCATGTTATTTTCAACGTCTAGTGGGGAAAAAATTCATAGGATTGATTATATGCTGCTTGTCCAAAATTCGAATAATTCATAGAGACCACCGTGGGAAAGAAATTAAAGAGAGGACAATAATGTTGCAAGTGCGTTTTAGAATAAGTATTTGATAAGGCAATTCCGTCCATTATTTATGCCCGGAGGAAAGAACATGTTCCTGTGTTTTGTGCTTGCCATCATCCGAAACCATAAGGACAAGGCATTTACGTACGGCGAGGAAGAACCCCGACGGCAGTGAAATAGAACACATTGTTTTTATACTGACTTTGTTTATAAATATAACAAGTATATTTAATATCTTAAAATTTTGGGTTGTATACAAAAATTCTTTTAATACCGAAGGACCCACAACTCCATTTCACGGCTATACTAATTGTTCCACGAAAACATGATTATATAAAATGCTTGTTATCTATGGTAAAACTTAAGTACTCAGTGAGAAATCTCTGAACAAAGGGGCCTTTCGAATAATACATTTTTGCTGGCCAGAAATAGATGTTAAAATCTTCATATCTAACACATAATCTTAATGCAATGAGCAAGTATATTTTCTATACTTATAAATAAACTCACTACTTATTCACTTACGCTCTCAAACGAGACCCATCAGGATGAACTTTGCACGAGCTTTTTGACTTCGTTAACATGCGAGCGCAATAATGGGCACAAGATCAATTCGTTCTAATACCATGTTAGAATCTTCATATCCAACCCAAAACCTTAACGCAATGGGTAGATTGATTTTTCACACTCATAAAAAATAATATGGGGAGGCGTGTATTGCGTGCGGTAGAATTTGTCACTCGTTCTAAAAAAATATTGAGAATAGACATATTGTTCCAAAGTTTTTTTTGTGAATTTAAATTTAGGGAGTTTGCTTGACTCCGTTAGAATCAAAATTGACCCACAAATATCTGAAAAATGAGGGTAGAATCTATTGCTATCCTACCACCAAGTGTTGGTTATTGTTCTTTCAACTCTTAAAAATTCTACTTATAAATAATTAACTAGATGTCATATTAAGATCTTCATATCCAACCCAAAACTTTAATATAATAAGCAGATAAATTTTTTACAATTATAAATAAGTTCATCACTCTTGCACTTAGTATAAGATTTTCAACAATGCACGTATTCCACCAAAAAAGAAGTAAGCAATGTAACCCTCAAAAAATGTGAATAAAGTGGGACTCCATCATGGACCTTTTCACGCGCAAGGAGACCCTCAAGAAAAGCAAAAGAGTCGCCCTTTAAGGCAATGGAGCGAGCTACCAGGAAAAAAAAAATGTGTGCTAACGTTGACTTATCTAATTTGCATTTTGCTACTTAGATGCGTGCTAATCTTTTGATCATTTCCCTATGAATATAGTGCTTAATTGCATAAGATAAGATTTTTTGGAATAATAAAACTTTTACCTATCAAAAAATAATCTGGGAGAGGCGTGTATTGCGTGCGGTAGAATCCATCATTGATTCTAAAAAATTCTTGAGAATAGACATATTGTTCCAGAGTTTTTTTGTGAATTTAATTTAGGAAATTCGCCCGACTTCCGGCACAGTAAAAATTGATCCACCAATATTTGGGAAATGAGAGTAGAGTATGTCGCTATCCTACCACCAAGTGTTGGTTATTGTTTCGAGTTTGTACAAATTTGAAGTTTCTCCTCTTAAAAATTATACTTATAAATAATTAAAGCAACTCCCTAATTCAAAATTGGAGCGTAAAGGACCTTACAATCATACTTACATAAAAAAGGACCTTACAATCATACCGTATTTCTAAATACTAAGTAATTAATTACTTATAAAAATAAAGTAATTTATTTTGCTGAACGTGGTAAGTTATTTTAGAACGGTTGACCTAGACCTGACCACGGTTCGAATTTGGACGAATTCGAATCGAATTTGGACGAATTCGATTCGAATTTATTCGAATTCGAATTCATCAAAACATTAAACCGTATTCAATTCTTCACAAGACGAATCGAATACGAATTATGAATTTTCGAATTAGAATCGAATTAGAATCGAATTCGAATTCGAATTAATTCCAACGATGTTGAACATCTTGTGGAAAACGTTTTGGTTTCATGTTGTTTAATTTACAAAATTTTTTCCAATCTTTTAGCAATTTTGGGCGAGCCCATAATAAATTAAGTGCTTATTTAATTGGTCCTAATGTAGAGTCTAAAGCTTTAATTCCATCTTGGGTACAAAGATTAAATATATGACATGCACATCTAATATGAAAAAAATTTCTTCCGAATCGTGTACAAAAAATTTCTAAATCTTTAACCGTAACATTATTAGAACTTGCATTATCTAGAAAAATTGAAAATATTTTTTGAACTAGATTATATTCTTGTAAAATAATATGCAATATTTTATAACAATTATTCCCACTATGACTATCATCAAAAACTCTATATGCAATTATTCTTTTTTGTATATTCCATTCATTATCAATCCAATGACATGTAACACCAAAATATGAATGTGTTTGCCAATGATCACTCCATATATCACAATAAGAGAAGTAACTCAAATTAGTAAACTTGAGGGAGAATTTATATAGCTCAAATTTTCAATAAGAGAAGTAGAGAATTGAGATTGGAATGTGTAAAATTTGAAGAATAAGAGGTGGTATTTATAGAGTTGGGAAGAAATTCTGAATTTATAAAAAAAATTTAAAAAGTACCAACAGTAAAAAAAAAGGTAACCTAGGGATTAAAACGGTAACAAAAAAAATGGTAAGAAAAAAACGGTAATTTGCCCTTGAAATTTAAATTTCCCCTCCCCCTTCCCTTTTAATTCCCCCCCCCCCTTTTTTTTTTAAATTCCCGCCCCCTTGAATTCGAATTCGAATTACGAATTCGAATTGAATTCGCCAGTTTGACGAATTACAAAAAACTTGAACCGTATTCAATTCTTATCATGACGAATTCGAATCGAATTTTTTGACGAATCGAATTATTGTCGAATCGAATCGAATTTTTTACGAATTGAATCGAATCGAATCACGAATCGGATTCAATTCATGGCCAGGTCTAGGTTGACCCCGCTCGAACCAGCTGTTTTGCTGAATTTTGAAGGCGGCGACTCCCAAGGTGATTGAGAATCACATAAATTAGATATGGTTGGTTCTTCGCGTTAAACTATAAAATAAACATAAAAGGTTACTAGATTTGATTTAATTTTTCAAAAGACCACGAGGGAAGTATGTTTTTTATGATCATTTATGCAATCTTTTAATATCACATAATATCTCAAGACCGATTAATTCAATCCAATTTAGATAGAAACTTCGTCATTTCATGTCAGCTATGATGTGGAGGTCTATCACGACTCGCCACGTAAAAAATGCAGCTCTGTTTCCAATAGACTCTTTTTAACAACAGAATTCCAGTACAGTCTCCGTTACATTAGTTTCCTGCCAAGTAAATAAACAAGCCATTTTCGCCTAAAAAATATTCAACGAAGGAAAAATCCAGCTCATCCCATTCCAACTATTTTCCACATAAAGACGTTACTTTCTTCCCTTTCCGGAGGTGAAAGATGGGTTTTAGATTGACTGGGAACAACATAAAAGTTGTCCATCCGAGGAGATTTCGTTTGGACCATCAGATTTCATTAAAAATCGTGTCTACAGATCTGACAGTCATCAAAAACCGTGTCTATAAATCAAAAATTTTGATCCATTTCAGTGGGAACAACCCTTATTCCCGCTCAATCCAACCCCAGAAAGATGAATACAAAAAAATAATTATTATGAAATATGTGGCGACGCGTTTGCGTGACCGTAAACGGCACTTCCATGTATGCCCAACCCCACGAGACCTGGGTGCGCCCCACAAGCGATACCCAACAGCCGGGTCCATCTAAGCCCCCTCCTCTCCCCACAATTGCTTCCACGTGTAAACTACGATCCATCCACCTCAACCAAAAAAAATTATGAGAAAATTTTACGATGGTAAATTCACAAATAGCATTCGACATATTCAATAATTACGATATTATAGAGTAACAATTTTATTACTTCTATATACTTACCTAAAATTTTATTGCATTATCACCATAAAATTACTACACCGACGTATACTAGTTTATTACTCTAACCCCAGCTGCTGTCCTCTGTTTGTCTAGTTCGGTCTTTTTGTTTTAATCGGACGGAGGAAACCAACCACGTGTACGGTTGATCAAGCGCTTCCTGCACCATATTGATATTTCCTCCCGTGCCCTACTTTTCCCTTTTTCGGCCTCCCTCCAACTTCTCGTCCGCGATATATACTTTAGTGAGAATATTTAAGGAATTATTCCGTTTAGAGAGAGAGAAGGAAAATAAAAAATTAATTAAAAACGAAAAACACTAATTAAAAACAGAGAGGTAATAGAATTATGGCTTTATTGTGAGGCGGCGATTAGTTGCCCACTAGGTTGTTACCAAGTGGTTAGGCTTTTTAACCTTATAGACTCGGCAATTAAATCCAAAATACCGTGACGGTATATTGAAAATCTCGTCTCCTTCTTTCTTGGGGCAACTATATAAAGCCCCCCTCAAAACACTTGCTTATAATCCCTCCATTGAATTATCATTAATACCGGAAAAAAGAAGAAGAGAGCCAAATATGGCTTCAAAGAAAGCCCTAGCCGAGCGGTTCTTGAAGATGTCCAAGACCAATTGCCGGATCTCGACGTCCTCCTGCTCAGTCCCGACCCGGATCCCCCACCCGCTGCCTTCCGGGTCGGGGAAGCCCCCCATCGCGCACGACCCCGGAGACGGCGGGATGTTCCGCCGCCTGTTCCACAAGAGGGCCATCCTCCAACCCACGCCGGAGCTCCGGCCGTCTGCGGCGCTCGGTTCCGGGTTGCTGGAGAAGATCCGGTCCTTCGACATTGCCAATGACCGGATCCGGCTGGACGCGCTGTCCCCGCCTCCGCCGCCTGCGGCGGCCGAGCTGACGGCTGAGGACGCGAGGAAGCTCCTGAGGGTAGCCCAGCTGGAATTAATAAAGTCTCGCCTGAGAGACGCCGGAAAGAAATCGGTATCCTACCCGGAGTTCATCCGGATCTGCGAGGAAGTCTGCCAGGACCCGGACCAAGCAAATCGGGTCGCCAAGACTCTCGACGAGTCCGGAAGCGTCATCGTACTAGGAAACGTCGTGTTTCTCCAACCCGATCAGGTAAAATTACTCAACTACCCCTTTCCCTTTCCCCTTCCGTCTCTTTTGTTAATTTTTTCACAATGAATATTCCTTTTTTTTAGTTTTGGTTTTACAGATTTTAATCGTAACATATTACCCATGCGTGGTCCTGCGGGACTTTTTACCAGATAATTATTACAATAATATATATTTTTTATTTTTATTTTTAATTCCGATCACTACCGAGAACTGATGGAGGTTTTATGGTTTTCTTTTTTCTTTCTTTTTTCTTCGACAGGCGAGCGAAACTTTGTTGTTTCGAGAAAAGACCTTCAGTTTCTCTTCAACTGAACGAGATTGATTGTTTCAATTAGCACCTAATTTTGGGTATAGGGGGTAGTTGAGGGAGTGACGTAACGAATTAATTAAGAGTTAACTAAGATGAGGTCGTGCAATTAAATGAGAACCCTGAGTGATTAGGTAGATTGGGGGTATTATTGGCCATTGGTAGAGGAGAGAGAAAAAAAGTTAAAATTAATGCAAGCGAGAAGAGAAATTCTTATAGAATTGGGTTTTGTTTTTTGCACCTATGGATTAATTTAATTTTGAGTCTAATAGAGTCTGAGCGAATGGTATTTGAGGTAGTGACGTAATGAATTAATTAAAAGTTATCTAACATAGGTTGTGCAGCTAATGAGAATCCTGAGTTTTTTTTTTTTAAGGTAGAATCCTGAGTGATTGTTGGCCATTGGTAGAGGAGAGAGAAAAAAAAGAGTTATTGAATGTGATAACAGAAATATTTACAAGTTGAGAGTTGGGTCTTAATTGAATGTTATGAAAAAAATTGGAGTAGAATTTTATTTTGTTGTCTTGTTTTTTTCTTGCTCCATGTGACAATAATATTTTAGAACATTTTTTCAGTCAAAAAACATCATTTGGGTTTCAATCCACAGGCAATTTTTACCATAATTCCCAATTTGTTTGGAGCAATCTTTTACCCAAACAATCCTCTTTTGGCACATTCTTATTTTATTACAGGTAGTAAAAGCCATCGGCGACCTGATCCCATTTCCGGCGACCAGCCCTCACGATCCGAGGAGGAGGGAACTACAAGAGCTGGAGAAGCAGAAGGCGGCGATCGACGAGGAGGCCGACGCCCGAGTCCGCCGCGAACTGTGGGCCGGACTCGGGTTCCTGGTGGCCCAAACCGCCGGGTTCATGAGGCTGACCTTCTGGGAGCTCTCATGGGACGTAATGGAGCCCATTTGCTTCTACGTCACCTCCATCTACTGCATGGCTGGGTACGCCTTCTTCCTGAGGACGTCCAGGGATCCTTCCTTTGAAGGGTTTTACCAAAGCAGGTTTGTTTCCAAGCAGAGGAAGCTCATGATTCACCGTAAGTTTGACTTCGAGAGGTATAGTCAACTCAGGGAGATGATTTGATTTTGTAATTTAATTTGCGATTTTGAGGGTAAAAAAGAAGAAAAGAGGTTGCGATTTCTTTTTCCTACTGTAACCCTCCACCCATCGTCGGAGAAATTAGCAACGTTGTAACTTAGGTGCGGCTGTACTAACCTGAAGAGTTCATTAACATTTGTTGTCTAGTTTTCGGTGTTGATTTAGATAGCAGATTAGGAGTGATGTGTATATTATGCATCGGGTAATCAATACAACTATGAGAGGGATTGTTTGGAATAGACCCGCAAATCATTTTTCATATATTTTGATATTTGTTAGGCTAAAATCGAATATAAATTTTGAATGATGGTAAAAATATTGTTGTATTTTTTATGGTTCTAACTAGAAAAATGTTGATTAAATTAAAAGGCAATCACTCTTGACATTATTTTGTCAATAAATGTCTGTCGTCATCACTCGTGAAAATATTTATTGGGTGATTAGTT
The DNA here is from genome assembly GCA_963995505.1 of Hypericum androsaemum. Classification (NCBI taxonomy): domain Eukaryota; kingdom Viridiplantae; phylum Streptophyta; class Magnoliopsida; order Malpighiales; family Hypericaceae; genus Hypericum; species Hypericum androsaemum. Next base: position 17,108,485 of record OZ023188.1, on the reverse strand, counting down.
AGAACCCCAGTCAGCCAATATCTAAATGGGTTTGGTTTAGTGTAATCGAGGATTGCGTTGGACCGCGAGACATGATAGTAGTTTAAATATTGGGCATGTCGGCCACGTAATGGCAAATCAAGTGTTCCTGGTCCTCTGGGAAATTGCTTTGGCTGTTCAATTTCACATGGAAACGGTAGCGTTTTTGTAGGAGTACCAAACTAACAATATATCAGATTCTCTCTTCCTCTATTACGTTATGGTGAAGTGTCGTATTGTTCTACATCAACTCAACTATCGCAACCTCCAAGCTTGAAATGTCGTAATTCCTTAAAAGTAGCAACGTGATGGACCAAGAGTGCAACTCTTTAGCAGCTCCATTTCCACCAAAAACAACCTGTTACTTGTTGGAGTCTTTCCTTAAGAAAAGAGTACTCGCGAGGGGAGCTCCCACTTGTTCGGATTACAATTTCCGTGAATGTTTGAATAACAACATCTTGATACCTAACTAAGAATGTGTTGAATTGTTATTCATCTGGATTTCAATTGGTTATCTATGGCCCTGTTTTGTGTGCTCAAAGTAGCAATTTTGTATAAATGTATTGGCGCTTTTTTACTTTTTTCTTAAACCTGGGAATTTTTTAGAATTAGCACCCTTAATTTTCAATTTGCCTCTCGCCATCAAATAAAATGTGAAACACCCATTTTACTCGAACCAAACAGAGAGAGAAAAGGATCAAGTTACTCGAGAGGACTCGAAGGCAACCGCTGGAAAATATAAAGTGATTCAAACCCCAATTAGATCCAGCTCTCGGACGAGAAAACCTACAGCTAAAGCCGCCGCCCTCAAGAAGATTCCGGTGCGGCGATTGACAATCAAAGCGTCTGCCAAACCACCGGAGGACATACAACTCACATCAATTATGGCTGGTTTGGAGCATCAAGCGGAACAAGATCTAAAAGCTGAAGAGATGGCAAAGAAAACTATGAATACGGCTGAGAAGTTGGGTATTTTGGTTGCAGACGCTGCACCCATGTTAAAGGAACTTCGTGAGGCAGCTTCCGGAAATGACCAAACCAAGGTATATGATCCATTAGGGTGTACTTGGAACTGCTTGCTGGGGTTAGTTTTAGAACCAAGCAGCTTTGATTAGGATGTCCCCTTGGTGTTTTTTTTGGAAGTTAGAATTTGATACCATTTATCTTAGTATCTTGTTACTCTGATAGGTGTTATCTGGTTTTTTAGGTGTTGGTACTTCATATACTATCTTTTGGAATTTTGTAAGAATAATAAACATTTTTCTTATCAGAAAAAAAGTGAAACATCCATTTTCCTCTATTTTGAAACAAGTTGCAAAAACAATTGTTCTAATTCAATAAAAATTTCTTGAATTCAGTCACTAAAAACCAATGATGAGATATTATTGTTATGCAAATGGGGAATCCTCCAGAAACATCTTGTTATATTGATCTTGTTACCGATGGCATGAATTATTAGAGAGATTTTGGCTCATTTTTTGCTAGTGGGATGTGATACAAGATGTTCCTAGGGGGTCAAAAATAAACTAAAATACAAATGTATCCCTTTGCAAGGTGTTGTAGTCTCTCATTACTACACACTGTAGACGAAAATAATATTTCAAGTAGCTTACATCCCATATTATATAATTTCCCAGGACTACCAATCAATGAACCTATAAGAAAAACTACTTTGGGTTGGTGGTGTCGTTCCATTTTTTTCATATAATGACTATTTCCGTTAAATCTACGGTGGTCCTTCTACATCAAGATAATATTCGAGCCATTGCTTTTTTAAATAAAACAAGAAATTAAACTGTGTAAATTCCAACCAAACAAATCTCCGACCATTTCGCAGATGGGAGGCTGAACGTGTTTCGACTTGGAAAATTGTACAAAAAGTAATAGTATAGAGCGTTGTCCTCCCCAGAGTTTTGGAAAACCTATGAAAATATTGTCCACCGACCCTTTTGGCACTATTCCATTACATTGGTGGGAACAATTAACCAGAAGGAAAGCGAGGATGCATGCACGGGCAAGTTCAATGGATGTCATTTAAGGGTTAATTTTATCAGACGCAAACTCTTTGTCGTTTTCTATTTAAGCTAAATTGTATGGAGTTTCTTTTCCACTAAGCATAAAGAGGAAGCACTCTCTTTTGTAGTTCTCTTTTATTCTTGTCGAGGATATCGTCATTTTGTTTATGAATGTTAAAATTTTAACGATGAACGAGAAAATTAATCCCATGAACCATTGTTCCTCGTAATACTCTGTGTCATAGGATGTTGCCGAAATTAAATTCGTGCAAATTTCGACCCGACATACATGTTAAGATTTCTGTTATAATTATCAATTTAACATCAGATCAGTTAATACGATATACTTAGTTTTTTAATCACTTTATTCTACTTTTACAACAAAAAAAACTTGTTTTGTGTATATCTGTACTCTGGGCCATCTTGAGAGGCCCAAACAAACAAAACCAAGTCTTGTTTTGTGGATATCTGTATGGGCCAGCTTCCAAGTGACATCAAGTAGCGTATGTGATAATTGGCGAAAGACAGGTGGATTATCACCGAGAAGCTTAGATTGTCTTGGAACGCTGAAGCCCCACATATACTAGAAGGTCTCCGATGTGCCGGCGCTCGAATTGGCCAGACAATGGTCTTCGACACTCCTTGACTTCGTCATGCTTGAGTTGTCTGTTTCGGTGGTACTGGAGCAGTTTTATCTGCTTGTTTTAGGTGAATTTTTTTTACAAGTAGCATGGTTTAGGAGACCTAGATAGTATTTATCAAGTTGGTTACTTTGATAAATTTCTATCTAGTTTTATTAATATTGTAATTATCTTGTTGTAACTATCTTTAGAGTTTTTCTTGAGGAGTAATACAATTTTATTTATATAAAAAAAATTAGCATATGTGGTTCTAATTATAATGAAACTATTGAACTTAAGCTCCGTTAATTTAGTGTTATCAAAATTGGATAAAAATTATTTTCAATTTAATTTAAATTAGTCAACCAGTGATTTCACGAAGGAAAAAAAAAAGAAAACCAGAAAGATCCCGGAGGGTGGGAGTTTGGCGAGGCGCAAAAAGAAAGAAGGGATCACCCACCACGAGGGCCACGACCACGTGTTGAGAATCTTCGAGGAAAGTAAAGGAGTTTTTTTGTTACTTTTTCAACTCAGTTCCTCCTCCAACTCCACCCTTTCATACTACGCGTGGCAAAATAAAAAAAATAAATGGGGGGAGAGGCGGGGCTATGCCCTCTGGACGAGAGGTGACACTCTCACCTCGCCCTCGCCCCCAGATTAAATTATTTTTTTTTGCTTTTTTTATCTATTTAGTTATATTTGACACAATATTATTCGTATAAATAAATTTTTCTGATATTATTTGTGTGGTTATAAAAATTGAAGTTATCTTTAACAAAATTAAAAATAAATAATATGCAAATTTGTATTTTTCTAATCTCTGTAAATAGAGTCCAATGTTATAATTACAATTTTTCCAAATTCGTACTTGCAATCCTAATTTTGTTACTTAATTTTATTTTTTCTTGTTATAATTACAAATAATTATTTTCGTAAATATTAATTGTTTATTCCGTGACCTTGTGTTGTTGATGTGGGTAGGAAAATATATAATAGGGTTGGATTGAGTATGGATGAGTGAGAAATTAATTAGTTATTCTGTAAACAAGTTCGCTGATGCAGATGTGACGGTTTTGACGCGTAATTAACGAGTAATTACGTGTTAAACCCGTTGAATTAACAAACTAATTCATTAATAATAAATCACTTACTTGTTGAAGTAAGAGGTCCACAGGCTCGGGTCCACGATTTCTTCGTGCTGGTCGAATTACGATCACGTTCGAACGGATCCGTAATCGATTTTCACGAGATTTCCTTTAATCGAAAATCTGATAAAATTTCTTGAACTGATCCGAAATTTTCCTTTTGTATTGAGTGGTTGTGGGAAAAGTTTCAAATTGGTCCAGCCGGATTTCCCCTTTTATAGGGAAATCCGGACAGCCAAAACGCGCCACGTGGCACGCCACGTGTCGCCACGTGGCATGCCATAGGTCACATGTCCGCCACGTGGCAAAGCTACCCAATAGCTTCGCCAAGTGGCGCCAAGTGGCGCTTTGGTCCGCATGTCCGCCACGTGGCAAGGCTACGCATAGCTTTGCCACGTGGCGCCATGTGGGCGCGCCACGTGGGCCGCCACATGTGACGTCAGCGCCACGTCACGCTGACGTGGCGCTTGCATAGCTTGGGCCGGTCAACGCGGGTTGACCGGCCCATCCAACCCAACTTTTTGGGCCTAATGGGCCCGGGCCCAATTAGGCACAATAATAATTGCCTATTGGGCCCAAGGTCCAACATCTCCCACTCAATTATTATTGACCTTGATCAACAGTTATCAGATTTCTTTAAAGGATTTCGTGCGACCAGCACACGTCGAGTATGTTAAGCCAAATTCAAGAGCACAGACACTCAGGCTACTTGAATAGTAGCATCTCGACAACCTTCTTGTTTAATGTATGCTATTACCCCAGGACTCATGTCACATTCCATTGTTCACATCAGTGATTTCAAACAATTATATTCAGGTTCACTATTGTACTTTTTAATACAATTGGTGCACCTGAACCACGAAACTCAGAATGTGATGAACAGAGTTCCTTCTCCCTTAACTATATTCCTTTCATAATGATACAGCCTGCTTTTCTGGTCAGCCCTGCCAGGTCGAATCGCTATGCCATAACCTTTTCATGAACTTTCCAAGCTAGCAGCACTGGATCATACTTCCAGAATACGTTTAGGATCTTAAGGGTAGGTTTCGGGAATCACAATTCTCGAAAATTGGTCTCACGCCAGGGATTGTGAAATCACTCAACATTTTCATCCCATCCAGTGGTCGAGTAGCACACATGATACTGATCACGTGTTACGGTGTACTTTCCTTTTTCAAGGAACACATGTCATTTAACACCATACTAGAGTATCAGCCTTAGCTTAACTCTAGGCTAATAGGACAGACAGTATGATAAGTTCCACTTATATCTTATCATATGGATTGTAGAAAATCCAAATGCAGCAACTTATTCCTGCATCCCATAAGGAAACTTGCTCTTAAGCAAGACGGCATTCCGCCATAGGACATGCACTCATGAATGTCCAATAACTGCCTCATCTTATCTAGGAATCAACTTCTTGACTCCCACTGAGGTAAACACCCGTGTGAGTGGGCTACTTCTCTGTCCGACATGTTTCACATTTAACTCATATTGCCAAATTAAAAATTCCTTTATTCCAACTAATTGGATTACAAATGAAACCGTCGTAAACCCAGTGACTTAACATGTTTCTCGAACACTTCTCGAGGTAATGCTTTTGTCATTGGATCTGCGGCCATATCTCGTGTAGATATGTGTTTCATACACAGTTCTTTATATTTTATTAAATTTCTCACAAAGTGAAATTTAATATCTATATGCTTAGCCCTGCTATGGAATCTAGGATCCTTAGCATATGCTATAGCTGACTGGTTGTTGCAGAATAGACTCACTGGCTCCGTCGAGTTGATCAGGGAGAGATGGCTTAAGAATCTCTTCAACCATACCGCTTCTTGTGCAGCATGAGCTGAAGCTACATATTCTGCTTCCATTGTTGACAGGGATACACATGTTTGCTTTTTACTGCTCCATGAAACAGCACCCCCGTTCAACAAGAAAACAAATCCAGATGTAGACTTTTCCTTATCCACATCACCTCCCCAATCAGCATCAGTATAGCCACTCATTATCAGGTCACGGCCTTGATAGCATAAGGAGTATTCTGCAGTAGTATTCAAATATTTCAAAATCCCTTTGACAGCCTTCCAGTGAGCACTGCCTGGATCAGACTGATATCTGCTTGCTATCCCAACAGCATAGCAAATGTCAGGTCTAGTACACAACATTGCGTACATCAGGCATCCAACTGCATTGGCATAAGGAATCTTCTCCATGTCCCTACGTTGTTTAGTTATTTTTGGGCACATGTCCTTACACAAATTATGACCTTTAACCAATGGGACATACTTTGGGTTACTGTGATCACAATTGAAACGTTCTACTACTTTGCGAATATATGTCTCTTGTGAAAGAGACACTATTCTTTTCGAACGATTCCTCGAAATCTTAACTCCGAGTATGTAATCTGCTTTACCCATGTCTTTCATTTCAAAGTTGGAAGATAACCAATCTTTGATTTCGATAAGAAATCCCATATCATTTCCAGCTAAAAGTATGTCATCAACATACAAGGTGATGATAACAAACTTCTTTCCTGATCGCTTAACATACACACAGTGATCTTCGTCTATCATAATAAAATCATGCTGCATGATCGTATTATGAAAGCGAATATACCACTGTCTAGACGACTGCTTAAGGCCATAAATTGATCTATTCAATTTGCAAACTTTATGTTCGCAGCCTTTTTGAATGTAGCCCTCAGGCTGAATCATATAGATTTCTTCATCCAATTCTCCGTGGAGAAAAGCAGTCTTTACATCCATTTGATGTAATTCTAGATTCATGTTAGCAACCATAGCTAAAATGACCCTAATTGACGTAAATCTAACAACAGGTGCAAAAGTCTCCTCATAGTCTATCCCAGCCTGTTGTTTAAATCCTTGGGCAACCAAACGCGCTTTGTATCTTTCGATACTGCCATCTACATTACGCTTGATTTTGAGAATCCACTTATTCCCAATTGCCCTACGCCCTTTAGGTAGGTCAACCAGATCCCAAACCTGGTTTTTGATCATAGAAGACATTTCTTCTTCCATTGCATTCATCCATTCATTACGTTTTGGAGATGACAATGCTCCAGATACATTTTTAGGTTCATCTTCATCCTGCAGGATGGCCAGAAGAATTTCACTTGGACCACCAAATTTCTTTAGTGATACCAAGAACGCATTAGCCTCGCCTTCGATGTCAAATCGTCGGCGTGGTATCACTGGGTGGAAATACCGTACTCCCACTGGAATAAGGCATTACTTCCCTTTCAGGACTCAGATCACGACCTTCCGGATCAGTTTGAGTTGGAAAATCTCTATTTTCCTCCTCAATTCTCCCACTCGGAAGAAGTGATCCAGATGAATCTGGTTCATCTGTCTCATAAAGGGTAAGGTCACTACTAACCTCTCCCAACTTTGGAAATTCATTCTCCAAAAAGGTGACATCACGTGATTCAAATTCTGTTACATGTCCATTGTCCAGTTCACCCACGAACACGTACCCTTTAGATACCTCTGGGTATCTTATAAAGATACTTTTTCTACCTCTCGGTCCTAATTTACCGAAAGTACTTGAGGTAGAATGGACATAAGACGCACACCCCCACGGCTTAAAGTAGGATAGATCGGGCTTCCGATCTGTCCATATTTCGTAAGGAGTGGCTGTAACAGACTTAGAGGGAACACGGTTTAGAACGTATGCGGCAGTCAGGAGCGCATCTCCGTAGAATGATATAGGCAAATTTGCCTCTGCCATCATTGATCTAACCATATCAAGAAGGGTTCTATTCCTTCTTTCAGCAACTCCATTTTGCTGTGGTGTATAAGGAATGGACAACTGATGTTCAATTCCTTTTTCAATGCATAGAGCTTTGAACTCATCAGAAAGATATTCACGGCCACGATCAGTTCGTAAGGCCTTTATCTTTCTATCCTTCTGATTCTCAACAAAACTCATGTATGTCTTGAAGCAGTTTAAGGCTTCAGACTTGTGAGAAATCAGGTATATCAGACCATATCTAGTATAGTCATCAATAAAGGTGATGAAGTAATATGCTCCATGCCTTGCCCTCACGTTCATTGGATCACATATGTCAGAATGGACTAATTGTAATGGAAATTTGGCTCTAGCCCCAGTACCGAAAGGTTTTCTAGTACTTTTTCCTTCTAGACAGGATACGCAACTAGGTAATATAGATTTCTCTATATTTCCCAACAGTCCTGCCTTAGCTAGACGGTTTAAACGATCCTGACCGATATGGCCAAGTCTAGAATGCCATAGTTTAATATCATCCTCTGATGAATTTGAACTAGTGACAAAGGAAAAACTTTCAGAAGGATCAATATCCAGAATCAAAAAACCTTCCGATATATATCCAAGGCCAAAATAGGCATCATCCAAAAACAATCTAATGGTGTCGTTCTCAAATGACAACCGGAAACCTAAAGACATTAAGGCCGAAACTGAGATCAGGTTCCTTCGTATGTCTGGAGCAAACAACACGTCATGTAAAAGAAGGGCACGACCACCATGAAGGTGTAATCTACAAGTGCCCAGGCCTTTCACATCCACGCACGAGTTGTTACCGACAAAAATGGTTTTTGCTCCAGCCGGCAACCGCCTGTACTCAACGAATGAACCACGGTCTCTAGCTATATGGTCTGTCGCTCCTGAATCAATCACCCACACAGAATGTGATTCAGTTAGAAGGGTACAAGAGGATACATACAATTTACTCACACTTGAGTTTAGATGTACCTGCTTGGGCATCTTGCAATCTTTTGCAAAATGTCCCTTCTGTTGACAGTTAAAACATTTCACTTTTGAAATGTTAAACCGCTTGTTCTTTTTAGCCTTGGAGCCATCCAACGTGGTTCCATGGTTTTCAGCCTTTGGAGTTTGTTTACACTTACCCTTCCCTTTACCTTTTTTCTTTTTCCCACCACTCCCAGTCGAACAAATCGAATGGGCTTCAGGGTGGGATTTCATAGCTAGGAGGCGATCTTCCTCCAGCTCAAGGTGTCTGGCAACATCATCAAATGTTACCAAATGATCGGAATGGGTAAGATTCATCTTCATCTGTTCCCAACTTGGTGGTAGAGAACGGATGACAGCTTGAATCTGCTGCTCGTTGCTGAGTATGTGACCGGCCTCCGCCAGTTCACTGATCATATTGGACATCACTCTCAAGTGTTTCCGCATGGGAACCTCCGGACGCTTTTTAAAGGTATCAAACCTTATGGTCAAAGCACGCAGCTTCGACACTGAAAGCTTTCCGAATTTCACTTTGAGAGAATCCCATAACTCTTTCGCGTTGTCATACACGCGAAATTGTATGGTGATATCATCCATCATTGAACTCAGCAAGATCAATCGAGCAGTAGTGTTTTTCCTCTTCCAAATAACATAAGCTTCCTTATCTCGCTTATGTTGAGCAGTTGTGCCTTCTTCAGGCTCATCCATTATGACATGTATGTGCTCCAGAACCTCTTGTTCTTCAAGCACATATTGGATTTTCATACTCCAATTGTCATAATTTTCACCGTTGAGTTTTAACTCACGGTTTAGCTCAGCAATGATGGATCTAGAAGCGACTGACATCTCTATAGGGATTTTTAATATGAGAACATATTAGAAATTTGATTTGGCAATATGATTCAATTTACTAATCACTCATAACTTTTAACGATATGGAGTTCTTGATTAATCTCAAAATCGAAGTGGGTCGCGGGTATGCTTCCCCTCACCATTCAAGTATTAATCTTAAACTTCAACCGTTTAAAGTTCATCGATAGTAAATTCAAGTGGAAGCAATTAAACAAACATCTTTATTTAATTACATGTTTGACACATGCATTTGTACATTCTGAGTGTGCTCACACATGCACAAAACCTCAGACAAGGTCACAACCTATTGTACAAAAGTCCCCCAAAAACAACATATGTATATGGGGACAGTTAAACATATAATCACACATGGATAGGATGTCCAGGTGATCTGGTAGGAGAATCCAGATACATATCTGGATCCGGATCCGGAGATGATCCGGTGGGGGCCGGGTACGAGGACGATCCGATGAGAAGTTCCAGAGTACTTTCCGGAACTGGAATTGAATCCATGATCCAGATGATCAGGAGCGGAGGAAAACTATAATAGTAATCCTTAGCGAGGTAGCGGTTCAAGATCAAACCGCTTCGCAACTCCAGAACAGGAGAAGGTATCATTTCTTTGCGTAGACCCTTATCCTCAAGATAATGGATCAGACCATAGAGAGCATCTCTATGGGTATTGAACTCGGGTGCCGAGAAGACACTCATATCTTCTCGAATTTTCATCGTGACCAGGAGGTCTCGAAACATAGAAGGCCAGTCCTCTCCATGATCGTAACCTCCGGCCCAGATGCACTCTTGCATCTCCCGGTGAATAGCCTCAATGTGCTCAACAATAACATACATGTCATTCTTGGGCACACGCAGCGGTAAACGGCGCTTCAGAATCTTCTGTCGAAGTTCTGTTGCACAGAAGTTCAGATACCTGTCTCCAGTAGCCATCAAATCTTGCAACAATTGCAATTCAATTTCGGGTTAATACTCATATTTTCCCAAAATAAGATTGAAAAACTCATTTTCCAATCTTTGATGAACATTCTATGGATCAATTTATGTGATTTTAGTTTAGCTTTCACATATCTCGGAACTCGTTCCAAAATATTTTCTTTTTAAGTTTATTAAAATATAATTTTAATAAACCTAATTGACAAAAATTTCTCAAAATTTTTATCAATTTATTGGATTTTAATTGAATAAAAACTGATTTTATCCAATTAAAAGAGAAAAAACCCAAATTTTAAGTCCAATTTTGACTTAAGTCAAAATTGACCGTAAACCGGGTTGGGTCGAACCAAGAAACTGGGCCAATCCGTCCGGTTTTTTGATTTTCTTGACCCGGGTATAAATATTTTCGGGAAAAATCGTGAAATTATGATTGTGCCCCTCGCATATTTTCACCCGAATTTTCTCTCTCTTCTCCCGCGAAGACGAAATTGCCGCCGCGTCGCCCTCCTACGACCGCCGCTGAACGGAGACGAACCAGCGGCCGAGACCGGTCGCAATCGACGCGTCTCGGCCTCATGATCACGGCCATAGCGGCCGCGCGGGCCGTCGTCCAGCCGTTCGCCGTCGCGATCGTCTTCTCCGTTTCGCGTCTCTCCGCCGTCGTCGTCCTTGATCTCGCGATTCCGGCGACGTCGATCCACAAACATGGTATCGGGACGTCGGGGAGAAGCCGGAGAATCGACTATCGTCGATCTACGGCGTCGAAATCGTCGGATTTCCGACGAAATCGACGGATTTCGATTTCGGACGAAAAACGCCCAAATCGCCCGATTAGGGTTGATTTCGATTTGGGGATTTTTTTGGAAAATTTCCAATTAATCCCCAAGTCTTCCGAAAATTGCACCGAGGTCCATGACACGCAGGTGCCACGTAAGCGGTAAAAATTTCAGATTGGTACCTTAAGGTTTCGCGCGTGCGCGAATTTGCCCGCGTGGTTAGGCAAAATTTAATTTAGTCCCGCTGGTTCCAAATTAATTACATTAAAGTCCAACAGATTATGATTTTTCATAAAATCACGATTAATATGATTTTTAACTCAATAAATCACATAATTACTTGAATTAAAAAATCATATTATCATCAAAACATGGTTTCAACCATGCTCTGATACCAATTGACGGTTTTGACGCGTAATTAACGAGTAATTACGTGTTAAACCCGTTGAATTAACAAACTAATTCATTAATAATAAATCACTTACTTGTTGAAGTAAGAGGTCCACAGGCTCGGGTCCACGATTTCTTCGTGCAGGTCGAATTACGATCACGTTCGAACGGATCCGTAATCGATTTTCACGAGATTTCCTTTAATCGAAAATCTGATAAAATTTCTGGAACTGATCCGAAATTTTCCTTTTGTATTGAGTGGTTGTGGGAAAAGTTTCAAATTGGTCCAGCCGGATTTCCCCTTTTATAGGGAAATCCGGACAGCCAAAACGCGCCACGTGGCATGCCATAGGTCACATGTCCGCCACGTGGCACGCCACGTGGCAAAGCGACCCAATAGCTTCGCCAAGTGGCGCTTTGGTCCGCATGTCCGCCACGTGGCAAGACTACGCATAGCTTTGCCACGTGGCGCCATGTGGGCGCGCCACGTGGGCCGCCACATGTGACGCAGCGCCACGTCACGCTGACGTGGCGCTTGCATAGCTTGGGCCGGTCAACGCGGGTTGACCGGCCCATCCAACCCAACTTTTTGGGCCTAATGGGCCCGGGCCCAATTAGGCACAATAATAATTGCCTATTGGGCCCAAGGTCCAACAAGATGGTCTAAAAGCTATCGTAAGATCAACATGACTTATATGTATCCATATACTCTCTTTTTAACGTGGATACAAATAATTGTTTTTATTCTATTTGAAATAAGGATTCCAGTTCTAAAATATATGATGAATAGATCTATATTCATGTCATTATTCTTTGGGAAAAGTCTACTTAAGTACCATGTAGTATCCCAAAAAATTAAGTCAGTACTCTCTAGTTTAAAACTTATAAATTGAGTCAAACTTATTGTAATTAAAATTAATTAGAGGCCTGGGCAGCTACCCGGACCCTTTCCGTCTTGCCCGGACCCTGCCCTGCCACGTGGACTAGCCATATCAGAATTCTCTGATGATGTGGCGCCACATATATATCCTTCACTCATCTCCTCTCTCCCCTCCTCCTCCTCCTCTCCACTCCAACCAATCCAAGAGAAAAACCACACCCACGAACCCGCTTCATCTCCTTCACATGTAAAAAAACCCACGACGGCAACGAGGTCATCACCACCAACGACGGCGCCACCATCCTCTGTCCTCTAGCCCGTCGCCAAGATGATCGTCAAACCCTCCAAGGACTCGCGGTCGGAGAGCTCGACGGGAACCGCCATCGCGGTTAGGACGTTGACGGCATTGGCGGAGACCTTGTAGAGGGAGTCGGAGATGACGGTGGGGTGAATCCCAGAGGAGAGGAGGGAGATGCACTGACGGAGCAGAGCGCCAGTGATGACGACGATGGTGGTGGTGCCATCTATGGCGGCAGAGTCCTGGGACTCCGGTGATCTCAGAATCGACGACGAGGACGATTAAGGCAGCGGAACCCTTTCTGCTTTGAAGAAGACGACCGTCATCCTCCATAATGACCGATACCCTCCCGAACGTGAGCAAGCCCCCTATGCGATGGGTGAAGGATGACCAACGATGACTGAAGGAACTAACCCCAGCCCGCCGTCGTCAAGCTTGTGACCTTCCTCTTCCTCTTCCTCGTTGCTGAATTGTTGAAGAGGAACCCTTCAATTAGGGTTTATATTATTGAAGTTAAACTTTGGGAACGATTTAATTGAAATTGATTGTCAAAGTTAGGTTTTGGATAATTGATGCATTGTATTTTCTCTTGGGTCGATGTCATTTCTTTATTCGGTGTTAAATAAGAAGAAGAAGAAGAAGAGAAAATGAGGGAGGAGAGCTAGTGTATATGTGACGCTACATCATCAGAGAAATCTTATGTGGCTGATCCACGTGGCCGGGCTGGGCTTGGGCAAGAGGGCAGGGTCTGGGTAGCTGCCCAGATCTCTAATTAATTTTAATTGCAATAAGTTTGACTCAATTGATACGTTTTAAACCACAGGGTACTGATTTAATTTTTTGGAATACCACAGAATACTTAAGTAGATTTTTCTCTTATTCTTTTAAATAATAAGGATGTGTGCAGAATTCATATTAGATAATTTTTCTTTTGGGATCAAATTGCCATCCCTAACTAATACTAAATTTATCTCACCAAAAAACTAATACTAAATTTATTAATGTAAATTGGGATCGAACCAGGCTTTTCAAAAATATTTAAGTTCTTAAATATGTGAAATTCTCAAGTTGACGAGTCGAGTCAATTATTTGTTCATTGTTCGTAGTCCTCGGGAAGTACTTTCCTTTCCTTTCCTTTCCTTTCTTCCTCTTAACCACTTTTTCCCCAACTCTCTCCTCTCTCTCTCTCTCTCTCTCTCAAAAGCCCAATTCCCTTCCATCGGATCCCCCGCCACCTACCGTTCAGAGGTCGGTATCTAACCCCCTTCCCCTCTATTTTCTTTTTATTTTTCGTTTCCTTCCCCCCTTTCGCTTTATTTAGGGTTTTCCTGATCGCGTGGATTTTCCACTGATTTGGACGGGAGGCGATAGTTATATATCTAATTTGTCCCGATCTTGAATTGTTCTTCGGCTTGGTTAACGTATGGTGATTATCTCGATCTCGCGTATTGTTTAGGGTTTTAGTTTTCAATTGAGTTCGGATGATATAGATCGCGTTCCAGGTTTTGAGATTTTGATTTGTTGCCAATTGACAGGATTTAGGTTTGAAAAAAAAATGGCTAGCGGGTTCGACGAATCGACACGTGTCCCGCCCGAGAGCTCGTCTTCTTGCTCTGGGAACGATGCTGGGGATTTCGAGTGCAACATTTGCTTCGAGTTGGCCCAGGACCCGATCGTGACCCTCTGCGGCCATCTGTTCTGCTGGCCTTGCTTGTACAGATGGCTGAACCATCACTCCCATGCCCACGAGTGCCCCGTTTGCAAGGCGATCATCGAGGAGGCGAAACTTGTCCCTCTTTACGGCAGAGGGAAATCGCAGGCTGACCCTCGAGCAAAGTCCTACCCGGGGATGGAGATCCCTAGGCGCCCGGCTGGGCAGAGGCCTGAAACAGCGCCTCCTCCAGAGGCTAATAATTTCCCCAACTTCGGGTTTGGGTTCAATGTGGGAGGTTTCGGACAGGCGCCGCCGGCTGCGAGGAGTAGCAACTTTAATCTATCCGCTGCTTTTGGAACCGGGCTCTCTCTGTTCCCGTCATTGTTCAATATCCATTTCCAGGGCTTCCCTGATGCCACTGTGTATGGAACAACTTCTGGCTATCCTTATGGGTTTCACGCCCTCCACGGTGGTCACGCACATTGGTTTCCTCAATCAGCTTCAGCATTTGTCAGTCATCAGGCTGACACTGTCTTGAAGAATATTCTCTTCTTTATCGGTTTTTTGGTGATTGTTGCTCTTCTTTGGTGGTAAATCAATTATTTACCATACCCTATTAGATTCAAAATTGCTTGTCTCAAGTGCCTGCTGTGTTTGGTTCCGTATATATGATGAACTTTTGGAACTCGATTAAAGTCAGTTTAATGAATATTGACACGTTATCAGATCAATCAAATAATTCTCAGTTTTGTTTGTGCCCTTTGAGCTTGTGGAGCCGCATGGCTGATTATGGTTCTGTATTCCCTTGTTCTTGTTTTTCGTTGTGATCAGCTCTTTGAATCTCTCTGTCTCAAGGGTAATATTGTTGCAGTTCCTAGCGTTTACACGCGAATGCATCTGGATTTGATGGTGGATGTGCATCAATGGCAGTTTGCAGGTACCAGTTTTTCGGGTTACTTAATAGATTTGATCAGGTATTCTTAATGAGTTAGTTGGTTCGCTGGGCAAGTTTCCCAGTCTGTGTTCTACAGATGGGACACAGGCACTTTGTAGTACCAGTCTTGAGGTTGTTACACTGGAATGGTTTAAGATAGCACTACACCATGAATTAGAAGCAATACCGTTGCCCGAAGTCCAGCCATATGTCTGCTACCATCCGTTGAAAGTGTTCCATCATTTGGTGTATGTGTTCCGAACACTCAACGAGTTGACCAATCCAAATTTGAGTCGGATAGAAAACAAGTATTTGACATGTTCTAGTAAGTATGTTTAAAATGAAAATGAGCGTTCCACGATTGTTAGACCGGCTTTGAATTCTTTGAACTCGTACTCTATTTTGTATAATGACAATGCTTGGAGGAAATTAAAATGAATCTTGAATTTGCCAATGATCGGGAACACATTTGTTAAAAAATGTCTAATTTCAAATTCTGGAAATATCGGTATTAAATATTGTTAGACAAAATTTATTGAGTTTTGAGCTCGAAGTTGTATTAGAACAGGTCTGAAATTCCCCGTCTTGTATTGGTCCTCCGCTCTCGTGTTACCCTAAACTCTTGAAATGGCGAGGTCGTTGGCGAGCGTCGCCCTGAAAAGTCTGGGCAACCTGCGGGTACCGGCCCGACCGAACATAGGATCGGTAACCGCCTTTCTCGTTTCTCTTTCAGCCCTAATTACCATGTCGTTCGTTCGTTACACATGGAGGTTTATCCACTTTCTGAACTGTAAAGGGTATTAGCTGTATTGCTCTTGCCTCCGTGGCGCCTTCTTCGTTGAGCCTACGCTTTCGGGTTGATGGGTTGGTTTAGAAGAAGTCGATTTCTAGGTTCATCGTTTTGTTTGGTGTGGCTTTTGGATTTGGTCTAGGGTTTTGGTGGGATGGTGAAAGTGCTGGTTACTCCGTGGTCTTAGGCGGGTAGTGGCTCGAGTTGGTAGGTTGTTGAAGCTATTAATGATCGAACGGCCGGTTGGAGCACGACTATGTTGCAAATAGGAAAGTAACCAACCATTGTTGTTGCTCAATTTTGTTGCTAGGCATATGGGTCCTACAATGGTATGATGAAGTACTCGTCTATTGCGCCCAATGATCCGGATACTCACCAAGATTTTCAGCCCAGTAGCAAGGTCGATACTTCTGGAATGTCGTTGAAAGATCTTGTTGAACAGGTAGGTAGGTATACATCTCAATGATCTCATCAGTACAAGTGTTTGCAGCCATTTGAAGTGTTTTCCGTTTGGATACAAAGAGCCGGCTTGTCAATTCCCTTGGACTTTTACAGGATGTCAAAGAGAACCCTGTGATGCTTTACATGAAAGGGGTGCCTGATTTTCCTCAATGTGGATTCAGTAACTTGGCTGTGCAAGTACTTAAACAATATACTAAGTCTTAAGCATTTAAGTTTTTGTTTTTGGTGGAAATGGTGGGGTCAAGCTCCTATATATGAATACGAAAATAAAATACAAGTGCATCCTACATAACATCCTATCCGTAACCCAGCCTCCTAGCTAAAAGTCTTAAGCATTTAAGTTATTTTGCTTGACAAATGGTTTTCTTTGCTCAAAAGTTGTATGTTCAGTGCCTGCTGTTTATTGTCGATAAATTATTAAATTTTACCGTATGGTTTTTGTTATTACATTGGTCATTTATTGAGTTATCTGGGAGTATAGGAAACTTCTTGTTGAAGTTTCCTGTAGCTTGGTTAGGGCCTCTTTCTGGTGTTTGGTGGGACTTCCAGGTCCTTTTATCATGATTCTAGAAGGTGATAAGAAGCTAAGGTGATGTCTTTTCTCTGTCTGAATTATCCTAGAAACAATGATGATCTTGGGTTTGTAACCCTGAGGTTGATAAGGATTCAATGTATTGACTCTTTGGCTTCTGTAACAGCCTCTTCATGTATTTAGTATGGTTTTAAAACCTGACCCGGAGTTACGACCCAAAATTTCTACCGTTTTTCGGGTCTGTCGGTCGGACCAAAAATATTTTTAATTTTAATAATTTTAATAATATATATATATTGGTTAAAATAGAATTATTTTTCATACAAAAAAATAGACTTAATTTTTTATCTCTCCACTCTATAAATCTACTTATTTATTTATTTATTACTCTATAAACTTGTCAAATCAACTTTTTTTCTCGAAAACCACCCAAAAAAGTTAATTTTGTCTATTTTTGTACGAACTGGGTTCGACCGGTCAGTGTGGACCTCAAAATAAGCCGGTCTGACCGGATTTGGTCTGGTTAGTACAGACCCCGGTCAAAAGCCTAAAAACGACCCGATCTTGTACCTGATTCGCGGTCCAATCAGTCGAACCACCGGTCGGACCGCATTTTTTAAAACCATGGTATTTAGTTAGCATGCCCCTTCGTGTAATGTACAGCATTTAGTTAGAACCCGACGTGTCATCTTCATTATATGTTGTTTGTAAGCGGTTTATGGAAGTTTGTTCACTTTCTTACCTTGATTGATCTGGCATGTTAAAATTTACTCGCTTGGCATTTCGAATCACTTCACTCCATCCGAGACAAGTTTTGAACTAGTTGATTCTACCATTGATCGCATACAGAATTGCTATAGCTACTAATGAAAACTCTCACATTATATTATGTGCAGCCATTGGCCCACATTTCCTCAAATCTTTATCAAGGGCGAGTTCGTTGGCGGTTCAGATATAATTTTGACTATGCACAAGGTAAGTTTCCGTGTTGCGAACCATAAGTACTGCTGTCTTCTAACAAAATTTTTGATAGCGTGACCTCGTTGTGAAACAAAATTTCCTCTATGGCATGATCTTTTCAGAATGGTGAGCTGAAAGAGAAACTTCAAGAGGTTTCAGCCAGCCAGAAGTCCGAATGAGTGGTCGAAAATTCTCCGAGTCGATTACCATCAACAAGTTTCTCCATTGCCCCAGTTACTGCAACTGGTAGGACATAGGAGGGAGATGGCTTTTTGTCTGTACCAAGGCATGTTTCATTCAATTTAATGAGCTCCAATAATGGATAATATCATATAAAAGTGATGTGGCCGGCAATCTCGTCATTTCCTTTTTGGTTTATTTGACGTTGGATGTCCTGTTACTGTTTCTTGGGTGTGGTTAATTTTACCGTGAATAAATTTAATCAATCATTTCTAGGGACCATAAACACCTGTTGAGAAAAAACTCTTCATCTGGTCGCCCCAGGGTCAAGGCTAAATTTTGTCCAATTTCTATGGATCAAATCTTGATCCTGAAATCAATTATCCGAATCTGGATCAATATTTTTTTTGGAAAAGCTCACTTAAATCAATATCTGTTTTTGAGTATTTTAATTTGATACCATATGGTTTTACTATCTTTTTGGTGATAAATTTTTAACTATAATTAATTTATCCCATGTTGCTTTGCCCGTCAACGTCACGTCATAGAAGCAAACTAAAACTCCAAATTGAAACCCTAAGCCAAGCTATATTTACAAGCAGGATAAATCACGGTGGATATGCAAAACTCCCAAAAGACGAGGGAAGAAATTAAGTAGAGACCCTCATTTCCCCCTCCAAGTTGCCTCAGCTCATGGCATTCTTAATGCAAGATGAAGGCTGACAGGTACAATCTTTACTTCAACATCTAACAGGACACTAGTACTCAGAGTTTCTAGTTGTCTAATGCACAATATTTCACAACATTGTAGTAGAAAACGTTGGTCAAGTGCAATCAAGACGGGTCCGGCTTACATGCTTTCGTGTAGTCTCCGTAGTGAGCTTCTCCGTTACTCGAAGATTTGTTGCGGAAGTATCTGTAGTAGATGTATTGCAATATGATCTGTTTGCAACTCTGGTTAAGGAAGCAACACATGGTGAAACGAACAAGCATGTAAATGGAAACACTCTGGTCAGGTCCAGAAAGATCAGTTTGCTACTAGAATTCAATTGATTGTAAGGCATCAATTCATGCGCGATGAATGCGATTGGGAACGTAATGAAGTTTTGTGACAGAGAAGGATACGAATAGGTCCAGAAGGACGCAGACAGCGGCATCCAGCAACCAGGGCATGTTAGGCTTGATTCTTTCCCATTCCATGGTTCGGACAATGATACTGCATTCATGTGAAGGAGATAGTAGGAATGCTTACTGGAAATTCATACCATATAGACAACGATTTATAGATACAGAGGAGTCGGGATTGCGATGAAACCTAAGCACATAGGTCAGATTGGCCACGAGGGCGAAGATGAACATGAGAGGATTCAAGCCCTGCATATGTATGCAACAATCTGTACTTTTAAGCATCTCATTCAAGGTGAGATTTCGGGACAAGGCAAAAATTCGCTAAAAAGGTGAATTAATTACCTCTACACTTCCTCGTTTAATCTACACAAGATGAGCAATAACTTCAATTAGACCAATTGGTCTTGGTATGCAAACATAGCTAGATAAGAAAGGGATGCACTCACATTTAACCATATCTGTGGGATTCTGCCACCCATGTAGATGGCGGCCATTAGCCATCCGAGCCACTCTCCAAACACACTGCCCTCTGACCCTCCACCTTCCTGAATATATACCAAGAGTATATAGTTCCGTATAAGAACTTGATGAAATAAACTAAAGACGATCTCGATAAAGGCCAAGTCTGTTTGTCAATGGCTGTACCTGTAAAAGTTTTCTACTTGTGAACATGACCACTGATCCTGTCAAAGCTTGGATCTGAGAAGGCAAGTTCAACGATGCCACAAGGAACGTACCGTAACCAACCTGAAAATATATGAATGACAATAAGAACAAAAACCGGAGAAATTACAAGTTTGTACAAAAAAATGTACTATTTTCTCATGTTGGAAATTGGTGGAATACAAAAGCAGCAGCCAAGCAGCATTGTGGTCAAAATGAAATGTACTTACAGATTGCGGGATCGGCCTCGGGAGGGTGACATGCCTAGTTACGATAGTAGTCGTCTCATCATCCGACGACGAGCCATTGTCAAGCTCCATTGCTGAAGGACCACTTTTTGCGACCCTGAGGTAGCTCCGAAATGGCGGAGTACCACTGGCAGCCAAAGATCTAGCTGACCTGCGAAGCAAATTCATCAACCGGTTACAAAACTCGCGGCCATCAAATCACAAGTGTTTTGCACTTGCAGATGCTCAAACAGCTCCAATAACTAATAATCCGAAGAGCGGGCCATACGTGAAATAATACTCCCTTCGGGGTGTTGGTCTTGGAACAGCACTAGGAATCGTCATTCCTGAATCGTCAGGCTTCGGTCTAAAAGGTCTCTTCTCTTCCTCAACCTCACATATGCAACACTTGTATAGAAATGAGACCAAAACATAACCATTTGAAAATCTCAGATATACAATAGGAGATCGAGAGTTGAAAACCCGGAGACAAGCGAATACCCGATATATGATGTATTATGTTCTTAAGTACCTTGTGGTCGTTCTTCTTTTTCCGGCGTTTGAGCCACTTGTAGACGTAATCGTAGTACAGGCCTTGCACAACCAATACTACTGTACTTGTCGTGTATAGCTGTAGTCGGTAATTCGGCCAAGTGAATATTCAGATAAAAATTGTCACTAATTAAATATCATACACTACTCGAATTTAGATTAGTGTGTTCATAGAATTAAAAAAAAATTGGAAACTCAATTTCACATTCGAAATTCTACGGCAATACCGATTTCTCCTAAAAGGAACGCGAGTTAATTAATAAACATTAGCCCAATAATTAAAGTTGGCTACTACAGAAAATTGCGCAAAAAACGTGAAATTAAAATTTAAAGAGACGCACTTACCACTGCGGTGTAGAACTGGGTTGGCAGCTGCATCCACGAAATAAAGATGAAGAAGACAATCAGATCAAATAAATATTTGCACATGTAATTAATATTATATAATATAAAAATAACAAAAGAAAAGAAAGAAATCCTTTAGCCCCACAACTTTCCATGGGATAGTGGATGTCCAGCTGCTATCTACTGCCATTTATGGTGCAGTTAAAGCCTTATCGCCAAAAATATTAATAGCTACCAATTTTTTTCGAAATAGAAATATATTTTGTGTGTTTTTATTGGGACTAGGGATGGTAATTAGACCCTTACCTTAGGGTCTACTTTAATCCAGACCGAAGAGTCTAAGACCCGTTGACTTTGACCGGATCTAGACCCTGATCCTGCCCGGATCCTGATATTTTAAAAGGATAAGGGCATGGATATGGATCTATAGGATTCTGCCCTGATCCTACCCGAATTTTTTAAATTAATATTTATTAATTATTAGACATAATACCAAATTCTCAATTTGTTTGGTAGGTAAATATTCTTTATTAAAATAAAAATTCAAAACAGAGCAAGCGAAAAAAGAAAGACAAGATACATGGGCCCGATATTTACATCGGTTACAACCCCATCCCCGACCAAAATGTTCCCTCAATCTCAAGAGGTGAAGAAGAGGGACCTATAAATTATTGTAGGCAATCAAAAAAGTGAGCAGCGATTGATTGTGAATGATCGAGGCATCCGTCCAAAAGATCTACTGTTGGGCATAAAATAGCACAGAATTCAGGAGAAGCTCATTATCGCACATCGCCTCATTGAAGATAATACCATTACGAAGCAACCACATGCCCCAAGTAATAGCAGTAAAAATCACGAACCAAATTCTCAATTTTAACTTACCCAACTTCAACTTTTTTTGATTACTTGTTTGATTTCTTTGTATTAATTTGTTTAATAAATGAAAATGTCTCATTACTATTTGAAAAGTATCAAAAGATAATTTAATTTTTTAAAATTAAATATTTATAAAAATATACGGACCCGCGGGTCGCCCTGATCCTGCCCGATTTTTTAGGACCCAGATCCTGTCCAAATCCTTATTTTTAAAGAGTATAAGGGTAAGGATCTGGATCGACCATTTAAAAAGAGGATAAAGATCTGGGTCCTATGAATCTTACCCAGATCCTGCCCATAAACCCTAAACCCTAAACCCATTGCCATCCCTAATTGAGACCACAAAATCGCTATTTTTTTCTATGGTTTTTTTTTTCAAGGATTCCTTTCTTTGTTCCGGGCAACAAATTAATTAAACTCACCGTGGCTGGTTCCAGAAGACAGCCCACCAGATTGAACACATCTCTGCACCAAAGACACAAACAGTTTTATTGGCTAATTAATTAACAAATTGGACCTCAAAAGACAATACAAATCACAAATTAATTATCCGAAGATGAACAAAAAATTATTATAATTATTTTTCCGTAGTGGAAAATTATTCTGGTGTAACGAAGTAGCAAAAGAAAGCTCCTACTACTCTTCCCTTTCGGTTTCGTTTCACAGGACGTGTTACCGTCTAAAATTTACCAACCCGTTATCTTAAGATAATTTCGGTTAGTTTTAGGTTGGATACGAAAATTCTTACCCGAGAACCCAAGTGAGGAGGAAGGCGAGAGAGACGCCGTGGCTGGACTTGGTACGGAAGTTGGTGATGATTTGGGGGATCTCGGCGACGCCCCAGCAGACGAGGCTGATGAGGCCGAAGCCGAAGGAGAAGTCGTCCCTTACGTTACAGAGGCAGTCCTTGAAGTACCTCTCCGCCCACCTCACGCATGGCTTTTGCTCCTTAAAGCAGTACGCCATTGTCGACATCTCTCTTTAGGAACTCTTTCTCTCTCTCTCTAGAGTTTATATATTTAATGGCTGCTTTATTGCACCAAGTGTTTTATTAGACAGATAAATGTCCGTGAGTTTGGAATGGGAAGAGTGATCTACATATAGAGAGAGATAAACGTGGAGATTTGTTTACCGCCTATGTTTTTCTACTACCTAGTAACGAGATATTGGACCAACTAAAATTCTAGAAAATAATATTTAAATAGTAGCAAAATTTATAAAAATATTATGCATTCTTAAAAAAACAACTCAGAAGTACTCAGCCAAAGGTCACATGACCCAACGGACAATAAATCAATGAAAATTCAAGATTCAAGGTTGTGTAAAAAGTAATTAAAAACTCAAAAATATTCAATTTTGTTGAGAATTTCACATCATTAGTTGCGAGTGGGATAAGCTAATTTATAAATGATGAAGGTCTACTAATCTTGGGTTGGATATGGAGATTCTAATATGGTATCAGAGCGGGTTGATCTCGTATCCATTGTTGTGCTCGCACGACCCCCATTTCTCGCACGTTGGTGAAGTCAAAGCCCGTACAATCTTCGACCCGATGAGTCTCGTTTAAAGGGGCGTGTTGAGAATCCCACATTACTAGTTGCAAGTGTGATGTGCTAATTTATAAGTGATGAAAATCCACCAATCCATTACCTTAAAATTTTGGGTTTGATAAAGAGATTCTAATGTTTCTAAATTAATTATGCTATTTTGATACGGAATCATCTGGGAAATGTTTATAAATGACCAGAAATTACATATAAGGATTTCACAATAAAGAGTAACGAAATTTATTTTAATTTTGATTACTATGTCGAATTATCATCTAGATGTTAGTCACTCTTCGAATTCTTTGAAAAATAAAATTTTATTAATCTCCGGTAATTATCAGTTTCTTAATTATGTCAAATCATACAAGATAATGACTTAATTTGCACAAATTAAATTTACAGTTATAATGTAAATTAGTCATTAATTTACAGAATAAACATTATGTAGTTTATACATATATACACAAGTTGGCCAATTTGAGATGGAGACAGCCATTAGTGATGCGATAACATACCCTTTTTTTTATACGCGAGACTTCATTAAACACGAGAAGAAAAATGGTAGAGTTCGATTGAGAATACCATCGAATCTTATTTATATGATAGTCTTTTGATAATATTTTATGTCTTTGTAAAATTTAAACTCAATATATTTTAAAAAATTTAAATTTTTTATCGCTTGGATTACAGGTTATTTTCACTTGCTTCTCTTAAAAAAAACACCATCTTAGCTAGTTGTTTTTTTGGTCGAGAAGACTTAGCTAGTTTGTTTAACATACATTTTGTATTACAAATTGCTACCGAATTACTTATAAAAAATTGATACGGAATTTTCCGAGGGGTCACTTTCTAATGTATAATATTACGATGTCGCCATTTCGTTTCTCGTACGCCGCATCGCATATTCGATCCAGTGTCAACTTCTGATGCTTCCAAAATATCGCATCAACACCAATCGCTACCATATACAAGACCTTTTTTTTGTTTTTAATCTTTTTAGGGTTTCCGTGCACTAAAGGCATATTCTTCTTGCTGGGGTTTGATGCTTCAATTATATGGTAACGTTCGACAAAAACATAACAATTATATGACATTATGAGGAGTACTGGAACTAGCACGATGACGAGAAAATGACAACATCTCTTCTTACACAACATTAGATAACCTGATCTAGTGTTTTCGCCCACAGCTCACATGATAGGCTATTTCTGATTGTGTTCTGGAATTAAGAATCTTATTCTCTATTTTATCACGGGCGTTGAAATTATCATACTTTAGTTGTAAGCGTGAAAATATTTTTCTCATAGATTTTGAGATGGATATTAAAATTATAATATTGTATCATGACATGTTGGCAACGTAATAAATCGTACAAATTTCTGCTCGATAAATTTTATTTGAAGACTCACTTTAAAATTACAACATTAATAGTTTTATATGTAGTTGACTTATTTATAAATTGAAAAATATCAACCCATTACTTCAATTTTTTAGTTTGGTATAAAGTTTCTAAGAATTCCAATTTGTGTTCCAACGTTCGAACTTTCATCCCAATTGCATTCACTTGTTTATTAAAAATATTAGGTTCGAGATTTACGAAGATATTATCCTAATAAGAATTGGTATAACTGGTAAGTAATTTGGATTTATTTATCTCGAATTTAATTCTTCCGAAAATAAAAAATATTATTAGGAGAATCGTCCAGGAGTATGAATACCACAAATTCAAAAAAAAATTACATTCACTTGTTTAGGTTTTTCCAGTAAAAAAACTTCGGTTATGTGAATCCATACACACGATATGGTCAAGCTTCAGCAAGTTGTTTGTTTCATTAGCCAGAGCGTGCACTTGGAAATTGGAATTGGACCAATTGTTATGAAGTTCGCTTGAATCTGGTGTTACTGTGCACATAAAAGGCAACAACAGAGGAGTGAGCTGGATTTCATCTACTAGGGAATATCTTATCACTTCCTTTCCGTGGAGTATATCCCTGAATTTGCACTATCATACTATTTTTTCGAAATTAATTCAATTTTGGGACTCGATTCTCTCAATTAGTAGTTTAGTTTTTTGGTGGAAAATTAGTAGTTTAGTTTGGTAATTGTAAAGTATGCTATAGTATCATCATAATTATTATTTTCTTATTCAACTTGTATCTTGACTTTCCTACTTAATACAAAAATTTTAGGCCATAAATTTTAAAAAAAATTGCAGTCTTATCCCTCGTAAATCAACCCTGGCACTACAAATTTTAGGAATAACTCTTCCAGTAATTTTTTCTATGTTTTCGTGAGTCTTGAAGTCGCAATATAATTTTGAGTTAATCAATTTTACTTATGTTAAACCGTAGCCCTGCAGAGGCTTATTTACTGGCTCTGGATAACCCTATTATTTGAACCCGACCCACGATAACGGGTAAGTTCAACCAATCAAGAATGAATAAATAAACCCGTGCCTTTGCAAGAAATACACCGACGGATTGTCCCAACTCCCAAATTAAGAAATTGGGAGTACTGTCGTTAGTGATCAGCTCGCTGTCTGACCGAGTGCATAGGCTCTCTCCAATTTGGAACAATAAACCGTCCAGATTCACGTTCCAATTTCATGAGCAAGACCCACCTTAATTGGGACAATCCGTACCATGTTTCATCTCTATATGTGGACCACACTGGTTATATTTATATGGAGATGAAACATCGCGGTATTGGACCTAACGTGTGGGTTGGTAGATTATAATTCGAATTCTGTGTGAGTTTTGATTTTATCAGTTTTTTATAAGTAATGTTTATTATTAATAGAAAATATTACAATAACCGCACCAATCAAATTACACAGCAGTAATGCCCCCAAGATTCCTAATCAATTAGCGAAGTTTTTACCCGCTTGCGATGAAACATATGACAAGAAAATGAGCATAAGATTAACTCGTTTTAATATAATGTTAAAATTATTAAATCCAACCAAAAAATTTAGAAATGAGTTAATAATTTGTTGATATTTATAAACAATTTTACAACACTCACAGCTATCACAGCTATATTGATGTGAATTTGCTTGACTCACATGTATAGATCATGAATTGAACTACGATGGTTCAAAAGAAGAAAGTGAATTCAAATGGTACTCTAGTCTCTTTTTTTTAAGTAATTTATTATGTACATAATTACATCACCTGAGTGTTAAATCCCTCTGACAATAAAATTATAGTCACATTCTCATTAAAATTCTACCGAGTTTTAACTCGTAGAAAATTTTCTACAGAAAAAAGTGGTGCTGAAATAATTGAACACCCTAGTTCTAAATTAATCAAGAAAACAATCACAATCCCGATTAACTATAGTCCTGTTTGGCGAAACAGATTAGAAGTAGATAACAGAAAGTAGATAGTAGATTAGGAGCGGATAGTAGAAAGTAGATTCAAGAATGTGTTACAACTAGCATATAGCAGATTCAAATTAGTATATTATATATTTTGGTTAAATTAATTATTATTTATAAATTAAGATTAAAAAATAATCTAAGTTATTAATTTAAATCAAAATATTAATAATTTAATATATTACTTATTTATATTTCTAAATAAATATTTTGATAAAGGAGAAATGGTCTTATTTATATTTCTAAAAATAAATATTTTGATAAAGGACAAATGGTTAACTTATTGAATATATTAATTTGTTACATTTGGTTGGAGAATAAAATAAGAATAAGAATAACAACCATGTCAATATTTAGTTTTTGAGGCATCTATATTATGATAAAAAAATTATAATTGTTAATTCATACTATAAATCGTCCAAATCATCTAATGCAAACAATAAAATTCCACAATACTTTGTTGCAAATAAGAGCTCAATATATAACAAAAAAGTATTTCACTTATCAGTCTAAAAAATTATCGAGTTTGATGAAGTAATAGCATAATAGCTAGTTTAAGGATAACAAATAGTGAAAGTTGTTGTATATTTGTACAAGTATAGATTTTTATATGATGCTCAAGAGAGATGTGAAAAAAAGGTAATTAATTCTTGACGTATAATTTTATATTCACTATGGAGAGAAAATTAATACCAAAGTAACATAAAAAATAAATGATGATCTTATCTTCGAGGTTGGATGCTTGAAGGTTGAATGATAATTTCATCTTAATCTAATTTGAATTAGTAGTTAAAAGAAAATCTCTTGAGTTAAACAGAATCTTTAATTTTTCAAATAATTTCTAAGCAAAATAAATCTCTTAATTTTTTTGAATGGAAATCTCTTAATATTAAAATAGTAGTTAAAAAAACTCCTAATATTTATTTAATAGAATAGAATCTTTAATTTTTTAGA
The DNA here is from genome assembly GCA_963995505.1 of Hypericum androsaemum. Lineage (NCBI taxonomy): Eukaryota > Viridiplantae > Streptophyta > Magnoliopsida > Malpighiales > Hypericaceae > Hypericum > Hypericum androsaemum. The sequence continues at coordinate 17,080,611 of OZ023188.1, read as the reverse complement.
TAATTATAAAATAATCTAATTCTTTGAAACTACTCCTAAAATATTAGTAGATTACAATCTATTAATTTTACCAAATAGGTTGATGTTGGAGAAGATATTAATTTGGAAGTGGAATTTCGAAGGGCAGACGTTAATTTCTCATCAAATCCAGAGAATTTCTTTTAATTATAATTTTTTATCAATTTAGAAAAGAATATATTACAGAATGGACGTGATAAATTGAAGAAAAAAGAAATAAAAAAACTAAAAACAAACAATAGACACTAACGGCAACTTCAGATAATAGACACTAACGGCAACTTCAGATAATAGACACTAACGGCAACCACAACTTGAGTTTTTGTCGAACAATAATAAATTGGGTATGGGCAAGGATGAATGGTCTCATCTCATCTAATCTCTTGGTAAGACGACAAATAGACACTAACGGCGACGGTGCGCTGCAACCTGGATTACAAGTACGCCGAACACGTATCCCATCTATCTCCTCGTGGGGGACAACTTTTAAAAAGTTAAAAAAAAATCATGGGTCATTTTCTAGTGATTGTCGCAGTTTTACGGTTTCAAATTTATAGAACTTGAATCAGACCTGCCCTACAAGGTTTTGGAGCGGTTCTCGGAACTATTGGTTATGATAGAATTGACGATTCACTTTTTTTAAATTAATTTTTTTCGGTTTTGGCGGTTAGAAATTTTATATCCAATCTAAAATTTTAAAGTAATGGTTGGTAGATTTTTAACACTTGTAAATTTACTCCCCACCCATGCACTAAACGATATGAGATTCTCAACACGTCTTCTTAAACGATTCATTGAGTCGAAGACTGCATGGACTTTGACTTCAGCAATGTACGAGCACAAGACACGTGATCAGCCTGCTCTGATATTATGTTAAAAATATATATATTCAACCAAAAATCTTAAGACAATAGGTTGGTAGATTCCGAACTTATATCTTTTTTATAAATGATTTAATTTTATATATCTCAATATTTACATCAAATAGTTTAATAATAATATCATACTAATTGAAAAATATATTGCTAATCTTCTAACCTTAAAGATCCAAATCGGCCCACTCGTAAAAGCATAAAAGGATAGCATGAGTTATTTTTCACTTATAAACTTGCCACACTCTTGTACTAAAGGATATGATATTCTCAACATTAACTAAAAAAAAATTAAAATCTCACACAATTTTTTAATTTCAAAATGGTCGATTTCACAGTTCTCAATTCGTACTATTCTTTAAATCAAGAAACCATGACCAAAACTTTCTAGAAAAGTTCTGAGACGATTTTATGAACTGTGAGCCTGTGACTACAATTCACGTTCCGGTTGTTGGAACTGTCGATTCATGAAGTGGTTCGACCCAAACTGTATAGGAGGCTATTCGAATGATTGCCGTTTGTAACAAATCCTATATTATCTCCATTACTTTCGTGTCTATCTTGATTGCAAATGTTGATTTAATGTTTCAAATCAAGACTTCAAGACAAGGGTCAATTCAATCTGTGGATAAAAAAGATCTCTGGAATGTTTCCCAAACAATTATCTGCTAATTAACTTTATTTATCTGAGTATTTGGTTGTCACTGGTGTCAGCATTTCGTTTGCTTAAAAAACACAGAACACGGAACCGGAGGATGAAGTGAATGGCCCGAATATTGGAATAGGGAAAAAATGCACTTATAAACCATATCACACAACATATCCAATCAATAAATTAATCTATTTATGGCATCTCAAATTCGAAATCTTTACGAATTTTTACTTTACCAATATCTTTTTCTTTTAGAATAACTTTACCAATATCATAAGATAAAGTGGTCAGTGCGAAACAGCTATTAAAAACGATTGAGGGTTATGTTACATGAAATCAAGTTTCTTGTTGAAGTGGGTATGGGATGTTTTTGAAGGATCCTTCCTCTTAACAATTTGGATCAGAAGTATTATTTCTAATGAATCGGATGGTCACCTATTTCTACATTGCTCCTTCTCGCGGAGGATATGAAACTTTTTTTAATAACTAATTTATTACTCATGTATTAATTATAACCTATTGTGGTCGATTGCCTCGGCCTCGTTAAAGCACCATCACAGTAAAATTCTGTGAGGAATTCGAAGCTGAGAAAAAGAGTACCCGAATTTTGTGGAATCGACCCACAAATCTAACAAAAGAATTCTGTAAAAATTTGAAATCCACAGGCGGATTCAAGAGTCAGCAAGAGAGTCCAAGTAAAGGAGGAGGCGGCTGGCAAAATTGGAGGTGCTCCTCACCAAACCATCCATGTTTTGGCCCGTACGTTGATTGTAAGATAGAGAAGTTCCTGGTTGTATATTGTTTCTTCAAGGATCATATAGTTCCTCATCGTCCATATACACTACATTATTACCCCGTAGATCGAGAACCAGACCATCCCGATCGTACAAATACATTCCAAATAAGTCAGATTGGTTTGCAGTGCAATAGCAGATGACAGCCCGATTAAGGAGGATAAGAAACTTCTTTGCTAGTAAGGTGGGGACCAAGGGGATTAAGAAGCTAGTGCTCGAAGTTGACTCCAAACTAGTAGCTGACTACCTTACCAAGACTCAACATCAGGAGGTCTGAAACCCCCCATCCGGCGCATTCAGCAGGAACTTGATTGGGAATGGGAGGTAAGGGTGATTCATGCTTATTGGGAGGTTGATCGGTGTACGGATAGACTAGCCAATCTAGGCTTTGATGCTTCTATTGGGCTCCATGTTTTAGCGCAACCACCACCCGAGATTAGATCCTATATGTTAGAAGATATTGGTGATGTTGCTCTACCTAGGGACGTTATTAGTGATGGTGCAAGGCCAAATTTTGCGATACACCAAAATGTTGGGGGACTTGCCTTCTCGATGTACTCTTTCTCTATCACGAATTTTTTCCACCGGATTTTCACGTGATAGAGTTTTGACGAGGCCGACGATCGCAACCTCACAAGAGGTCGAGAAGGGGCCTTGCACTAACTAAGTTGTATTTGGCCATTTTTATTAATATATAAATAAAAATATAGAAGCTATTTAGCCCCTCCATTCCAAAAAAAAAGGTGGGGACCAATTGGTGCGGAGGACAATTTTGGGCTACGTCGCTCTAAAATTGGACGGGTATAACTGGGTGAGGAATGCTCCGAGAATTTCTGATGATATATTTTTGGAGCCCTTGTGTGGGAGTGGGACATTTGGCACCAAAAGAATCGTGCGAATTTTTACGGGCCCAATGCAGTAAGAAACTTTTTCTTCAATAATTCATCTTTTATCACGTCAAGGAATGCTTAGGTGGCCAATAACGACGAGACTCGCACAGCACTAATACGTACAACAGTTAATTACAAAAAGACAATTTGGATAAAACAAATTGGACCAGAAAGCCGGCCCATTAAGGGCCAATCAGAAGCAGCTATGCCTCCGAATCCCTTTATCGGCCCATTATGTGTCTCCAAAAATCCACGGACTGCTATTTTTGGTTTTCTTCTTCGATTTTTATACCGATGGTACGCACACTATTAATAAAAATTCGGGTAGGAAATTTGAACAGATCAACGAGTATTTAATATGGTGCAAGATCGATGTCATTATTAGGGATCTACACTAATTCTCAAAGAAATATATTAGGGATCTACAATATGTAGGTCATGTCTTTATCCTACTCTATGGTTTTAAGGTAAGATAAGGTAAGGGTATAAATCAACTTTTAGAGTTAGGTGCATGTCTATATAAATTTAGACCTAACTCTATTGATAAACTCATAAATAAGACCATATTATAATAGACTTTAATTATATCAATCTAGTTTGATATATAAATATATTTTTTTCCGATAGACCTTAAAATTTTATATGACATTCATTATGAGAAAAGACAAGATTGTTCACTTCTCACCTTAGAATTAAGCATTATGATTTAATAGCATGTAGAAATAAAAGTAAATGTAAGTGTATTTAAAATTATTTTTTAAGCGAATGAATTTCTAGATAGGTCATGAATCTTGATTTAGATCCTCAGAATTTCACAGGTTTAGATTTGGATCCTTACCACAAAATCTAAGATAGAGTATGAATCATGCCTCTAAATCTATATCTATGATATGTGTTTCGATCTTATACCCTACCTATTGTGGTTCCTAGTCACTACCGATCGAATTCTGGGCCCAACTCATGTGACCAAAACAGAACTATTTAGGAAATTGCCCGAGTAAATCGAAAATCAAGATGAACAAGGAAAGATGGGGGGTCTGGATTGGGCACGGAATGCTCAGATTCCGAACCGTTCGGAATGAAGACACGCGGGGACTTTTTTGCAAACGCGCTAAAATTTCGGGACCAAAATGAAAAAAGCCACGCACAAACGCAGGCCGGATACAAATGCCATTATCACGTGACTGCGCATGCCAGTATCACATAACTGTGCATGCCACTATCACATAACTGCGCATGCCAGTGTGACCTTTTTGCAAAAATGCTAAAATATGGGGGACCAAAATGAAAAAAACCACGCGCGCCATTATCATCAACGGGACTTGCCACTGTCACAAAATACACATGCCATTATCACATAACTGCGCTTGCCATTATCACATAACTGCACTTGCCATTATCACATAACTACGCTTGCCACTGCGGTCCCCTTTCACTCCAAACCGTACGGAATCGATTCCTTCACTCCGTGCTCAATCCAGACCCGAAAGATGGGAATATGTACATTGACATTATGTGGTGATGGTTCGAAGTTGTGCAGCGGATTTCCCTACTCTACCAAAACGGTAATCATGTTTATGGTTGTCATCGAACTTGGGTATATTTTGTCTGAATATGCTATTTATTGACATTTGTTAGGCAAGCTTACCTAATATCGTTATTTCCCTGAAAGATACACATTTGACTGACAATTGAATCGACATATCGAAAGAGTTATACTAATTTCAATTAGATTTCGAGTTCGAATATTAAAAATGCACAACATTAAATATTTGTGTAAGATCAATCACTAGAACGTTGCTATATAAATAATAAATTACTCATCAGTGTCCTAATTAAACTTTCGTTCAATTTCTTCAGTTTTTGCTCTATGTTTACTATTTAGAGATATGGGTAATCATAATCGCAGTTCAATTTCAACCGTGAGATCTGTAGTTGGTTAACCAGTGATTCCGGTTCAAAATGTTGATTATGGTTATATATTTTTGGTTTATAATTCTGGTATCTGGCCCAGTGAACCGACTAATCCGAATTTGAATCGGGTATAATTTTTATAAAGGCGAAAAACTCTCACAATAGGTATTTAATATTAGTGCATTCTAAAAAATTGATTTTGATATCTTGTTAAACTAAAATAAAATTATCGCTAGTTAATATAAGTGTCCATTGGTTGATTGTGGTTGTATTTACAAACCGTGGATTCACTGTTACGATTATTGTACTTGCAAATTATTAATTGGGTGTTATGACTGCCAATTAATCGGTAATTCAAAACAGATGGTTTGATTGAGAGATTAAAATGATAAATAAAAAGATATATATTTGTATTTTTTATTTTAATTTTTTAAAGAGTTCAATTTTAAACTTAATATTCAAATCCGTATTCTGATTTTCGATACTTTCTTATATATAAAAAATTAAGCCTTTGAAAAAGTGACAAACATATCTTTGGATCTTCTAAGATAAGTTTTGATTTAATCATTGTTTAAACTAAACATAAAATTAACACCTTTTAAATTATAACCGTAATGTTGAATCGCTACTTTGGTCACTGCTTGTAGTTTGTTTAAATTGACTACCCTGTGACTTTCTAGGTTCACATTGTTCGTACCAAAATTTTAATATATTTAATATCATATTTTTGTTATCTAGATGGAAGTCTGATAAAATTTAAAATAGTTACACGCGAGACAAGCACGCAAGGCCAGTCCGAATTTGAGGTCCCCATAAATCATCCTCGTAAAGGCATTCATTCAACTCACAGAGCACAATATTTTATTAGGAAAAGTTCACTTTAGTACCCTGTAGTATCGCCTAAAATCACTTTAGTACTCTGTGGTAAAAAATTGATCAATCGAGTCATACTTATTCTAATTAACGTCTAAAAGGTCCTCGGGCAGCTGCCCGGACCTGCCCGAACCCTGCCCGAACTACATGGCCAGCCACGTCACCAAATTTTGAAGACGTGGCGCCACGTGGAGAGAAGGAGGAGGAGGAGGACGCGGGGAGGAGGAGGAGGAGGACGCGGAGAGGAGGAGGAGGAGGAGGAGGAGGAGGACGCGGAGAGGAGGAGGAGGAGGAGGAGGAGGAGGAGGAGGACGCGGAGAGGAGGAGGAGGAGCAGGAGCAGGACGCAGAGGAGGACGCGGAGAGGAGGAGGAGGACGCAGAGGAGGACGCGGAGAAGAGGAGGAGGAGGACGCTGAGAAGGAGGAGGAGGAGGAGGACGCTGAGAGGAGGAGGAGGAGACGGAGGAGGAGGAGGAGGCGGAGGAGGACGCGGAGAGGAGGAGCAGGACGCAGAGGAGGACGCGGAGGAGGAGGAGGAGGAGGGGGGGGAGGAGGGGAGGAGGAGGAGGAGGAGGGAAGGAGATGGATGTCCGGGCAGCTGCCCGAGGACCTTTTTGACGTTAATTGGAATAAGTATGACTCGATTGATCGGTTGTTTACCACAGGGTACTAAAGTGATTTTGGACGATACTACAAGGTACTAAAGTGAACGTTTCCCTATTTTATTTGAAGAAGAAAAAAAATCTACATAATATTTACTGGCAACAGAAAGAAACTAATTAATACCCCCGGGACCCACTAGGAAAATACCAGGAAATTTCCTGGCAACGTCCCAGCACATATCCCCCGATTCTCCACCCTCTCTCAAGTCATCGAATTCTCGTATGCACTCCTTTCCCCGCAATTTCCTCGCAACTCTCGGATACCTAATCTCGGATTCGAATCATTAAAAATTAACGCCCCTATAAATAACAACAAACGTTACATCCTTTCATCTCCACCTAAGAACCCTCCTAAGTCCCATTACAAATAACAATGGCGACAGCGAAACTCCTGAAGCCGACCAAGTGGTTCTCCAAGGGTCTTAAACTAAGCCTCCCGCGTGGAGCTGGTCGGTCGTTTTCATTTTCCAAGTCGCCGAGAAGTGCAAGGACCAAGGCGTTAACCTCGCCGAGCAGTTCCGTAACGTCGCCGACGAAGAACGCGGCGACCAACAAGGAGGAGGATCTGAGACACGTGTTCGGCCACTTCGACGGGGACGGAGACGGAAAGGTGACGGCTCTGGAGCTGAGGTCATACTTCGGGTCGGTGGGGGAGTACCTCTCCCACGAGGACGCTCAGGCCGTGATCGACGAGCTGGACTCCGACGGCGACGGCATGCTCGACGTCGACGACTTCATGAGGCTGATGAACATGGAGCTGCCTCGTCGCGGCGTTAACGGCGGAGACGGTAACGGCGACGAGGATGTGAGGAGGGCGTTCGAGATGTACGAGATGGAGAAAGGGTCCGGGTGCATCACGCCACGGAGCTTGCAGAGGATGTTGGGGAGGTTGGGGGACGACCGGTCGTTCGAGGAGTGCGTGGCCATGATCAATGCCTATGATACCGATGGGAATGGTGTTCTTGACTTCCACGAGTTTCATCAGATGATGATGGCTTGAACGGTCGTATCTTCGGGAGAATTCGTATCTTGGTATATATGATGATGATCCGGGTATTTTGGTATACGCTTGCATTGTAAATGGATCGGTTTCTTTATTCATTTCGAGTTTGAACCATACGAATTAGACATATATTATCATAGTCCTTCCGTTGTTATAAACGGAACCCGAAAATGCTAGACTATTATTGTTCGTGATTTTGTAGCAGATATTGCAGAACCGTATACCAAGAATTAAATACTTTTTTTAGAATTAAAGATGATCATTATATTAATTACGGCGGATAGTCATGGTACAATAAGTACATAAGCTCCCGATACATATGTGATAACCAATTAGGCACACCTAATCTTAGTTTCGACCTCATTGTAACCCAATCGACAATTACATTTGCTCCTCTTAAGAGTAAAACTAAGTTTATGGTTTGTCCAGAGAACAAGACCAAGAATCAAATACTGGTAACCAAGATTTTATTAAATTGGCCAAACTATTTGTTGTTAAAAAAGTGTTTCGTCACATCGTTGGTGGAATTCGAGTTCGTACCAATACTGGTTTTTTCTTGCATCTCTCTTTAATATTTGAGAACCTCATACTTCCACATCTTGCATACAAAATTTGAAGAATCTTTAGATCTAAAGAGTCTCAAGCACTTGGTTAAAAAGTTCTATTAATTTGTTGTCACTGGTTTGGAATCGGTACCCGCACCCACCAATACATATATATACGTTGATTCTATATTGCAATTGATTTAGATTAAATTGTTATTCCTGCTGTTGTTCCTTCTTGGTCAAGGCTTAATATTTAACCATATCTTGTAGTCCTTCAATGTCTGCAACTGTCTTAACCTACACTCTCAACAATCATAGAAGGCGTTTGCTTCCCCCCTTGTAGTTTGAAATGGTTTTCTGAATCCATAACGAATATATCACACGCGGCAGAATCAAACCGGTCGGCCTTGCGCCCTGAGCTCGGTTTTTGCAGCTAAACGGTTCTTCTTCGGCCTTGATGTCTTAATTCCAGGTCCGTCAAAACTTCTTTCCACGTCGAAGCATATACGATACAGCCATGTAGCGGTGATGTTATACAAATAGTATCATTTTGCTCTTGATGTTCACCAGTCAAGTGCATGGTAGGAGTAGATGCTGCGGCAGAAATGGAGAATCTGCCACCTAGTCCAGTGGCTTCGACGTGTAACGCCATAAGATACCTCCAGCTAAGTTGTTCAACGCATGGGATGCCATTGGTACAATGATGCTTGACGATGAAATGGTCGCGTAACCATATACAGCACCGACGAAAGTTGCCCTGTAAGATTAAAGTTGTAGGTTTTGTTCAAGGGTGAGACCTTATTAGTCAAGAAGTTTCTCCTCCAATTAAGTTGTTTTAGCTTCACAACTACATGTATCTCATAATTCATAAACTTGTTGGCATACAATTTGAAAAGGCGAGTTCAAAGAAATTATGAGAAATTGTGGGAGGAAAAGTAGAGAAGAGCAATCTGGATGCGATTGTTAATGTCGTTCTTGTTAACACATTTATCTGTCGAGAAAAAGGTAAAGGGTTATCGAAACAATACCAGATAGCAAAGGAACTCTTTCGACCACTTCCCAGGTGCAGAGCACCAAATAGGACTGCAATGGGCAATACACTCTTCCAATCCATCCCAAACAACGGTTGAAGAGCACCACGAAACAGAAGCTCCTGCAAGTATGCACGACAGTAATCAGTTTCACCCAGCAACCAAATGAGGAAATGATAGGTGTCGAATTTATAATGATATTTCACCTCGCTAATTCCTGGCAAAAAAGAGACAACCAAGTAATCTGAAGGCTGAAGCGATGCAAGAACCTGCAATGCAGCATTGATGTCAAGTGTCAACTAAGTTTGGTTTCAGAAGAATAAATAGATACATAGAGGCTTCACTACCATTGACAAAGATTCAAATGAGAAGAAATAAGAAACAGGAAATAAAGCTACCTGCTGATTGGCGGCTTCAGTGGATTCTGCAAATTCAGGCCAAATCTTTAATAGCAGATATCGGCATGATGATATAAGGATGACTATTCCTAGAATCAACTCCATGTGCCATACCTCGATACCAACTGAGAAGGAAGAAAGAAACGTAACTACATTAAGACTTCAATCAACCAGCAGACAACAATCCACATAACTGCACCAGATTTCCACTTTATCTTGGCTTGAGTTTGCATGTGATTGATTTAAAAGGTAGATATCCCAGCTATACAAAATCTAGCTTTTAAATCAATCACGTGCAATCTAGATTGGAGTAGATATTACTTTTCACGGCAATAGTATCTCTGGGAAACGTCTCAAACTCAAGTGCTACACAATCCAACTCTTTTTTTGTGTAACAGGGTGCTACACAATCTTTACAAGAAGCAATTCAGATGCAAAAGCATCAAAGCAGCTAAAAGACATGCATAGATTAGTGGACAAACCCAAGAGACAAGAGCAGAGTATGTAATTACATACACGAGACTTCCGTAGAGCAGTCAGGGACTGGAAACCCTTCTACTGAAGCAACATGAGATACCTGAAAATCAGATTGAAGAACTAAATGTACTGCAGTTTGCTAGACCCTGTAGAGAAATCCAAACTGTTCCAACTAGCACTGACTTTTGCTTATCTAGAATCTTTACAACTCCAACCTACAGCAAGTGTGAAGTGACCGGTCGGGCTTGTATGGCCATGAAATGAATCACTTGAAGTTACATACTGGCTAGCCTTATTGGCCATAATGAATCTACCAATCTCTAATTAACATCAAACATTACTGCCACAAAAGAAATTCAACATCAAACGAGTCAACCTACGAATACACGGAAGACCAAACTAAACTCCAGCTTGCAGATTCTACATCAAACCAGAGTGTACCTGCCGAATGATTATACCCAAAGCAGCAATCAGCCCGGAAGTGACAGTGCACGCCTGAAGCACGGCACTTCTCGAAGGGACAACATCCTTATTCTTCCTGACATCATCAAGACTACCCACCACAGGGCTTCCTTCTGGCAAGGCATCATCATTATCTACCACTCGTCCACTGGTGAATTCTAGAGCTAAATCATCCTGTAGTTCTCTATTCCTCTGCGGCTTCTTCCCTGAAACCTTTCTCGCGAAGGCAATCGTGCACAATCTACGGGCCTGCAAAAGCTCTCAAATGAATTGTCCAAAAACTCACTGCAACAACCTCGGGGCCCATGTACAAGGAAGGGGAACAAGGTTCTCACACTATACCAGCCCATAGGAAGAACACTCAATTGGGTACATGGACCACCAAAATTAGTACCTAATCACATCACCAAGAGGAAAAGACAAGCTTAAAATATCCGTATTCAACCCAGAATCTTAAGACAATGAGTTCCGCACTTATAAACAAGTACACCACAGTCGCAACTAGCGATACGCTAACCTCTCAACTCATAGTGGAGAGAAACCAACCTGTTCATGAAAACGTAGAGGGTACTAAAAGGAGGTAAATAGCAGTAAAGTTTGAAACTTTACCTAAAGAATCACAATTTCCGGGTAACCCAATGGTCATCGTCACCAAATTCGCCATTCTCCGGCTCTAATTATGCTCCCCGGCTTGTCCACTACCACCGGCGACCAAACCCAAGTTCCGGTTCCCAACGGTGAACCGGCCGACAGGAGGAAAAAAAAACCAGTCTCAAAGCTGGGTTTCCCACGTTAATTTTCCGTTATCCGTTCACAAAGGTTGCGTCTTTGCAATTGCACTTGCCACGCAGATAAATTTTCCGGGAGATAATTACCATAAGGTCCTGCTATTTGAGCAAACCTCTCTTTTAATCCTTACTGTTTTTAATAACCTTTCTCGGTCCTTCTAGTTTGAAATAATGCACCTTTTTGGTCCCCGGCACCGGAGAATTTTTCCGGCAAAATTAAATCTGTAAAGACCAAATTGTCTCTCAGTAAAAAAAAATTTCACCTTCTTCAACCTTTAGACATCAAGAACACCATGAACACACTCAACTACGCCAACCCTAAACCCAAGAAATAAAAACCAGTCGACCAAACCAGCCAATCACGTCCCAAATAGACACAACCGCACCATTTGAGTCTTAGATTCTCCCCCGCCTCTCCCATGTTCTCTTCTCTTCCCCTCCCTCCATTTTGATTCTCTCTCTCTCTCTCTCACTGGCTTCAGAATTGGGGAAGTCACGGGCTTTGAAGCTCTTCGATGACCAGTCACCCAATCTGAGGGCGCCCGTAATTTGCCTTTCTTAGTGGACCCCACGTGGGGTGCTGCTGGAGGTGAGTATTGATTGATGGGTATCTTTTTGAAGTGGTAGTCGAGTTGATCTATGAGGCAGAGCGTTGACTGGGTGGGGGGTCTTTTCTTTATAATTTAGGGGAATTTTAGTGATAAAAGTTTGCTACTTTGGGGGGAATGGAGCTGACTGACTATCACTTGGTGGCTGAGCTTGATTACTCTCTCTCCGTGTTCTTTAATCGGTTGTGTCTCTTTTTCGTGAGTGAGGAACGAAAAAGAGGAGGTCGATTGGTTGGTTGGATTTTTTTCCAGAAGATGAGATTGGTGGGTTAGGGTTGAAATTGGAAACGATTTCAACTAGTTTTGTTAAAGTTTCGAGTGGTTATTATTTCTTGGGTTTATGGTTGGTCTTCTTGAGTGTGTTCTTGATGTCTAAAGGTTGAAGAATGTGGGGTTTTTTTTACTGCGGGGCAATTTGGTCCTTATAAGTTTAATTTTGCCAGAAAAATTCTCCGGTGCCGGAGCCAGGGACCAAAAAGGTGCATTATTTCAAACTAGAAGGACCGAGAAAGGTTATTCAAAACAGTAAGGACTAAAAGAGAGGTTGGCTCAAATATCTGGGACCTTAGAATAATTATCCCATTTCCCGGGTAAGGAATTCGCTGCTAATATTTACCTATCAAAAATACCAAAAGGGTGATTCGTTATTAGTTGGTTGAGAAAATTTGAATATATATATATAGGGAAAATTACCCTCACATCCCTGAGGTTTGGTCACCCTCCCCCTAGGGTCCCTGACTTTTGAAAAAAGATTGTCCCGTCCCTAAGTTTTGATGATAATAGACTCTCGGGTCCCCGGCTGACGTCATCGGCTCTTTTTTTCATTTTTGGTCATGAAAATGACCAAAATATCCTTAAACAAAAACTAAATTTTTTTACCTTCTTCAACCTTTTACCCCCCTCCCCCTCCCCCCCCCCTCCCGCTCCCGCTCCCGCTCCCCCTCCCGCTCGAGATCTCCTCGCTCCCTCCTCCCCCCCTCCCCCTCCCGCTCCCCCCGCTCCCGTTTGCGAAAAATTGAACACCCTACCACGGCCGCCCCGTACCCTCCATCCAGCACCCACCTTCCTCTAGCCACCATCCTCTCGTCCATCCTTGTCTCTGCCTTCAACCGGTCCACCCTCGACGTTGGAAAGACTCCAGCACCGACTGCTGCTTCTCGAAAGTACTAGAAGAGGTGCTTCAAGCCCTACCTCAAGATCGCCTGTAATCGTTTCATCATGGAGCTCAATCGGTACCGGCCAATCGGGAGGGAGAGAAAGATCGGGAAATTGCTCAGATTTCAATTTCAGATCTAATAAAAACTCAAAATCAACCCCGATGGCAACTCCCCTCTCGGCTCTCTTTCCTCCAATCGACGCCGACGACGCGAGGAGAGAGAAGAAGAAGGGGGAGAAGGGAGATTCGACGGTCCTCCTCCTTTCTGCCTCCATCGCTTGCCAAACCGACCTCCGCTCTACCCCCTTCCACTCATCGCCGGAAGTGAGTTCCTTTCTTGCCGACGGCCATCGAGGAGGGGCTCGGCCTCCTGGGCTAGGACGGCATCGCGTCAAAGCGGTAGTCGGGGAAGAGGTAATCCTGGGCGTCGAGATGGCATCGCGTTAAAATGGGAGCAGGAGGGGGAGGGGGAGAGAGGGAGGAGGGGGGAGCGGGAGTGGGAGGGGGAGAGGGGGGGCGGGAGCGGGAGCGAGAACGGGAGCAGGAGGGGGAGAGGGGGAGCGGGAGCAGGGGGAGGGGGGGTAAAAGGTTGAAGAAGGTAAAAAAAAAATTTGTTTAAGGGTATTTTGGTCATTTCCATGACCAAAAATGAAAAAAGAGCCAATGACGTCAGCCGGGGACCCGAGAGTCTATTATCATCAAAACTTAGGGACGGGACAATCTTTTTCCAAAAGTCAGGGACCCTAGGGGGAGGGTGACCAAATCTCAGGGATGTGAGGGTAATTTGCCCATATATATATATATATATATATATATATATATATATATATATATATATATATATATATATATGTCAGCGGTGGTAGGGAAGGGAGGACTGTGCCGACGAAGGAGTATGTGCAATCGCCGGTTCGACTGACTCTTTTTTTTGGTTTTTTAGATATAAGGCTTGCAACTATTGAGACCTCGAAGCCAGAGAACCTGAAATAACAGGGGAAGCAGAGAGAGTTAAGTGCTCATTATATGGAGTAGAAATCTTGTGGTGTTTGTATATTGCTTTTCGTTGTTCTACAAGAATGGGGGTAAGTCCCCTTAAATACACTTTCTATTTAGAGATTTTCTCTTTACATACTTATCTTTATTTTTCCATGGTTTATCTTTTCTGTAAGATGTACTTTTTCTAAGATATTTCTTTTTGCCTTTGTTTTTATCATAATATATGTATGCTTGTGGAGTATAGACGGTTGTTTTGCAGAAAGCCCAAACTTATCTTCTAATTTGTTCCTGCATGGTAGCTTCTTTACACTTTGCTTCTAATATATTGAATACGTACGTTATTCTTGGTCCTAATCCTAACCCTTCGGTTATACCATAATTCGCTACCCAATCCTCATGTATAGATCTCCCTAAATCTCTGGGTAACTTGACGAAATATCTATTACATAGATTGTCATCCATAGCTCTTCCAGTTTGTGCCAATAATCTAACAAAATTAGAACTAAATTCTTTGATGTATTTAAAGTCTGTTATACTTAATTGTTCTAAGTTTCTTATTGCTGTATCCTGTATGAATGTATTTTCTTTTGCTGGATCAACTCCTAGTAATAAGATTCTAATTTGACTTGTAAAGTTGTAGGGATTATCCCCTAATGATCTTAATGTGTTAATTTTTTCAGGATTCTTAGCTTTCTTACTTTGCCAGAAATCTAATGCCGTTGGTCCTAATGTTGTTTCTAAGTAAGAGAACATATCTATATCTGATCTTTTATTTGTTTCTCAATTCCTAACTACTGTTTGTTCCCATACTAGGACTTCGTCTGGCCATAGCTGTGGATGTTGTTATTCCACAAGTAACATGTCAGAACTATATAGTCTTCCTATTGGCATTCAACTTTTCTCTGGAACCAAGTTCCAAATCCAAGTAGTCCAAATGCCTTTTACAGTTGCAATTTTTAAACATGTTTTAAAACAAGAGCAATTGATGATGAATATTTTCCCCTGTTATTCAAGTTTTAGCTTCTTGATAATGAATAGCACGCCTTAAGACAGAAAGATAAATAAATAAGAAAAAAGCAAAAAGGGCAACACAAACAATCCCTAAACCAAGATCAAGAACCGTCGCAGATAATCTAGATCTCACACAAGCGGGTTCTCAGTATCACAGGATTCATGCCAAACGTGGCTACCTTTACTGAGCCTGTCTTGTTCTTTTGACCTTGAAGATCTTTGCTGGCTCTAATACCAATAAGAGGGGTGCTTGGCCGAAAAAGGAAAGAAAAAAGAGCGAGAGCTTACAGCGGTGGTAGGGAAGGGAGGACTATGCCGACGGAGGAGTATGTGCAATTGCCGGTTCGACTGACTCTTTTTTTTTAGACATAAGACTTGCAACTATTGAGACCTCGAAGCCAGAGAATCCAAAATAATAGGGGAAGCAGAGAGAGTTAATTGCTCATTGTATGGAGTGAAAATCTTATGGTGTTTGTATATTGCTTTTCGTTGTTCTACAAGAATGGGGGTAAGTCCCCTTAAATAGAAAAACTAAGGACAAAAGATAAGACAGAGAGCATCTATCTTTACAACTGGAAAAAGGAAGAGGTACGCTTGCAGGCGTACTAGAAACAGAGACAAGCTAATAATTAGTACAAAGCATCATCCCTTACGTCTATTACAATAATTGAGATGTAAATTATCATAGCTGACGCTAATCTGCTCTATGCGTGTCAGGAATGGATACGTCGCCACTTGTTATTCTAGCAGCTTCTAGTTCCATCTGCCTTTCATTTTCTTCTAGTTTTAAGATTATTGTATCTATCATTCCTAAGTGGTAGAATCTTAGGATGAGATTAGAAGGCAAGCATATTTTGTTTAGATCTACTTGGAGCTTTAAGAGTCCAACCG
The DNA here is from genome assembly GCA_963995505.1 of Hypericum androsaemum. Classification (NCBI taxonomy): domain Eukaryota; kingdom Viridiplantae; phylum Streptophyta; class Magnoliopsida; order Malpighiales; family Hypericaceae; genus Hypericum; species Hypericum androsaemum. The sequence goes on along the minus strand of OZ023188.1, from coordinate 17,064,570 downwards.
TCCTATTGTCTAGGATGTAGGGTTTTTGTATCACATCTACTCCCTAGAAATTCCAGTTTGCTTCCTTAAGATGGATTTTTGCTAAATCTTGTTGAGTTTAATGAGATCTTCAAGATGGCTATCTTCTGTTTTCTTTTTTATCAGTTCTTCTCCCTCGGGCCATTCATCAAGAGTGGCTGCAAAACCTGTTGAGCTGGTAGATCTAATAATCTCGCCTTTAGCTGTTTGAAGTCTCTGTTGAGACCTCTAGATACTGAGAGTTTTGATTCAGTATCGTCTAGCTTTTTTCTTAGCTCTGTTCCTGGTTTATTGAGTTTGGCCACCATTTTTTCCATTATGTTTACTGTCTGTTCATTCTTCTGGGATGTGATTCCTGCAGACAGAGCCCTTTGTTCTGCTTCTTGCCTTATTTCTTCTAGGTGTCGAATCTGTTGATCATTCTGTTGTTGTAGGTGTATTATTTGGGCTTCCAACTATCTGATTGTATCTTCATGTCTAATAACAACTTGGGCTGGCTCTTCCCTGGTTACATCAGAGAAGAGTCTAACAACTTCGGGCTCAATAAAAAAGTTGGGCCCAAAAGCCTTTCGGGCTTCTTCAAGGGCCTCGGCAAAACTATAATAGCCCTTATATAGAGGCTGGTTACATAAGATATATTTTCTAACTGTATCAAAACTATTAAACACTCCTGTTTTCAAACCTATGTATATTACATAATGAGTAAATTTCTTTTTATAGGTTTTAGGAGTATTTTCTGAAAAATACATACTAAGTGTATTTAAGCACTGTACTTTGAAATTAGTAGCAGCTCCACTTGTCTGTATATGCCACAGGTTGTCAAGAAGACACTGTTGTGACCTGTCTATGGATAACTCTGGGAATGGTCTAAATTATTAATTCCCTATATATGGGAATTCTGTTAAGGAAATAGTCCCAAATCTGATCTGTTTATACTGTAAAACTGCTGAATTTGTAGAGGGTAACGAATCAACCGGAATCCAATTCTTAGATTTTGCAGAGGCTGTTAATAGGTTGTTAACATGTTATTTTTGTTAATGATGTATATTGGCATAGCCAGGTTATTTCTGTAGATGATGTTGGCTGAGATTCTAGCTGTATCTAATTATATTGTCTGTAGATTTTGAACACTTGGTTCAACTTTTTTCTATGGAGTCTGTGGAATCATGGGGCTTTAGGTATTTGGCCCTACGCCTTCCACTTTTTCTTTGTCTTTGGGTTTGGGTTTAATAACCCTTTTCTTCATGTTGTTTTCCTGCACTATTAAAAAATATGTTAATGCTTCTGGATAATAAGTCTGCCAAGCTATTATTCTTTTCTTTAATGTGTTCGAATTCTATGGAGTAACCACTACATTGTATTAAATTTTGTAAGTTAATCCATCTAGTTCTATTTATTTTCTTACTATTTTTATTTTTGAGAAATTTAACTAAGGCTTCGCAGTCTTTTCTAACTGTAAATTATTTATTCAAATATAATTTAAATTTGTCTAGCGCGTTTATCAATGCATGTATCTCAAAGTCTAGGCTAGTCCAGTTCATGCCTATTTTATTAAAATTATCACTAGCATAAGCCGTTATTCTTTATGTATTATTATCTGCATATTTATGTGGTTTACAGAGCATTTGATTTCAGTTCTTTTCTTTCTTTCTAAGAGATGGAGCATTACTGCTCCCCAACCTTCTTTACTTCCATCACATTCTATTATAATATATGTTGTTTGTCGGAAATGGTGTACTTGATTAGGATCACTTCAGTCGAGGCAAGTGTTGGACACTTTCTCCGTAAGACGAGATTGCCCAGTATATTTCAGTGCGGTACGGGCTAAGGCAATCGTCCCTAAGATACAACGACTGTTTAGGGCGTTTCCAAGAACGTTGCACACGTATCTCGAAACTTTCGGGCGAACCCTTATATACCCAGAACTTTCGGGACTCTTTTCTAGACTGAAGAACGGGGGGAGAGGAGAAGACAACAATGCTAGAAGGTGCATGTGCTGCTGGGATGAGAATTCTGGTAGGGGGACAGGCCTATTTATAGGCTGGAGGAGGCAGGCAGCCAGCCACCCCGAAGAGACGCGTCCGCTCGACCAACAGGCTGACTGGCTGCGCTCGTGGCCCTTCGGTGGCTTCTGGATCCTTCCAGGCGCGCCAGGCTGTGCTCGCGCCCTTTCGCGGGAGATCTCGCACTCCTTCGGCCTTCTGGAAGCCTCCTGGACGTTCCGGTCCGTCGTGCCTCTTCGGCGGCCAACCTGAAGGCGCTCGCAGCTCCTCGTCGCTTAGGTAGCTGCGCAGCTGCCTCCGGGTCTGGGCAAAATACTTAAGGCTCCTCCAGCTCCTCGCAACGATGTGCCACAAAGCGCCCATTGCGACCTGCGTCCAATGCGCCATGCGCACACGCACGTGCGCGTGCGCGAGCGCGAGCACATGCGCGTGCTCGTGCTCGTGCTCGTGCTCGTGCTTGTGCTCGTGCTCGTGCTCGTGCTCGTGCTCGTGCTCGTGCTCGTGCTCGTGCTCGTGCTCGGACGGTGCTTCGCACCATCCTCGCAGGCAGCTAGCGGTGGGTCAGCCTTTTGGGTAGCCAATCAAGTTGATAGGCAAGGAGGGAAATTCCTTATAAACAAGAAAATCCTCCTTGCTCTAATCAATGTGGGATTGCACTTTCCCATTTCCCTTTGGGCCTCCATTTTGGGCCTTACCATTTGTGGGCTTGCATTGAACTTTCATTCAAAACCCAACAATCCCCCACATGAATGATGATTAATGCATGCAGACTCTAATCGAAAGTTCTGACGTGTTATTATTGCATCGAGACAGGTAGCTTGCGGCTTTGAACCTTCTCTAGTAATATGTTATCGGATTTACTCGCTGCTCGGTGAACGTGATGTCTTGAACCGTCAGCTTTTTGCGTAAACCAAGACAATAACATTTACACAATAATAACCCTAGTATATTTAGGTTCTCACGTTGTGTCCATTTCGGCCATGGACCGTATCTTGGATTCATAAGTATTTTTTTCCATTTGAAGCGGCCTCACTTCACACTTACATAGGTGATCTCCTATCAGGAGTATCCTGCCATACTCCACCTTAATCAAGGTATAGGAATCATTAAAAGCGTAATGCTTAACCTTACCACACCTCTGCAGGTTAATACCTGGGCAGCTTCTGAGAATGAGATAGGTTCCAGGTGGTTCACTGAACCCTCCATAACTTAGTTGTCTCATTGAACCAAGTTTGTGGGATCTCCACTCATCATGGTTGAGTTACCGCTATGAATGTTCTTTAGTGTGTGGATTTTAATCCCATTCCCCTTACTGCATTGTACATTTGATCTCTATTGATTCCTTTTGTAAAAGGATCAGCTAAGTTGTCCTTGGACTTTACATAGTTAATGGTGATCACCCCACTAGAGATCAACTGTCTAACGGTATTGTGTCTCCGACGGATATGTCGAGACTTTTCGTTGTACAATGTACTTTGTGCTCTCCCGATTGCAAACATGCTATCACAATGTATCAATACGGGAGGCACTGGTTTACTCCAGCACGGAATATCCTCTAGGAAGTTTTTGAGCCATTCAGCTTCTTCCCCAGCTTTATCTAGCGCTATAAACTCCGAATCCATGGTGGATCGAGCTATGCACGTTTGTTTAGAGGACTTCCAAGACACAGCTCCTCCTCCTATGGTGAATACGTATCCACTCGTAGATTTGGAGTCCTTAGTGTCTGATATCCAGTTTGCGTCACTGTATCCTTCTAATACAGCTGGATATTTAGCATAATGTATCCCATAGTTTATGGTATGTTTTAAATACCGTAAAACCCTTTCCAGAGCTAGCCAGTGATCCTTTCCTGGATTACTTGTGAATCTACTAAGTTTACTAACTGAGTACGCAATATCGGGACGAGTGCAGTTTGTTAAATACATCAAGCTCCCGATAATTTGCGCATACTTCAGTTGCGATACTGGGTCCCCTCGATTTTTGGCTAAGTGTAGATTTAAATCTACTGGAGTCTTAACCGGAGGTTTGTCGAAAGTTTCAAACTTCTTGAGCACACTTTCCACGTAGTGGGATTGTGTCAAGATAATTTCGTCAGCTTTCCTAGAAATTTTTATTCCTAGTATGACGTCTGCCAGACCCATATCTTTCATGTCAAAGTGGTTCTTTAACATGTTCTTAGTTTTCACAATAACCTCTTTATTGCTTTCCATAATTAGTAAGTCATCTACATAGAGACATACAATTACGTAAGCTTCAGGTGTGCCCTTAATGTAAACACATTTATCGCACTCATTGATCTTAAATCCATTTGACAACATTGTTCTGTCAAATTTCTTGTGCCACTGTTTCGGCGCTTGTTTTAGCCCGTATGGCACACTTTATGCTCTTGACCGGGAGCCACAAACCCTTCAGGTTGCTCCATGTATATCTCCTCTTCCAGTTCTCCATTTAGGAAAGCTGTTTTTACATCCATTTGGTGGATCTCGAGGTTATAGAGTGCTGCAACAGCTATGAGTACTCTAATCGATGTGATTCTTGTGACCGGTGAATACGTGTCAAAGAAATCATATCCCTCCTTTTGTTTGAACCCCTTAGCTACCAATCGAGCTTTGTACTTGTCGATTGATCCATCAGCTTTGTATTTCCTTTTTAGGATCCACCTGCATCCCAAAGGTTTGCAGCCCGGTGGGAGATCCATGATTTCCCACGTGTGGTTTTGCATAATGGATTCTATCTCACTATTGATAGCTTCCTTCCAGAGAGGAGCATCTGGACTGGACAATGCCTCTTGGATTATCCTGGGTTCATCTTCTAACGCATAGGTTAGATAGTCTGGACCGAAAGATTTGGTTACCTTCGTCTGTTTACTACGTCTAGGTTCATCATTTTTCTGATTTGACCCTTGCGTAGTCTCGCGAGCCCTTTTCTTCGGACTTGCTTCCTTTCTTTCCTTATTAGGAAAGCTATCTTCAAAAAATATTGCGTTCCTTGATTCTATGACCATTCCCGTGTTTATCTCAGGGTTTTCAGATTTATGCACCAAGAATCGATAAGCACTACTATTTTGTGCATATCCGATAAAGGTGCAATCAATGGTCTTGGGTCCTATTCGTACCTGCTTAAGCTTAGGTACTTCGACCTTTGCTAGGCACCCCCACACTTTAAGGTAACCGTAGGAAGGCTTCCTTCCTTTCCATAGTTCATATGGGGTTTTATCCCTTTTCTTGTGTGGCAATTTGTTTAGAATGTGGTTAGCTGAGAGCACAGCTTCCCCCCACATGTTCTGGGATAAGCCCGAGCTAATCAACATAGCGTTTATCATCTCCTTAAGAGTTCGATTTTTGCGTTCAGCTACGCCATTCGATTGAGGTGAGTATGGAGCTGTCGTCTGATGAATAATGCCATGTTCTTGACAGAGTTCCTCAAACGGAGCTACATATTCTCCTCCTCGATCACTTCGGATCATTTTGATTTTCATGCTGAGTTGATTTTCAACCTCATTCTTATATCTCTTAAAAGCATCAAGAGCTTTGTCTTTGCCCTTTAGGAGATATACGTAACAGTATCTTGTGCAATCATCGATAAACGTGATGAAGTATTTCTTCCCGCCTTTAGTTTGCACGTGTTTCATATCGCAAGTGTCTGTATGAATTAATTCTAAAGGCGTAGTATTTCTTTCCACTGAATGGAAAGGTGCTTTGGTCATTTTAGCCTCCACACATACTTCACATTTATCGGATGGGTTGAACTCTAGATTCGGTAATAAATTTAAACTTACTAACTTTCTTAGCGAGTTTAGATTTACGTGTCCTAATCTACCATGCCATAAATTAGAACACTCGGCCAAGTAAGAAGAAGCATTAACTTTATTTTCACCGTTAAAGGTGCGATGTACAGTTATTACATTCATCTTAAATAGCCCCCTTTCTAGATAACCCTTTCCTATGAATTGACCCGCTTTGGTCAGTACAAACTTATCAGCCTCAAATACAAGCTTAAGACCGGCTTTGCTTAACAGTGAGCCAGAAACTAAGTTCTTGCGGATGTCCGGGACATGCAGCACATCCTTGAGGGTCAGCTCCTTTCCTGAGGTCAGCTTCAGGACCACCTTTCCCAGACCAACGATCTTGGACGTTGCGGAGTTTCCCATGAACAGCTTTCGGCCGGTGATCGGGATATAGTTCGAGAACATCTCCTTGTCCGAGCAGATGTGGCGAGTAGCTCCAGTGTCCACGAACCACTCTCTCGGATTGTCCACCAGGTTGGCTTCAAACACCACAGCTGACAGATCCATCTGGGACAAGTCTTCAGCCAGGTTAGCCTTTCCTTGGTCTTTCTTCGGCTGGCGACAGTCCTTAGCCATGTGTCCGGGTTTCCCGCAGTTGTAGCAGTCGCCTTTGATCTTTTTCTTCTTGGGCTTTTGCTCCTTCTGCTTATCCTCGGACTTCTTCCTCTTCTTGCCACTTTTTCCCTCAGCGAGGTGCACGGTGGTCTCAGAGTTGGCCTTGCCTTGCTTGACTTCGGATTTTCGGTTGTCTTCCTCGATCCTAAGTCTCACTATCAGGTCTTCTAGGCCCATGTCCTTCCTCTTGTGCTTGAGGTAGCTCTTGAAATCCTTCCACAGCGGGGGGAGCTTCTCGATCATAGCAGCTACTTGGAAGGACTCGCTGAGTTGCATCCCTTCAGCTTGGATCTCGTGAAGGATCAGCTGCAACTCTTGCACTTGGTCGATGACCTTCTTGGAGTCCACCATCTTGAAGTCGAGGAATCGTCCGACGATGAATTTCTTCGTCCCGGCATCCGCTGTTTTGTACTTCTTCTCGAGTGAGCTCCACAGCTCTTTAGCGGTCTTAGCTTCTGCGTAGACATTGTAGAGCGTGTCGTCTAGTCCATTCAGGACGTAGTTCCGGCATAGGAAGTCGCTGTGACTCCATGCATCGAGGGCGTTGATCTTCTGTTGATCTGCCTCATTTTCCGCTACCTTCGGAGCCTCTTCCTTCAGGAATCGGACCAGGTTGAGCGTCGTTAGGTAGAACAACATCTTCTGTTGCCACCTCTTGAATTCGGTACCGTTGAACTTGGCCGGCCTTTCGGCGTGGGCAGTTCCCGGGACCGCTGGCACTGGTGCTGAGCTTGTTGATGCCATCTTCAAGTACACAATCTCGTCTTACGATTGTTGTTTGTCGGAGTTGGTGTACTTGATTAGGATCACTTCAGTCGAGGCAAGTGTTGGACATTTTCTCCGTAAGACGAGATTGCCCCGTATATTTCAGTGCAGTACGGGCTAAGGCAATCGTCCCCAAGATACAACGACTGTTTAGGGCGTTTCCAAGAACATTGCACACGTATCTTGAAACTTTCGGGCGAACCCTTATATACCCAGAACTTTCGGAACTCTTTTCTAGAATGAAGAACGGGGGGAGAGGAGAAGACAACAATGCTAGAAGGTGCATGTGCTGCTGGGATGAGAATTCTGGCAGGGGGACAGGCCTATTTATAGGCTGGAGGAGGCAGGCAGCCAGCCACCCCGAAGAGACGCGTCCGCTCGGCCAACAGGCTGACTGGCTGCGCTCGTGGCCCTTCGGTGGCTTCTGGATCCTTCCAGGCGCGCCAGGCTGTGCTCGCGCCCTTTCGCGGGAGATCTCGCACTCCTTCGGCCTTCTGGAAGGATCCACAACGTGCCCATTGCGACCTGCGTCCAATGTGCCATGCGCACACGCACACGCACACGCACGTGCGCGTGCTCGTGCTCGTGCTCGTGCTCGGACGGTGCTTCGCACCATCCTCGCAGGCAGCTAGCGGTGGGTCAGCCTTTTGGGTAGCCAATCAAGTTGATAGGCAAGGAGGGAAATTCCTTATAAACAAGGAAATCCTCCTTGCTCTAATCAATGTGGGATTGCACTTTCCCATTTCCCTTTGGGCCTCCATTTTGGGCCTTACCATTTGTGGGCTTGCATTAAACTTTCATTCAAAACCCAACAATATAATCTGTGGTAAGAGGCAACTCTAGAGGTTTTATCTTTTGTACTTCTTGTTTAATTTTTTTAATTAGTTCTATAACCTCCTTGTTGAAATTTCTTTGTCTGTTCTTTGAAGTTTTACTATACAAGGGTCATGTTAATTTACTAAGATTTGGGATAACTTTTCTAGCGTAATTAATAATTTCCAAGAAAGCTTGGATTTATTTAAGCTTTCTAACTTATCCGAAAAACTAAGAATTTTTTCTGTTATATGTGGTTGTAACTCTATTTTACCATTTCCTATTTCTAAGCCTAAAAAAGAAAATTTTCTTTTGAATAATTCTATTTTTCTCTTACTTAACACTATCCCATGTTTTGCCATTTCTTCAAAGAATGCTGCTAAGTGTTGTTCATGTTCAGCAACTGGGTTACTGGCTATAAAGATATGGTCAATATTTACTAGGCAAAAATTATATTTAAGAAAAACACTGTGCATAAATCTTTGAAATATTGCTGGCGCATTTTTTAAACCAAAACTAAAATATTCCATTCAAAATATCCTTCTAGGCATGTAAAGGCCGTCCATGGTTTAAACCATTCCTCTAGTTATAATTGGTTATAACCTGATTTTAAATCAAATTTACTGAATATCTTTTTATTCTGGATTAAACCTATAAGGCTATCTTTATTTAGAATATTATACGCATCATCTATTATATTATTATTTAATCTCTTATAGTTATATACTATTCTAGCCTTTTCTCTCTTAATTTCACTATGATTTCTAACTATGAAAGCCGCAGATCTATGTGGACTTTCGGATCTTCTGATTAAATTTTGTTTGAGCAATGGTTATAGTCTATATTAGCTGTAACAATTCTTATATCAGGATTTTGAACCTTCATTTTCGCCAAACATTTTATTATAGATTTAGTTATATCGTCTCCTATTAATCTTAATTTTTCCAATTTCTGGATCTTGGGGTAATTTATGCTATTCTTCAGGTCTGGTCCTTTTTCTAAATCTTGTGACATCATTTTTCCTAGCATCTGATATGTTTCATTTTCTATACTACTAGACTGAACTTTTTTAGTTGCCAAAAAATCTAGCTGTGATTGTCCACCACGCTTTCGAGCGAACTCTGATGTCTGAATATATTTATTAGTTAGAAAAGAATAGATATGTTTACTAATGGTAATACAATTCCGGGCGATAGTGAGACTACCATTTAAACTACAGAGAAAATTAATTCCTAACAATAATTTTTTGCTTTTAGTGTCTTCCAGGGCAATATTTACCTGTGGTAGATCATATTTTGTGCTGTAGTTTCTTGCAAAATCTAAGAATTGGATTTTGGTTGATTCTAAACAATGGAATAAGGTTAACAACCTATTAACAGCCTCTGCAAAATCTAAGAATTGGATTCTAGTTGATTCCGGTTGATTCGTTACCCTCTGCAAATCCAGCAGTTTCACAGTATAAACAGATCAGATTTGGGACTATTTCCTTAACAGAATTCCCAGATATATGGAATAAAAAATTTAGACCCTTCCCGACATTATCCATAGACAGGTCACACCAGTGTCTTCTTGACAACATGTGGCATATACAGACAGGTAGAACTGCTACTAATTTCAAAGTACAGTGCTTAAATGCACTTAGTATGTATTTTTCAGAAAATACTCCTAAAACCTATAAAAAGAAATTTACTCATTATATAATATACAGAGGTTTGAAAACAGGAGTGTTTAATAGTTTTGATACAGTTAGAAAACATATCTTATATAATCACCCTCTATATAAGGGCTATTATAGTTTTGCCGAGGTCCTTGAAGAAGCCCGAAAGGCTTTTGGGCCCAACTTTTTTATTGAGCCCGAAGTTGTTAGACCCTTCTCTGATGTAACCAGGGAAGAGCCAGCCCAAGTTATTATTAGATATGATGATACAATTAGACAGTTAGAAGCCCAGATAATACACCTGTAACAACAGAATGATCAACAGATTTGACACCTAGAAGAAAAGAGGCAAGAAGCCGAACAAAGGGCTCTGTCTGCAGGAATCACAGCCCAGAAGAATGAACAGACAGTAAACATAACAGAGAAAATGGTGGCCAAACTCAATAAATCAGGAACAGAGCTAAGAAAAAAGCTAGACGATACTGAATAAAAACTCTCAGTATCTAGAGGTCCCAACAGAGACTTCAAACAGCTAAAGGCGAGATTGTTAGATCTACCAGCTCAACAGATTTTGCAGCCACTCTTTGATGAATGGCCCGAGGGGGAAGAACTGATAAAAAAGAAAACAGAAGAAAGCCATCTTGAAGATCTCATTAAAGCCCAATAAGATTTAGCAAAAATCCATCTTAAGGAAGCAAACTGAATTTCAGGGAGTAGATGTGATACAAAAACCCTACAGCCTAGACAACAGGACGGTTGGACTTTTAAAGCTCCAAGTAGATCTAAACAAAACAGGATGGTTGGACTCTTAAAGTTCCAAGTAGATCTAAACAAAACAGACTTGCCTTCTAATCTCATCCTAAGATTCTACCACTTAGGAATGATAGATACAATAATCTTAAAACTAGAAGAGGATGGAGGAGGTTCTCCAATAGTTCGGGGAAAAATTCTTTCTTATAGGAGGAAATATGGCAGTTAGAGGAAGAATCTTCTGCTTAATTGACTCTACTCTCCCAGAGTATCAGAATTTACCACCATCCCGGCCAAGAAGAGAATAATTCTGTTAGATGAAACAGAATTTGAAGAAACAGACCTAAACTTAGACGCATCATCTCCTTATGATATTAATGAAATCAGGAACCCTGAGGTATACAGATTGCTACAGGATCTAGTATCTCTGCCTATACCACGAGGATGGAAAAATCTACGACTTCTCGTAGAAGGACACTATACACAGATCTGGAGTACAGACCAGTGGCGAATGATTCTGCCACACAGTGGCGATGGAGGCCTTCTAGAAGAAAACCATATTATTAATATAGAAGATGAAAGGCAGATGGAACTAGAAGCTGCTAGTATAACAAGTGGTGACGTATCCATTCCTGACACGCATAGAGCAGATTAGCGTCAGCTATGACAATTTATATCTCAATTATTATAATAGACGTAAGGAATGATGCTTTGTACCAATTATTAGCCTGTCTCTGTTTCTAGTACGCCTGCAAGCGTACCTCTTCTTTTTGCCAGCTGTAAAGATAGATGCTCTATGTCTTGTCTTTTGTCCTTAGTTTTTCTATTTAAGGGGACTTACCTCCATTCTTGTAGAATAACGAAAAGCAATATACAAACATCACAAGATTTCTACTCCATACAATGAGCACTTAACTCTCTCTGCTTCCCCTGTTATTTCGGGTTCTCTGGCTTCGATGTCTCAATAGTTGCAAGCCTTATATCTAAAAAAACTATAAAAAAAGAGTCAATCGAACCGGCGATTGCACATACTCCTCCGTCGGCACAGTCCTCCCTTCCATACCACCGATGTAAGCTCTCGCTCCTTTTTCTTTCCTTTTCCGGCCAAGCACCCCTCTTATTTTAAAAATCGATTCTTGGCAACTAAAAAAGTTGCCAAGAATTTCTTGTTTAGCAATCGCAACTTGTCTAATCCAATTTTCTTTTATAAGTAAATTTTATCGATAGTATTATTTACAGTGTAAAATCCCACCGACGAGATTGGGATCATCGGTTTGGTCAACATCTTATTGTGATAAAATCTGGTAACAAACACCACAGTAAAAGGAGTATCCTAATAGAAAAATTATCATCTTGTCATTGTGATCACTGTATTTAATTGTACACTATAGCAACCCAAACTAATTACATAACCAAAACCCATTGTCGCTTCTGAAGCCCAAAAAGATTCCTAGTGCGAATTGTCTTGTTAGACAATTGTAATACAAATCTAAAGCCCAATGTAGACGTTAAAACCCCCGTTTAGCAACAAAAAGCCCATACACGTCTACAATAAACGATGACATAGACAGGCAGAGCCACCCAAATTCCATCGTGCCACGTCAACGATCTTCAAACTTGTCGCCTTCCAAACCCGTGTTAACTTTCAGCTTCCTTTGCATGCAAGTGTTCTTCCGTCGAAGCTCCAACATCTCTTCCCAAACAGGTAGGCCATCTCAGTGATTTCCCATTTCCCCAAATATTGTCCGGTTGTGATGAATTTAGATACCCCAAATCGTGCCTCCACTGCACCACTTCGACCCAATTCTAACCCAATCTAATTCTCTCTTATAAGTTTTCCCAATAATTCGATCCAATTATTATACTAACTAATGAATAGATCTCAAAAAATTGTCACTTAGTATGTGCAATTCCTCTTACCTGATTATATTAAATCGTGCAAACTTGTTCACGTAAAATATATATATGTCTGATCGTCTTCCGAATCTGTTATAGATTTATTTTTCCTTTCTTCTCGGTTCCTAAAACAAATTGCAGGACTTCTCATTATGTGCAAGGTTTTTAAAAACGACATGGAGAGCGACCCCTTCTTGTCTCTAGGTCACGGTCGGACCAGTCCGACTGGTTGGAATGTTACTTTTTTATATTTAAAAAATATATATTTTATTAATATTTTAACTATCCATACTCTACTACCAGACCATATACCTCGGTTATTCTTTCCAAAAAATAAATAGGTACAACTTTTTCTCTCTTTTTTTACCCACCATAACCTTGAAATATATATATATAAAAAAGAAAATCTCACCAAAATCAAAAATCTAAACCGAAAAAAATCCTGATTTTTTGACCCACAATCAAGAAAATCTTTTTTTTGTTAAACCTTATCAACCAAAAAATATGGGGTAAAAAATTTGGTCGAACAGTTCAGTCCGACCCTTTTTTCGGTGATTCGTAAGGTTGTAATTTTTTGACCAAATCTGATAATCTAACCAGTCGAACTGCGTATTTTAAAACCTTGATTATGTGTCAACTTCGTAAAATCATAATTATTGAATATACCAACTTGTAATTCCTTCCCGTTTCCCAAGTACATTTGGACCAGGCTCTTATTATACGCTGAATAATCTTAAACCTCTGACTTTGAAAGAGGGCACTAAAAGTCAAAGATGGTATCTGATTGGCCACTTCCTGATGATAGCAGCAGGTGTGGTCATTTTACAACTTTCGGCGCTTTTATTTGATGTGTCTGGAAAATTAATCTTTAGATAAGACATGTCTAATGGAATGTTATTTTTTTAATTTAAACTACACCATATTCGGATTTTTATTGCCGCCACTAATAAAAGACGTCTTATTGTCTCAATCTTCTAGTTGCTTGTTGAAAGTTAATGTTGTACCATGATCAATTCTCTCGTATTTTTTTAAATCTTATGGTCTCAATTTTTATTATGTCATGCCGTATGCACAACAATTAATATACTTTTAACACCATTTTGATTTTTGACTCGGTATTTTTTTATATTCTGGCTTAAAAACGAATCCCTAAACTTTGGAAACGTAATCGTTTTATAATTTATATAAAAAAGTGGATGGTCAACGACGCACATGCTGACTGGCTGTCGATGAATGTGGGTCGGTCAACGGAACCGGGTCTTCCCACCGACGTCCGGACCAAGTTGCAACCGTAGTTGGAATTTGGAACTTGTCCTGGAAGAAGAAGCCATCTTCAACTTGTGAACCTTCTTCTATGAACAAGTACATGCACCTCTTTCTCTCTTAAACACGGTCTCGAGTTGTTAATTTTCATTACCTTTCCATTTCCAAGTTGTTATTCCCTTACCGATGTCTCTCCTTGTCCTGATCTTCACTCTCTGTTGCTGTTCCATCCCTTTGATCGGTGCCCAACAGCAATACGAGGCCAAAACCACGACCAACTGCTCCGACGAAAGCAGCTCGGCTCCAGGCTACTCCTGCAATGGCCTAAACACCACCTGCCAAGCTTATCTCACCTTCAGGGCCACGCCTCAGTACGACACCGCCTCCTCCATCTCCGCCCTGCTAGGCTCCGACCCGTCGGACCTCTCCTCGATCAATTCGGTCACCGAGAACGCGACTCTCGACTCCGACAAGCTAGTAATAGTTCCTGTCAAGTGTTCGTGCTCGGATTACTACCAGGCGAACGCGACATACGTGGTTCGAGCAGGCGACACTGTCTTTGGGATTGCCAACAACACTTTCCAAGGCCTCTCCACTTGCCAAGCTGTTCAGGCTCAGAACGGTAACCTCAGCGCCACTAATATATATGCTGGTAATGAGCTTGTTGTCCCGCTTAGGTGTGCTTGTCCGACCAAGAACCAGACTGATGCTGGCTACAACTACTTGCTGAGCTATCTGGTCGCTACGGGTGATTCTGTTTCGGGTATCAGTTCGCGGTTTGGTGGGGATACTGCAACCACTCTGGCTGCTAACGAGCTCAATGGGGTGAGCTCAACCATATACCCGTTTACTACTCTGCTTGTGCCGGTTAAGAGCCCGCCTTCGAGCTCTCAAACTGTCGCGTCGCCTCCTCCTCCGCCGCCTAGTTCATTCACCCCAGCATCTCCAAATAGTGGGAAGAGCTCGAGTAAATCGTGGATTTATGTTGTTGTTGGGGTTATCGGCGGAGTTGGACTAATTGGTGCCATCGTTTTCTTTGTGTTCTTCCGGAGAAGAAGTAAGAAGAAGGATCATGAACCTGAACCTGTTGCAATGGCATCCGAAGATTTCAAGGCAGAGGAGAAGCCACTTGGAAAGAAGATGGGCGAAGAGTTGCCAGAGTTCTTGGAGAGCTTATCAAGCATAGCTCAGTCTATTAAGGTGTACAGTTTCGAAGAGCTTCGGGTTGCGACCGATGACTTCAGCCCCAGTTGTTGGATCAAGGGATCGGTATATCGCGGCCTGATAAACGGTGATCATGCTGCCATCAAGAAAATCGACGGGGATGTATCGAAGGAGATAGGTTTGTTGAACAAGATCAGTCATTTCAACGTGATCCGCCTATCGGGAGTCTGCTTCGACGAAGGCCGTTGTTATCTGGTTTATGAGTATGCTGCAAATGGCCCTTTGAAAGATTGGATTTATCAGGATAGTCCTGATGGAAAGGTATTGAGTTGGACACAGAGAGTTCGGATTGGTCTGGACGTGGCAACGGGGCTTAACTACCTACACAGCTTCACTAGCCCTCCCTGTGTCCATAAGAACATAAAGAGCAGCAACATCCTTCTTGACAGTGATTTCCGAGGGAAGATCGCGAACCTCGCCCTTGCGAGGTTAGCAGATGGATTCGATGGCGAGTTCGCATTGACAAGGCACATCGTCGGGACAAAAGGCTACATGGCTCCCGAGTACTTGGAGAATGGTCTGGTGTCCACAAAGCTTGATGTCTACGCATTCGGGATTCTCCTGCTGGAAACGATCACCGGCAAAGAGGTTGCTTCGTTGTACCGAGAGGACACGAAGAACCTGTCGGATATGATACACAATCTTCTGTCGGAAGATGGAATGGAGGGCCTTAGGCAATTCATTGATCCTTCTCTGGAAGGGAACTATCCTCTGGAACTTGCAGTCCTTTTGTTGAGGTTGATCGATGGTTGTCTGCATAAAAATCAAGCAGATCGCCTCGATATGGACGAAGTCGCGCAATCTCTTACACGAATCTTTACCATTTCTCTGGCTTGGGAATCCACCAACACCATCTCCGCGTACCGGAATTAGATTAGCAGTTCTTGTCAGTTGTTGCTGTTCATTGTAATAGTCTAAAGAAAGACACTTTGTATTCAAATTGTAGGAAACAAGTTCACACTCTACATTAAAGCCATGAGCATCAAACCATAAACTTAAATGCATAGCATTTTTGGGAAATTTAGTACTCTTTCTGCAGAATAGATATATAAGGACTAGACATCTGCGGCTTCGAGGCCGGATCAGCGAGCAGTGACTACCGGACTGATAATTCGAGCAACTTCGTCAGTCTCTAGCCCTGAAATCAAGGACCTGTCGAGCGTCTCGGACGATGCCTGTGTTAGAACGGATAGGCTGAAGACTATCTCGGCCGTGCTAGGCCTTTCGGAAGACTTCTCCAGGGTGCAAGCCCTTGCCAAGGTAGCCAGGCTTAGAGCACCGTCGATCGGATAGAAGTCCTCCAATTGTGGATCCATCCATTTCTTCAACAATTCAACTCTTTTCTCTGCAACTTGTAGGATTACTTGGATCTCTTTCCACAGTAGGAGGATCTCACCATTCCCTTTAGCCACCATGGCTTTCTTTCCTGAAAGCAACTCGAGCAGAACAACTCCGAATGCGAACACATCAACTTTCGACATCAACTCGTTCACTGCAGGCTTAGCCACCGAGAAATTCGATATCTTCGCCTTAAAACTAGAATCAAGAAGTATGTTGCTCGTACGAATATCCCTGTGAATGATGCTTGGTTGAGCATGTTCATGCAGGTACTGTAGGCCATTAGCCACATCAAGCGCGACTTGTAGCCTTTGACTCCACGTCAGGAATGTCGCGGAGCTCGAAGAAGGCGCGGACTTTGGATGCAACCACTTGTCTAGTGATCCATTCTCCGCGTATTCGTAGACCAAGAATCGGGTCGTACCTTTCGTATCAGAAGAGACTCCCATCAATTTCACCAGATTGGCATGATTCACTTTCTGCAGGATCTTTAGCTCCTCTGTTGCATCTTCCTTGCTTCTTTTCGCTGCTACGATCCGGTCGTTGATATTGGCCTTATACACTGACCCTGCTATCCTGTAGTCTTCATGTAGGTTCATCGTAGCACTCATGATCACTTCAACCTCGTACACGATTGGTTTTCCGAGGTATCCGGAGACCCCTCGGAGTAGCTTATCTTGTATGATCCTAGGCTCATACCTCTCGCTTCTCTTGAGCTCCTTTTCGGGAATCAGATCCGAGGTCTCTAAACAGGAACCAAGCCTGCTCAAGATCTTCTTCTTCTGATGCGAATTGTAAGTATATAACAGCATAACCATCACAAGGACGGTCGAGACGATACTTACTATACTTGCAACAACAGGACTAACCCAGTGATGTTCGGATTTTCTTCGCGGTTTGCTGTTGTACGGTTGAGAAAGAACTGGCAGCTGAGCAACAGGTATCAACATCGGGCGGTGAACGAATGCGCTGAAGTTGAGGTAGTTGTTTTCCATCTCGATGTCTTCCATAGAAGCATTAAACTTGGAGGCAATTCTCTGGAGATCATCTCCAGGTTGCCACACATAAGTGATCAGGCTGTGAGTAGTTGAAGGGCACTTGCAGAACAGAGGAAACTTCGCCTTGTCGCCCGCGTGCAAGAGGATCGGGTTCAGAGACGGATTCATATCTTTAACCACTTGCCAGTTGGTCAGATTCTCGAACTCGTTGATGGAAACCAAGTAGAAGCTATCTCCATACTTGATCTGGTATGTGATGTTGGCAAAAGACCTGTTACCTGCACAACCACACGAGACAGGCACGAGCAGGATTTGACCAGGGATCAACAGGGTGTCTTCATTTGCTAGATTACTCGCAGTTGCTATCGACAGACGGCTGACTCCGAAGAGATCAGACACGTTCCCGAGATTCAAAAAGTTCGGTTTCTGCGCGAAGTAAGCTACGTATGTCTCGCACGAACGCGAGTCTGCGATGCACGTATAGTTAGCACCAGGTGATGATTGTGCTGCTGCGACAGAATTCTTGGATGACAACAAAGTAATCAGAAGCAAGAAAGCTTGTGAAGAAATGTGGAGGAGGAGGAAGAGAGAGCTAGCCATTGCCATGAGACTGAATGGTCACAGGCCTGGCAGAAATTAAAACTAATATTTGCTTAGTTCACCAACTCTAGTAGGTTCATAGAAAAGCTAAATATCTTAAGAGGCTTTGTCTCGTCCTTTAATTTTTTTTGAACAGGTCTTAGTAAATAAAGTATTGTGAAACAGATGTATAATATATGATTCTGTCACAGTTAATTCCCACACAGAAGGGAGAATATGCGACAAGATCCTTAACATTTTCATTTGTTGCTTAGGAAAATGATGGCCATCGGGTTAAACGAACCTTTGACATGTAGCGTACTAGTTTAATAGAAGAACCCAGTTTGGCACGGCAAGTAGTTTCCCCTCCTCCTGCCAATTCTATATTACCAAGTCAGCTTACATCAAAATGTAGCAATCAACTAACCTGATGGCTACTTGGTGACAAAGAGAGGAAAGATTCTTCTAATCATTTCTGCCTATCCATTTTTTAGAAGTAAATTTTTACACCGTGATTATACTTGACAGGACTTCAACCCTGGATTTTCTTGAATTTATCAACGCAATGTGCCGTTTGGCTAAATGCCTTTTAGCTAAGCTGTCTATCATTGTAACTCGAAATTATTCGTATTTTCCGGAGCCATGTTTGAACAGAAGTAGTCACCTGATGGAATCATGATATCATGTAGTTGATGTAAAGGTACTACTTGCCAGCAGTTGACTTGAAGCAGCCAGAACAATAAAAGTTACATTGTACCTTGCCCTCTTAATATGACTAACGCCACAAGTGTGAAAGGGTTATTCCCTTCAATTCCCAGAGCCTTTACCTCAGTTGGAAGCTTGGCTTCATCCAGGACTGGATTCAACTGCCACTACTCCTAGCAACAGAGTGTGCAAGATTCACATTATCGCCATCAGCTAATACGGATTTAAACCAATGACAAAAATGATCCGATTATATTTAGATCAATCGATTAATAATTCTTCATGTTGGGAAATTAGTGTTGATACGAGCTCTATTTTGCAGGTCTTTTTATTAACCGTGTTCTATAAATTTCTGGTCAGAGCGATAAATCAAAGCATCTGTCTTTTTTATATTTTATTATTGGACTTATTAGCGAAATTTAGTCCCCTGCATGTTAAATAACAGTCCGTTTCTCTAATTGGCGGTAAGATTTCTCGAAAAGCCACGAGCTCAACAACACACACTACAATCCCTCCTTGTTTATATTCAAAACAGGAACTACAGCGGAAATTAAAGTGTGAAAGTTAGTTCACACCCAACGGTAAGCTAACCAATGCGCGGATGGATTAATTAACCTAAATTTTTCTAAATTAGTAGGATTACATGTTCTAGAAGAACCTTCTCCTGATTTCAAAAATCGTATGCTTTATGATATTGGGATAGCATTTTCTCGCTATATTGTAATAGGTTAGGATGTTTAAATAATAATAATGACGGGGGACTCGCCACTCTGTATTCACCAAAAAAAATAATATAACAGTCCGTTTTATTACTATTATTATTGTTTCCTTAAAAAACTTAAAAAGGAGTGGCTAGCTAGGTAAGTACAGGCCCAATCGTACATTTATTGGCCCTGTAAAGGTTCCTCTAATCATTGCAAGCAACGGGTTGGGCTCAGTTGGGCTGTGGGTTAATGTTCCTCCATAATCCAGAGGAGAACACAAGCAGTTGCAGCTGGCCCGTTAATTTTTTGTCGAAATTACGTAAAATTGTGAAATCACGAGATAATAAATATGCGGATTCGTGTTTAAATGGAAATAACTGTAAAGACATCTGAACCCAAAAAAATAATTACAAGGACCCCAACAAAAATATTATAGCAACCTCCGTTGAATTTAATAGTTTGCAAACTGTTCGCTTCCTAGATTTGTTCTCGTTATCTGAGACCCGGAAAATAGTATCATTACGAATTTTAAAAGAATAATTTCCCATTGACTACATTATCCCATCCCCCATTAATCCGAGTTGTGAAATTAATGATTATCATTCCACGAACCCTGAATTTCATTCCATTGAAACTTGGCCCCAGATAAGATTTGTGTTGTTGTATAAAACATGGATAAAATTAGTGACATAATATGATACACTAAATAGTTCAAATAATTATAGTTTAGAGATATTAATTGGTTGTCTGTAAAATTAGGAATGGTAATGGGTATAGTATTGGTAGAATCTTACACATACCCTACTTTGAAAAGTTGGATCCATACCCTACCCTAGATCTTAGACCCTCGACAAATTTTATTACTAGACCCATACCCTTATCTTCAGAGTCTCAGGGTCTACAGGGTCCTGTAGAATCCGAACCTTGAATTAAATACAAAATATTTTTGATAATAAAATTTTAATTCTTTGTATAAAATTTAAATAAATCATAATGAATATGTGAAGATTAATCATGAAATATCTTATATATCAATAAAAAAAATTAAAATTATATATATTTCAAATTTTAGAGTCGATATCATGGAGCATATTTCAGAATATTTGAGAACTCTATTACAATTTATAAGTAAAATTTAAAGATAAAGAGATCTAATTATGATATAAGTAGGGTCTAGTTAATGTAGGATCAAATTAGGGTAAAATGGTAAGAGTAGAGTAGAAATTCATATGATTTATACCTTACTCTATATCCCACCTCGACTCACGGGATAAGAATAGGGTTCGACCTTCATAGTATGTATATTTCTGTCATCTCTAACTAAAATATCTCACCTGATAAAAAATTTAAAATAAAAAACATGCAAGTATAATTAACCTGAAGAACATTTTCATGCTTCCGGTCCCGGACCTAAACCAAAAGATTTCCCATTTACATGCGAAATAATCTCTGCCCTTCCAAGCCTCCAATAGTACAGGCTGCTCCTATCTAGACACGACACGTGTCAGTCACAGTACACCTCTACCATCCCTAAGGACCACATTGCCCCACGTGGCCTGGGCCAGCTGTTTCAGGTCGCGCCACGTGGACCACATTCACAGGTACACACTCGAAATAATTCTGCACAACCCATTTTTGTTACAGCTTTTCAATAATTTCAGGTCGTTTTCGAAGGTGGGCCCACTCCCAGGAGGCCCAACAGCCCATATTTCCAGAGATGCCCATTTGCATCTTAATTGTCACATCCCTTTGATTATTTGTTGTTATAAGATTTGTTGTTATAAGAGTTTTCCGTGAAATATTATATTCGACTTAAATCTGAATTAGTCGGTTTAATAAATACTAGATTAACTCATAGTATATAAAAACTGATTCATGTAGTACCATGAGAATGTTGGGTCGTGCAGGTAAAGCATATCAACCGAGTGGAAAGTGACCCACTTGGAGAAGGACATTGCCTTTGTTTGTTTTCGATTCTCGAGAGAAAAAGAACAACAAAGTAATGTAAGTTTTTTCCGTAAATCGTAATGTAAGATTCTAAGCCGTGGCAGCTAATTGTCCTGTTCGGGATCAGGTGATATCAGGTAAAATAATTAGGGGACATTATATATAATCAAAGTATACATTTTAGTATATTAATGAATTGATTACATTTGGAATGGCTTTGGAACTTCTCTATGGGCCCTGTTCGTAGCCAACGAAAGAATGAGAGATTTTGGATGCCGTTATTATGGGTATCGATTACTAAATTCGAACATGGGCTGTCATCACGAGCCATAACGGATCCAAGAAGGCTGTTTTTTTCTCACAAAAAAAGAACCCTAAAAGAGTTACGATAAGATCCACATTTAAGAATCAATATCTAGTATTAGTATAAGCACTTGACGAAATTGAGGCAATATCCTTTTCGCATGCAATATATATACATATATCAAAATGGGTGGAGGTCAATTTTAGTGACGATAGAAGAGGCGGATGAGGTTATAAGTTAATTAAGTTTTAAGCAAGTAATTTAATCTCAACTAGTATAGTGGTGGAATACTAATTATGAGAAAGGTGTCCAAACTGGTGGTTAAGGCTTAACATCATTAGGTGAGGGTTACCGTTATTATATTCGTTATTATATATTTGTTCAATTTCATATCCAAGCAACCAATTAGGGTGTTCTATAATTTTGTATATGCGTGCTCTTAAAAAAGAAAAATATATGTTTGACAAGTCTTTGTTTCAAAGATTTGACGGGTACGCGTTTACCTACATATTGAACACTAAGAAGTTTGAATTGGTGATAAAAAATTAGGATTAACTACAGTTTGGTCCATGTATTATTCAAAGAATCCCGCAAAGAATCCCTAATTTTGAGAATACATAAAAAATCATAAATTGTAAAATTTTGTGTAATATGGGAGAATGAATTATATTTAATCACACAATAGAATTTGCTCCAAATAGGTAATAGACTTAGGTTTTTTTATAAGTAACTGAATTTTTATAAAAATCATGTACACATGGACAACACTGGAAACCCAGGAAGCTCACAACCACCTGGACAGGCCTAGGGGTTCAAAACAGTTAAAAACTATCCTATTTTAAGGACTCCAAGTATATCAAAAGATTCTGACCATGCAGATCAATTAATGAATTAGACCAAGCTAGCCACTCCCTCGCTCGGTAGAGAATGGAATGCTTAAGAAGTTCTCTATCGCAAACTGCACTATCGAAGATCATACGGTTCTTCAAGTTCCAGATACCCCACTTGATTGCCTCGAATAGTGCATACCAGACATTCTCCAATATTCTCCCTCTCGCAAGACCTCGCCAGTTTGCAAAGGAGGAAAGAACATCCCCACTTATGCACCAGCTAACCCCAATTCTCTTAGCTATTGAATTCCAGATCTACCACGAGACGCTGCAGTGGAGGAAAAGGTGGGCATTAGACTCGTCAAAAGTTCTGCATAGTGGGCAAAGTACATCCCAAGTTTGAAGCCTCTTCATCCTGATAAGATTCACCCGGGTGGGCAACTTGCCTTGTAAAGAGATCCATAAGAACACTTCTACCTTATAATGAAGTTGTCTATTGTTGGGTATGGAGCATGAGTACGAGTGAAGTATTCGGTTGGCTCGAGTGAAGAGCCGTAAGGATGGTCCGAGAGTTGATTGATTGGGTTCAGAGCCTGGGACGCTCGGAGAATCAATCGGGTCAAGAGACGACGTCGAGGGGGCGAAACACCAGTACACTCGTAATAGATTCGACCTGCCGAAAAGCTCACGGGGCTGGCGCCCCCTAGCCCCACCTGCTGTCCGAAGATCTGGCGCCCGCCAGGTTAGCCGAAAAATGTGTTTTTTGGTGGACAAGTTTGCCCCTCCTGACCCAATAACCCTTGTAGGGTTTGTGGGCTATAAATACCCACTTGTCTCATTGTTGTAAGGTGTGGTTGCCATTGCCAAAGCTCTCCAAAGAGAAAAGGAGAGAAAAAGTGAGCCAAGTGTGGCATCCATTGTAGTGAGCGAGTGAAGCTCCACGTGTGTGTGCGTGATATAGTGGAATCTCTCCTGGCTTGGACGCCCCCGGAGGTAGATCGTTGAGGATCGAACCGGGTGAACAAATTTTGTGTGTCCCTCTTTTTGTGCTTTCTTTGTATTTGTGGTTCGTGCGTTGTACTTACTCGTATTTGTGTTGTCTGTTGCGTTGTATGGGTCCACGGGAAAGTGAATAAATTTCCCAACACCTATTCCAAAGACTTGCTAATTCAGTCTGCAAGAAGGTCAATTGACTGTCATAGAGGTTGTTACGTAGTGATCTAGTGCTAAAACCATTGCTGTTATAGGTAATAGACTTAGTTTAATTAGGAAGTTCTTTATTTTAAATTTTACAAATCGAAAAAATCACAAAAAAATAAGACAAAACAATTATTAAATCTGAAAATTAAAAATTCATCTAAAAAACTGAAATTAATCATATAAACCACAATTCATTGCCTGAACGTGTGATTGGTTTGCCTGGTGGGGCAATCACCTGAGTAAAGTCAAATTTTACAATTTGCCGTTTCTACGAAGTTTTCCATACGGACGAAGATTTTCATATGCACATTATTTTATGCAGTCCATCTTGAGACTTGCATCTATAATAAGCATGTAAAGCCTGACCCAGTTAATTATTACTTGTCGCCTCTGTATGACTTCTGGTTGAAAGAGCCCAACTTACTTCAGTATATTTGTTTTCCTGTCAGAAAATAATACCACATCAACGGAATAACATTCGACATAATAATACAAAAAATTAGAAAAAGGGACTATAATTTATGGTTCAATTTATGATGGGTATTAAAACATCCGACATTAATAATGTTTTAATATCAGAGTTCTAAATAAAATGTCAGAGTGATAGTCTTGTGATATGACTAACTCCACGTCCCTAGCACTTGGTACAAAAAAATCACTGTCACTAAACCTAGATTCGTTCCCATTAAAGTAGAAAATGCCAGTAAGATAATTATCAATGTTGAGCCCAATAGAGAAAACGAGGATTTATTTTTCTGATTCCTCTTCAAAAACGTGTAAATAAAAAGTGAAACAGAAGAAGAAGACATTTTACATTTGCACTTAGTGCAGTTAGTGTGACATTGGCATTATATATCGTATATACGCGCTTATAATAATTGAGTTGGGTGTGGTGGAGAATTAAAAAAAAATAAAGGTAGCATGACAAGTTTCTTGGAGCATCTCCGTTAAATCTCTGTATTTAATTAAAAGCTTTAACGAAAGGTGCAACTACGAAATTCAAAATTATATCTCGCGGTACAATTTTCACGGACTTGACTTTTGCATATTATTTCATTAAACAGAAGCAAGCGAAATAACGGACGATGTCACCTAGAATGTATTTTTGTAAATATTTATATCTCAAAACAAATTACTTACCAAAAAAACGTTTATATTGAGTTCAACGACCGTCCAATTCCAAGGTGAGATTGTCAGTCATTATATAATTATTAGTTCTCGAAGGAATTTCATTTCATTTTAATGATCGACGGATATCGTTTATTTCAATATTCAATCTCATCTATACTTTTGGTAATCATATTTATGACCCGACTGGGGGATTAAATATTTAATTGTCATCAATATAACAAAGTTTGAGTCGTCGGTCTTTTTATATACATATATGTGTGTTTCATTTGAATAAGATTTAGGCTCTCGTTTCCTCATCGAAGAAAAAAAAAGAAAGAGAAGTCCCAAAACCACAAGTCAATGTTGTTTTCTAGAAGTCACAAGTCAATGTTGTTACACATCTAACACTAAAAATTCTATTTAGCTCCCGAACAAATATATAACACTATTTTATTTTCAAATTCGAATTTGAGACATATTAATTAAATTAAAACAACTCTCCTAACAACATTTTGAATTTTACTCTTTTCCCTTTCGCCCACTTAGCATTTGCTATTTTTCCTGTTCATTTTCCTTCTATTTGAGCACGAGTACGACACTCAACTTTCTTGTCCGTGGTCCAAAAATGGGAGAAAACAAGAATTTGATGCTCGGCTGGAGCTGGGCCAACCTGGAAGCGAGTAGTTAGATAGTCGTAATAAAGAACGCATTTTAATGAGGTTCGAGAATGCAATTTTTTACGAAGGAATACATATGTAAAAGTGCAGATTTTTTTTCTATTAAATCACATTTACTTATAAAAAAGAAGGCAGGGTAGAAAAAAGATCACGTTACTTTGCATCTCTTTGAAGAGGAAGCTATATCACTGAGTTCAGAGAGTATGAGAAGCTATATATTAATATTAGTGAATTTTATCAAATTTTTGTTTGAGTGTAATAACAAAATCTCAATTTATTAACAATATTTTTTTTCGTATTGAATGTTATTCGAATACTTACTAAGCAGACTAATCTAAGTTCAAGCGGGTGGAAACTTTGAAATGCAGCAAAATTCTCATAATAAGTATTTAACATCACTACCGCTATTTTATGAAAACTCGAACTCAAACATTTTAGTCGAGTTAGAACAAATCAATCTCTAATTAGTTTAAATACTCGTTAATAACACGAATCAATAAATGAAAGCCGAAATAAAAAGTGAAAAAAAATCATGTTCTGGCTCAATTTTAGAAATTGCCTTGAGAACCGAAAGCATTAACCTTTTCCGCCGGAAATTAATTACTTGTGCCTCTCTTTTCGCTTTTATGCTTTTTCGAAAAGTGGGATTGTGAGGTGATAGGATTATGGTTAAATTATTTTCGGATCTATGGTCAATAGTATAATTACAGAAAGGATCTATACTTTTTTGAAACTAATTATGACGTCTGTTTTTTGGAAAAATGTTGAACTCAGATTTTTAGTTGACATCAACACTATTTTTTTTCATAAAAATGACTTTTATGCCCAAAATTGTGCCCCGCTAAGGTTTTCCCATTCCCCTCCCAAACAGAATTTTGATTTAGGATTTTATAGACAATAATGTCGAAGTTGAAATTCAGTATCGAAGGGTTCGTTATCAACCACCAAGCGGCTTGATTAAGGTAATGGATCATGTTGGTTAGGTCTAGGGGATTCAAAGGGCGAGAGTGGCTGCCACGTGCGTGGTGGCGGCGGCGTTGGGCATCGCTCTGATTGGCCTCTACCTTCGCGGTAGCGGCGTGGCGGATTTGAGGCCGTGCGTATGTACATGGACGGGTGCTTCGACACGATGCACTGCAACGCTGGGGGACGAGCTCGTGCTCGGGGTGGTGAGCAACCACAGAGATCATAGCCAACAAGAGCCCAAAACCAGAGACGAAGACTCCGTTAATTTCTGGGTATGAGAAATCTGGATTTTGTTCTTGGTGTTCGTCGATTGTTGTTCATTGTATTCGGAGCGGTCAACTTGAGGATTAAATTGTTCTGGGTTTGTAGTTTTGAAAGCGTACAAGATGAACCCCTGGACGTGTTTTTGTTGATTGCTGTTCTTTGTTTTCGGATGAATTCAATTAATGTTCTGAGTTTAGTGTTCTTGTGTTCTTGGTATTCAAAGGTTGAAAGAGATTATTTTTTTATTTTTTGTTCAAGGGTATAAAAGTGATTTTTATTGTTTTCGACGCGAATTAGAGTCTTGGATGGGTCAGAAAACTATGTATGTACGTTTACTTAATAAATCGGATGATTTTTGGTCAAACCGGATAGTTGGCTCGGAATTTTGACCCAGAAAAATCCGGTAAGTTAGGTTTGACCGAAAATTTAACCAAAAAATCCAGAATTCACCCAAACCACCCAAAAAATAAAAAAATCAGATTACATACTCAAATTTTCCAAATCAACACAAAATAAACTAAATTAATAAAGATAATTATACCAAATATGAAATAAATTGACCAAGATATCGAGAATATTAATTTTAAAACCTATTATTTACTAAATATATATTAAAAATATAAACCCCCGGTCCAACCATAGGTCCGACCAGTTGACCAGGAGGTTGGACCAAAATTTGGGTCATTTTTGAAAACAATGGTCATTTCCATGACAAAAAATTGAAAAAATGAGTGCTAACGTCAGCCAGGAACCCGAGATCAACATTTCTCTAAAGAGTAGGGATGGCATAATTAGTTTCGGAAATGCAGGGACGCTACCTGTAATTATGTTATAGACCAGGGACCTAAAGTTAAGTTGCCCTAGTATTATCGTCGTCTATTGCTCTCGTCAAAATAATTTAAGGGTGTTGAGGTGCAAAAATAACCCTGGCATCATATACACATTTTAAGTTTTCAAGTGTGGCAAGACCGTCTTCAGTCTCTTGGATGATGCAGCCTTCGGGAATGGGACATCCGGGTGAACGTCCTTCCTTTGACGTCCGGATGGGCGCCTCCTCCTTGAGGACCGATAGGGCGCCTAGGCCCTAAGCCCGGTAGGGCACCTCGGCCCTTGAAGCGGATGTCCGAGTGGGCGCCGTCTCGCTTTAAGCTTGGTAGTGGGCGTCGTCTCACTTTAAGCTTGGTTGTGGATGCCGTCCCGCTTTGGACTTGGCGGTACGCGTCCTTCCACTTTGGACTTGGTAGTGGATGCTGTCTCACTTTGGACTTGGTAGTGGACGTTGTCCCGCCTTGGACTTGGTAGTGGACGTCGTCCGTCCCGCCTTGGACTTGGTAGTGGACTCCGTCCGTCCCACCTTGGACTTGATAGTGGAAGCCATCTGTCCCGCTTTAGACTTGGTAGTGGACGCCGTCCGTCCTGCCTTGGACTTTGTAGTGGACGTCGTCCCGCTTTGGACTTGGTAGTGGGCGCCGTCCGTCCCGCCTTGGACTTTGTAGTGGACGTCGTCCCGCTTTGGACTTGGTAGTGGGAGCCGTCCCAATTTGAGCTTGGCGGTAGGCGTCCTCCCTCTTTGGTTTTGGTAGTGGGCACCGTCCCTCTTTGGGCTAGGTAATGGCCGTCGTCCCACTTTGGACTTAGAAGTGGCGGGCCGTGTTGATAAAAGGACGCTCTGGTCCTCAAGGCGGAAAACTCGGGAAGGCGCTTTGGCCTTTTAGTCAGGAGCCTGGGAGGACGCTTTGGCCTATAAGGTGGAAGCCTGATAGGGCATTTTGGGCTTTCGAGGAAGTAGGCGGGATGAATGTTTTGGAGTTGCTTTGGACAATGATAGGTTTGAGATGAGATTTTGTATAGAAGATTCGAGAAGGTCAAGTCGGTCTACATTTTCCTAAATTGAGCCAGATCTTCAAGGAATGTTCGAGAGGGTTGAGGCGGCCTAGGGTTTTTGGGCATTGGAGGCGGTTTAGGATTTTCTAAGACTGAGGCCTGGCGAAGTCACTCTCTCTATAAGGACGGCATGACAAAAGGAGATCATCACCAACACAACAAACAACTACAACTATCTTCCTCCTCCCTATCTTTCTCTTAGCTTAAACCTAGCTTAGCGTAGTCTGTACATCTTTTTTTCCTCCGCTAAGCCGACCTTGGAACGACCACTCCGGATCTGTCTCGAGTTTACTTGACATTCTTGTACTCTTTTTCTCCGCAACAAAAGGATATTTTGAGTTGGATGGAAATATTTTAAGGTTAATTATGGGCCTAATTAGATTCCAGGACCAGAACAAATTGTGGACCTAAATGTCAGCATCTGGGCGTTAACTCTGTTTTCGTTGCAGCTGCTACCTGCATGATGATAACAAACACACAAAATAATCCCTAATTATTGTCTTTTTATTTGAGCACTGTTGTACCTCATTTGGCGGATGATTTTTCTAATTGTATTTTTTATGTTCGGTTTAAATCAAGGATCTCCTATTTGTCACATGAGATGCAGGTGGGAAAATTAAAAATCAATGATGAGTTGCAATTTGCAAACAAAAGAAAAAGAAGAATAAAAAGGAACCAAATGCAGAGGCCTGCAAGCGTGTGAGGAGGGAGAGGGGTGGGAATCACGTGAGCATCACCTGAAAGGAGAAACGACAGCCCAGAAAGGAAAAGACGGTTAGCGCATCAATTTAATCAGTCCGGTTTGTAGTTGGCGAAAATGAGAGCCGAAAAAAAGGTGCATTTTATCCTCCTCTTTCTACCCAGATGGCCGTTGGTTCGGTTATTTACTATTCAAATTCAAGTAATTTTATGGTAATTATTTCCCTCAAAAATTTTATGGTAATTATAATTATGGTATTATTTAGATTATTGATCTTAAATAAAATTTATAAAGTAAATTATGTAATATTTGTCATTATTTTAAAAAATATGAAATCCCAACCATGAAGTCATAGTCCAAAAAAGGGGCTATTTAGTTCTTGTAACCTTAATATTAGACTTTCTTTAAAATACTAATAGACTACACTATCGCCAAAACATAAAATTTGGACAAAAAATTAACATCATACTTCGAGAACAATTCGGGGAGTCACAATTGCCAATAATTATCATTAACATAGTTGTTTTCATTGATTATGAAATGACCACTAGAAGATAATAACATAAATTAACGTGATAATTGCCTCGTGGTGTCGCATGTTTGTGTTAGCACGTAAATGTTTTTCCATCTCCAAAGGTTGATTGTGGAGGATGAGGAGGCATCATCGAGGGACTCTCCGAGCTCGATGGAACCAAAATAAAATCATAGAAAACCTTGTAGTATATAATAATTATGTAACATCACGAAAAGAACCCTCACATGCAAAATTGTGTTATTTTTTTGGTTAATAAGTTGAGTTATTCAGATAGTTACTAGATCGACTAATTCAATTTTAACCTGATTAAGATATTCTATAGGTAAAAAAGCTCATTCAATAAGTATTTAATACTGTTGGTGCGTTTCTAATAGACGAACTCAAGACTCTTAGTTAAGTTAAACAATTTTGTTTTATTTTGCCAACCTGTTTCTCAAGACACATATCTCTTTCACGTTTGGCGACGATATGGAGCTTTCAATGGCACGGCAGCTTAATTACAATTACATACAGTTTCATGATCAATTAATTAATTAAAAAATCCCCTAATAAAAAAATTAAGGAATTAGAAGTCCAGTACCCAATTGATGTATATATGGCTGGCTTGTTTCATGCTATTGTCAATTTTCTTTACTAAATTAAACAATTGGGAAGAACGGGTTACAAAATTAATTAATTTTGGCTATGAGCTGGTGATTGAGGATCATTTAGCTGGGAGGTTTCGTTTGGCATTAGTTGTCTGCCATGGCTATGCAACTGCATGTAGGAATATATCATGTGTTAATGACAAACATATTTTTCGAAATTTTTTTGTCACTAATTAAAAATTCTACTTTGTTCAAAATTGTAATAATCAGCCAAATTAATGTCGCAAAAAAATATGCCAATGACTAAAAACTTCATGAATCAGCTTCAAAATCTATCACCAATTAGACCACACTATATCTGACAATGTCAACATATTACAAGTTAAATGGAAAGCATATCCGATGTAACGAATAATTTCAATATTATTTCAGGTGCTTGATAATTTCGATATTTTTGGGTTCTCGGAAGTAGAATAATATAAAATTTTACTACGATCACGACTTTAGTATATTAGATAGTTGATTCTAATTTTTTTATACTTGCGATTAAAATTTTATAAAATTCATTTTGTAGCTACTAAATGCGTACATTTTTTAATCAGCAAAACTACACCGGGTTGTTTTGTTGATTTCGAAATAAATGTGGTGATCAAAACATTCATTTAACCAATCAATAAGAAAACAATATTTTGCTGAAGTAGTATTTGCTCATTGAGAAAAAAAAATCACAGGCAATTAAATTTTAGGGTAACTAAAAAACGTGTTGATCTTGACAATGTCAAAAACAGTAAAGCGGTTATATGTGATTTTCATACAACCTTCGACCTGTCCTTGTACCCCAACTTACGGCACCTGCGACACCATCGCTTGCGTATAGGATTTTCTTAATTACAATATTTTCATTTCACCCTTTTTAACATTGGCTAGCTTGTCATTTTCAATAAAATAATAATCTCTAACTAAAAAAAACGTATTATTCTGTGCAACTCCACCGGTGTATCTTGCCTTGGAATGGTGATGAAATTGCATACGGAAGCTAAAATAATTTTCAATAAATGTTTACGGAGATTAAATATTTTTTTTGTAAGTCTGTCGTAAATGATAAATAGTAAGCATTAAATATGTTAAAATGACCAAGAGAGATGTAGCATGTAAGGGCATATTGGTCACGCACATCAAAATCGAAGGATGGTGGTAGTTTGGATCATTGAGATGACCCTTTACTCACCTTATATTTTTTTTATTGAACATTTTTATCTATACTTACTAAATTGACTAGTTTATTTTGAGTTTACTAACCCACTTTCCCGTGGACCCAAACAACGCAACGAACAAGATCGGAGCAAGATCTACGAACACAACGAGGAGATCGACCACAACTACGAATAAAGAAAACTCACAGTCAAACAAGAACAACAGATTTGGTCACCCGGTTCGATCTTAACCGATCTACGTCCGGGGGCGTACCAAGCCAGGAGATTTCACTATATCAAGCTCGATCTACACTTTGGAGCATCACTTGCTCAACAATGGTGTTTCTCTCTCCTCTTCTCTCTCTGTCTCTCTCTACACAAGGAAGAAGATCAATATACAGTGACAGAGAAGCGGGATATTTATAGTGCCAAGAAACCTAGGAACCAAAACACACACGCAGGTCAATCCCAGTTCTGGACGGGGGCTATGCCCCCCCCCCCCCCCCGGTGTCCGAAGTCTCCATACCCAACATTTACTAGGGTTTTTGAGAAGTAAAAAGAAAATTTCTGACAAAAATTTGAACTCGATATTTAGACAATTCGTAATGATCTAATTACTTGTGGTAACGTTTTATATTTAATTTATTCCGAAGTTTGCGTTGGTTTCCAAAGGACATAAAAAAGAAGATTCCCACAATAGCCGACATTTGGAAGCAATAGTTTGGTCATTTCACAAATTATTTTATTTTAATTTATGTGCTCTAGCTAGGTAGTATAAGCTAGAATACCAAAGAATAAAAAATATAGTTATTAAACGTTAAAAAAATTATCAAAAAATTGTAATTCGCATTTAACAATACTACTATGAGGCAAATAGTTTAAACTCAAAATTTTCTGAGTGGTTTAGTAAAATGCAAACTGGCCTCCAAGATTACCTGTCTATTTTTGGAAACATATGAACATTTTTTTGTATTTTCTCCATTTAAAAATGACCATAAAGAAAGGAGGTGGGGAAAGATGAAGAAGAGAGAAAAGAAACAACAGCAACCTCTTCTTTATTTCCCTATCTGTCCATTGAGAGAGATATCACTTGCCTCTCCTATTTTCCCTGTCTGATTTCTAATATTATTATTTTTTTCTCCTCCCAAACCTCCTCTTATATTATATCTCCTTCAAAATACTTTCACAACCTTCTCTTTCTTACAAGGGCGAGACAGTCACTAGATAGTGCTGCAAGAGGGACAAGAAGCAACAAAGGCCGGAGAGAGAAAGGGAGAGATAGAGAGAGAGAGAATTTAGAGGAAAGCTTTCAATTTCAACTGAAGAGAAAACGATACCTGAAAGCTTCTCTACTTCTTCTTCTTCTGATACCCACTCCATCTCCTAGAGGTACTTAAATTATTTACTCTGCCACTATAAATCTATATTTATGCATACACAAACCTAGAAAAATAAAGGATCACAAAAGGGTTCTATTTGTAATTAACATATACCCTCTCTCTTTTTTTGGTTGATTTTGATAAATTGAAGATGGGTTTTTCAGAATTGGAGCTGAAAAATTGGAGCTTATTAAGATGATGATGATGATCATCAATATCATCTTCTCCAAGTGGTTGATATGGGAGTAAGAACACCACCACCACTAGCTTCTCCAATTCTATCAAAACCAAGTACTTCAAATAAGGATTATTATTCTACTTCTTCTCATCTTCTTCAACAATCCTTCCCTTGCAATAATTATTGTAATAATAACCCTACAAAGCCCACCAATAATTACCAATATTCTATGTCCCAAGACTATCACCACCACCACCAAGCAAACGTCTTCTCCTTCCCCAATGGGTTTGGAAGATCCCAACAAGAGCATTTAGCCCAACAGATTCGAAGGGACAAGCTCCGAGGCGGCTACGACCATCCGCCGCCTCCTCCTCCATTGGTAGGTGAAGGAGAAGGCCTGGAAGAACATCCGGGCGGCGGGTTGCCGGTATACGAGACCGCCGGGATGCTGTCGGAGATGTTCAATTTCCCTCCTCCTCCTCCGGCCACCGCGGGAGACTTTCCGGACCATTCAGCTACGGATTTGAGCTCCTACCGGACGACGACACGTCAACAACAGGCGGTTAACGATTGGTACACCAACAACAGCAGGCAGCAACTGGGCCATTTAACAGACGACCGGTCGT
Source organism: Hypericum androsaemum (assembly GCA_963995505.1). Lineage (NCBI taxonomy): Eukaryota > Viridiplantae > Streptophyta > Magnoliopsida > Malpighiales > Hypericaceae > Hypericum > Hypericum androsaemum. Next base: position 17,031,075 of record OZ023188.1, on the reverse strand, counting down.
CCAAGAGCGATCCTATCCACGGGATGAACGCGGACTCGGCAGCCGCCATGCAGCTTTTCCTAATGAACCCGCACCAGAACCAACCAAGATCGCCCTCTCCTGCTCCTTCCACCTCGAACAACAATTCCTCCACTCTCCACATGCTACTTCCGAACCCCGCAGGGAATAATTCTCTCCAGTTCAATCCGGGTGGTGGTGCTCATCCTTTCGATAGGCCGCCGCCACAGTTCACTTGGGTCCACGACAGTGAATCCGCAGGAGGAGAAACTAATGCTAGCACCAATACCACTGGTATGGAAAGTCAAGGTCTTTCTTTGTCCTTGTCTTCCCATATGGAAGCAGCTAAAGCCGAGGAATTCGGGTTGGGAGGAGGAGGAGGAGGAGATCATGGAGGAGGGTTCCTGTATGGCCACCAGGCATTGCACTTGCAAGGGAGCTTGATGAGTCAAACACATCATCATCAAGTCCCTCACCATCAGCATCATGTTGGGTTTGGTAATAATTCTTCTGCTTCTTCTTCTTCAATCGGCGTGGTCAATGTCTTGAGGAGCTCCAAGTATGTTAAGCCAGCTCAGGAGCTTCTGGAGGAGTTTTGCAGTGTTGGAAGAGGCCATCTCAAGAGGAACAAGCTAGTGGGAAAGAGCAATGCAAACCCTAATTTTAGTACCAATAATAACGAAAATAACCCTCCTGGTGGAAATGGGAATGGGTCATCGTCTTCAACAAAGGAAATCCCTCCATTGTCAGCTGCTGATAGGATCGAGCATCAGAGAAGGAAGGTCAAACTTTTAACTATGCTTGATGAGGCAAGTACTCTCTCTCTCTCTCTCTCTCTCTCTCTTTCTCTGTGGTTTTAATTTTTAATTTTTAATTTTGTCTGCTGGGTTTCGAGTATTTTATTGGTCCGAATTATTTATCTCCTCCCAAAGTCACACGGACAAGCAGAAGATTCCAGGGGAGATTTTCTTCTTCCTTTGATCATCAATTATATTAAGGCCCAAATAGTGGAAAGCCGGCCGGGGCACGACATTGGTGAATAATTTCCTAGAAGATCTAGTTGGGAGAGTGTGTCATTAGGCTAAGATATTTCTTTTACTCCATAGTTTAATTAATCACTAGTGCGTGATTATTAAACTACTTCCCTGTCTCTCACTGATTGGCCTAGAGGTAATAGGAGGGGGTTGGAGTGAAAGAACAACATAAATCTATAAGTACGGTGGCGGAAAACATGAGGAAAATGCTAATTAAGGGTCCAGCCAAGAAGCGACGTCCCTCCTCATTGGGAAGATGACAATTGACCAAACCCATATTACGTATAGGAGCAAGTTATTATGAGGGCTTAGCTACTGCTCCAAGAGACTCATACCCATAAAAGTCCCCATTGATGATTTTTTTAGTGAAACTCAAGATCTCGTAATCAAAGCCGAACATTGTCGAATAACCCTTATCTTCTTTCGGTGATGTATAATTTTATATCTCAGTTGACCTGGAGTACATAGAGCATAGAAGTAGTAGCAGTATTCCATGTTTTCTTTTTCTTTTTCTATTCTTTTCCTTTTCCTTGCTTCCTTTTGTTTTGTGCTCAAAGGCAAAAGCCTGTCAATTGGCTGTATTGAGGGAAGGAACACCGAGGGATATTCCCACATTAACAATCATTTCCCTGTACCAGGTCTATCTTCAATTTGATGCAAGCATTTATTTCTTCCTCTTCTTTGCTCTGGTAGTTTGGTTTCCTTTTAAAGAGAGCAATCCAATTTTGTCTCTTGAAAATTAATTTTCTTTTGGGTGAGGGTCATAAGTCTTCTTCCTTGGTTTTGCTCTCCCAATTATATTCCATCAAAATATCAAATCATGTGTCACATGAGTACCATAATTTGTCCCATCTGCTTGATCCTAGACTTCCATTATGATATTGACAATTAAAGCAAAGTAGTATTACTCCTGTCTTATCACCACTCTGCCTTAATAATCTCCTTTGGTTGGTAAAGAAGGAAAAACCAACCTCAACTTGTTAATAGCTAACTAATTCTCAAAAAAAAAAAAAAACTTGTTAATAGCTAACTTAATACTGACATAACGGTACAAAAAGACATTGAGATTGGTGACATCACAAGACAGGGAAAAAAAGTCAGAATTACGTATTTCCATCAATACATATACGTCTCGTATTTTTCGGGCAAGTGCCGCTAAGCTAACATGTAATACTTGTAATCTGCAGGTGGATAGGAGATACAATCACTACTGTGAACAAATGCAGATGGTGGTGAACTCATTTGATCTTGTGATGGGGTTTGGCTCAGCTGTCCCTTACACTGCACTTGCACAAAAGGCAATGTCAAGGCACTTCAGGTGCCTAAAGGATGCAATTGCAGCCCAGTTGAAGCACAGCTGCGAGCTGCTAGGGGAGAAAGACGCTTCGGGTTCTTCGGGTATAACGAAGGGAGAGACGCCGAGGCTTAAGATGTTAGAACAAAGTTTGAGGCAGCAGAGGGCGTTCCACCAGATGGGGATGATGGAGCAAGAAGCCTGGAGGCCCCAGCGGGGCTTGCCTGAACGTTCTGTCAACATTTTGCGGGCCTGGCTCTTCGAGCATTTCCTCCACCCGTACGTTCTCTTTTTCTCTCTTGGTAATTTAATCGAAATTCCGATGATAATTGAATGATTGATAAGATAATCGAATTATGTTTAAAAAAAATTCATAACTCACATCGTTTCAAACTCGGATAAGTTGGTTGGTAAAAATTTTAGATATTAAATGCATTACCAATGGCTAAATGGAACTATTGGAGGTTGAGCTTGTCAAAATTCAACTCTTAATTCATAGTGTTGGGCACTACGTAGAAGTAATTAAAGATGGACAACATAGAATAATAAAGGAGGGATAATAAAGTAAACGACATTGATTGGAGGGGAAAAAGATGTACTGAAATTGAAAATTGATAGGTGGGCATAATGACACTAGATCCAAGTCACCCTTTTGTTGTTTCCCAAGTCCCACTTTTTACCAAATGGTGATTAGAGCAGTAATTCTACAGTGTCCTTGGGGCTGGATTAGTGTATCTGGTCGGGAAAAAGTTGGGGAGCAAAACAAAAAAGAAGGGAAAGGAAAATAAAGCTGTGGAAAGTGAAGCATTATGCTTACTGTTCCATTTTATGTAGGATGATGTCTTAAACGTATCGAATTTGGCGAAAAAGGTACTATAATTAGGTGATTTAAACTTTTGGCCATTAGTTAATTCGTGGATACTCACAAATATTTAGATCGATTGAAAAATAAATTATTCTAGTTTAATTTAAGAAGTCTCGAGTTTGAGTTTTTAAAAATACAACAATAATAAAAATTAGTTAGGAAAACATTGTCATCATTCAAAATTTCTAACCCATTTCAACTCAATTTGTATTAGTCGTGAATATCCAAATTTGATGCGATATAAAAGAAAGTTAATCCGTGGCTAGAATGATTAGTCCATCAATAATTGAGCAACTTAGCCTTTTAGTCCTAGTAGTTGCATTAAATAGCCATGTTTCATCAAAATTTCAGTTGTCTTGATAGATTCACTTGTATCTTGGGGATCATATCTAAAATTTGAGTTTAAGGATCTCAAGAATCTTTAACTTGAAAGAATCCACAAGAAACAAAAAGTTAGTTAGTATTACGCTCACAGAGAACGAATAAAAAGAAAATCAATTATGAACCCCAAAAAATATATATCAATTATGTAACAACTTTTATTACCTTCTTTAACTCTTCACTTGGAACTTTCTTACCATCATCAATGGAAAAAAGGAAAAGAGAGAAGAAAATTAAATAAGAACCCTACTGCTGCTGCTACCTCTGATACTGTTCACGTTCTGCTACGTATACAAATGCTAGTCACTTTGTACTAGCGCTGCCTCTCTCTCTGATTCATCATCTTCTATGTCTTTCTCTTAGATTCTCACGCCCCGCAGAACCAGAACAAAACAAAGCTATCTCATTATACTGATGAATACTAATTTGGGTTCGGAACCAATTGGAACTGAAAAAAAATTGAAATTTTGTCGAGACTCTATTTAGGCGGAGCTTCTCACAATGGTGTCTATTACATACGTACGACTTGAATCTAAAACTTTCTGAAATGAATCAAAATTTCTTACCACTTAAACTAACTCTCGTTGTTTCCGAAACAAATTTAACATAGTTAAGAGAGTGTATGCATGCATGTGTAGTGTAGTTGAGGGGTAATAAGGAGTGTGAACTGTGAAGTCATTTTCTGGTCTATTTTCTCAGGTACCCAAGCGACGCAGATAAACATCTGTTGTCTAGGCAGACTGGCTTATCGAGAAACCAGGTTAGTCAATAGATGCCCTTCTTCTCTCTCTCTCTTCACTGTGTCTATTATAGTACAATTACTATTCCACTACTGGTACTATTACTACTAGGTACTATTTTTCTCCTTCTAGCCTTTTTTATTTCTCGAAATAAAAGGGAATCCACAAGAGAAAAGGACAATTTTGGAATAATTTTCAGCTTCCACTTGCATGGTTTTGGGGTTCTTTTCATTCCGTTATTGAAATGTCTAGATTTTATTGTGCCCCATTTATGTAGATGCGTATTTTGAAATTTTGTTTTTAGGATCGAGTATCATCGAATGATATTTAAGAATTACTCTTATAATAATATATTTTTAATTCGTACAATTTTAACTCAAAATGAGTTCCCATTGGAACAATATTTGTTTGGGAATGGGATAAGTTACTTTTCTTTCAAATCAGGACATACATTCCATTTTTCGGAAATGTGTGGGTAATTTATCCAATATAGAGTGGGGAAACTTCCACCGTTGTCATTGCATTTATGAAGGGACAATAATTTGATATCAGCTTGCCTTTTGTTTTGCGGTTTTTATTTTTCTGTGTGATCATTTTATCTTATTGTCTCTCTCTCTCTTCTGGAACGACACTGTCCAACCACACGAGAACAACAACAATTAAGAATCCCTAAAAAAACAACAATTAAGACTGAACAACTTTTGTACTTGAAATCCTTTTAAAACAGTATCCTTTATTCTTCCCATTGCTAGATATTTAATATATTAAAATTTCAGCGATTTTTAGATTTATGATATATTTAAAATTACGGATTCAATTTTTAGTTTCTTCAGCCTTTCATTTTTTATGAGTGTTATAATTTTTTTTGGTAAAACCTTTGATATTTACAGTCTAGTACGACTCTTCAATTATGTCTTTTTGATTCGTAAAATTTGAATTTGATATGTTGGACCAATTCCCTTACTATTCTCCATTGTGCTTCTTAATTAGGTATCCAATTGGTTCATTAATGCGAGGGTTCGGTTGTGGAAACCAATGGTGGAAGAAATGTACCAACAAGAATCCAAAGACGAAGACTCAGCTTCCGAAGAAATGCAAACCAACTCCGTCACCAACAACAACAGTAGCCTTTCACAAACTCCACCGCCCACAACGGCCGCAACCACCGCCTCATCGCCGACGCCGGCGCCAACTTCCATCGCTGCACAGCTCAATGCCAATGTTGAGAACGACCCTTCACTATATGCAATGCAAAGCAGGCAGCGGTTCGTCGATAATCACGCAGTTTCATCGATTCCCTCCACCAACTTTGCCGCCACACACGGCATCACCGCCATGATGGACGCCGTGGCACCGCCTTTTCACGACTTGCCGGACGACACGTGTCAACGAGGTAGCATTAGTACGGCCGACTACCCTGGGAACCCTAATATTGGCAATCTTTCTCATGCTACAGCTGATGGTATTGTAAGATTTGGGACCAGCGTCGCCACCAGCGGAGATGTGTCGCTGACCTTGGGGCTCCGCCACTCCGGGAACATGCCGGATAAGGGTTCCGCCGCGTCGGCATTCACCATTAGAGACTTTGCAGGATGCTAAAATTGAACATAGTCTCGCGTATACACAAAGCACTATGATAGTTGTAACCATATTGTAAGGTGATGAAGTAAACAATTATATGTCTCTATACTTGTGCAACTTTCTTCTTTTATTGCAATCATGGGGGCCGGATAATTAAATTGTTAGAAAACTTAGAATATTTATTCGGTTGTAATTTGTATAGTACATTTTTTGCCCCTTTAATATTGTTCCACTTTAGTTTTGCATCAGAGATTATTAATTTATCACATTGGTGTCGTATGTTCGTTTATAAGTGAAGATACACAAATTTTGGATTCAACTAGAAATTTTGCATAGTATAAGAGCAGGTTAATTTCGTGACAATTCACGTGACCTCGTTGCAGATTGGTGAAATCAAAGTCGTACAAATTTTAATTCGATGGACTTCAAACATGTGTCTTGAGATTACCACATTGTAGTTGCAATTATGGTAGACTTATTTATAGAAAATTCAAAAATATATTAGCTTAATATTTTTGGTTGGATACAAAAATTTTATGAACTATACACAACAACAGCTATGAAAAATTGAAAAGTCCTTTCTTTTTTATCGTGCCTTTGTTGCTATCAGAAGGAAATGCAGTTAAAAGTAACACTTGAGAATTTAATTCTGCCTCTACCATTTTTGTAACTTGCTTAAAAACTGTCCCTTCGAAGCTCATTGCTTTTCTTTGTCACAATAAAGGAGAAAACAAAACCCGAAAGCGGAAACCTTGTACTGTTTGTTGTACATGGAGGCAACCGCAGTTGCATAATTAATCGAAAACGATTGCTCGACCACAAAAAGATCGAAAACGATTGCTCGCGGTGGTGTTCTAGAAGTACCAAAAGATTAAAATAGTATCGTCGGATCCTATTTCATTTTTTTTTTCTATTCTCGAATGTGGAAATAGTATGTTGGTAGTAGGTTTTAATATGTTGTTACCCGAAAACCAACTTTTCGTAAACCAATAAGATGCTTGTCTTGCAACAATTACCCTTTACCTAATGGATTGCTTGTGGTCTTAGCAATAACCCAATAAAAAACAGTGTCTTATGTACCGCTATATAATCTACCCAACATCAATAGATAACGATCATATTCACTGATATAAAATTTTGATTACTCAATTCCGATATTGTTCGCGAACATCGTAATCATTCTTGCATATACAAGAAGATAGAATGTAATAGCAGCTCTCTAAGATGGACCAAAATGTTTCACTTTCATTTCGTGCAACTGTCAAGTGTCAAACAAAAGGCGCATGCTGTTCTTATACACAGTTCTGATGGCGAATGTGGCTACCGAAATTGAAAATATAATAAATAACAAAATGATATTTAGCTCTCTTTACATACAAGAGTTCAAAACCATCTCTTTCTTTGGGACATGGATACAAAACTGTTAACACTTCTCCAGTACAACGAAGAAAGAAATATAACGAATTAATTATATACTTCACTGAAGATTAAAAAAATTCAACTTTCCAGGCCAAAAAATAATAATAATTCAAGAACAATATATTAATTAAAACGTGAGCGATACAAGTTGGTTAAATATTGTCCAACCCACTTGCTGGAAGTTGCATGTGGGAATCTTTAGGGCCACGTCCTTACTAAAGGACACTGCCACTGAGAAAATTATTGATGAAATAAATCAAATACATCCAAATATTAATGATATAGTTCGTTGATTGTTTGGACAAACTTTATATGGTGAAATTAAAATATTTGACATATTTTAACCACCTCAAAATTACCCGGTCCAATTCCTTCTTCTATGTAGTTTCTCCCGGATTGTCTCGACGTGTCTGTAAAAAATGTAATTCGCGTTCTAACTGTTTTTTTATCACCTATATTCGAACGTTCATTAACTAACTAACACAAGTTCAAGTCAAATAAAATGTTGAATGGTGATAAAAAATGTCAACAACTTATTAAAAAATAAAATTCGCTCAATTATAATGAACTTGACATGTTGATCAAATTTAAATTCGCATTTGTAACCTTCAATTCAATGCGAGACATAAATTAAATGACACATTGTAACTGGTGTGGCCCCAGGCTAATAAGCAGAGTCCGTATTATATCTGTTACTCCTCATCAATGGTGTCTTTATAATTAGCACAACCCCAGAATTGTTTCTTTGTCTTGTTTGGACTTTGGAGCACATAATAAATAAATAAATCACAAGTCGCAGAAGAAATTTCGGAAAAGAATTGAATTCTAGGCCACTAGGTTAATGGGTTACGTCGCTTGCTTTAAAAAAAGGTAAGATTTCACTTTAACACCCAATGATTGCGGCTATTTGCATACCAGTTTCAACATGTTCAACCAAGGGAGATACATTTCTCAAAAAGACATCCCATTTTAAATACATTTTATAGACAAAATAACCCTAAATATATTTAAATTAAAATTTAAAAATAAATCAGAAAAATATTACAAGAATGGGAAATTAGTTTTGTTATATATTTTTTCTGATTTGTTTTTATTTATTTTCCTAATTATACTTGAGCATATTTTTGTCTAAAAAATTTACTCAAATTGTGGAGTGTCAATTTGAAAAATCTGTCATTTGGTCAAATATTTTGAAGTAGTATTGTACAAATAGGTGAAATTATAAGGTATTAAAGTAGACTTTTACCAAAAAATAATTCAAAAGTGGGACCACATCTATATAGAAAGAGGGGTGGACCCTAGCTGGGTCGAAAGCTACTCGACGGATCCATACCCAGAGGAGTGGCTGGGTACCAAACCGGAATGACCTGTAAATTGAGGAGGTGGGGACCATATTGGGAAGTGGAAAAGTGGAACACATGATGACGATGATGGGGTTTTTGCCAAATCTCCTTAGCTATTGTAAAATTTTCAGTGAAAAATAAATGGAACCTGATCCGGAGCAGTAGTAGGTTAGGGTCACCTATCTACAGTTTTTTATTGAGAAAATTACTCTCAAGTCACTCGGATTTGCTTAAATATACTCAAAAGTCCATCCTGTTTGAAAAATGATCATGTTGTCCCTCTAGTTTGCTTTTATTATACTTTCAGGTCCCTGACTACGTTTTTTTTTCTTTTTTTATTATTGAAATGGCGAAAATACCCTTAGAACAAAAAAAATAAAAAAATGATGACATCATCTCTTCTTCTACCTCCTCCTCATCATCGTTCTCTACCACGAACGGCACCCGCTACTGCGACATCATCAACTCTGCCAACTCTATCGTCTCCATGAAGGCGGCCTGCACCAACATCAACTCCAACATTGACCAAATCCACCAACACCATCAACTCCATCGTCCCTCCTCGTCAACGCCTCACCGACCCCTCCCTCCCCATCTCCTCCTACGCCAACGCCCTCTCCGCCGTCGACCGCCTCTCCCCCTCTGACACCATCTCCCTCTTCCTCGTCTCCCCGACCCCTCTCTGCCCGTCCTCAGATCTGGAAAGATCCAAAATTGAAGCCGAACGAATTTCGGTGGGAGGAGGACTAGGTGGAGGCGGTGGATGAGAGCGGTCGATAAACGATTCGATGGGTCCGCAGCAAGGAAGAACGCAGACGACGGGAGGTAGCGGTGACCCTTTGGTCTCCATCTCTGTGGAGTCAACCCTCGTCCTCCCCCACGACGCCACCTTGCTTTCTGACTCCCAGGCCCCCCATCCTCTCCACCTCGTTCCCCTTCTCCTAGGCATCAGAGTGCACCCTCATCGAGTTCTCATCTCGCATGTTCGTCATCGGAGTCTCCTTCGCCCTCCTTGTCGAGTTCTCGTTCCGCATGTTCATCGCCGGAGTCTCCTTCGCTCTCCTCGTCGAGTTCTCGTCCGGTTGTTATCTTTTTGAGTTAAAGATTGGAACTTTATGTGGGTTGAAGAAAGAGACGGAGGAGAAGAGAGATGATATCAGTATTTTTTATTTTTTATTTTTTATTCTAAAAGGGTATTTTGGTCATTTTATTGACAAAAATGAAAAAAAGAGCTGCTAACGTGTGCTAGGGACCCGAAAGTATAATAAAAGTAAACTAGAGAGAATTCAGAATGTATTTTGTAAACATGAGGAACTTTTGAGTATATTTAAATAAATTCGAGGGACTTGAGAATAATTTTCCTTTTTTTATTATAAGAATGGTAGCGCGAAGCCTATCATTAAAGTATCGAGTTATAAAACATAAATAAAAAATACATAGCCAAATAAAGATAACACCGAACAGAAAAAGAAAACTAATCCGAGGACAACAGAGTGGCATGGGTGGAAGCGATGGGCGGCCGAAAAGTTACGAAAGTTAATTACCAAGGCGGAATGCTGCCGAGACAAGCAATGACTAATAACCACAAGGTAGCGTCATAGACGCAGCCTTGTGACATTTTAATGTATGGGAGATGCACGCAAATGAGAACCAAAGTCGAACGAGTTAGACCGAGACAAATTTCTCTATATGTAACCACACACAAAATATCAATATTCGTATGAATCTCAGATCAGGCCTAGGCTTATCCAAGGAAAATACAACTAGAAATAAGCAACAAGCATAAATTACGCATAACCAAAGAATACCACTAAACAATTGGTGTGTGGGCACAACATAGCAAAACAAAAATAGATTAAAAACCAATAGAGAACAAAGAGACAGAGACAAGCAAACAACATAAAAAATTGTAGAAAAATAGAACACATGGGTTACAGGGTACCACCTAATCTTTGAAACATTTTCTTTGAATTTTTTGATACCCTTTACACAGTCATTTTTTTATTGCTGTAGGGTATAGTAATTAAATTGTATGCCTAGGGTGGACCATGTAGATATAACCTTCAATCTCGTTGTATTTAGGAAACGAAGGAGTTGTTTGACGTAAACTCGCATTAACTGCAATTTCGATCAGAGACCGGACATGCAGCAATAATGCAATACCAATCGAAATTAATGCAAACTAGTTTGTTCTTTTCCCATATTTGACATTGTTAAGAATTCAGCAACTAGAGAACAAGATCGCACAAAGAACACGGAACAAGAGAATTACGTGGTTCGGCCTAATGCCTACGTCCACGGTGAGAAAGGAGAATTTTTATTGATTGATCTGAGTCACAAAGCTATACAAAACCTTAAGGTAACATGTTTTTATATAGAGACAGACCCTTGGTGTACAAGTAACCTATCTAGGTCTAATTAGGAGTCCAGAATCTAGTCAGAATAGGAATAGGAATAGGAAATAAGTCTTTCCTATTTCTCGCCATCCCAACAATCTCCACCTTGGCGAGAAATCATCTCGTGGAAGAACCATGAAGCTCCACCCGAACTTCAACAAACTCCACCTTGACAAAACACCGCCCCATGAAGAACCATGAGATCTTGCAAAACCAATCCAACTCCACCGACTCCATCTCGGACCATAGATAACTGCATCAATAAGACCATCTCAACTTTCTCTTCACCTTTTGTTCAATCACTTGGAGCCAGCCCCCAAGCTCGAGCTTCTGAGCTTGCTTGGCCTATTCTCTCCAACCTCTATCGAACTCCAACTAGCAAGTCTACCTGCTGAAGCAAACTTGTGACCAATAGATGCACTCTCTATTTTTCGGTCAACCCCATGCTCCGCAACCTCGAACTGCTTCTCCGCTGGACCTTCTTGCCTCATACCAATGCTACATGCCATAGCATACAAAGGGCAACCTTTTGTTCCACCAAGTAGAACCCTCGACATGCCACGAACTCCACCGTTCGGCCTTGAGTGAGATACCTGATTCGCCCGTGGTACTACCAACGGCTTCGCATTCCCTATGCAAAACCTACCCAACACCTTTGACGTGCACGTCCTTTTAGACAACCATAGCATGAACTTGCTAACTTTGTCTTTGCGAATCTCAACTCTACTCAAACCATTCATGTCAAGCTTTTGCTCCATCACACAAGAGCTTTTCTCCCCTCTATCAGAACCCAACGAGGTGACTCCACCTACAACCGTGTTCTCCACTAACCTGTAGGTGTTTCTAGCATTCCTTTCACCCTTCATCACCACCACAGCATCCTTCTCCACCTTCATTAGCCCGCCTACAATATTATAGTTGTACCCACTATAATCCAAGGCTCCTAACGAGATCAAATTCCTCTCCAACTTTGGAACATGCCTAACCCCACACAATTTTCTCTCAACACCATCCCACATCTTAATTCGGATATCACCTATGCCAACAATTCTACAAGTAGAACCATCACCCATAGTCACCATACCTGAATCAATGAACTTGTAGGTGTCGAACCACCCTCTCTTGGGCGTCATGTGGAAAGAGCAAGCGCTATCCAAATTCCAGGAAACAGAATATTTTGGACTTGACAAAACAGAAAGAAGATCACCATCTGACCCGTCCGAATATGAGGCCACATTCACGGAACCTGATCCTTTTTCCTCGCGATCCCGAGTTCTTCTTGGACAATCCTTCTTCACGTGCCCTTTTTCTCCGCACTCGAAGCAATTTCCCTTGAACCTCCTTGACCACGACTTGGATCCCTTCCCATCTTTTGCTCCACTATGATTACCATGGCTTCCCCTCACAACCAGCCCTTCCGCTTGTTCATCGCCATTTTTTCTTCTTTGATGAAATCCTAGCAGAGCACTTGTGATATCTTCCAACACCAGGGACTCCTTTCCCCAAGTTAGAGTTGTAACCAAATTTTCGTAGGAGCCAGGTAAAGAATTCAGCAGCAACAATGCCCTGTCTTCTTCCTCGAACTTCACATCAACCTTTCTCAAGTCACTCACAAATTGACTGAAACCATTAATGTGTTGGCTCAAATCCGAGCCCTCATTCATCTTGAGCTCGTACAATCTTTGCTTAAGATAAAGCTTGTTCGACAAAGACTTAGACATATACCTTGCCTCCAATTTCTTCCATACCTCAGCTGGTGACTCCTCATCCATGACGTGATACATCACATCATCCGCCAAGCACAAGCGAATTATCGCCACCGCCTTGGCTCCCATCTCCTTCCACTCTTGCTCCTCCATCTTTTCGGGCTTCTTCTCCGAGAGCGCGATGACTATCCCTTGTTGCATGAGGAGATCCTTGACACGCCTTTGCCATAACCCAAAATTCGAAGAACCATCGAATTTCACAAGAGCAAACTTCGTGCCGTCCGTCATCCTCCAACCCAAGCTTTTGATACCAATTGTTAGGAATTCAGCAACTAGAGAACAAGATCGCACAAAGAACATGGAACAAGAGAATTACGTGGTTCGGCCTAATGCCTACGTCCACGGTGAGAAAGGAGAACTTTTATTGATGGATCCGAGTCACAAAGCTATACAAAACCTTAAGGTAACATGTCTTTATATAGAGACAAACTCTTGGTGTACAAGCAACCTATCTAGTTCTAATTAGGAGTCCAGAATCTAGTCAGAATAGGAATAGGAATAGGAAATAAGTCTTTCATATTTCTCGCCATCCCAACAGATATATATATATATATATATATATATATATATATATATATATATATATATATATATATATATATATATATATATATATATGTATGTATATATACATAAGTCATTGAGTTCTCGAATTTGAGTCATTGAAAACACAACAACATTAAAGACTTGCTCTGAGAGCTTTATTATCTTTTAAAACTCTCACCGACTCACTTACCCGAATTAGACGGCGCAGTTGAGTCTCTAGATACGTGGATATAAACCATGCTCACGTATGTATGTGATGCCTAACATATTTCTGTTTATAGGCAATGCCTAACATATGCTCACGTATGTATGTGATGTATACATACATTGCATAATTCTTAGCAAATTGCGGTTGGTACATTGCTGTAATCTGATGGGTGAGATGGAGGAAAAAGTAGCATCGAGTGATTTCTAGTTTTAAGATTTTGTGTTGGATGTAAAATATTTAACATAGTATTATACCGTATTAATCATATGACCGTTTAATTTATCGTAATTTTATTTTAATGATACAAAATCAAATATCTGCAAAAGAAAAAATGTCAAACAAATATTATTTGATAGAACATTTTGAATATCTCTTTCAACGTTTCTTAAATAAGTTTTAAATTCGTGTTTTACAAATAAAAAATATATCATTGTAAGAGTGCAAAACAACAAAAATTGTGAGCACCAAAAGATGAAATCCCATGACCTCTGGTGGTCCCCCAAAGAATTAAGACGAGCCAGCAAGTCCAGCTTCGATCGCCAGATAGAAACAAAGATGGCCAATGCGATATTTTGTGAAGCCAGAATAGAAGAGGATGATGACGTGCACATTTAGTGAATATGAGACCCAGAATACATTTGGGCCCCATCTACCAATTTATTGACACAGGTGTGGGCTACAAGCTGGGGCCTACCTTAACCCGAGACATGGGCCGGCAACCAGAAACTGGCGGATTTAGAGCACATTCATCTTCTTCGTCCAACAAATACATTGGACCACTTTCTTCTTATGGAGCCTGATAAATGTACACTAGTCACAGATATCGATTATTCAATTTGGTGTTGTTTCTATAAAATGCCTCATGCATAATCAGTTTGACGAATTAGATTAACAAATTATACGCTGCTAATGATCGTTTTCGTTTCTCTTCATCATAGGTGAAATTTATTCCTACCTCTCAAGGCATTATTTTTGCTAGTTATCATTTTCGTAATCGAGAATTGCATGGATTTAATCCATAAAAAACATTGAAAGTGTGAGACGTAATAACTTAATACACAAGTGAAAATAACTCGACTTGTCAATTATTTTAAAATTTTGAATTAAATATGCACATTTTGACATGATATCAATTATAAATATAACACGACTAATTTTCAAAACTTAAACTCAAAATCTCTAGCTCGTTTAGAACAACATCTCGCTCGTTGATCGATTTGCTCGAATCGGAGTAGAGAATCAACCAGGATCAGAAATTCAGTGAGGGTGAGAAGGGCATGCAAGTATGTCCCATTGCCATCTAGCTGTGGGAGAATGGATAAAGCAAAGATGCCCAAATCCCTCTCTCTCTCTCTCTCTCTCTCTCTCTCTCTCTCTCTCTCTCTCTCTCTAGCTAAATTTTAGACCACTTTTATTTTGCATGCATGTTACTGTTGTAGCTTGCAGGGGGGCATCGATTACGACCGTACGGCTACTAACTTATCATCCAGACACGACGACACACACATAATGTATTTATTATGTGTAAAAAAAAGTAGAAGAGTCGAGAGATTCATATTCTACAGTACAAATTTCTTTGGCAGTCACTGTGACACCCCTCCAAATGTGTGGCAGGTTTGGCTACATTTCTGTTTCTGCTGTGATTTCCATTTGCGCTGCACGATCGCAAAATTGACAGAGAAGAGATTTGTCGTTTTTGTGGTCTTTTACAAGCTCAAATTTAGATTAATCAACTTAGTTGACGGTGGATATTATGTAGTATTGAAAAAAAATGTAACAACTAGTTAAAACCAATAAAAAAGATTTATCATTTTTTAATATTGACCAGCTAAACCTAAATTAGTAAGTGGATGACCAATATTTGTTAATTTCGACTGAAAAATAACAAATAATTTATATATAAAGGGTTATTATATGTCTTACAGATCTTGATTAAAAAATTTCAAAATTTTTACCACTTGAAATAACTCTCGCGAATGCAACCGGTAGGTGACTTTTTTGTATAAAAAAGAAAAGAAAAGCTGGGCTCATATTTAGCTTTTCGTGGGCTACGACCATTTGGGCCTAAGAGCTCCATGAAGCCCATCTGGCTTGTAATTAGCTAACGGATTGGGTTCACGTCAAGCAGGTCCAGGGCTGGGACCTCAACGAACGCAGAAAACAAACTTTGACATTGCCTACAACATTGATAAAATATATTTTTTCGGTCCAAACTACCTAATATCCCGACGTAACCCGACATAAAACACATGATAATACACGTGCCAGAAGTAGAAAATTTCTTCTATCAAATTTTAACGCATCTGCATTTTGCGTACGAGTTCACCACTCGTACTCAAAACTGCAGATTGGTACAAGGGGAAACCCTTGCTCAACGTTAACAAATACAGCAGTCTCTCAAATTCAACTTCATCAAGGATTACATGAAAAACCAATCAAACATGTCATAGTACAGTTCATCCTAGGAGGCAAATGTATGTAGATTTTGGACTCAAAATGACAAATCAACATCCTTCTAAATTCTGCAGCAATATTTTTAACACAAAGTTATCAACCACCAAGGTTTAACCAGAAAGTGACCTTTACTACGTTAGCTCCAGCTGAAAAGTGAGAAAATAGCTAAAACACACAGCTGTTTGAGCATCAGAAAGTAGCCATATTTGGCCAACGTTCTATGTTTCGTCCTTTGTTGTTGAGCCGTCCGACTGGAGTACACTACTTGGTGTTTCGACATGCGGTCTGATGAAGGTTCTCCTCCACCACACCTCGAAGGCCCTTTGCAGATTCGGGCAGTTATCACCTGCCTTGAGAAAACTGCCCAGCCAAGCAAGCAAGATACTCTGCTGATTCTCCAGAGGTAGAGTGAGTATTGTCCTCCCAATCCCTTCCTCTACTAATTTGCGGTCGAACGATCTACTCCCGTGTTGTAACCAGCTGTAGTCATTGATCAATGGCTGTAACCAGGTCTGTAATAGCAAGTGACGGATGTCCTTTGATGGCAACAGCTCCCCTCTACCGATTCCAACGAATAGCCTTGATGTGATGCAGTTAACATGGTACCGAAAAACTACAGAAATCTTTGCGTGTAGGTTGGCTAGTTCTTGCTGGTTTGCCCACATCACAGCATATTCATCTGCTGCTTGCCTGTCAACTAAAATGTCGAGCAACCACGACAGATTATCCGACTCAAGAGCTATTTGCTTTGCCACAGGTTCTCTGATGTCGGCTGGTTGATCAGAAAATCCGGCTTCGGAAGCTTGCCTAAACAAAGAAACCAATGAGGCAAGGCAACTGCAGCATGAGGTATAAATGATCTCGTTGCAGATATCAGCAGAACCAGCGGAGGTAGTAGCACCACAATTCTCCCTAAGAAGCTTCAGCACTACAGATTTCATTTCACGTCGAGCTCGCTCATCGTTGCTCTTCAGTACAAGTTCCATTATTTGGGAAAGTGTGTCTCTTGGTGGATTCGCAGATTCCGAAGAGACTCGCTTCAGCACTGGTTTTACTCCAATACCTTCATTTTGTAGCCGCAGAACAGACGAGACTACCTTCTCTTCCTCTTCCTCTCCAACCCATGGAACTGCTTCTAAATATTCCAAGCATGACTCGATGCATGAGCTAAATCCAAGAAGCTCCGCGACCTGGATGAATGGTAATAGGCTAAATACACATAATAATTGTTGAATTAAAAGAGAAACACTCATACTACATTCAAAGCTAAAGGGAGACAACGTTAAATTCTCAAGAATGCTTGCTGATGTTGGTCACAATGATGTTGACGATCGCACTGGGAGATTTTCATAGTACACCTCACAACAGAAAAGAGGACCGGAATAAACGCTTGGTAACTGGTCAGCATGGTGCTACACTCCTCATGTCTGCCACACTGCTGAATAATGAGGACCGAAAACTGACAGGGCAGCAGGCATTTCATGATTATTTCAGGAATAATCTAATCGATTAGCATACATATCCAAGCAGGTTGACTTGAGCTACAGATAGATGCAGGATAAATGACGAAAAATACAGCTCTTGAGTCCAACAAAGAGGAGTACATTGAAGCGCAAATTACCTTGAGAATACGAAGCACACGTGACACACTTTGCTTGATCAACCGCTGCTTCATTTCTTGGCAATACATCAGTCCTATAGTCTCAACATATATCTCAACGTCCTCACAATCATCAATTTCAAGACAGGACAGGCTACATTCTTGCTCAGAAAGCTTATTCGCAAAGAAGCTGCAGTTCTGAACTAAAACATTCCTGTGGACGCTCAACTTCACACAAAACCCTTGCTTTCCTAGTAACACCACCTTCATATTACTAGTTCTGGTGTCTCCAAACTCGATCGAGACCTTCCTCGGCAGACTTTCAACTTTATGACGAGGAGCTCGCTCACTAATAATCGAAGCAGCAACACCATGTGCATCCTGGCCCGAATTGCGCTGATCCTCAGCAGCGATCGCCAACCTCAACGGAGTCGAAGGCGGCTTCCTCTCATTGGTTGAATTACTTTTCTTATGGGAACTATTCTTATCAGGAGGTGAGGGTGGTTTAGCCTTGTTCAAAGGGTTGTGATTTTCGGCTTTCATGGCCTTTTGGAAAAGCACAGGAGAAGGACAACACCAGAAACCCTCTGGTGTCACTGCAATTGGAACATTCTTAATCTTTGTCTGTCCTTGTTCTACCCTTGCAAGTCTAATCTCAGCCATTTCTTAAGAGAAATATAACAACAGGGAAAGCTAAAGATTGCTCCTTTATAACTGAAGATACAAAAAGATGAGATTTTTAAGCTAACAACTAAATCACAATTCTACTCAACACCAACACTAAACTAAAGAACTAATCTTTGTAGACATAATTACCACCAACAGAAACAAATAACCAACTTACACATGAACACTTGTTGGGTGCCCAAGGAAACCAACCCACCAGAGATCAAGAGAGGTGAAAAACTCACAAAGTGAGAGACCTTAAGAGAGCTCCAAGGAAAACCCATCTCCCATCTCTTATCATTGAGGTGGTAGCCCCCAATGGTTGACTAAAGAGACCCACCAGTGGCCAGATGGGGGAAGGAATAATGTGTGTGATGGACTGAGAGTGAGTGTTTTACAAAATGTGGTATCCCTTTTGAGAAGGGAAAAGAAAAGGATGAAGGGTCCCTAAAACAGCATCAAAGGAATCAATCATTAAAGGTGGGAGGAAGTTAAAGCAAATGATGGATGGGCTCATTGGGTCTGCTGTGACCACCCTCCCCTTGCCCTTTGTTCCTTTTTAGATGATGCCTATTGTTGCTGCTGTCTCTTTTTTTTCCGAGTATTTAAAATCGAGTATTATAATATCTTTTATATTCGTAACACAACAAAACTTTATTATAGATTCAATTATTTATGTCTTTGCAGCTCTTAATTTCTAAGAGCACTTTTCCTTTTCCCAGGGGGGCTCAAACACGCTCGTCTCTCATCATCATCGCCACCTCCATCTTGCTTTTTTTCTTTTCTCCCTCCTGTTTGCTCCAATCCTTTACTGATAATTTGTTTTTTTAAGAATCGATATTTTGTTATGGAAGCCCTCAAAATTTCTAGTTTTTGGTGTCGGCAGTAGCCACTCGTTTGCTTTTTAATGCTATGATTCTCGAGTTTAATGTTCAGATAACGTAAGATTTGGTTAGTTTCATAACTGATTCCCTTGATTAAGGATAATCTTTGACCAAATTTCAGACATTTATTGAACTAACTAATTTTGAGTTTGGACGGGTCATAAAAATTTGTATAGATGAACCCGTTTAATTTTTTTAAAATAATTCATTAAAGATTAAATTAGACTTGTATGTCAACATTGTTAAATACTTTTCGAAAATTAAATTTAGTCGATTTATTAAGTGTCTGAATATCCGAATACCATCCAAAAAATAGTAAAAGAAAAAAGAAATTAAGTTTAAAAAATTGTATTTATGGTACCCATGTTTTGATCTATTTGTTTCTTTCTTCCCTTGGATTCCTTAGTCTTCACTATTGTTTCACCTAAAAGTTAAGATTAGCAGTTTGAAAGTGAGGTTGTTCAAGTACTAAGGGACACAAGTTTGACGATGAAACACTTATTTAAGGATTAATTTATTAACAAAGGTACTTTATTGTAGTATGCTTGTCTGGACTCTTGCTGGATTTTCCAAGCTAAAGTACATATCGCCGCATTTGAATTCAATCTAGGGAAAAGTACATAAATGCCCTCAGAATGTCACCCCCAAGTTTTACTATTAGAAAATGGATCAAGTTAAAAATGCTCACCGAAAGGAATGAATTGGGTGGTCAATAACTACCCAACTATATCAACAGTCATTTGAGATAAATTTGAAAAAAAAGAAGACGTTCTAATTTTTTTTTAAATCTAGTTCATTATATTTTGCTACCATTTAAAAATTTTATATGATCCAAATATGAATTAGTTGACTAAATAATTATTTGCTACCAAATAGTTTAAAAAAATTACGCAAATACAAATTTTGGACAAACTTTGAGTATTTTGTTTATATTCTATTTAGTTTGCTTTGGTTGTTCAAAAGCCCCTCGCTTTTCGAGAAAAGAAGCCGACAAGTTCGTGCAATTGCGCAGTTGCAAGGATAAAAAATTAGCCTTCTCATTGAATTCAAAATAAATTCATATTTTAGTAGTAGATGTAGTCGCGTAGAAAATCTAATATTTTATATAAATTAATTACTTATAAAGAAATTTCCCAAAAAAATCACGGAAAAAAATTTCAAAATTTTAAAGTCGGTCTAAATTTGTATATGCGCTTATATTAAAGTAGTGCTCGCCAATTTTAGAAGCTAAAGTAAATCCATCAAGCTCACCAATTACACGACAAAAAAAAAATCGAACCGAAGGGTTTTGTCACGGCCTAAGAGTGAACAGACATTCCACGTTAGGAAGTGAATCGGAACCAAATGAAGTTGCAGTCACGAGATTCCTTTTTCTTTTGGATAATTTGGAAGATTCATTTGTCACGAATATACTATTCAAATTCAAAATTTCCACACAAAAAAAGACTATTCAAATTTTAACTAGAGCTTTCTCAACAAAATGAAAATTAACTATTTCCGCAAAAAAAAATTAGATTAAGAATGTAATAGATCTGTTTGTATGTTTAGAGAATCCATTTATTTATTGTCTGGAAATTTTGATTATATATATATATATATATTATAACATAGTATTTATTATTTTAGATTGGATAAAAAGATTAGGATAAAATAAAACATTTAAGTGCAATTTGATTATCTGGTGCTTAAAATAATTTTATATTCGTGGAACTTGTACTATTTAAACTCTACGAAAATGCACTTGTACTATTTAAACTCTACGAAAATGCACTAGACAAAGGATGGAAAATTTTATGATAAAGTCGTCTGCTTTAATTAATACGTTTCTCTTTTCTTAATCCAAGTAGAGCCTCTTCTCTTGCATGCCATTAATTAATAAAGCAGGTGTGGACCATGTCAAAGGCTTTTTAATTTAAGTGTTGGAGCTCCCAAAGGACAATAGAAAGCATTTATGAAAAACGTGGCCATCCTCATCATTAATGCCAAGCAAATATGATTAGTCTTGCTGGAATTTTGGCCCACAATTCCCGTCGATCCATTTTTCAGCAACATAATCATGCTACCACCTAAAGGTCCTCACCAATTTCTAGTTTTCGTTTTTCAGGTACGAAACCAATAAAAAAAATTGATAAAAATGAACCATGTAGAATTCGCCGTAAAATATATATTCTTGGATGCGTTGAGATTGTTCATTGTCTTGAACTATTTTGAATTAATTATAAACGGTTGAAACCCAACAAAAAGATGTATACAAGCAAACAAGAAGATGCACCGGTTTTTTTTCCTGCAAGGAGCCGAGAAAAGGCAACATAAGTAGAGACTCATCCAGTAAGTTTCCACATGTGACATGCCGGCTATAACACGTATATCCCAGTCTTAGGTGTCACGGACAAACTTTTCCACACAAGTTACGGTTTTCCGAGGCAGATTCGAGCCTTTGGAAAGGCAGCCCTTTGACATAGGCTTGGTTATTGCTGGCTTCTCATTGCTCTACTGTTAATTGTAAGAAAGAAAACAACAAAAGCTCCACATAGCACCAATTGAGGGATCAAATCAAAGGCTAGAGCTAATCGGAGTTAGACAACGCCATCTGATGTAAGTATGTAACTTGATTTTTTTTCCCGAGTAAAGTTTCAAGTTGGAACTTTATGAATGAATTTGTGCATTGTCAACCGAATCTTGGCAAGCTGTGGTCCATATCAATAAAGATGAGATTGACAGTTTTAGCGGCAAGCTCTCTCGACTGCAATGTGCAACCATAGACAGGTGAACCGAGGTCGCCCTCGTCTAGTACAGGCGACCTCGACAATTAGAAGATCCGCAAAGGCAAGGACGTCCATCTCCAGGAAGCAGTTGATACCGGTAGTTAAAAGTCAGTTCCTCCCCTAAAGCTATCTGCCCACAGCATTGAACAGCCAATTAGCGACATGTATCGTATTGGAGTCGGAGGAGTTAGGAGAGAAGCATACATCTCGATTAGCGTAGAGACCAATGTGCGCACGCCGAGGGTCCATGCTGTTAACGATAACTTGGTAACTCACAAGGTTCGGCGAGCAGCTGTCCAATGTATAACAAAAAGGGTAAGGTTACACAAGTAGCCCACATCTAACACGACTTTGGAGATTAAGAGCTAAAAGCATATCATCTAGACTTGGGAAATACTCTTTACCTATGATTAATTAACCGCGAAACGTTTCCATATTTTGCAGTATCAATGACATAGTTTTCCACTCCTCCTTCAATTAATCTGCTCATGTCATTAGTATGGCAACCGACGTTGAACATGTAGTTGCAGCCTTCTTCGCCACACCTGCAAGATCAAATGAGGTATTTTAACTGTTGTTTTTTTCATGTTCACAAAACCAAGAAAATCTATAATAATAATAATAAAACGAACCTATCACGTCTCTGCTTTGCTTCCTCCTCGTCTAAAACTTCTCCTATGTATTCGCAGACAAACATGCCGCGGAATATCGGTTCCCCTGCCCGGACTGCCCAGCCCTGTATCAATAAATAGGAGATCAACAAGGGGCCACACTGAAAACAAGGACAAGTTTTGTGGACTTACCTTGTTAACGGTGGAAAAGACCTCCAATCTTAATTGCACTCCTTTCTGCAACACTCGATTGGGGCAGGTTTTGTTGCAGTTGCACAAACCATTGCACTCGTAAACTAGATAACCCTCCTGCACATTTCCCAGAAAAGATTGATCATTGTTTTCCTCCAACAAATAACAGACCGCTCGGTGATCGCATGTGACGAACAACATGAAACTTGCATTACCTCCAAAACTATCCGTCCTTTATCATCATAAGGAAACCTTCCCTGAATAGGTTTCCCATGTACATCTTTTGCGTCTTCGTAGTCATGGCCGAAGAGGTAAACGTGATCACATGATTCAGGACAGCAGGTCGGCGACGGGCAGGCACATCCCAAATTCAAGCACTGTAATTCGTCATGGTGGAAGGAAGAAATCGTGTCAAAAGCGAACCTTCATAGTACTCAATAAACAGCCTGAAATAAGACAGTAACTAACCGCAATGGAACGACTATCTGATTCCCTGAGCAAAGGGTGGGTGATGTACTCGAAACTTTCCCATGGCGTGGGAGTTTTAGAGACTTGGCGGTTAGATCCATCGGCATTGAGTTGAAGAGAATCCAAAAGATCTTCGTCCACAACGCAAGCTACCGGAACTGATTCCTTCCCGGAGCTAATATCATGACATATGGTAGCCGCCTTCCGGATAGGCACTTGTCTGATGTCATTTAGATTAATAACTAAGTGGCATTCATCCACTTCCCAACTCTTACTCGAAGAATTAGGTGATGGCAAAGCTTCTATCATCATACAACCTTCGAAACGAGGCATAGCAGGTGCAACCAATCCCGGCTCTTTGAAACTCCTACATCCTCTGGGACAAACAAACCCGTCCCTGTGCCACTCCACCTGGACATTGTGCTCACTGCATAGCTTTGCTGCTTTTAGAAACAAGCGTTCCGGTAACAGTCCAAATTTCACCTCTAGTGAGGCTTTTAGGCTCACATTGCAGCACGCAGTTCGTGCAACAGCTAAAATGTCGGCGTTGCTGGGGCGATGTTTAGTTTTCATGATATCACCAAACAGTCTCTGTGCAACTTCTGAGCATTCGGACTCGGCCAATCTACTAGCTGCTGCCAGTACACGAGGCTGGACAACTAATTCAGTTGTGCTTGGAAACGTTAACGTACCATTGCCTCTGTTCTTCGTCCTGTATGTTTCCGTTCTGAGACCTTTCTTAAATCGAGGATGGGAAATTCGTCCAGATTTTAGTCTGTGTGCATAATAGCGAACACCGTTCTTCTCGGGGCTAGACTGGTCAGCGCTGACGGGACTCGTTCCCATATGAGCAGCCTGATGGTGGCGGCCAAGATCAGGCAGCAAATCAAACTTCATTCCACAGAATTTGCAGGTGAACTTCCGCATACGATCATAATTCTCCAGATTATTACCAGTAGAAGTGTTCTCTGGTTGAGGTTTCTGAACAGAAACTTCCTTTACATTGATTTTGGACAGATTCTGCTGTCCACCACAATTTTCCAGCCTGAACTCACGTGGATGGAACGAAAAAATGTGCTCCCATAACTTGCCTGCGTTCCCAAAGTGGCTGCGACAAGGGATACATTGAAGAAGCATGCACTGTTCGAAAAAGGCTACGCGGTGTCTCTCCTGCACATGGGTCTCCACGGCTTCCTTGCTCGTAAAAGAATCCAAACATATTGCACAAGCATAACCACCGAAATGCAACCGAGCTTCCTTCTTATGCTTGTCCATGAAGTGACTGCCGAGTTCTTGATCGTCGGGAAACTCCTGTGAGCATACTTTACATTTAATACGATTGCCATCTTCAACAGAAGAGGATGCGTTTGTTCCTTCATCTGATGCGAAGGCCCACATCGTCCTGAGTCTCTCTGTTTCGGTGCAAACCAACTTCAACAAGAGTTCTCCAATCTCAATACTTTTAGAAGCTTCAGAGAGGGCCCAGTCAAGTTGAATATCCATAGAAACAGTATTTCTTAGAGATTGTATACTCTTGAAAAGCTTGTAGAAAAGCTCACAAGCTTGGTGTAAATGCAACTTCTGGTCTATTGTACGGCAACCGTCGAGAAGATCAGTAAATACATCCTTTGATATTATACTGGTTCCACCATTTCTAGCGCGCTTAAGCCAGCTTGGAATGTGATTTTCACAATATAATGAGTAGTGCTTTGGACTTTCAAGACAAGAGGCATTACCATCAAGGGGATTGGCACCTATGCATTGATTCGGATTTTCAAACTTCCCGGTTAACGAACTTCTTCTGTTGAAGGCATCACCATTGATGGTCACAGCATCATGCTTTCTTTTTAGAATATGAGCTGAAGAGTCAACATTGCCTCTGGTATCTAGCTTAGGTATATGCTTCTTACAAAATGAGAATCCTGGTAGAGACAGATGCTTGCATTTAGTACCATGAACGGTTGTGCCTCCACAAGGTTGAGTGCGAACCGGTGGAGTTGCCTCTGCTTTTGCGGAGTTGGTGACACGAGAAGCCAAATGCGCACAACAGAAAACATCGCCCTCATTCGCCCATCTCACACATTGCCTTCCTTTAGATTCAATGAAAGCTGTGCACTGCTGGCTCCTATTCCCATTGTTAGCAAATTTCTTTGGGACATTTTGAGCAGTAGGCGTCATTTCAACATCCTGCCCCGAAGGAGCAGCTTCGACAACAATAGTAGTGGCGTCTGTAGTTTCCCGATTGTTGAAGAACTCGGAGTCAGTTTCCACTGTACTGTTTTCGAGAGGATAACTTGTCTCCACCCGAGAAGCATGTGGTTCTGCACGACGAACCTCAAGCTTGGGCCTCTTCCTGCCAAGTTCGACACCCATGGTCGAAGGACAATGACAGCTCAGCTGCTCTAAGTTTGCAATATCAGGGACAGAGTGAGATGTTACGAACAATTTCATCATGTCTTGTTTCCAGGTCTTCCACTCAGCACCGACCGATGACTGCACCGGTCCATCCCGAAGTAAATTGACTTCATTCCAAAGAATAGAGTCAAACAGTTCCTGCTTTTCGGGTTACAAAAGATCAGAAAAGAAATATGCAACAGAAGATTTCTGAATCTACAACATCATGAAGTTTGTCAATTCTCATACAGACCTCCCTCAGCGATTCTACAACATCAGCACTCTGAGCAACCTGACACCGTTGAACCCAAGATGAGAGCGACTGTTGCAGCCACTCGGAATTTATGTACCGTTGCATTATGATCTGCAAAAGGAAAGTGACATAGTCGTCATGCAGGATATCTACCAAAAGTTCCTAGTTCATAAAAATGTATATGACGAATTACCGAATGGAGCTTCAACAACATTCTTCCAAGATCGGAATAACCTTTACACTGGGAGACCTCTACTGCGAAGTGCTTCCAGAGCTTTGCATCACGAGCAGAATCTATGAAAGCCTACAACAAAAGATGATCAGACTGATGAAAATGTTACATGTTCTTGCCACGGTATATTCAGGCGCGCAGTGGATAGCATACCTCAGCATGAAACTGGTCGAGTATATCCAGTATGCCAAAAGCCAGCTTCTTCGTTATTAATAGCCGCGCAGCGGTCAAATCTTTGACCAGTTTTAGTCCAACTTTGTGATTTCTATATGCAATAGGTTCTGGAAATTCATTGATCGGGCGCACAAACAGCGTATCAGCCCACAAATAATTCTTCGTATAAGGAAAGAAGATTGCACAGAACTTCTTCCGATCATGTGTAGGCTTCGCTTTCAAAGTCGACAGGGGCAAGTCTGCCCTCGCACATCTGATCCCTGCTCGCCACTTGCCTCTCCACTAGGGAAAAATGCAGAGAAATCAGCAAGGAAGTAGTGAACCAGAGAAAAATTAGCATACGAAATAGAATGGTTAAGAAACACGTATACAAACCATTACCTTCACCCACAAAGCAACAGATTCATCGCGTTCCAGCCCCTTCATTTCAGAAAGATATGCCTCCTCGTCCTTGTAGCTGCTTTGATCATTTTCAATTGTATCCACAATGATATGTGTGCCAAAATCTTGTACATTCGGATCATCATCTTCAAAATCACGAGAATCAACAGAAAAATTGAGGCTCTCTAGTTGACTATCTGAACAAGAAGCTCCACGCTGCCCTTCCGATAGAGGAAATCCATTGCCAAACCTCTGGCCATCACTCTTTCTTTCTATCTGCGGCCCTTGTCGACTTTTCGTGAGATCACAAACTTGGCCATTGGCAATTTTAACTTGTTTTCCGCTGTCAAAGCCATTCAACTCTCGCTCGTAGACTAAAGCAGCTGATGCATGCTGCTGAGTACACTCCTTTTCTCCAACATACTGAACATCTGCAGAAGGGAGCACTTCCATGTTACACCAGAGATTATTTTCCCATGAAACGTCGATCGATCAATTAAATTCTCAACTTGTTCTTTGGTTCTACAAAATCCAATCTGCAAAAACGAAAGAATAATTAAAATTAGAACCACCCTCCCGCATTATATCAAATGGCATTAGCTTATTCATATTGTTATATCTCGGTGACTCGAAATTCAACGTTGATATAGTCAACGCCACACTTTCAATGGTACGCACCAAAATACCTACACAGTAAGGCTGCCGGATCGTCTATACCAAAATGGGGAAGAACTAAAAATCTACTGAACCAAGCACTCCACTAAAATAAGGGCACGAATTAAATTTCAATCAGTCTCATGATAATTTATTTTTCTTCTGTTTCTTAGAGGCATTATCAGATGTCCCATTGATAGTTCAGTCAGACTGTTCCCTTCTTCCGGTTGCATCAAAAGAAAAAAAATGCAGGCATTCACTAGGTCGTAACGAAAAGTGCACGACAAATACAATTATGTTGTAACGAAAAGAGCTGTTGCTGATGATTAAACAGACTTCACTGAGTAAATACCAGATGGTTTAACAGAGCAACAAGCAACAATTTGTGATGCTTCCACGGTTCCACCACTTCTTGGACCTTTCAGATTCAATTATATGCTTAATTTACTTACCATATAAAGCTAAATTCTAAAAGAACTGATCCGTACAACGTTACGTACGCACAACAACACTCTGATTGCAGTCGATTACCATGTTGGATACTACTTCAGCATAGGAAATAAATCAAGAATACTTGCAGGTGAACTCAATATAATCTAATCTAAGGTCACAAATGAAGGGGTGAATACAAGTAGCATGTATAACCAAATTTCCAACTCTCTGTTCATACGACGAAACGAAGAAACAATGGCAGCATTAACACCTAAGAACACATAACAATCATTTACCTACACCATCAACTTATTACCAACAATTATTTGCAAGAACGCCAATACTTCATCAATAAAGCCAATGGAAACCAAGATGCACAATTTATTTACACCATTAAAACCATATTACACTTGACATCAAGCAACAATAACAACACAAGAAAATACCCAACACAGAAAAATTCTCAACCGAAATCGCCAACTCGAATCCTAAAACTCTCAACTTTTGCACCTCTAACATGTATTCTCAGATGCACAACAGATATATGACATAAATGATTCATCTAACGAGAATTAAAAGCGTCCTTACTTAATGTCACAAAAAACAAATGGATGTGGGAATTTTACATGATTAAACCTACCAAGAAAAATTGAATCCAATGATGCAGTAACAAATTGAATCTACTTTTCTAATTTAATGGAAATTAGGAACCTTCATCAAAGATAAATATTCTTTGGTTAAAAGGGAGAAAAATAAACAGTTTGCAGTATTTACTATCATTTTCTTGGCATTTTTCCCTAGTGGAACAGTGTTTCTCCTTTTTGACCGACCCATATTCCATTACTTGCCATTAGTGCTTCTTCTACGAAATCCAGGGCTTAATTAACTTCCCATATTACTTGCCAATTTTTTTTTAACTTCCATATTTTAGTAAAAAATATATACAACTACCCATATAAAGATAAATTTCCTGTAAATCAATACAGTACGTACATACATGAACCTTAAAAAGAATACCATATCAGCAAAAATATTTGAGAGTTAAACAAACATAAGATCCGGACGAATCAACAAACACTTAGATCGATAAGGGAGCTGTTCGAGAAAGCATTACTTAAATCGACCTAGGAGTTGTTCGAGAATGCAACATTTAAATCACCCTGAATTAGTTAACTTATTAAGTGTCGATAATATGATTTCAACCCAAAAAACATAAAATTTAGCCCAATTCCACCAATCAACTGGTGGAAATAAGTAAAACCATATCATCGCATTTAAATTTTCTTTGTTAATAAGAAGAAAACAAGAAATTCTAACATAAGACAGTTATAGTAAAATCCGCCAAACAACTACCTGCATGAAATGGACAATTTCTTCAATGTCCTAACTAAAAAACATACTGCTAGAATGCTATTATTTAATCACCAAAGCTATAATGGATAAGCAAAATTCACGATTTCTTACAATAAGTAAAACAATGTTATAAAAAATTCAGATACTTATTTATAAAGTTTTACCGTTAATCCAGTCAGTGTCCGGATACAAAATAAAAATCGAACACATTGAAATTCTCAACCAAAATTAACAACCCAGATCCTCAAAATTCTACCTTGGTATTTCTACGAAGAGGTCAGCTACAACCCTAATCTCCTAATCCACTATGTATACACAAAAACCCAACAAATTCCAACTATTTATTTTCATAGAAATGTTCACCCCAAAACCCTCAATCAAACACAGATACAATCAATAAAAAATACGAATTAGGACTATAAACTATATGTGGGACGATCCTGGAGCAAAAATTGGTATCGAAAATTGTCTAATTGGAGTATGGAATCGAAAAAGCACAATTTAACATAAAGTTTCATTTTTTAGGTCACAGTATCATAATAGCAAGGACTCCTTAAAAAATCAGGTCGAATACTTTAAATAACAATAATGATGTGTCACACAACAATATCTCCATGCGATATATACCCAAAATAAAAAATAAATTAAAGCAATAATTAAGTGGTAAAAGTTTGGTAATGAACCTTTAGAAGAAATGGGTTTTGCCCGGGAGAGATCAAATCAAAGTGGATGGTGGTGGAAATTGAATTGTTGGGTTTTGGGGTTTTAAGGTTTTGTCTCAATTTTTGTTGGTCGCAATTTGGTTAGGGATGGTTGTTTTTTGGACGATGGGGGGTATATATGGGTTTTATCCGTCTCCCTCAATTTTTTGGCTTTTGGGTACCGAAAAGATGTGTTCTTTTCTTTGTGATTGAATTGGGAAGGTAGGGGCAAATTGGGTATATTTTTGTTACGTCGGCTAGAGAAGGTAAATTATGAAATAATTAAGGAATTGGAGAAATGGGTACGTGAAAATAAATACCTACGAGGAGGCTAAATCACAAAAAATGTGAATTTTTTCGTGATTAAATTTCCTGGTTAGGGTATGTTTGTGTTAATTAAGGAGTGGAAGAGAGGGATAGATGGGTATAGGATAAGGGGGAAGAAAAGGTGGGAATGGAGGTGGGCGCGATTGTTAAAGGGTCGTGACTTAAATAAAAGGGCAAAGAGGGTCTGTGTTTATTTATTTATTCAATAATTAGCAACCAGAAATAAATGGTTCTAGGAAAATAAGGGTCAGTAATAAATGGTGGGTTGTTTTGGTTTGGGGTTTCTTTTGGGAGATTTGAATAGTCATTAACACTACTTTTCATAAGAAATAATTGTTACAGAATAATTGGACTAACTTTCTTAAGTATGTTTTAAATCTTATATTTAAATATTACGGATGAAAAAATAGTATTCGGGGAATCGTGCGTAAATACAACATTGCTCCACTCGATTCATAAAAAAATGTTTTGCCAAGTGGGTTTTGGAAATTGGGCAAGTGGTTGAGCTTTTGAGTCCTTCGTTTTGCAGGGGGTATGGTGGGATTTATGTTTCCAAGATTCGTCGGAGATGGGTTTGGGGTATGGGGGTAATACCGTAATAGTAACAGAGTCCCAATTTGGTTTGTGGATCCTTTTTAAGAGGTCAAACGACGACGTTGTAACCTAGGAAACTGCGGGTTAATGGATATTTAACTGCGTCTTAGATCTGCATTCCAGTGAACAAGTGTTGGAAGTATTGAGCTGTGAATCTGTGATGTTTCAGCTTTTCATTTTTCAGTTGTTTATATAATGTAGTGGGAGATTTTTGTAAATGATAAAATAAATTAGTTCGAGTTGGGTATGAATGATATGAGAAGCGGTTGTTAAGACTTTTTGAATGGTCGATTTAAGTCAAGAAAACTGCGAGGAGGATGAAGAAGAAGAAGCAGCAAGCGCAGGAGCTCGAGGGACAGACGGTAAAAGTAAAAGCAGATGCATGCAATTTTTGCTGTGTAATATCTAATAGCAAAGAAATTTTAAGTATCTTTTCCCAAAAAAGTGCTGCCATCTGACGGTAGTATCCTCGGTAAATTGTAGAAAGGAGGTCCCTGATAAAATTCAGGTTTTAGGTACTTTTTCTCAGAAACGTACACCTAATGTACGGGCGTGGCCTAAACTATGAATAGTAGAGGAAACTATGAAGGGTAAATTACCCCTAGTCTCTGGTATTTGGTCATCTTCCCTCCGAGGTCTCTGAATTTCCAAAAATGATTTTACCATCCCCTGAATTTGATTTTAGAAATTTTCGGGTTCCTTGCTGACGTCATCGGCTCTTTTTTATTTTTTGGACATGGAAATGACTATTACACCCCTTTGGTCATCTTCTCAGACGAACCCATCCTTCCGGTCATCTTCTCCGGTGACTCTTCGTCTTCTCCGGTGAACTCCAACAAACTTTTCCGGCCAAAAAATCCAAAAATCTAAAAACAAAAGATTAAGAAAACATGTTATCCTAAGCCACGCTGCGGATGCTCCTCTCGAGGACCTCCGACCACAAGGGGCAAAAGCAGCAGCCAAATTGAAGGACGCCTCCGCCGAGTGTTGAAGTACACAAATCATCGGAGCCTCACCAAACTCGCCCTACGATGCCCCCGCCGAGATCACCATCCAGGCGTCAACTCACGCTGCTTGTCAACTGGTGACCAGCCAAAACGATGCCGTTCAGAAGAAGGTGGCCAAGAAGAGCAGCAACAAGGGGCGGCGGGCGGTGACCTCACCGAAAACTGCAGCCAGCGTGAAGAAATTCAGAGGAGTGAGGCAGAGGCCGTGGGAGAAACCACCGCCACAGTCCGATCTCCGACCTCCGTCCTCCAGTTCCCCAAGAAGGAGTCCTCGTGCTCCATTTTCGAGAACGAGCCTTGCTCGTCGAAGTACCCGTCTTTTGGTGTCGGTGAAGATAGTTCTTCCCGTGCACCTGTGTTCGGCTTCCAGACCTCAGTGCCCAATTTTTTCGAGGACATCAGCTTCGACTTCAGCACCGACGACAGGATGCTCTTTGACGAGGTTCTCAGCTTGTTAGGTTTTTATATTTTTTGACAGAAAAAGTTCGCCGAAGTTTGCCAAAGAAGATGAAGAGTCGCCGAAGAAGATGACCGGAAGGTTGGGTTCGCAGGAGAAGATGACCGGAAGGTTGGGTTCGCAGGAGAAGATGACCAAAGGGGTATAATAGTCATTTCCATGACCAAAAATGAAAAAAGTGCAGATGACGTCAGCCAGGAACCCGAGAGTTTCTAAAACCAAAGATGGGAGACGGTAGAATATTTTTTGGAAATCCAGGGACCCCGGGGAGAGGATGACCAAATACCAGGGACTAAGGGATAATTTGTCCAACAATGAATGATAGAAAATACATAATGTACATGATTCGATGGCGACTGATATGATGATCATTATAATAAATTCGGGGATTACAAACCCTAGGCAAGCGTTTATGATATATCCACGTCTAATTAAATGCCTAAAGCCAAGCCCCTAAAAAGTAAAAAAAATAAAAAAATAGACCTAAAATTAAGTCTTTTTTTAGAACTAAAAGTAGACCTAAAATTGAGTCTATGGTCATGATTTATGTTGTTGGATCAATTAATCCAACTGCCCTAACATAATATCCGGCAGCCAAATAATGTCCGCAATTATAGGAATTTATATTGGAATGCCGAATTATGTAGGATTCGTTGAAGTAGGGTTGTAACTTTCAAGGAGAGAATCATGCATATAAAATTTGTAAATATTGTATATAATAAATTTTACTTATAAAAAAATAACGTCTGCATTTTGTATATCCAATAACTTGCTGTGTACCTGAGCCTCCTTGGCCTTTAGTAGAAAATACATATTATAAGTGATCCGATCGAGACCGAAATGATGATTATTACGATAAATTCGGGATTACAAACCCTGGGCAAGCATACATGATATATCTGCGCCCAATTAAATGACTAATTCCAAACCCCTAAAAAGCAAAAAATAGACCTAAATTAAGTCTAAGGTCATGATATATGTAGTTGGATCAATTAATCTAACTGCCCTAACATAATAACTGGCAGCCAAATAATGTCTGCATCTTACAATGAACTTTTGATAATAAAAATCCAAGTAACCGGACCAAGACTTTATGATGAAAGACTATATATAAATTTGTTCTAGACAATAAGCCATTATGTAACGTACAATTTGACGTAATTACTATGTAATTATTTTTTGGTGAATTTAATACAAATTTACTTATTTAAAAAATTAGTTTTGAATAATTGATTCGATAGATATCCGAATAGATGATCGTGGAGGCCCATGTGGCCTAGCTGGCTAATGATCTTACTCATCCCATGTTACACCCATATTAGTCTTGCAATTACCAACTCCAGTTGTTTGTATTGACTAAAACAATTGGCGGGACAGGAAAAGAAAAACTAAGATTAGTGAGATCCGTACACATCAACAGATTAAAAAATTTCAGCACCAAATTACATACACCAGATATAATTTTAGAGTAATTTTAATACAATAATTTCCATCCTATCAAATTTTCTAGGCGCCACCACCTTCTAGCTCTGTACATGGCCAATACTAGTTGATCACCTCACTAGCTCTTTAGATATCAGGTAACGGAAGGTGAAATTGTGAGGGATCCAGTCGATGCTCTTGCGCTGTTTGGCTTGCTGTGCCTTCTTGATGCACTTCCTGTGCGAGTCGGGGACCGCGTCCTCGATCATCTCGACGACGCCGCCCTGACACGAGCCGGATTCCTTTACGTATGATTCCACCATTCTTGGAAGTAGGATCTTCTGATCCTTGCGTACGCCGAAGGTAGCTCGAATGTACTCTTCTTTTGCAGTTTCGAGTTCTTGGAGTACTCTCTTCGGGGTGTAAACACGAACCTGGAAGAGACGACGAATGAGGTTATGTGACTAATGAATGGCTACTCATGTTGCAGTAGACAAAATTACGGACTACTGCTACGTACCGCGGGGTCCGAATGGCTACCAGAGCAAAGAGCAAAATGTAGGAGTGGTTCTGGATGGTCAACTGCATAAGATTGCCTGTCATCTCCAGTCTTGAATTTCGACTTCGATGGAAGTAATAACCGGAGCCACTACAAAACGGAAGAGAGTAACTGAGCTGACTAAATTGGATGATGTTCATAGAAGGAGGGCGAAAATTGACGGTCACCTGCCCAGGTCGCAACATCCGGCATCCAAGTATAGAACTCTGTATCGTATCAGCGTAGATCGTATGACCACCAATATTGTAGGCAGCCTGGATTGATTGCACCAGTGTCATGGAAAGAACTAGAATTGAAATGTTTTTGACTTCCGTTAGCCGAGTGGAAGGAGTTCTTACCTTCAAGAGGAGGAAGAGTCTTCTCACATTGTTTCGTGGGATCCCGTAAGCCAGAAACGCCTGATCAAGAAAGTATGGTGGCCAATCTAGTCGGTTTAGAAAGATAACAAGGACTTTACAACTGACGAGAACTCGCATGAAAAGTGATACATACATGCATCACTAATGAATTGTGCACATTGATCCAGAATGCGAGCTTCTCCTCGTGTTTCAACTTCCTAGGATTCGTGCCCTCTAGCCGGCAGATGAGTGACCTGTCACAGGAAAACCAAAAAATGCTTGAGAAGGGCTCAAATGGGCCATATTCATCAACTCCGGGTTGTTGGTCTGTTTCAAGAGAACTTGCCTGAAATCTCGTAGTAAGTTCTCGACATCTCCCAACTTTTGGCTGTCTCTACATATGGAGGGCACTTCAACCATGGTACTGTATGGTCCACTGAACTCTTTGAACCCTTCAACAAGGAAAGGGTTGTCCAACCGGACATCAAAAGATGAATTGTTCCTCAAACCCGGACTCCACATATCGCATTGATCTCGTGGAGAAACTGCACTGACTGACGATAACGATGAAACTGGAGAAGAAAGGCAATTGCTTGACAAAGGTGGGTCAGAGAGCTTGCAGTATATAGCTCCCATGCACTTGATCATATCCTCGGAAAGCTTGTTAGGTGTCTCTGGTACGTGATCAGATATGACTGTCCCAAGATGCTCGGCCAAACTGACAATGTTTGATTCGTTTTGTGCATACTGCACGAGGAAGGCAATAATATAAGCATATACAAGTTAAATAGGAAATGTCACAAAGCAGCACCCCCTATGCAATCCAGGTTACCTCCATCATGGACAATGGCTGGGAATAACAGGACTTGAGGGCTCTGCCCAACGAATCCGCTGGTGGAGAAGCTTTTATCGTTGCACGCTGTGATAAGGACGAATGACACCGGTGAACACCAGAGTCCAGCGGTCGCTCATCCTCTCTAGTTGTAGTGGACTCTTTAGATTGAACATCATGTGACTGGCTTTCCGAATGAGTAGATGTCGTCTCCCTCTTTGATGTGATATCTTGAGTAATCGGAACCTCCCTCTTTGATAGAGCTTCTGGAGTTGAGAAATCAAGACATCTTCGGCTTGCAGTTGTTAGAGGTGATTTAAATCTTTCTTCCTTGCTTGGTGGAGAGACTGAAGATACTTGCTGATCAAATGCTTTCCGGTACAAAGTTAGAAGGTATTGCTCTAAATGTCCGACTTCCAACTCTAGCACCGCAATTTCATTGATTAATTCTGTAGCTGGCTGCAGTTACAGAAGCACAGAACAGAGCCAAGTAG
Organism: Hypericum androsaemum; assembly: GCA_963995505.1. NCBI lineage: Eukaryota > Viridiplantae > Streptophyta > Magnoliopsida > Malpighiales > Hypericaceae > Hypericum > Hypericum androsaemum. The sequence continues at coordinate 16,995,261 of OZ023188.1, read as the reverse complement.
AAAACATGAAGTTCTGTAAAAACTCGACCATGACCATATATAATCGAGGCTGTGGTGAATTCTCTACAAAAGTGTATGCAAGAGTTACCTTAGGCATCAATGTTTCAGATGAACCATTATCAGCAATAGCTCTATAACCCAACGCCTTTTCCAAGACACGACGAACTTGAAATTGGTCTTGTAATCTTTTCTCGAGCTGTTGTATCTGCAGATGACTGAGGTGCATAAGATGTGGCAATAACATTCTCAACTCTGTAAAGTTACAAGAAACCGACTTACCTCTTTCTTCAAGGAATTCTGAACCTCGGCCTTAGGGGATTGTCTCTTCTTGGTTTTGAAAGAGTCCTTGAGGTGACCCATGTCCTGTTCTCAGGTCAAACAAGCAGGCATACTTTCAGGAACTTCTTATTAAATACATCATGAATTGCCAGATCCGAAACAGAGGCACTGGAACAAACTTAATTATTCATGATTAGTTACAAGAACCAGTTTTTAGTCAATTACCAACTTCATTAAGCTATAGTCAGTGACAGACAGGAGTTTGACTTTTGAGACTGATGCTTCTATCACAAAACTCAACAAACAGATGGAATTAAAAATTGGCAAGGATGCAACCAAAAGATACCACCACATGGCAATCTTCTGGTTGGCCATAAAGTTCTTCATGTCCATAAGATAACCAAAGGAAAGACAACAAGGTAACAATAACAATAACATAATAAGGCACACAAGCTGGCTGTTAGGACATCATGGAGAAGGGATTAAGGATTTTTAGCCTACCAGCTTCGCGCGGTCAGATGCTTCGAGGGAACCGTCAACGCCTCTTTTATCGGAGAAGCTGCCACAGAATAAACATGCCAAGTTGAAGATACCAAGTATAAACAGAGTGCAAGGCGGGTAACAAGTATAAAAGTGTATCTTTCCCTCTCTCATTCATTACCAGCCGTTTCATTTAAGACTTTCACGAGCCACACACTACATTTCCTGCCCAGACTCCCATTAGAGTGGGGGAACAAGGCCAGCAAAACACATTACCTCTCAATGGAAGGGATTCCATTAAACCATTAAAAAAAATGTCACAGAAGCCATAACAATTAAAAGAAAGAGCTTCATTTAAAAACCAAAACAAGATTAAGGAACTATTTATTACCTCTTAGAACGCTGGTGAATGGTGGTACTACTCACTCTAGGCCCCGGCATTTCACCGACTCACCCTCTCACTGCAATTGGCCACCAACCCAAAACAGCCATTTTTAGTGAGAGAACAAACACAGGAAAAGACAACGGCCATTAGAACTCGAAGAACAAAAGAGAATCATATGGGTACCCAGATGGTTAATTACCAAGTTCAGACAAAGGAGCAAAATGGGGTTCAAAAGGAGAGAGTGCAACGGGAGACAGAGACAGAGACACTCTCTTTGTCTTTCTTCGAGGAAGCCAGCCACCAGGGAAGCGCTGAGACAGTGTGATCATAACACTGAGGAGGAGGCCTGAAAGGAGCAGCGGTCTTTACATAAGACAGGTAAAGTTTGCAACTTTAACACTGTTCTTTTGACCCACTTGGCCTCTCTCTCTCTCTCTCTCTCTCTTTCTCTCTCTGTACGTTAGAAGGAGTAAACGCCAACTCGTGGGATTTTCTTGGAGGGAGAAAGTTTGTTAAGAGTCAATACTGTTACTAAAAAGAGACCAGAGGCTCCAACGTCAAACTTGTCCCGAAGTGGGCTACTCTCTCTCTCTCGTGAGAGATCTAATCTAATGAGACGAGTAGAAGAAGGAGAGGCTTCTAATTTCGAGTGCACTATTGAACACTCTTTTAAAAGTGACTATATAATGACATCTTTTCTTCACGGGGCTTGATTGCAAGAACAGCTCTCTTAATAATTAAATCAATTATGTTATGTTTTTATAGTTTGGAATTGGTAGTTTCTAATACAAATTATCTTTTAATGTCACAGTCTCCCATTCAAAATTTGATTAATTAGAAAAAATCCCTTAAAATATAAGTTAAAAATGGTATCCCTTAATAATCCAAAGTGGGAGTTGGTGACCTTCCCTCCATCTCTCTTGTGTGGAAACAAACTTCAACGAGAAAATAGTGATTTGTTTGTATTTATGTGCTTGCCTTGTGGGCTGGATTTTATTTTACAGTAAACCATTTCCTATTTATACATAATTTCATGGTTCAGGTCAATGTTTTAAAACCAAGGTCCGATCGGTTGGATTGTTACCTAAGACCAATCTAGTGTCGATGTTGACTAAAAATCGGACAACAGTTCGATTGCTCAAATCCGGTCGAACATTTTTGGGTGACCCGATTTGCCCGTAACTTCGAACATTGATTTTTTTTTTTTACCCAATTTAATTCAGAATCAACACCTCCACTTCCAAGACCGGATCGTGTACATCATCTTTAAATTACAATAAACTTATCTTTTTAACAATTCTCGATAATATGTCTATTAAGTCAAACAAATTTTAATAATATGTCAAACAAGAAAAAAATGCATCGTCATCTTCATTACTTCTTGACTTGTTAAATTGATGTCTCAAAACTTTGTTTGGATAAATTGTATACCAAATTTGATAAATATTTTAATTTATTTGGTACTTTATCATTTTTATTCTAAATTAAATTTATTTTACTTTATTTAATAATTGGTAGTATTAAAAAATTATATTCTGATCGGTATTCAGACCGAGTGAACCGAGAAATGAAAGATTCTGTGGCTGCCTCCTGATTCGGTTTTAAAAATATTGATTTAGGTCCGGGGATCCGCTTTTACTTTTCTTTCTCGGGGAACGGGCTCACTTTTACTTCATGCAAGTTAAATTTTACTAACATGGTATATCTAGTCAATAAAAATAATCTAATTTATAAAAAGATATACACGATTCAATTTTCATATCATAATTTCGGTTTTTTAATGTCTCGTGAATATTTTGGTTCTTTTTATCCGAGGATTGTTTGAAAATTTGTAGAGGAGTCGCCTTATATCATTTTGGGTGGCATATGATCATTGAATATTTATGTTGTTATTAGCAGTGTCGGGTGACAATATTGAATGCCGCAATGCAATGGCGTCCAATAATTGGAAGTGACGGCGAACATTAAAATCGGTAGACGACCAAAGCCTACCAAATTTTAGCTTAATCATAGTGAAGAGGACGTTCTTTTTTTCTTTACAAGGGTTTCCCAAGTCAAAAAGCTTTCAATTACTTTGGGGGTTAGGACGCAACATCAGTTATTCATTTACAGAAGTTATTGGAGTCTATCCATGCGAAGAAAATTATATCAGGAGTTAAAATTTTACAAATTTGAAATTTAAAAAAATTATTTTCGGTTAGATTAATCTATCGTGCTAACATTGGGCATGATATAATTAGTGAAATTAGCTTAATCAGATTTGTATATTTGCAGAACGGCCTTTGAAAAAAGAGTTAAAAACCATCAAAAATACTTTGTATAAAGTATATAATTAAGTCAATTAAATTAATATTCGAGTCGGGTCGGCTCACAAAAATAATAACAAAAAAATATTCTTGTCAAATTTTAACGCAGTATAATTTCTAAAATTTGTTCTTTACAACAATCCATTATTAGTTTATCTACACGTGTAGGTAGTTATGAAATCCAATAATGATATTTGAAGAAAGGCACAATTGTTGATTTCAATGTAACGTTTTCTGGTTACGAAAATAAATAGTCTAGACTCTAGAGTACTAACAAAGAAATCGATAAATAGGTAGCGTGTACAGTGTAATGATTTATAAATACTCCTCGTATCAGCTGTTTCAAAACATAATTATTATTATTGTGTGAAAGATAAAAAGTAGTTATTTTTTTCTTTTTACAAAAAAAGAACATATTTATCTTGGAGAAACAAATTATTTTGCAAAACCCAGAACTGCCCAAATGAGTGCATCCACATGCAACGTACATACAGCTACCGAAAATCAAGAAAAAAAATCCTGCAACGTCGGGGGTTTTGTCTATTTGGTGTTACTGTTGGTAGTTTTTTGTAAAAAAAGTGTTCGAATATAAAATATTGCGGATGTGGTGTCCACGTGGCACAGACGAAAAAAAAGGTAGATCTTGGACCAAGATCCGACTTTTTTAGTCGGATAACCAAGATCTGACAAAAAAAGCCGGATGACCAAGATCCGAGATAAAAAGTCGGATCTTGGTAAAATAGACATGATACATGTTTGGTCTTGGTAGTAAAAGGTGCTATTTTTTACTCGATGATCATAGGTTCGATTCTAACTTCTTGCAATATTGCTTTTAATTTTTACTATCCAACAGAAATATTATATTAAATAAATTAAATTGTAATAATTAGACGAGTAATTCTTGATAGCCAAATTGGTTTAGGTTGTAGTCTTTAGACCTAAGGTCACATGTTCAATATTTGACTTTGACAATATTTTTGTCACTTCGTTTTACTAAATCATTCACCATAAGGTCAATTTTTTTATCACTTCGTTTTACTAAATCATTCACCATAATTTCAACACCAATCATTCACGAAGTGATTTAATATTCACCATAATTTGTAATATTCACCAATTTTTTTTTAATATTAGTGAATGATTTAATATTCACCATAATTTTTTTATCACTTCATTTTACTAAATTAATCATTCACTAATATTTCAACACTGATCATTCACGAAGTGATTTAATATTCATCATAATTTTTAATATTCATCAATTTCGTTTTAATATTAGTGAATGATTTAATATTCATCATATTTAATTAAAAAATTTATTTTAATATTAGTGAATGATTTAGTAAAATAAAGTGATACAAAAATTATCGAAGTCGAGTATTGAACTCGTGACCTTAGGTCCTAGGACTACAACATAAACCAATTTGGCTATCAAGAATTACTTGTCTAATTATTACAATTTAATTTATTTAGTATAATATTTATGTTGGATAGTAAAAATTAAAAGCAAGATTGTAAGAAGTTGGAATCGAACCTATGACCATTGAGTGAAAAATGGTACCTTCTATCACCAAGATCAAACGCGCGTCATGTCTATTTTACCAAGATCCGACTTTTTATGTCGGATCTTGGTCATCCTATTTTTTTTGTCGGATCTTGGTCATCCGACTAAAAAAGTCAGATATTGGTCCAAAATTTTCCTTTTTTTCCATCCGTACCACGTGGACACTACATTCGCAATACTTTATATTCGAACACTTTTTCCATCCGCGCCACGTGCCACCATTTTTACACTTAGATCTAAAAGTTCGAATTATTAGGAAATGTTAACTATTTATCGAATTTTTTACTAACTTTCAAATATTCTACATAATTTAAACTTGAATAAGTGAAGTGAATATTTGAATATTAAGTATTATTGAAAAAATAATTGCTTAGAGGAAATTAGGTTCTCCTTTTAGGCAGATTCCCAATATTGTCTTCCGGTTCAGGTATCCCAGACCCTAACGCCATGTCACAGAATCCTCGAATATTATTATATAATGTATGGTCACATAATTATTGATTATTTTCTATATGGTTCTGCTCTACCAAAAATTAGTTTTATATGGGCTTGACGTTTGCAGATTTCAATGCAAAGTAGAAAATGGTGTCCCAGTCTCGCCTCTTTGTCGTGTCACTTGCCTAATCTGTATTTAAAGAAATAGATACTTTTCTTTATTGGTGCAACGACAGAGAAATGGTATAGGGGTAGAGGGGGAGATGATTATTGTAGTTGTTTGTCGCCAAACTTTCTACTGACTGGTTGTTAGTGGGTAACTTTTCTCGTTGAGATTGTAGAAAATTCAAAAGCTTCAGTGAAATCACAAGAGTTTACCAATGAGAATCTAGGGGTTAGGGCAGACTATATTTTTATAGTCGATGAGAGATAAAATTTTGCAACCAGCTAATTTTCCAAGAAATCTTACGTTGTGATTTTCGATATGTTGTATACATAATCGAGCATTTTTAAAACTTTAAAACTTTCAACCAAAGTTCCGTTGGAAAATTGAGATTAAAATAAAATATTGTTGGAGTCCATAAAACGTGGGCGTGGAATTTTTCTACTAGAGAAAATGGTGTAGGTTGTTAAGTTTGTTCCAAAACTTTCTCCACGTTCATTAAATGATTTGTTAAGTTGTTATTAAAATGTTTGTTACGTTTGTTTCCTAGAACGTGGGAAATTATTTTTATTTATTTATATCATTTATTTACATGTTTTACATTTCCCCATTATATATATACCTAGAGTTGGTATGAGATGAAGATATATATACAATTCATTTGAGTTGCCCTTTCCCATTTTAATTTCTCTAATTTTAAATTTTTGTTAGTTCTTGCCACTCGAGTCTTTATACTCAGAAGGATCTGTTTAATGTTGGGGGTCTATACACAGTGTCTCTTGACACGAGTCAGATCACAATTTTGTTCATGTTTTCTACTAAAATTTTCAATTATTCCAACAATCTTAGGACTATTTGTTAGAAATTTTAGTTTACCAAAAATTATAGGACGAAGATGATGAGCCGTTCAACCGGGCAATTCAACAAGGCGATCAACGCGTACGACTTCGAGAGGATGGACGAGGAGGTGATGGTGTGGTCCACTGCTGTGGAAGCTGTGGTGGGGCCAAAAAGGTTGGCGTTGTCCCGCTCTCCATTGAGGTACGTATATAGTTTTGATATTGCTATCGAGTCAGACTACAAATTGTTCTTTTTTAAGGTGATAATTTCTGAGCGGACTCAATTTTTCAAAGCCAAAATGCTTAAAAGTGGATTCAGTGTTGGAGACCGAAAATAAAAGCAAAGCTTGTGTTTTTAAAGTTCTCCTTGTGAGTTTTTTTAGCATCTCAGGGATATAAATACAGTGAGAGGTTGGTTTCAGGGAATTGTTTCTTTTAGGTTCATAAAATTCTCTTGGTCTGTACGTGGGAATGATAGTGTTGAAAATTCTCATCAAGAACTTTCGTGAATCAGTTGGGCTCACTAGACCTCGGGGAATCTTTGTGAATTTTTCTAATATGTGTGTAAATTATTTTACCAATCTAATAACTATCATGTGGGTTGAATGGTACAGAAGGCAATCTTCTTCGGCTGGAAATGACTGGAGAATGGAGCGGATTACGTTTTTTGTCTCGTTATTAATAAAAGTTTCCACTATTTCGAAGATGAATTAATTGATATGTCTGATATTTTTGCAAAATATAGTCCATGTTTGGTTATGACGTGGATTTTTTCACCACAACCACGCGCATTAGTCGCTTGCTGCTTTGGAAAAGATCTAGCTTTAACCTTACTATTAACATAAACAACGAACAATTGATCGAGCAACCAGAAACAAAACGTCCGCACAAGTTTATATCAACAAGTTCTCATCTTAACATATACATGCATTATATCAACAAGTTTATAGATAACTTAGAAGCAAACACACAAGGAATGGATCAAAAGAGAGAGTGCCGCACCCGCTGCACTTGAGGCAATGCAGAGTTTACCAAGTGTGAGCGTGACAGTGAACAAGTTTGGGGTACGTTGCCAACACAAAGGAAGAAGCACAATAAAGATACGTACTTGGAGTTTCATGTTAAGGACAATGAGTTATGAGCTAAGAGCATTACCTCTCCGCCACCCCTTTCTACTGTTTGCCACCTTCCTCTCCGGTGATGGTCCGAGAGAAACAATACTGGCAACCAACAAGGTTTGCATTCTGCACACTCGAGATGCAGTTCACCATCACCTCCTCCTCCTCGACGCTGCTATTCTTCAAGTCAACCCACGCAAATTGGCCGCTATTGTAGTGCAACAGAAGCTTATTACCACTCTCTGAATAGTCCAACAAGGTAGGATAATCAAAATGAGACACAGGCAAAGAAATCCGAAACAGCTGAGTCCATGACTCCTCCGTCCCGCCATAATCCTTGGTTACCCAACACTGTATCTCCCCGCTCCCAGAAATAAGCACCGCGCAGAGTTGACATGCCAAGACTATAACATCCACGAGCTGAGGAATTTCAAAGATGCAAAATTGACTCGGATTGCGAAACTTCTCCGTGTGTAAATCGAAAGCCAAAACATAAACCTTATGCCCCCCTCATTAAAGTCTGGGGGACTACTAGGTGTGGTAAAGTTAAGCGTCTACGCTTTTAATAATTCTTATACCAGGAAAAGGTACAGTATGACAGGATACTCCTAATTTCGCCCTTTTTATTTTGCCATATTTCAAAAAATAAAATAAAAAGAAGAAAAGTGTTGGTATCAGTTCACCCATGATTATTAATAAATTAACTAATTAAAAGATTTGATATTTGAATTTCCTGAAATATTTTTTAATTAAAACTCAAAAAAATTTGGTGTGGATAGAATTTGTTATAAGTAATAACTCTTCTGTCCTCTCTTCTCTTGAGATATATTTATTAAATACGTAATAAAAATTTACATGAGGTGATTTCGTACGTGATCAAGGATAAACAATGACAAGCCTCCATTGATCCTATAACATATCTTTTACGAAGAACTTTTTATGTTACAAGAGGTAAATATTTAATTACGACTTTTTTCTTCTAATAATTTGTTCATTAAATAATTAAATTTCATTAATTGAGATTATGTATGATGGTATCAGAGTCAATAAAGATTGATATATGTAATTGAAGGTGACGACCTATAATATAGTATGTGTTTTGTTAATATATGTTGGGGTATAGTTAGGGATGTGCATTCGGTATTTACCGATCTCGATTACAGAATTTATCAAATACCGAAATGTTAAAAAAAATTCTACCGATTCCGATCCCGAATAGTATTTGATAAATTTGATATTTACCGAATTAAATTTTGGTAAATTCAGTATTTACCAAATTTCTAATTTTTTTAGAAAAATTATAATTCATCATTATATTTAATCCAAAAATGCAAACATAGTTTTAATAAATACAAATTTAATCTAATAAGTACAAGTTCATAAAGTCTAATTAGTATAAAGTCTATTTAGAGCATCGAATTTTTGACGAAGCCAAGGAACTTTTCGATAAAGCATCTATAGTTTGACTTATATATTTATTGATATATTTGGTAAATTACCATTTCAGTAAATTTGGTATATTCTGTAAAATATCAATATTTATCGAAATTTATTGAATAACGATATTTACTGAATACCGATTTACCAATCCCAAACTATTGATTACCAAAATTTTACCAAATTTACCGAATTACAATTACCATTTGTTCACCCCTAAGTATACTTCAATTTTATTTTATTTAGAGGCATTAATGTGGATGTTGATTGTTTCAAGCTTGGCATGACTAGTAATGCCCATATTATATTATTTGTGAGAGACGAGATTTGTAAGGCTTTGAAGATCAACCAATCAAATATTGCCGAAATAAAAACATTGAATTATCATGATAAATCAATTGCTTTCAAAATATAATTATTATTTTACCCTCAAAGTTATTAAGTACCCTATGGGGAAACAAAAAGAACAGACTTTTATAGTCTCTAATGAAAGGTTGATTGAAGTGGTAAGTTTGGATTTACTGAATGTAGTCTGAAGTCTAAACCATATTAATATTAAAAAAACTATTGACAAAATTTAACCCTAAATAAAAGTAGGACAGTAATATTCGGAGAAAACAATAAACTGATGGGCCTATGGTGCCAATGGGCCCGACTCTTCTCCTCGGTCAAGTCACAGTCGATCATCGGCAGCTCCACCAGAATTTCAGACATCCAAAATGGATGACTTTCAGACCCGCAAAATTGACTCGGCAGCTCCACCAGATTGCGGAACTTCTCCGTGTGTAAATCGAAAGCCAAAACATAATTCTTAGGCCCATTAATCTCTGGGGGACTATTTTTAGTTTCCATATAAGGATGCCGTCACCGTTGGCCACGGCGAGGCCGATAGGGCCGTTGCAGGAACCACGAAGCTGGAGGCGGGGGCCCACCGCGGGGTGGACCTGGGAAGTTATGTCTCTCCCGCCCGCTGACTTATTGGGAAAAGCGGGGACGTCGTCAAACAATAGGGCTTGGCCTTCGCTACTCAAGGTTAGGGCTCGGCGGGAGGCTCGGCGTATATGCTGGTTGATGAATCCAGGGTCGTCGATTTCGGAGCAGAAGGATTTGGACACGCACCTGAACCGGATAACGGAGTCCGGCGGCAGCCGGGACAGGATCTCGCGAATCAGATCCGGCGACATGCAGGTGCGGTTTGTGGAGAGAAAACCTGTTGGTTAGGGTCGGGGGATTTTGGGGTGGAATTGAAGGGGGAAGAAGATGGAGGCGTAATACAAAAGGGTAAATATGGAATTACAATGGGCTTTTTTCCTAATTACGAGATCATTGTCTCTCTTATAGATTTAGAAATAAATTCGAGTTCAATTTTGTTTACTAATTAGTTTAAAATTTTCAACAAGATTAACAGTTAAATGCTTTGTTATTATTACAATCGGTTTTTGCCACTTTTACGTTAATGAATTATGCAATAATTTTTTTTGAAGGTAAAATTTTTGGCCAATATTATAATTATCAGAGTTTGAATCGTAAATCTCCTTGAAATTGAATATGTCTTAGGATAAATGTCCTTTCCGGCGACAATAAAACTAATTTAGCATTATCTTATTTTATTTAGTATTTCAAATATTAAAAAAATAGTTTAGAAATTATCTTCCTTATTTTATTATTTTAGTCTTTAAATAGGAAAATTGAATTATAAAATAGCTCCCTTTTTAAGGAAAATTACTCGGGTGTCTATGGTTTATGTCACAATTAATAATAGGATCTTTGCTCTTTGAAAAATTATTTTGTCGTCTTCGCTCTTTGTTTAAATGTTGGTCTCCAGTCGTTAACTATACCGTCGGCAACACAGTGGGCCCATGATGGGAGGATGGTGGGGTGGAACTCTTCACATTGACTATTCCTTTTTGCCTTTTGGTTGGATTTAGTTTTTAGTTGGGATTTTAGTTGGATTCAGTTTTTAGGTGGGATTTTGGTTGGATTTAGATGGGATTGCAACCTGTCATGTCATCTCGTGGAAGGTTGAAGATGGAGGTGTAAGTGAGGGGTTTTTGAAATAATAGAAAGAATATTTGGAACTGATTTGATAATGTGCCACGCGTTACGTCAGCAGCAACTTATACCACGGAACATCCACGTAAGATGATGCCAAACAACGTTGTTTTGGGGGATGTGGAGCTAACGTAGATGACCAAATGGACAGGCAACTACCCGGGTTGCCCGAACCGAGACATGTCCGGAAAAAAAACTACAAGGGACCAAATCTGAAACTTTAAACCACAAGCCCTAAACGCAAAATATGTCAAACTACAGAGTACTAAAGTATACATTTATCTTAACTATTTATTAGTAGCCCAACTTTTATTGCTGTCCAGCCCCTCGTATCCCTCAAGAAAAGCCTCCTCGGTTAGATAGCACCCATATTTCGCGTAAAAAAAAAAGGTTAGCTAGCACCCATAAAATAAAAATAAAAAGCCTCCCGTGAAACCTAAAACACAATGTTTATGTATACAAGGATAGAAGACGAAGCGCGTTACCTTCAGAAGTGTCGTTGCGAGGAGAGAACTTTGGCATCCAGAGAATACATCGGCCGTCTTAGTTCCGATCCAATTTATGGGTCTCACCGGAACCGTTTCCTCAACTGGTTACAGGTTTGTTATTTGTATTTTGCTTCGAATTTGGGAGCCAAATTTTGTTTTTGGCTTCAACGGAATTGAAATTAGAAACACCAAGTTCTCTTCGGCCCCTGTTTTCTTCCTGCGTCTTATTTCGCCGTTTAGGTTTCTATGATCATGGATATTCGGAATTGGTAAAGAGACTAAACTTGAAGGGGTACTTCCCAGTTGGATTTCGGGTGATGGGTGGCTGTAGAGTGTTTGTGTTGACATCTTGAAGCACAAAAGCAACATTCTTTTGCTTTAAACTCCGTAGAATTTTGTTTACAAATTTTTAAGCGTGATTATCTAATTGATTGATGGTCATTCTATTAGATGACAGTGGATGGACCTAATTACAAGTCGACTTACGTAGCCATGGCCTACTACGACAGGTTTCTCTCAGCAACACCTGCTCATGTAAGTTACTTGGTATTGGATATGTATATTATCTGTCTAATTGATGGTTGGCCATTCGGATTAACGCATGGATTTTATTGGCAGCATGATTTTCCCCTAGTATGCCTGACATGCTATCGCGAAGCTGTCATGCTGTTTGAGGGTAGGATGCCTACCGTAACTGCAATATTCGGTGTAGAGTTCACTAGCTCACAAATCTTCCATGCGGGGTTGTCACTTCGGGATGCTCTAAACTACGAATTGCTTCTGCAGACACCTTTCACGTATCTCTCCTACTTTTGTCTGAAGATGTATGACAGCAGCTATCTGCCGGAAGCCATAGATCATGTTATGGAATCTATAGCAGGTAAGACAACCCTCCCTCGTAGCCATTTGTTCGTCCGCCATATGATGTGATGATGATTTTCTTCTAAGTTTGTAATTTCATTGACAGCAACCGCTCTACTCTACTATGAACCGTCCTTGATCGCTGCTGCAGCTGTAATGGCTGCTCATACAACGATTAAGCATTCTATAATCAGCCGAGAGGACGTCAAAGAGAAGTTGCGTACTGTAAATGAAGTTGGAATTGGAGATTTCAGTGCGGTAAGTTATAAGTTTGTTTTCCTACTAGAAATTTTTGGTCTGCCTGCCTTATTTGTTCCAAGAATCCTAAGTTATTGTTGTGGATGGATAGGGTGCTCCTGTCTTTTCATGCTACTTGAGGATGATGAACTGGAGGAGGAATCGGCGGGACACCATTGACTAGTAACAAATGGTATTGGTACTACTATTGGTTTCTTGGATTGCAACGGGATTGGAGTTGAAATAATATTATTGTAATTTGCTGCTAGCTGTATGTATTAATATGGGGGCAATTCGTCATCTGATATTATAAAACCTGCTTCCATCACACATCAACAACAAGAAACAATGGTTCAAAAGTACAATAGAATATGATTCTCGCCAAATCAAGACCAAAAAGAGCAGGTTATTTTTTTTTTTGGGTTTGAGAAATTAGTATAATCTGGAAAGATCGTGTGTGTACTCACACATATGCCGATGGCGGATTCATTCTAAATCCTTCTGATCAAACCTTCCTTTCGCAACCAACCTTTGCTTGCCATCAACAGAGCCAGCTGTAACAACTAGTGTGTCAACCACCAGCTCATAGAAAACCTTTCCATATGATCCAAACTAAAAGCTATTCAAAATATATTAAGAGAAAAACGATCAATGAAGAAGAAACTCAAGTCCAAACAAAAAGAACTATCCCGTGAAAAAAATTAACTTACAAATTTGGATTCTATTCTAAATATATCTATAATAAGTTTTATATGATATATATATGAAAAAAACGAAAAAATGAAAGGAAAAAACTAAGTAATATGAGGGGCGAACAATTAATTAAATACTCTACAACTTGAAAATAAATATTGATTATGAGTTATTAATTTAACCAAAAAATAAGATACTAATAGTAAATCCGTGCCATTAAATGTTAAAAACTTGGGAGATGCAAAGCACGGCCCAAGGCGAGAGGTGATTCTACACCTCCCCCCACCCCCACAATTAAACTAATATTTTTTTTTGCTTGGAAGCCCCAACCGATGGAGACCGACTGAGTAAACTCGTGAAGTCCGGAGTCTCAGCATCGCGATAAGGTAAAAACCAATGTAATCCTAATTTTTTCACTTAATTTTTTAATATAATTATAAAATAATTATTTTCGTAAATTAATTATAATTTTTTTATAAACAAAAAATGATAGTAGATAATATGTAGATGAGAGAGAAATTAATTAATTATTTCGTGACATTGGGTTGTCGATGTGGGTAGGACAATATATAATGAGGTTGGGTTGGGTATAGATGAGAGAGAAATTAATTGTTTATTCCGTGATCCTAGGTGGGTGGATTGCTGATGCATATGGTCTTAACTGCAACATGAGGGGTGGTTGACGGTTACCCCCGGGGTGTTGATGTGAAGTCAAGCCATCAGAATGAGAGAGTTGAGGTTGTCCTTCTGCCCTCGACTGTTGGGTAGGACCAAACATCAGTCGATGACAGACATCATCTTCATCGAGCTCCCCTTGCCTCAACATCACGAATTGAGGAGTCGGCTCAGGAGTAGGCAATCTAAGGTTTAGCTCCTCTTGCTCCAACCTCACAAACCGTGGTGACAGGCTCGGAACGTCATCAAACACTAGGCAGTTTTTGTCAGCCGTCGCCGTCTCATATTGCCTAAAAGAATCTTATCGGGTCTCCTCAGGCGCAGAGGACTCTCGCACCTCTGGGTACTTGGAAGCCTCAACCGATGGAGACTGACTGAGTAAACTCGTGAAGTCCGGAGTCTCAGCATCGCGATAAGGTAAAAGACTATACTGGTACATCGCTTTAAGGTAAAGACCATATCGGTTGCCCCGAAGTAGAATGAGTGAAGTGTAAAGGCAGCGGTCCTATGTGTGCCATTCCATTCCCGAGACTGAGACCTTGTGCCAAGCCTTACTTCCAAGAACGCGAAAATATTTGACCTCCAACAAAATCATACAACAATACAAGGAAGTCCCACCTAAAAATACCCTCCTATCCCTAGATCCTAGCAAAGGTTCTAACTACCCAGTCCTAGTCTCCCGAGTACAATAGTATAAGGGAACTACCCTCTGAGAGGTGCCCTTCAATATGCAATATTTCCCTCGCAGAGTACGAGATTGCAATCGCCGGCCTCGGTAAAAATTTATCCCACGTTCCTACCGAGAAAAACTAAGATAAAAAAAGAGCGCACTACGATAAAAATCTACACTAGCTATAACAACATCAACACAAAAAATTGTGTTGTCCCAGATACATCTAGCTTCCGGGGAAAAAAACCTCTAAAATAACCTTCCCATCCCACCCCATCTACCCGAAAACCCGATACCATCCCAAAGGGATGGAATTCCCTTTAATCACGAGCATCATCAGCAATGGCTAAGAGGATGTCGCCTGGTGGGAATGAGTAAAGCACGTCTAGGCCAAATTACCATTCCCTAAATGGTTCTTGTTTAAAATACAACAATTTTTTCGCTTATCCAAAATACAACATTTTTTCCCGTTGGACTTTTCCTTACTTTGTTTTCATTGTTTCGGAATATTTTGGCACTATTTCGTAAGACATTAAATATAACAACACTAATTATGTATACTATTTTTAATAAGTGCTTCCACATCGAGGAAATCTTAGACACATTTTGTAATAGATCGACAAAATTAGTTAGAGCAATGATTTGGTTGGATTAATACTTGGATCAATTGATGAGATGTACTTTATCTTAATTACATTTCGAGTTTGAAATCTGAAAAATACTCATGTTAATTACTTGTCGGGGTGATTTTGTCAGCATTAACAAAAATTATACGGAACACGAATTTAAATTAGTCGACTCGATAAATCTGGACATCACATATTATAAGAAGAAGCCCTTGGTTTGTGAATAAGAAAAATAACTGTTTCGATGTGCATTAGACTAAAGGATTGTCATTTATCCTCTCTAGATTTGATGGTGGCTTGACCATTTGATATCTTCTAGGGAACAGTTCACTTTTTGAATAACACTGCAAAGAAATGGAGAGACGCGTGTAATTAATTTCCTTTCGATTACTGCTCCAATATTTTTAGATATCTACGATTACATCTGTATGTAATTCTTTGAATTTGTATACTTATTAAATTTATAAATACGATTATTAAGATAAATATCCTTTTGACCTGCTCCACTTTTCTAAATTCACAAAATATATGGAGGTACTCTAGTAAGTAAAGTTATTTTCATCTCTTTTTTTATATTTTTTCCAACGTACATTGGATTGGTGAGCAAAGCAACCAAATTATACACAATCCTACGCTCTATGAAAAACACACCATACGGTTAATCGTATAATCCAATGTCGCCACTTAAGCTGATTCCTAGAGAAGATAAATATGGGCCACGAAGTTGTAACGTCCAGAGACTTTTTTTAGGGTGAAAATAGTGAATGTACCGGGACTTCTTTATTTAACTTTTACGATCTTTGTTTTTACGAGACTTCTTTAGTTGGTCAACGAAACTATTTCAAGTTTCCAAATAGTTTGGAAACCCAAGGGGTACAATTGACATTACAAAATTGCGACGTAACCTGTGTATGGGAATCGAATAAAAAAACATAGATAAACATACATTACAACAATTTTTTTAGCTTGTCCAAAAATTCATCATTTTTTCCATTGGACTTTGCCTCACATCGTCATGTATTATATTCCACATCACAAAAGAATGATTGTTACATCAATTATATACACAGCTCATCATGAGGAAAGAAAAGATCCTAACTAACTAACTAACTCCGTACAAACGGCAAAAAGGTCAAAATGGGGCTCTTTCATGCAATCCGGGCATGCCACGCGTCATCTCTCTATTGGTGGTCTCATTCCACTTTTCGCCCGTTGTATCCTGCTGCTGGGCTTAATATCACAGGCCCATTCTTCTTTCTTTTCTCCTTCCCGCGTTTCTCTTATACTTGAAGATTGCAGCTGACTTCTTGGAGATCATCTTCCATCTTTATCAATCCTTAAAAAGAAAAAAAAAACTTTGAGAAAGAATCTCCAATTCGCTCCTCTCGACCCGAAATTTCAGATCTTTTCTGGCTCAGTAAGAGGTAATACTTCCTCCGTTTTGTGCTTGTTTCTTGATTCAGGGACATGTTTATAACGATCTAAGGGAACCATTCAAGGAATCGAAGTTGAAGAGCTCGAGGAAGGGAAAAGGCGGGAGAAACATGGCCTCCCCTGGAGGAGAAGAAGGTACTAAACTGGGAACTCCTTAATTTCTTTTACAAAGTTGCTTACTTCGTTGTTGATGGCTATAGAGGTAGCAAATTTTAAGAGATGGGTTCTCTTTCAAGTGGTTGGATTTATTGTAAGAAGTAGGGTTTAAAGGGCAAGAAAGAAACTTTTTGATGGGTTGGTTGATGACTAGCTAAATATTGAAAATTGTGTGTGAAAATGGAAACTTTGAGTGTGGTTTGGTGTGGGTGGATACTAGAGGAAGTGAGTTTTTTTGTTGTAAAGATAATTTTTTACACCTGCCAGTAATTGTCCTGATTTCTAAAAAAAAAAAACTTTGAGAAAGAATCTCCAATTCGCTTCTCCCGCCGCCGCGAAATTTCAGATCTTCTGTGGCTCAGTAAGAGGTACTACTTCCTTCGTTTTGTGTTTGTTTCTTGAAGTTCTTGGTAGAGGATTTACAAAAGTGTGGGTTCTGGGACATGTTTATAACGATCCAAGGGAATTTCTCTCAAGAAAGTATGTGAACCGGTGATAGCAATTGTTGCATTTTGTTTGGTCTTGGCATTTGTCCGACAGAATACAATGTAGTTCTTTCTTGTGTAGCATTTGACCTAATTTCTCTGATGTTCTTTCCTGTTCTTGTTTCTCTACTCTGTGTTAGCGATGAAGCTTCCGGAACAAATGCTCGTCAAGTACGAATTAGGGGATTACCTTGGAAGGGGTTCTCATGCAGAGGTTTACGAAATTACTGAACGTGGTGGGTCAGGCAAATGCTTTGCAGTGAAGGCGGTTGGTTTCTCTGACGATCGTTCTTACCGGAATATTAACAAAGAAATCAATGCCCTACAACGGTTAAATGGGCACCCTCACATTGTCGAGCTAGTAGAAACATTTGAGAGCGGAAACATTGTGTATCTTGTTATGGAGCGGTTGCAGAAAAATTTACTGGATCATATGATGTGTCATACCTTGAGTGCTGATTATGTGAAGGTAATAATATTCAGTTCTTCCTTTTTGCTCTGTTTTGTTTGTCATTTGACAGTTGATTTAACATTTTGTGTTGCAGTCTTTTGTGAGACAGGTATTGTTGGCTCTAGACTACTGCCATCGGAATAGGGTGATTCATAGAGACTTAAAGCCGGGAAATTTGTTGATTAATTTTGAGGACAATCTTCTCAAAGTTGCTGATTTTGGTTCAGCCAAGTTGCTTGAATCCGAAGCCGATCGCACTACTCCTTACGTATGTATTGTTAGTTGTCTTTTGTTGGATACTGTGCCTTGTTGATTTTATTATTGATTCTGTTGGTTGCATCTTATGTAGGTTGGGTCTCGTCCGTACACTGCTCCTGAGATATTATTAGGATCAAAGAGCTATACCTTTTCTGTTGACATTTGGTCCTTGGGGTGTATATTTGCTGCAATGGTCAAGATTTGTTTGTTTGAGGTTGATGGGGGTGGTAAAATGTTGGAGGAGGACGTTGAGGAGGAGCAGGAGGACGTTGAGGAGGAGGAGGACGACGAGGAGCCGGATGAGGAGGAGTATGATGAGGAGGAATCCAAGATTCGTCGAGAGGAAGATATTAAGCAGTTGAAGCGGATTTTCAGGTTCATATTATTTAAGAAGCTGTTTTGGTTTCACAAAAAATAGATTTTAGGAATAATACTAACTGATTGAGCTGTTTTGTTTTGTGTGTTCAGCGTTTTGGGCACTCCTAGTGAAGAGGTGCTGCCGGGAGTCACCAAGTTCATTAAACGGAAGAGTATACCCGAGTATGCACGCAAGGTAGTGTTATTTGAACACAAATTGATTACATTTTATCATATGATTTAACCCATAAACGCCTTAACATAAGATTTCGTTGTTGCAGGAACTTAAGGATCAGTTTCCTAGCCATGAATCCTCTGGCTTGGACTTACTTAGCGTAAGTTTAGTTTATTTTTTAGTTTATCTTTTATATGGTTTTCAGAATTGATTGATTTGTATAATAATTGCTCATGCACTTGTGTTAATTGACAGCGAATGCTGTGCTTGGACCCCAGCGAGAGAATATCAGCCAGTGATGCACTTAAGCATCCATACTTGAAGTGCTGACATCTTTAGAGAATGGCAGTTGTGCAGTTCAAACTATTTTCAATCTCTTGTTTGACATTATGCTAATAGTACATTGATATCTTGTTTTACTTCCTAACTGAAAATGGGTATGGATTGTTCTGAAACTTTTTGTTGCCTCCGAATTTCTTATTGATTAGCTTTCTGTCAATTTTTGAGTAAATGGTCAACGTTCAACTCGTGATCAGGTTTTCCTAGCGTGAGCAAATATTGAAGATGAGGTTTAAATTCGATCATTGATGCCTCGTTGGTGTCTTACAGTAAAGATTTTGCTGCTTTTTCGTAATTGCTCTACGAACTCTTTTAGCGAGTAGGAACCCCCATCTTAATGATTTTCTAATATTGGTGAGAACTAGAACTGTATCCGAACCATCTTGGGATTTCCTACTTGTGTCTTGGCATTGGATGCAATTGCGTGTCCGATGCTTCCAGGTGCTGATGACCAACCTCAATTCATGTTCTCTCTCTGACTACTCTGTCCTATATGTCCTATGCTTCTACGTTACTTTCCTGTTATCTCCTTCTGAAACAGGAATATGCCAAAGCAATAGAGTGGCCTTTGAGGGCGAAAAAAATCCAGAGGTATTAACAAGAAAATCTATTCCCTAAACGGGAAAAAGTTCTCTCAATTTTGTGTTGCTAGAAATCGGCACTGCACTCAATAGAGCATCGTACATAACAAACCAAGTAACTAACCGCAGCCTTGTCTCCTAGCCCTTTATAGACCATGCGGTGGCCAATTGCAGTGAGAGGGTTAGTGAGGAGGTGAAATGCCAGGGCTTAGTGAGGATCTTCATTATGATATGTGTAAGAATCGAAAAATCTATTTGACATTAGTTAAAAAATTTGGGTAGTGTATGGTTATTCATACTAATTTTGGGCAGCATAAGATAAATTTCTACGTAATCCTAATTAGGTCAATGTGTACTATAAATACAAGGCTTACAGCCGCATTCCATTGGGGGGACAATAACGGATTAAATAGGATCGAGAGATGCGTCATTGAAAAGGATGTAAGTTGGTTCTGACTTTACTCGTTGCGTGCTAGTTGACACTGCTTCGATGTTTTCGATTCTGTTTTGGATTTAATCATATCTCGGTCGAATCGTCTGCTTGTATTCATGCATTGGTATCTTCTGTTTGATTAATAAATGAACATTCCCTTGTCTAAGGTTGCGTCTGTGTTCTTGGTGGACTTTATTGTTCTTAGAAAATAATAATAATAATGATTAATGCTAGCCGTGCATGATCTTAGGGTTCTTATAAGTTAAGGCGTGAATAAATTAAGGTTCATATTAGTTGAAGGCTGTTGACGTGGATAGGTTTGTAAAGCGCATGAATATTATATAATCAAGTACTGTTGTCTTTTTTATAGATTATAGGCTTGTATTAAATAATTGGACTGCTTGAATTTCATGGGATATGGATATTGTCTTAAATCCTTTAATTTCCAGGAACTTGGTTTGTAGGTTGTGGGGACTTGGTTTATATTTTTCTGGAAAAACTAGAATAAATGTTTGAGTGAATTTATCAGAGGAAAAAGTATAACATGTGTATCGCATAGTTTTCTTGCATTGGATCATTCTGGTTTAACTCTGGTTGGATGAGATTTGTTTGACATGGTAAGTTTAGATTTGTATTAGCAATAGGCGTTGTGTTTCAGTATTGGTCTTGTATTTTGTATGTCGGTATTCTATATGTGTATCTGGTATTTTGGACATTATTGACTTGGTAATGCTTCAGTATGAGCTATGGTATTTTGTATTGATTCGGTAATACTCAGTATTATTTATATTCGTATGCGCTATATTATTTCTGGATTGATCTCTGCCTGTATGAGTTTGACTGCATCCTGTACCATGTGGTATTCGTAATCTATTGGTCGGTATTTTGCGAGGTCCTTCTGAAAACTGTTCTGTTTGAAATTACTATATACTGTACTGGTCTGGATTATCCCTACGCTACTGTGCCCGTAGAGTATTCTGTATGATTTTCATACTCTACGCGAGTGTAGAGGATATCTGTGCCCTGTGGTGAGAACTCATTTTCGCTTCTGTGCTCTATAGTGAAAGGAGTATCTACTGTGCCCCATAGGATCCCGATATTTGTTTCTGTCTGAAAGGACTATGTACTGTACTGGTCGGGATTATCCCTACGCTACTGTACCCGTAGAGTATTCTGTATGATTTTCATACTCTGCGCGAGAGTAGAGGATATCTGTGCCCTGTGGTGAGAACTCTTTTTCGCTTCTGTGTTCTATAGTGAAAGGAGTATCTACTGTGCCCCACAGGATCCCGATATTCGTAACTCCGGAGTTTCGTCTGTGATATGTCATGTGTTTAACTTGAGCATTGTTAATGTCCATTACTTGTTTTACATGTTCTGATTTGACGAGTGTGTAATTGTGATGTCTGCTTGATTGAAGGGTTATTATTAGGTATGATTTGATATGAAATATGTGATAGGATTTGATGTAGGTATTATGTATTTTTACCGACTTACTGAGATGCGTATCCTCATTAATGTGCGCTGCTGTCTCAGATACTAAGGGGCAATTCGGGGGGTGAGAACTAGGAGCAGGTCGCATGCATTGTGCAACACGGCATTTATGTTTTGGATAAACACTTATTTACTATTGTCGATGTAACATTTAAAGATGTTTGTTTTCTAACGTACTTTAAGAGTAATTGAGCCTTACGGAGAATTCTCTCTCCGTGGCGGTTACCATGCCTATTTTCGGGGCGTGACAATATGTAAAATACAATAGATATATATGTTATGGTGAGTCTACTGCTTCAACTCCTTCTTTCTTTTTATACTACCGCACTCATTGTATTTTCTCCCTTGTTTAACCCAAGCAACTCCTAAATCCTGTTTTCTTATTTATAAGAAATTAGCCAACATGAAATAAAATTCTCAACTAATTAAAATTTCTTTTACATTAAAAATATCACTAAATAGAATTTGAGACATTCCCAACAAAGTATTCGAACACATCCGATCTCCTCGAACTTATCCAAGAGTCCGTCCTCTTCTTAGATCAAAGTCTCGACCTCTCTAATCAACCGAGCCCGGTCGACGCCTATTCGCAACTAGCGACCAGTCCCACTTCTCATAATTAACGACTGCCTCTAGCTTCTTGTAACTAGCGATCATCTGTAACTCTTTGTCACTAACGACTTGCAACTAGTGACAAGGGCGAATCCTCATAATTTTTATTGTATTTAAGTGGTATTATTTTATTCAACACATGTGTCTTGCTTTATCATTTTATTTTCTTAAGGTTACTATATTTCGGGACATTAAATGAGATAATTAGATTAATTAAAGACCTCTAGCCTTTAAACTTTGACTGAGGAAAATTATTCTTAAATCTCTCGAATTTGTTTAAATATACTCAAAAAATTTTCTGTTTGTAAAATATACGCCAACATTTTTCGTATTTGATTTTATTATACGTTCGGGTCCCTCAATAAATTTTTCTTAAAACAAAAACCGCTAACATCTTCTCTTCTTCTACCTTCTTCCAAACCTTCTTCCTCTCTCTCCACTTTCCAGAAATCAAATCAAATAACATGAACGAAATTAATCCCAGAACATCAAATTTAACACATCTCCTTCACTTACTCAATTCCCTTTGTTTCTCCTCCTTGCCCTAATTCCACTTTCTAAAAGCTTGAAGCCAGTTCCGACTTCTACAGATTCGCCCCCGCCACCGTCGCCAACCTCGGCCAGGGCTTCGACGAAGATGGAAGCGGACGCGGCGGAGGACAAGCGGTGGAGCGGCGGAGGATTTCATCTTGGGGACTTAACGGTCACAAGCGGCGGAGCGACGTCGCAGACGCGGAACCGGAGAAGAAGCTGAGAATCAGAGAAGCTTCTGGCGCAGAGCAGAGAGCTGCAGCTCCGACGAAGGTGGAAGCGGACGCGGCGGAGGAAAATGGATCTAGGCACGCCATAGAGGAGGATGTGTGTGGTGCTGCCCAAGGCCGGCCTCGACTCCCCCGGGAGATTGCGGTTTTTTATTCAATTTCAATTCCGGAATCCCTAATTAATTTTCATTCGGTTGAGGCTATGGTTAATTTGGGGTTGGTGGGGAGTAACGCCGGGGACTAGGACGACGATGATAGTTCTTTTTTCTGCCAATGTTTGGATGCAAAACGGTTTAGGATGTTAGAATGTTGAGAGCTATGGTTGCCATTATTTTTTAGAAGGAAGAAGAAGGGATGGTGTGTGTGGTTTTTTATTTTTTTTCTAAGGGTATTTTGGTTATTCCATTGAAAGTTATGAAAAAAAAACTGATAATGTGTGCCAGACTCGAAAGTATAATAAAAATAAACAAGATGGACGTCAGCGTGTATTTTGCAAATAAGAAATTTTTTTGAATATATATAAACAAACTTGAAGGACTTGAGAGTAATTTCCCTAATATTCTCTCATTATCTCTAAATCTTTGAATATTTTAAGTTGATTTTTGTATGCTAAGTGAAAATGTTTGTGGACGCAAAGTTGGTCTGGACTCTAGAGTGTTTATGTACGTGATCTGTTTTTTTTTTTTGCTTGGATTACGGAAAAATGGAATCCTATTTTCTATTGGAAAAAAGAATTCAAAATTTTTGTAATCCAATCGTTACCTCTGAATTTTAAGTTATAATTTCGACAGATTTGACCAAATTCTGAATGAAATTTTGAAATCGACCTGAAGTCAAATTTTTTTGGCTAAAATAACAATAGGGCCGGTGTAGTCTAGTTGGTTAAGTTATTTGGCTCTTATCCCGGATGACCCGGGTTCAAGTCCCACCAACGGATTCTGGGAGTTGGGCGTAAGGGGTGGGGTGTAACTTGTAAGGGTGATGTATATGAACAGTTTTTTTGGTATTTTGGTGAAGTAAATCTCTACTTTTCAAAAAAAAAAAAAAGGGCCGGCAAATCCCCAAATTCAAAGCTCTGTATTTCGTCATGCTGAAGGCGGAAATCATGTCAAAAGCAATATTTTACGCACCCCACGTGGACGGAAAGCATAGTACACATAGGGCCGGCAAATCCCCAAATTCAAAGCTCTGTATTTCGTCATGCTGAAGGCGGAAATCGTGTCAAAAGCAATATTTTACGCACCCCACGTGGACGGAAACCATAGTACACAGGATTTGGATTGAGGGAGACTACATAAAAGTCATCTCCATGGTATGGACTAAATATGAACCCTTAGATTTGATCAAATTCTTTTTTTATAGATCTGACGGCCAGAATCTGTTGAGGGTATTTTCGAGTTTTTACCCAAACATACTCATTAGGGTTTCACCATTTTCCTATATAATCTCAACAAAAAAAAATCATCTCCCAAAAAAAAAAATCATCCCACCCCCCCGATCCCGCCACCCTCCCACTCAAAGCCAACCGCATTCCCGCCGTTCGCCGCCACTCCACCATCTCCATCAACAGCCTCCGCTTCTCTCTCCTCCAATTCCAACCCAACTCCTCGGCTACTTGACAGGTTCCTCACCAACGGCTTCGAGGTTGAGTACGACCTGTCGTCCGGTTCTTACCTCGGATATGGGTAAGGAATTCGTCTATTTTGGCTTGCCTCCTCCATGGATCCATCAGGACGGTTACCGCCGAACTGCGTTGTTCTCGTCTGTCGTCGTTTTGTTCTTTATCATCTTCGTGGCTGTCTCCGTCATCGCTGCCGTTTACCGTAATTGCTTGGGGTCGTTAGATTGGGGTCGGGCAAGCTTGGGCTAGCTTGGGGGCGTCAGATTGGGTCGGGCGAGCTTGCTCGAGCTTGGGGTCGCCGGATGCGAACGGTGCCCTCACCTTGGCGTTCAGCAAGGCGTCGCTGTTCGATCTGAATTTGTTGTCTGGGCAATTAGTTTTCTGGTTTCATTTTGTTGTCCATTTCTTGTCCGTGAGTAGTTTTTTGGGTTCAATCTGGGCAATTAATTTCTTGTCGATAACCTCGCCCATTTCGCCGTCGATGAACACAACAAAAAGAGGTTACTTTCTGTTTTTTTTAAGTAACATGTTAAAGGTTTGAGCTTTCTGGGTTGCATTATATGGCACAGAGAAGAGCCAAAGATCGAAACTTTATTGTTTGGGTTTGGATTGGATGGGGTTTTCGGTAATCCCTTTTTGGGCTTTCAAGTTTTTCCCATTTGTGTTCTGGGTATAGGTGTCATTAGCTTGAGGGAATAAAGCTTGTGTTCTTGTTGGTTTATTGGTGTCCTTGGATTTTTGTTAATTTGATTTTGTTCTTGGTTGGTGTTAATGATGTTAGAGATTTTTGGTTCATGAATGATACCAATATTAAAGTAAAATGATATCAATATCCTAGAACGATGATACCAATATTCGAGAAGAATGAAACCAATACATTCAAATGGTATACATTTTCACTTATAATGGGATACCAATATTAGAGAAGATGAAAACCAATATCACGGTGGAATGAAACCAATATCATAGTAGAATGAAACCAATGTCATAGTAGAATGAAACCAATAACATTGAAGATACCAATATTCGAGAAGAATGAAACCAATACATTCAAATGGTATACATTTTTACTTATAATGGGATACCAATATTGGAGAAGATGAAAACCAATATCACGGTGGAATGAAACCAATATCATAGTAGAATGAAACCAATGTCATAGTAGAATGAAACCAATAACATTGAAGATTGAAACCAATATCATAGTAAGATGGAAACCAATATCCGAAAAAATGAAAACCAATATTCCCATACTCGTATTTCCATAAATTGTATTATTTTGCTGATATTTTTTTTAATTATTTTAATTATTATATTTCCAATATTGCCCCTGTCCCTTTCAGTGGGGATTACCCATGTCCCCACTGAATTTGAACTCTAGTACACAGTGTACATTCTGAACTAAAACAGTATCTCACGTCATTGGAATGACTATTTGATTCTCTTAGCAAAAGATGGGTGATGTGCAGCTCACCACAACCTCGTTGGAATGACTATTTTAAGCAGGTCGCATCTTTCTTTGTTTTGCTTTAAACTGTTTTCTTCTTGAAAATTAAGGTATAATAGATAAGTATAAAAAGAATCATGTACACTTTAAAGTAGTAAAATAACGATAAAAGATCTATAAGGAAGGGCATACTCATATATTTTGCAATACAATCAGAAAATATTTTAAATTATTTGATAAGGAAGGGCATAGCTCTTACTTTTTTTTTAAATATAATCGACAGGTAATTAACTGGATGGACCAGTAAATAGAGAATTTTGCAGGTTACCTCCTCCTTCGCTTTAAAACATTGATAGGGAAGATCCAATATAGCAAAAGAAACCCAGCGTCGCTAATCCCAAATCTAAAGGGAATTTGATTTTTTTTTTAAGTAGGAAGGGCATTTGAATTTTTTGAAGTAGGAAAAGCATTTGATTCCGAAGAGGTAAAAGGTGATTCGGACATTTCAACAAAAAAAGGCGATTTGGACAATTCCGTAGGCTTTTTAACTTGGGACTTGTCCGAACTTCACGTGGGCAAGTCTCTCTTGTCCTTTTTTGGAAGCTTGTCTCTCTTATTTTATCCTTGAAAAAAAAAATGCCTAACAAACATAACGTTGCACTTCACTACCAAATAAAAAAGTTAAAGATAGTTAGGTACTATGTATTATTCGAAATAGACACTTTAATGTTGGGAAAACACAAGGGCCTCAAACAATACACACAACACCGGAGCAAGCAAACATAAATACGAACCACAAACACAAAGAAAAGTACAAGGAGGGACACAAGTATTTGGTTACCCGGTTCGACACGAAAGTCTACGTCCAGGCTCGTCCAAGTCAGGAGAGATTTCACTATACACTCAATGAGTTTCACTTGCTCTTACAATGAAATAGCCGCACTTAGGCTCCCACTCTCACTTTTGGGTCTCCCTCTCAGAATGGCATATCAACTCTTTCACTAGAGTTCCACACACACAAATGAGGTTTACAATGGGTATTTATTGTTGTTTGATTCGGAGGTGGTGCATTTGATTAAGATCTAGTCGAGGCAAGAGTTTGACTCTTTCTCCTTAAGATGAGATTGTCATGTATTCAGTGTTTACGGGATACTGCAATTGTCCCCAAGATACAATGACTTCGCACTTCGAGTTCGTAGCACAACGACTCTCGAAGCCTCGACGAACCTTTAGATACTCGAAACTTTTTCCTGAGAGAGAGAGATATATATATATATATATATATATATATATATATATATATATATATATATATATATATATATATATATATATCCTACAATTGCTAATGAATGCTTATGCAAGTTGTAGTGGGGTGATTACAAATGAGGGGGGAGAAGCCTATTTATAGGCCACGGAGGGGTGGAATTCGCAGGCTGTTTGGCACCTCCAAAAAGGCACGATCCTCACTCATTTCTGGGAGGCGAGGCACCCTTCTGGCCAGCAGATGATTCTGGATGCGCACAGGTGCCCTTTCGCTCGGCCACAGGTCTTCCTGGCACTGCTCGTGACCATTCAGAGATTTCTTGATCCTTCCAGGTGCGCCAGACTAGGTTATGGCTATTCGGATGCCTTGCTCGCGACTCTTTGGCCGTCTGGAAGTCTCATGGACGTTCCAGTCCTTCGTGCCTCTTCGTGACCCTTCTGGACCCGTCCAGAATTTGCCAAAATTTAAGGCTCCTCAACTCCTCGCGACGTTGCACACGTGCGAAGTGCCAAGTGCGCCTCAAAGCGCCCATTGCGACCTGTATCCAATGCGCCATGTGCACACGCACATACGAGTGCGCGTGCTCGGATGGTGCTACGCACCATCCTCGCAGCAGTCCGAGTTGGCTTTCCAGGTGGTCAATTTATTTCTTAGCTAATAAGGAACATCTCCTTATAAACTTGGAAATTTTCCTTGTTGTTTCCAATGTGGTAATGCTATTTCCATTTCCACTTTTAGACTTTCCACTTTGGGCCAAATGCATTAATTTTTCATTTATTCCAACAATCCCCCACATGAATGATGATTAATGCATGCTGACACTTTTTAAGAAAAGTTTCGACGAGTTATCATTGCATCGAGAAAGGTAGCTTACGGCTTTGAACCTTCCCTAGTAAAATGCTATCGGATTTACTTACTGCTCAGTGAACGCGATGTCTTGAACTTGTCAGCTTTTTATGTAAACCAAGACAATAACATTTACACAATGATATTTTTAATATCCTTTAGTTCTCACGTTGCATCAGTTTCTTCGGCCATGGACCTTATCTTGGATTCATAAGTATTTTTCCATTTGAAGCGGCCACACTTCACACTTATATAGGCGATCTCCCATCAAGAGTATCCTGCCATACTCCACCTTTTTCTAGTATAGGAATCATTAAAAGCGTAGACGTTTAACCTTACCACACCTCTGCAAGTTCGCACTTGGGTAGCTTCTGAGAATGGGAAGGGTTCAAGTGATCATCTTAGCCATCCATAACTTAGTTGTCTCATTGAACCAATTTTGTGGGATCTCCACTCATCATGGTTGAGTTACTGCTATGAACGCTTTTATTGTGTGGATTTTAACCCCATTCCCCTTACTGCATTATACATTTGATCTCTGCTGATTCATTTCGTCAAAGGATCAGCTATGTTGTCCTTAGACTTCACATAATCAATGGTAATTATACCACTCGAGATCAACTGCCTAACAGTGTTATGTCTCCTACGGATGTATCGAGACTTACCATTGTACATAGTACTTTGTGCTCTCCTGATTGCTAACATCATATCATAATGTATCAATACATGAGGCACAGGCTTGTTCCAACAAGGAATATCCTCTAGGAAGTTTCTGAGCCATTCAGCTTCTTCCCCAGACTTGTCTAGTACTGTAAACTCCGACTCTATGGTGGATCGAGCTATGCACGTTTATTTAGAGAATTTCCAGGACACAGCTCCGCCACCTATGGTGAACACGCAACCACTGGTGGATTTGAAGTCTTTAGTGTCCGATATCCAATTCGCATCACTGTATCATTCCAATACAACTGGATATATCGTATATAGTATGCCATAGTTCAAAGTATGTTTTAGATACTTTAGAACCCTTTCCAGAGCTAGCCAGTGATCCGTTCCTGGATTACTTGTGAATCTACAAAGTTTGCTAACGGAATAAGCAATATCAGGGCGTGTACAATTTGTTAAGTACATCAGGCCTACGTAGACCTACGTAAATCTTGGATAAAATCAAGGGAAGCCGCCTTCAGAACCAGCCTACGTAGACCTTCCGCTGCAATTAAGAATAAGTAGGGGGAAAGAGGGTCCCCCTGTCTGAGCCCACGAGCCATTTTGAACACCCTTGTAGGAGAACCATTAACTAAAACCGAGCACGAAGCTCCCTCCACACAACACCTGACCCACTTGCACCATTTTGACCCGAAGCCCATCGAATAGAGAGTCTCAAAAAGATAATTCCAAGAAACCGAGTCAAACGCCTTACGAAAATCCAGCTTAAGCAATATACCAGGACAATGCTGCCGCTTAAGGATCGCAATAACCTCGTTCGCAATAAGCACTCCATCAAGGATTTGTCTCCCTTCAATGTAGGCAGACTGTTCTTGTCCAATAATCTATGAGATAACTCCTTTCGAACGACCTGATAGGACCTTGGCAATGATTTTATACAGGCTAGAGATCAAGGTGATTGGCCGATAATTGTCAAGGTGCTGGCTCCCAGAGTTTTTAGGGATAAGGGTAAGGAAGGAAGTTAAGACCTGTGAGTCCAGAGATCCAGTCCTGAAGAAATGCAGTACAAAAAGCATTAGGTCATGAGAAATAATTTCCCAGCCTTCCTTGTAAAAAGCCATGTTTTAGCCATTAGGTCCCGGGGCTTTATCACAAGCACAATCCCAAACAACTGACTTCACTTCATCCAAAGTGGGATCCCGTTCCAAAGAGTCTCTCTTAGAGGTGCTAATGCGATCAAAAAGAGAAGAGTCCAAGGAAGGTTGAGCCCACTCCACCTCCGAGTACAAGGAGCGGAAATGGTAAAAAATGGCATCCTTCACCTCGGTCACCTGACTGATAGACCTACCGCCAACAAAGAGACTACCAATATGGTTCTGACGCAGCTTGAAGGAAGCCACAGCATGGAAGTATTTAGTATTCTTGTCTCCATTTTTGCCCCACTTCAGACGAGACTGTTGCCTAAGTAGGGAATTCATCTTCTTGTGTTGATATAGGAGTTGCCAATCCTCTCCTCCGAAAGTGCCCCACGTCATCTAGCAAGTTTTCCTTGTCTAGCATGTCAAAAGTATTTAGCTCACCTTCCAAGTAAGCTAGACTGTCCAGATTGCTTGCCTGATCACCACCTTTCCATTCTTTAAGCAAGCCTTTCAACAGTTTAAGCTTAAAGATTATTCGATTTGGACCATAAGTCAAATTATCCAACTCAACCCACCAAACCCGCAACTTAGGGATGAAATTAACATCATCCAACCAGTGATTCACAAATCTAAACGGATTGGGTCCCCAATTCAGGCGATCCTCCTTGAGCACCACTGGAATGTGGTTGGAAAGAGTTCTTGGCAAGCCCATTGGGACATATTATGAAAGTGCTGCAACCACGAGGGGGACACAAGGAACCTGTCTAACCTGCTAGAGGCACCTGGCCCCCTCCAGGTGAACCTGCATCTTTGTAAAGGCAGGTCGACAAGCTAAACCTCCACTATAAAGTCCCTGAATTGGCTGGACCCAGTACTAGACCCAATTTGTCCGCTGCTCCGTTCAACACTTCTAACAGTAGTGTTGAAATCACCACCTATGATCCACAAGTCAACATAGATGCTTAGCTAAAGAGCCACCAGTTCAGCCTATAAAGAACGTTGCTCAAGCCTTGGGATTGGGGCATAGATGTTAGCAACACAACAAGTAAGATTAAGCCCAACAAGGTTACCAGTAACTCCTAACCAGTTGTTACCTTCATGACGATTAATTAGCTCAAAAAAATCGGAGCTCCAAACTGTTAAAATGCCACCCAAGTTCCCAATAGATGGGATTGCCCCCCACCCAAAATCTTTTCGTCTCCAGATCCTCCTCGCTTTAGCGAGCGAGGGGGCCACAATTTTAGTTTCCTGCAATAGTAACATACCAACAAAATTCTCACTAACCACTTTCCTTAGAGCTCTTTTTGTTTCTGGGACATTAAGCCCCCGAACATTCCATGAAAGCCAATTCATTGAGAGGCGCTACA
Source organism: Hypericum androsaemum (assembly GCA_963995505.1). Taxonomy (NCBI): domain Eukaryota; kingdom Viridiplantae; phylum Streptophyta; class Magnoliopsida; order Malpighiales; family Hypericaceae; genus Hypericum; species Hypericum androsaemum. Next base: position 16,964,064 of record OZ023188.1, on the reverse strand, counting down.
AACCCGAGATGGACCAACATTCTCAGCACGCGGGCTGCCAATCCTGCTTACAGACGCAATCATACCATCCAGGACTTTGATGAGTTTCTGCTGGTTACCAGCATCGTGCATCCCCACTCTTTTAAGCAGAGAAAGAGTATCATTAGCCTCTTTGATAGCCGACGCAGCGGAGGGGGCTGGAGAAGAGACAATAATGGAATCAGAACCCTCCAAACCAGGCGCATCACCATCCAAAGAGGAGGCAGGAAGCGGAACCTTATGATGACGGCCACCTCGCAAATTACATTTACAAATCACCATATTAATGGGTCTCCGAGAAGGCATCTTGAGTCGGGACCCCTCTCTCCACGCAGAGCCAATCCTACCCACGAATTTATTACCGACAAAAGAAGCAGCACCATTGCGACACCCACTTTTAGACATAGCAATTCGCACTGCAGGAGAGTCTGAGATAGTTTCCAAACTAGAGTGATCCTGACCCTGGCCAACTATAAACTGCACTTTTTTCGGAGCTTTACCAGCACGGATACCCTTACCGAGCTCCTTCGGGTCGCTGCAATCTGCAGATGCCTTCTTCGAAGGAACACCAGGCCTCTCAATCGTAGGGAGCAAGGAGGGAACCACCTCCAAGCCACCAATCGAGAGCGAAGCGATGGGGGCTGCAGAGCTACTTGAGTTCCCATCCAAAGAAGGGATATAGGGAGCCACCTTGTTGCCTAAGGACTTCGCCGAACCAACCAGAGGATCCAAACCAGCACCCGGGCTTGCAACAATACTTTTGCCCTTAAGGACCCTCTGGTGTTCCACCGCCGAGTCGTCGGAACCCTCCGCCAAAGGGGCTGACCATCCATCAAACAAGAGATTCCACGGGATTTCACTAGCTTCCATCTGATGGATACAAAGGGGACCATCTCTAGCGTTGACATCCACCGAACGATCGATAAAATGAGGAACCTGAGTAGAAATCAGAACCTTGGCAACATCCAAAGAGATCGAGTCATCCAGACTGAGCGAGTGAACAACACACCCCACCTTACTGAAAAGCAATTCCAACAAGCTACTACATCTCAAATGCAGGGGAATGCCACTGCACGAGACCCAGGCAAAGCGATCACAAGACGGCCTGATGCTGCTCCAATCCTCCACCAGATCAAACTCAGGCTGCAGCTTGCCTCCCCAAAAAAGCTTATCCTCAATCCCGGGAGTCGACACCAGGACGAATAGACCACCAATAGGCTGAATGGCTTGAGGGCCCAAACCCAGACTTAACAGCTTGCGAAAAGTCTGAACAAGATCACTCGCCAGCTTCATCTTGATCACCAGGCTATAACCCCACCGTTCGAGATCCAAGGAACAAGGGACAAACGAAGAAATTACGCCAACAGGAGGGGCCAGCCCCTTAGAGCTCAAAGAATCAGCAAAAGACTTGTGATTCGAGAACCGAGATGGGGCAGCATGTCGCCCAGAGTCGATAACCTTATTCCTAGCGGACTTCTCCGAGTACATCTTCACCTTACCTTTGTCAAAACGGGCATAGTCGACAAGAAGCCGCCGATGTCCGATAAGCTTTCCATTGAACTCCCTTATCATCTGGTCTCCGTCCGCATCCCTGGGAATACGTACAAAGCCAAAACGGCTACCTTTTTTTTTAGAGTTTCAAAGGCACAAAGACATCTGTTACCTTAAATCCCTTAGAGAACAGATTCTTCAAAGCCGCCTTATTCCATTGATGGGGTAAATTATCGACATAAAGGGTCCGAACAAGGCCTAGTTCTGCCATGTCCCAGGGGACCGTTTACTCGACAAGCACCGCTGGCCCGACCTCCTCCTATAGATGAGGCCGGAGGGATGCTGCCACTACCGCACGAACTCCATCACCTCTGGCCTTTCTCCACCGAGAAAGAGGGATATTAACGCTACGCAGAGCCCAGAGAGGACTCCTCTAGATTCCGGTGCCGCTCAACCGTCTCCGCTGGCCTTTCTCCGCCGACAAACCCGTTGACTTGGCCGAGAAGCAAACTAGAGGACACGACGAGCCGCAGCACCGGGAGACACCGCCTAGCCGTCCCCGCTGGCCCTTCCCCGCCGGGAAGGAGGGATGCGGACGGACTGGGCCTTCCGGCCCTAAGTGTCAACTCTCGGACCAAGGGTGTTCAAAATGGCTCGTGGGCTCAGACAGGGGGACCCTCTTTCCCCCTACTTATTCTTAATTGCAGCGGAAGGTCTACGCCTAAAACCATTAACTAAAACCGAGCACGAAGCTCCCTCCACACAACACCTGACCCACTTGCACCATTTTGACCCAAAGCCCATCGAATAGAGAGTCTCAAAAAGATAATTCCAAGAAACCGAGTCAAACGCCTTACGAAAATCCAGCTTAAGCAATATACCAGGACAATGCTGCCGCTTAAGGAGAGCAATATCCTCGTTCGCAATAAGCACTCCATCATGGATTTGTCTCCCTTCAATGTAGGCAGACTGTTCTTGTCCAATAATCTATGAGATAACTCCTTTCGAACGACCTGATAGGACCTTGGCAATGATTTTATACAGGCTAGAGATCAAGGTGATTGGCCGATAATTGTCAAGGTGCTGGCTCCCAGAGTTTTTAGGGATAAGGGTAAGGAAGGAAGTTAAGACCTGTGAGTCCAGAGATCCAGTCCTGAAGAAATGCAGTACAAAAAGCATTAGGTCATGAGAAATAATTTCCCAGCCTTCCTTGTAAAAAGCCATGTTTTAGCCATTAGGTCCCGGGGCTTTATCACAAGCACAATCCCAAACAACTGACTTCACTTCATCCAAAGTGGGATCCCGTTCCAAAGAGTCTCTCTTAGAGGTGCTAATGCGATAAAAAAGAGAATAGTCCAAGGAAGGTCGAGCCCACTCCACCTCCGAGTACAAGGAGCGGAAATGGTAAAAAATGGCATCCTTCACCTCGGTCACCTGACTGATAGACCTACCGCCAATAAAGAGACTACCAATATGGTTCTGACGCAGCTTGAAGGAAGCCACAGCATGGAAGTATTTAGTATTCTTGTCTCCATTTTTGCCCCACTTCAGACGAGACTGTTGCCTAAGCAGGGAATTCGTCTTCTTGTGTTGATATAGGAGTTGCCAATCCTCTCCTCCGAAAGTGCCCCAGGTCATCTAGCAAGTTTTCCTTGTCTAGCATGTCAAAAGTATTTAGCTCACCTTCCAAGTATGCTAGACTGTCCAGATTGCTTGCCTGATCACCACCTTTCTATTCTTTAAGCAAGCCTTTTAACAGTTTAAGCTTAAAGATTATTCGATTTGGACCATAAGTCAAATTATCCAACTCAACCCACCAAACCCGCAACTTAGGGATGAAATTAACATCATCCAACCAGTGATTCACAAATCTAAACGGATTGGGTCCCCAATTCAGGCGATCCTCCTTGAGCACCACTGGAATGTGGTCGGAAAGAGTTCTTGGCAAGCCCATTGGGACATATTATGAAAGTGCTGCAACCACGAGGGGGACACAAGGAACCTGTCTAACCTGCTAGAGGCACCTGGCCCCCTCCAGGTGAACCTGCATCTTTGTAAAGGCAGGTCGACAAGCTCAACCTCCACTATAAAGTCCCTGAATTGGCTGGACCCAGTACTAGACCCAATTTGTCCGCTGCTCTGTTCAACACTTCTAACAGTAGTGTTGAAATCACCTCCTATGATCCACAAGTCAACAGAGATGCTTAGCTTAAGAGCCACCAGTTCAGCCTATAAAGAACGTTGCTCAAGGCTCGGGATTGGGGCATAGATGTTAGCAACACAACAAGTAAGATTAAGCCCAACAAGGTTACCAGTAACTCCTAACCAGTTGTTACCTTCATGACGATTAATTAGCTCAAAAAAATCGGAGCTCCAAACTGTTAAAATGCCACCCAAGTTCCCAATAGATGGGATTGCCCCCCACCCAAAATATTCTCGTCTCCAGATCCTCCTCGCTTTAGCGAGCGAGGGGGCCACAATTTTAGTTTCCTGCAATAGTAACATACCAACAAAATTCTCACTAACCACTTTCCTTAGAGCTCTTTTTGTTTCTGGGACATTAAGCCCCCGAACATTCCATGAAAGCCAATTCATTGAGAGGCGCTACAAACCCGAGATGGACCAACATTCTCAGCACGCGGGCTGCCAATCCTGCTTACAGACGCAATCATACCATCCAGGACTTTGATGAGTTTCTGCTGGTTACCAGCATCGTGCATCCCCACTCTTTTAAGCAGAGAAAGAGTATCCTTAGCCTCTTTGATAGCCGACGCATCAGAGGGGGCTGGAGAAGAGACAATAATGGAATCAGAACCCTCCAAACCAGGCGCATCACCATCCAAAGAGGAGGCAGGAAGCGGAACCTTATGATGACGGCCACCTCGCAAATTACATTTACAAATCACCATATTAATGGGTCTCCGAGAAGGCATCTTGAGTCGGGACCCCTCTCTCCACGCAGAGCCAATCCTACCCACGAATTTATTACCGACAAAAGAAGCAGCACCATTGCGACACCCACTTTTAGACATAGCAATTCGCACTGCAGGAGAGTCTGAGATAGTTTCCAAACTAGAGTGATCCTGACCCTGGCCAACTATAAACTGCACTTTTTTCGGAGCTTTACCAGCACGGATACCCTTACCGAGCTCCTTCGGGTCGCTGCAATCTGCAGATGCCTTCTTCGAAGGAACACCAGGCCTCTCAATCGTAGGGAGCAAGGAGGGAACCACCTCCAAGCCACCAATCGAGAGCGAAGCGATGGGGGCTGCAGAGCTACTTGAGTTCCCATCCAAAGAAGGGATATAGGGAGCCACCTTGTTGCCTAAGGACTTCGCCGAACCAACCAGAGGATCCAAACCAGCACCCGGGCTTGCAACAATACTTTTGCCCTTAAGGATCCTCTGGTGTTCCACCGCCGAGTCGTCGGAACCCTCCGCCAAAGGGGCTGACCATCCATCAAACAAGAGATTCCACGGGATTTCACTAGCTTCCATCTGATGGATACAAAGGGGACCATCTCTAGCGTTGACATCCACCGAACGATCGATAAAATGAGGAACCTGAGTAGAAATCAGAACCTTGGCAACATCCAAAGAGATCGAGTCATCCAGACTGAGCGAGTGAACAACACACCCCACCTTACTGAAAAGCAATTCCAACAAGCTACTACATCTCAAATGCAGGGGAATGCCACTGCACGAGACCCAGGCAAAGCGATCACAAGACGGCCTGATGCTGCTCCAATCCTCCACCAGATCAAACTCAGGCTGCAGCTTGCCTCCCCAAAAAAGCTTATCCTCAATCCCGGGAGTCGACACCAGGACGAATAGACCACCAATAGGCTGAATGGCTTGAGGGCCCAAACCCAGACTTAACAGCTTGCGAAAAGTCTGAACAAGATCACTCGCCAGCTTCATCTTGATCACCAGGCTATAACCCCACCGTTCGAGATCCAAGGAACAAGGGACAAACGAAGAAATTACGCCAACAGGAGGGGCCAGCCCCTTAGAGCTCAAAGAATCAGCAAAAGACTTGTGATTCGAGAACCGAGATGGGGCAGCATGTCGCCCAGAGTCGATAACCTTATTCCTAGCGGACTTCTCCGAGTACATCTTCACCTTACCTTTGTCAAAACGGGCATAGTCGACAAGAAGCCGCCGATGTCCGATAAGCTTTCCATTGAACTCCCTTATCATCTGGTCTCCGTCCGCATCCCTGGGAATACGTACAAAGCCAAAACGGCTACCTTTTTTTTTAGAGTTTCAAAGGCACAAAGACATCTGTTACCTTAAATCCCTTAGAGAACAGATTCTTCAAAGCCGCCTTATTCCATTGATGGGGTAAATTATCGACATAAAGGGTCCGAACAAGGCCTAGTTCTGCCATGTCCCAGGGGACCGTTTACTCGACAAGCACCGCTGGCCCGACCTCCTCCTATAGATGAGGCCGGAGGGATGCTGCCACTACCGCACGAACTCCATCACCTCTGGCCTTTCTCCACCGAGAAAGAGGGATATTAACGCTACGCAGAGCCCAGAGAGGACTCCTCTAGATTCCGGTGCCGCTCAACCGTCTCCGCTGGCCTTTCTCCGCCGACAAACCCGTTGACTTGGCCGAGAAGCAAACCAGAGGACACGACGAGCCGCAGCACCGGGAGACACCGCCTAGCCGTCCCCGCTGGCCCTTCCCCGCCGGGAAGGAGGGATGCGGACGGACTGGGCCTTCCGGCCCTAAGTGTCAACTCTCGGACCAAGAGAGTAGATCTAGAAAAGGGGAAATCGGGGATAAATTGGGAGCTAGGGTTGAGGAAAAAAAAAGGGGGGGGAGGAATTGGGAACTAGGAGGCACGGGCAATCTTTTTGTCGAAACTAAAAAAAGATGAAATTGGGTTCCTTGTAATGGAAGGTATTGGCTTTTCCCTGTAATGTTTGGGTGAAGCGAATGATTCATTAGAACTATATTGTGTTGGTGGCAAAGGAAACGGCGGGGCTGGCCGGTGGGGAAGTAGAGGGGAAGGAGAGAGGGAAGAGGAAGGGTATAATAAAATTTTCCTTATAATAATTTTAATTTTTTGAAAATACAGGGGCTTAATTGGATATTTTTACAATACATGATCTAAAATGTCTATTTTCAATAATACAAGATAGCTAACTATTTTTGACCAAAAAAAATTAAAATAATTCTTTTGGTGTTAATTGAAATTACAATAGCATTGCAATCTTCTCTTTTCATAAAATCATACCCAAGTATAAGTAACAAACATAACGCTTGACTACATTACCAAAAAGGAAAAAAGTTAAAATTTGAATAAGCTGTTTCCTAATTACGTAGATTATTTATTCCATTTCAAATATACTAAGATCATATTTTTCTTATAGAATCTAAATATAAATGAATGCAGGGGCATTTGAGTTCAAGTCTAGTTAGGAATATTATTATTATTTAGGAGTATTGTTTTTTTTTAATATTTGAGTATTTTCTATCAGTTTTTTAATTCAATTTTGGTTACTTAGAATTCTATTTTTTGTCCTCTTACTTATTAAAAAATTGGCAATATTCTCAAAATGGGTAATGTGTTTTAAATTACGTACTTTAATGTTTCATCATTCCTAGTAATTTTAGGGTGTATTGTTGTACTTGTAACACAGTGACGCGAAGTCTGACTCTCCAGCTATCCCTTACCCAACTCAACTCTGTTTCTTCTCCAGCCCCTCCTATCACGCAAGAAAGGCCTTTAAAAAGAAAGAAAAAAACCGAAGCCTCCTCCCATGAAATAAAAAACACAATATGGGAACCATGGCCACCCCTACCAATAATCCCTCCAAAAAGAAAAAAACCAAAGCCTCCCGTGTATTTGATTTCATGATGTTTACGTTTCCAAGGAAAGAAGACGAAGTTCGTTCCCTCAGCAAGAAACTTAGAGAAGAGACACCCTTTGCAACAAGAGAATACATCGACCGTCTGGAATCCGATCCAATTTATGGATCTCACCGGAACCGTTTCGTCAACTGGTTACAGGTTTGGTTCGGTTCAATTTGGCTTGGAATTGGGGATTAAATTTTTTTTTTTTTTAAAGTTACAATCTGTTGTTTGGGAATTGAAATTGGTAACCTCTCCTCTCCTATCCTAGGAGGTAGGTAAGGCCAGTGATTCTCAGTGTCTGCTTCTCCTATGTCCGCTGTGTATTTATAGCACGGCCAAGCTATTCCAGTTGCTAGGCAGTTGAGGGGGAGGGTACTAACATGTTTCCAGTTGGATTTGGTTGATGGGTCAATTTGTTTATCATTCCAAACATCAATCTTCGAATTCTGATTGATTTTGAATCATGGATGGCTTTCTAATTCCATTATTTCTTCGATGGTCATTTATCAGATGACACCGGATGCACGTAATTACATGCTAACTTATGCAGCCGTCACCTTCTACGACAGGTTTCTCTCAGCAACACCTTCTTATGTATGTAAGTTACACACAACACATATGTTCGTTTGTACCTATCTAATTTGATGGTTAGAATGTCTGTCTACTAATTGATTAGCGTATGGATTGGATGTTCTTGGCATGGCAGCACGATTTTCCCCTACTATGCCTGGCATGCTATCACGAAGCTGTCATGCTGTTTGGGCGTAGGACGCGAACAGTTGCTACAATATTTGATGTAGAGTTCACCAACGAACAAATCCGTCACGCGCTGGCGTCACTTAAAACTTGTTTAAACCATAATATGCTTCTGAATACACCTCCTTTCCTATTTCTCCCCTACTTTTGCTTGAACATGTACGAGAGCAGCTACCTAACCGAGGCCATATATTATGTTCTGGAATCTGTGGCAGGTAAGACAACCTCATAGACATTTATTTGTCATCATATGATATGATGATTTTCTTCTAAGCTTGTAATACCTATGGGCAGTGACCTCTCTACTCTACTATCGGCCATCCTTGATCGCTGCTGCAGCTGTAATGGCTGCTCATACAACGATTAAGCATTCAAGAATCAGCCGAGAGGACGTCGACGAAAAGTTGAATACTGTAACTGAAGTTGGACGGATCGATGTGGTAAGTTATTTATTTATTTCTCTCCTAGGATATTTGATTTGCTTGCCTGATTTGTTCTAACAATCCTAAGCTATTGTTTTGGATAGGATGCTGTGTTTTCATGCTACTTGAGGATGGTAAACCGGAGGAATCAGAGGGACACAGGGTATTCTTTTTCATTCTCCTTTCTCCTCCTCCTCTTAAACTAAACTCCCACTCTAAACTGCGCACGTTTACATTTTCCAGGATCTCACCTCCACTGCTCTCCTTTTTTAGGTTTGTTCCTCTGTCTCTTCCTCTTACTCTGCTTTCTCTTTTCGTTTTTTTCTTGGCTATTTGCATTAGATCATTATTGTTATTTAGAATTGAATTTGGATTTGTCAATTTATTTTGTCGATGGATTCTTCTCTTTTAAATTTAGATTGTTGTTACTCGGTTGTAAACCTTCTACTGTATCTAATTTGATTTGTGTCTCTCTTTTGGATAGTTATCTATCAGGATATGTTTTTTAGTTTAGTTTTGCCGCCACTAGATTGTTATCTTTTTGCTCTATTTAATTGGTTTGTCTCTATTTTGGATAGTTGTCTATCAACAAGTACAATGTCATTTCCACGTGAAATGGAAATGTACCAAGTCTTGAATGAGATCGGATCAAGTAGTAGGGTTTTCAAGGTTAGGGATGTGAACACATTTGAGATGTTTGCCGTCAAGGAGATCTTGACTGATCAGTCTGACGTACAACTCTCTGCTGGTCGTGAGATTATCATTCTCAACAAACTCCAACAACATCCTCAAATTGTGAAGTTACGTGAGTTTTTTAATACGGAAAAGGGGGTGTATTTGGTGATGGATCTCCTAGATCGGAATTTAGGAGAACACATCTTCCTATATACCATCTCCACTAATGAGATAAAGGTAAGGTAATTGAGATTCATTTTCTCTTCTTCTTTTTTTGTGATCACTTGTAACTTTTTCCTCTCTAGTCTTTTGTGAAGCAGATACTACTGGCCGTAGCCTATTGTCACGAGAAAGGAGTGCTCCATAGAGACTTAAAGTTGGAGAATCTGCTTCTTGATCCTAAAAGAAATCAGCTAAAACTAACTGACTTTGGATCAGCTGCGCAATTTGAGATTCCTGGAACTGGAATCACTCCTTATGTATGATTTGTTTGTTGTACCTTAGCATTTTGTGAGCTCAATGTTCTCTTTATTGATTATCTCTCTCACATGCTTCAGGTTGGGACACACTGTGCACCTGAGATACTGCTGGGAACCACTTCTTACACAATGGCTATTGATATATGGTCTGTTGGTTGCATTTTTGCTCGGCTGGTTAAAGGTCAAGATATATTTAGAGATGACGATGAGGATGGACAAGAGGATGTTCAAAAATTGAGAACGATTTTTAGGTTGTTTTTCCTTTCAAAATTATTTTGCTGCCACTATAAATTGATAATATGAATTCTCATTGATTGAGTCCTTCTGTTTTGTGTGTTCAGGATTATGGGCACCCCTGATGAAGATGTTATGCCGGGGATCACTAAGTTCATTGAAAAGAATGAAATTCCCAAGTTCTCACCCAAGGTAACATGATTTTACACTCCTTTGAGTTGGAGAACAATCAATCTTAAATACACTCTCACATAACGTTGTTGCAGGACCTAAAAGACGAGTTTCCGGACCTTGAACCATCTGGCCTGGACTTGCTCAGTGTTAGTCTTGTTTATTTTCTTTTTATATTTTTTACTTGATTTTCATATTTGGGCTTTAAAAGTTGCTTTTTGCTTTTTATTTGTTAAATTGCACAATTGCTCATGCATATATGTTTATGTCAATGGCTGGACAGAGAATGCTCTGCTTGGACCCTAGAAGGAGAATATCAGCCTGCGAGGCACTTGGTCATCAATATGTTAAGGACTTCAAAGTTGATCCGGAGAGGGCGACATAGAAAAAGAATGGATTGATGAATTGAAAATCATGAAAATCTCTTCTTCCCTAAGAGTAGAGCATCAATATGTCAAGCATTTCAACGTTCATTCCATCACCGGTAGCATTGGCCACTGAGCTTTTCAATACCACATCAGCATGATATCCAAGCTACCTAGTTACTAGTCCAGTGTTCATTATTAATTGGGGAAATTACTTTCAAGTTTCACGTATTTGCTTAAATATACGCTAAAGTTCTTCGTGTTTGAAAAATATACGCCAAAGTCTCCCGTGTTTGATATTATTATACTATCGGGTCTCTGGCTGGCGTCAACATCTCTTTTATTTCATTTTTGTTATGCCCTTAAAAACAAACAAAAAATCATCTCATTTCTTCTCCTCCCTCTTCCTCGGCACCAATCAACTTCAAATAAAATTGTTGGAGTCCAAAAATGACCTTGGGAGGTTAAGGTTCGCACCCTCCATCGTTCTACTTCGGGACGGACTCGTCTCGACGTCTACTTTGGGATGGACTCGCCTCGTCGTCTGCTTCAGCTCTGTCAGACTTTGGTAGATCAGCCATATATTTTGACTCGGGCATTGGATTGAGTTGATTCTTTCGGCTATGGAAAGATATGACAAAGATATACAATTTTGTAGTTGACGACTTCTTCAGATTCTGAAGGAAAGAAGGTCAAAGATACAGGTAAAGGGGAGAACGCCCGTTCTTAGATAACGTTGGGCTTGGAGAACGCCCCGGAGTTGGAGAACGCCTGCATCTGGGTTGGGCGAACATAATCTCGGGTTGGAACGGGCCGTACTTAGGATTTGTTCATTCCGAGATGAGAACACTGAGTCGAGAACATCGGGTCGAGAATGCCGGATCGAGAACACCGTGTAAAGAACATCGGATTGAGAACGCCCACTTATATCGGGACGCCCACTTGATGAATGCCCCCTTGGCGATCGTCCACTTGGCGAATGTCCCCTTAGCGAACGCCCACTTGACGAACGCCCCCTTGGCGAGTGTCCACTTTGGAGCACCCGCATTGACGAATGCCTACTTGGCGAACGTCCCGCTTCAGGGCGCCCGTATTGGTGGATGCCCGCTTGGCGAACACCCACTTCGGGGATGCTCGCATCGGGCTGAACTTCGGGACGCTCACTTGACGAACGCCCACTTGGTGAACGTCCACTTCGGGAATCTCATCATGAGACAAGACTAGGTCGACGCCCTCAATGTGACTAAGGCGGTTTATGTTTCTCATCATGAGCCGCAGCCAAGTTGGCGTCATCAATATGACTAAGGCGGTTCGGGAATCTCATCATGAGACAAGACTAGATCGGCACCCTCAATGTGACTAAGGCGGTTTGTGATTCTCATCATGAGTCGGAGCCAAGTCGGCGTCATCAATATGATTAAGGCGGTTCGAGTTTCTCATCGTGAGACGAGACTAGGTCGGCGCCCTCAAGGTGACTAAGGCGGTTTGTCTTTCACATCATGAGACGGGGCTAAGTCGGCAACATCTCTATATAAGGAAGGCACGGGCACCAGAACGATCATGACTAACACATCAAACAACACTATTGTTACTTATCTTTTTTCTTAGCTTAGCCTGTAGTTCTTTTTTCTCCCTCTCCCTTAGATTGAACGTCTAAGGTTCTTTAACTCTTTTTTCACCCTTTCCGTTAGACCGACATTGGGACAATCACTCCAGACCGTCTCGATAAGTCTTAGCGTTCTTGTACCACTTTTCCCACAACAAAAATTAAGGTTTAATTTAAGCCAATAGCAATTATATAGCTTCAATTAAAATCAAGGTTTAGTTTAACTCAATAGCAATCTGAGACCCACTTCGCGAACTACCGAAACTCCCTACCAGAATATTGTCCCCTTCAACGACGAACTTCCAACTTCCAAGCCGGTAACTTAAACAACGGACAAGTTGAATGGAGGAGTCGAATGAGGGTTATAAAAGCAGTAACCAGAAACAGTACGATTTCCTCTCCTTGGTCTCGGTGTGGAGGAGGAATGTTTGAAGAGCTCGGGTTGGCTATCAGAGCCATAACTAGAAACGTCAGAGGAGGGATGGAGGACCGGAGGAGGGAAGGCGGAGTCGGGGACCTTACTCAGGCCATTGATTATGTTGGCACTCAAGGCGGAGGAGCCGTAACCACCGTCGCTGCGTCGGGCTGATTCGTTGGGGAGGACAGGGACAAAGATTAATCCCAAAAATTGATTTCCCATCTTCGCGCTTCATCCCCTGAATCCCGATGTTGTCGTTTAAGGCTGTGCATCGTCGAGGCTTAGGGTTCTTAGTGTCGAACGTTCTGGGTTGAATCGTTTAATTAATTTTATCGACGCCGGGGAACTCCAGTCTTAGCTTTTTTCATTTCTGCTTGGCTCCTCTAGTTTGGGTGGAGAAGAAGAGGGCGGTGGTGAAGGAAGGGGATGACCTTTTAGTTTTGGAAAAAATATTCTCAAACCCTTCGAATTTGTTTAAATATACTCAAAAGTCTTTCCTGTTTGCAAAATACAAGCCGACGTCCCTCTAGTTTGCTTTTATTATACTTTCGGGTCCCTGACGCACGTTAGCAGCTCTTTTTTTTTCATTTTTGTCGAATGAAATGACCAAAATACCCTTTCAAAATAAAAAATGCTGACATCATCTCTTCTTCTTCTTCTTCTTCTTCCTCCAATCAAAAACAAAATCAAAAACCCGACCACGAAGAACACCCACTCGAAAGCTGACCAGAACCCACTCGAAACCCCAACTCAGAAGCTGTCCTCCGTCGTCATTGACCGATTGCCCCTCCAAGGTCGAAGCTAATTCTCCTCCTTTTTCCTCTGGAACGGCGAGGCTCGCGACCCAACCGATTCGCTCCTCTGCGTCAACGGCTACTTCGAGATCCCGTACATCACCAACGACGGCCCCCTTGGCAGACTGATGAAGGACGCCATGCTCGAGAAAATTAGGTGGATAGAATGGCCCGCGACGGGCCTACTGGGGAGGGGCTGGAGGTGAAAAAAGACCGCTTTGCCGCCCAAGGCGAAGAAGGAGGCCGCCCCTGCCCCTGCACCCACAGTGGGGCCCGGGGAGAACCGATGGAAATCCCTCTCAAGGTACCGCGCGAGGTACTCGGGCTCACGACAGCTCGCCACCGATGGGATCGGTCCAAATACCTCTCTCCTTTATCGAATTGTCAAGCCCCACCGACTCGTACCGGTCGTCCTCTGGTTCGGGGTCTCCGACTCGTGCCAGATGACCGTGGGGTCCACGGTGGCCTTGTCCTCATAGAGTTGAGTTTCGAGAAGAAGAAGAAGGGAAGATTTGGGTTGGAGTTGTGTTTGATGGAGATTTAGGTTTAGTTGAGCTTAAGTGGACTCTGGTTAGGTTTAGTTGAGCTTTTAGATTTGGGTTTAGTTGAGCTACGACGGCGGCCTCGTCCTCATCGTCAGTGTAAATCGATGCCTTTTTTCGATGATAGGAGGAAGATGAACTGGTCGGGGATTTGGTCATCGGAGAAGAAGATGTGATGTCACTAATTTTTGTTGTTATTGTAAGGGTATTTTTGTCATTTTAATGACAAAAAATAAAAAAAAATTCATTAAGGGACCCGAAAGTATAATAAAAGTAAACCAGAGGGACAACATGATAATTTTTCAAACAGGGGGACTTTTGAGTATATTTAAACAAATTCGAAGAATTTGAGAGTAATTTTTTCTTTAATTTTTTAGGGTATTTTTGCCATTTCAATGGCAAAAATGAAAAAGAGCTGATAACATCAGCGAGGGATCCGAAAGTATAATAAAATCAAACACGGAGGACTTTGGCGTATATTTTTTTAAACACGGGAGACTTTTGAGTATATTTAAGCAAACACGGAAGACTTGAGAATAATTTTCCTTTAATTTAATATTTTATCAACAAATATTTTTAAATAATATAATAACATTGCATAAATTACTATCAAGTCCCACTAGGGTATGGTTAAAGTCTTTTTACGAATATTATTATGATAAATTACTCTCAGGTTCCGCAGGTAATACTAAACAGACGATTTGGTCCTTATATTTTTGAAATGCATATAGATGTACTTCTAGTTTGGTTTACTGGCTAATGGCATTCGTCAGTTGACAATGTAAAACGACTTATACCCTTGCCAAAAAAATTAATAAAAAATTAATAATCTCTTCTCTCCCCTACCTCACTGACCGCCTCCTCCTCTGACTTCCTACCGATGATAAAGGCCAAGTCCAGCGACAGACTGCTACAAGAAATAATAATCCTTCTCTTCTCTAATCCTCCCAGCTTCTCGAAGCAACACCGGCCAGATCCACCTCTCTACCACCGAGTACCACCCCTACTTGAGGGAGGAAAAAGTAGGGACTGGCTGTCTTGGACCTGGGTTGGCTGCAGTGGGGACTCCTTGGACTACATGAGCTCGCTGCGGTGGAATGAGGAGTGGTTGGAGGTCGGAAGAAACGAGGCTAAGGCATGATAGAATGACGAAGCCGAGTTACACTTTAGTACGTTGTTAAATTTATAATTTGATATATGTCACGTTAATGATGACTTAAATAACGAAACATCCACGTAGGACATCATTTCGGGGGATGTGGAGCTCGCGTGGATTGCCAATGATGGGGTAGTTGTCCGGATTAGCCAGGACCGAGAGTTGTCTGGAAAAAAAAAGTATAGGGACCAAACTTGAAAATTGAAACCAAATACATACCCTAAAAACGAAATTTATAAAACTACAAGGTACTAAAACCTACGTTTCCCAAAACAAAATCCTCTCCGGTCGCCTTTAAAATAAAAACCCAACGAACGGGAAGAATAGGAAAAGCCTCCGGAGAAACCAAAGCACAATCAATGTTTACGAGGAAAGAAGACGAAGTTGGTTACCTCAGCAAGTGTCTTAAAGAAGAGACGCGTAATGCATCCAGAGAATACATCCACCGTGTTCGTTCCGATCAGATTTATGGATCTCACCGGAACCGTTTCGTCGACTGGTTACAGGTTGGTTATTTTGTAATCTATTAGGTTTCGGTTCAATTTTACCCTCTGGCTTGGCATTGGGGATTACTTTTCCTCCATTGTTCTGGGCTTCAACGGAATTGAAATTGAAGATAAGTTACCCGAATATTACCTTTACACAAGAGTGATTTAAACCCGGACTTCCGTCAATTCTTTGTTATTGGAGCAAGTACTCTGTTTTCTTTCTATGATCATGGATATTCGAAGCACGTCCTAGCTATTGCAGTTGCAAGGCAGTTTCTATGATGCCAGTTGGATTTCGGGTGGCTGTAGAGTGTCTATGTTTTAACATCTTGAAGCACAATAGCAACATTCTTTTGCTATAAACTCCGCAAAATTATCTATCTAATTGATTGATGGTCATTTTATTAGATGACAGGGTATGGACCTAATTACAAGTCGGCTTATGTAGCCATGGCCTACTACGACAGGTTTCTCTCAGCAACACCTGCTTTTGTAAGTTACTTGGTATTGAATATATTCATATCTATCTAATTTATGGTTGGCCCATTCGGATATTAACACGTGGATGTTCTCTTCTCTTCTTGGCAGCATGATTTTCCCCTACTATGCCTCGCATGCTATCACCAAGCTATCATGCTGTTTGAGGGTAGGATGCCAACCGTTACTGCAATATTCGGTGTAGAGTTCACTAGCTCGCAAATCTTCCATGCGGGGTTGTCACTTCGGACTGCTCTAAACTACGAATTGCTTCTGCAGACACCTTTCACGTTTCTCTCCTACTTTTGTCCGAAGATGTATGACAGCAGCTATCTTCCTGTGGCCATAGATCATGTTATGGAATCTATGGCAGGTAAGACAACCCCCCTAGGCATTTTTATTCGTCCGCCATATATAGATGATGATTTTCTTCTCTAAGTTTGTAATTTCATGGACAGCAACCTCTCTACTCTACTGCCAGCCATCCTTGATCGCCGCTGCAGCTGTAATGTCTGCTCATACAACTATTAAGCATTCAAGAATCAGCCGAGAGGACGTCGTCGAGAAGTTGCCTAGTGTAACTGAAGTTGGAGAACTTTGTGTGGTAAGTTATATGTATGTTTTTCTTCCAGAATTTTTGCCTTGTCTGTTCCAACAATCCTAAGTTATTGTTCTGGATGGATAGGATGCTGTCTTTTCATCCTACTTGAGGATGATGAACTGGAGTAGCAATCGGCGGGACACCTTTGACTGACTGACTAGTAACTACTAATGGTATTGGTACTACTGTTGGTTTCTTGGATTGCAACGGGATTGGAGTTGATATAATTATATTGTAATTTGTTAGCTTTATGTATTTATTAATATGGGGCAGTTCGCCATCCAATGCAAGGCAACAAACCCAGAGAAAGTATTGTATCATCTGCAAAATGACGAGAGAACCACCAAAATGATTAAGCTAGATCCATGAAGCTTTTGGGATAATATCCAGAAAGATCGTATACTCCACTCATAAACCAACGGAGGATTGATTCGAAATCCTTCTTAACTCAACTGACCAAATTGCCTTCCTACTCTTCAATAATAACGCTTAGTTTTAAGTTTTAAAAGGAAAACTTGTCTGTTGAATATGCATTATTGGAATCTCTAAAATCATTGGAACCAGAAAAATATATTACTTGAGAAAGCTTATCACATGAAGATTTCCATTTTTTTAGTTTGAGATGAATATGATTTATTATTTGTCACTAAATACGTATACAAAAAAATATTTTGTTATTAATATTCACCTAAAAAATGATAACTTGTCATTATCTATTTTTCTATATTCAAGTCATAAAAAATTGGTTATATTTATTTAAATTTGATACACTCGATTGATATTATTTTTGTTACAGCAAGACAAAAATTATAGAAAATATTTAAAGATGATTCAAAACATGGAGAATGATGTCAAAATCATCAAATAAATAAATCTAGCACAAACTGTCATCTTAAAATATTTTATAAATTTATAAAGTATGTAAAAATATATATTTATTTAAATTTATCACTTGTAAATGTTAGGACCGAGATTTAACACAATTATATTTTCTAAAAAATATTAGTTATTACAATGGCGAGTTTATCAAATTTTAGCATTGATCCCTATTTACGGTTGAGACAAACTATAAAATTTTGATATAATATAAATATATAAGAGAAAAAGTATAAAAAAGAAAAAACTAAGTAAGATGAAAAAAGGCACGTGAAGAATTATTTAAATACTCAAAAATATAAATAAATATTGATTATTATTACTTTAACCAAGAAAATAAGATAATAAACATGTTCCATTATATGTTTAAAAAGTTGAGTTAGAAAATATTTAAAAAGTGGTGCCAATGTAGATCACAAATATATATTTTTTAAATTTAAATATTTACACCATAATTTTCTTTTTTTTCTTATAGAATCCGAAAATAAATGATGCAGGGCCATCTTTGCATTTGAGTTCAAGTCCAATTAGGAATCTTATTATTATTTATGAGTATTTTTTTTTACATTCAAGTTTTTTAATTAATGTTTTATTCAATTTTAGTTACTTAGAATTCTTTTTTATCATCATTCCTACTCTTTGTATTACCATAACTGATTTTTTAAATCTATTTTGGTAAAAAAGAATTAGCGAAATTCTCAAAATGGATAACCTAGATCAGGTCACCTCACTTTAATCAATTATTTTATTAAATTTCCATATTATAATTGTTACCCATTTTAATAGTTTTGCTAATTATTTTAGCAAAAACAGAACATACCAGTAGATTTTGGTTTCCTGTATAAGCTCTTTGGTTTTTTTTTTTAGAGTGAGAGTGAGTGAGAAATTAAGAATAGTGGTGAGTGCCTCAGTGGTGAGTTACGGGGAAAGAGAAAGTGATAGTTATTATATAGTGGCAAATTTCCAGTCCGGTCTGGTTGTTTCCAGTCTTTTGCAAAAAAAAACCCGGACCGGATCGGAAACAGGATTTTGCTTATTTTCGTAAACCGGACTGGACCATTTTTTCATATGGTTCAGTTTGGTCCATTTTTTTGGTATGGTTTGACCATTTTTGGTTTGTTTACTCACCTCTAGTCTCTCCAAAAGGATCTGGTCTTGTCGGAAGAATCAGAGTATTAGAGGACCTATCGCTGGAGTCCACTACCAAAAAGAAAAAAAATTTAATTTTAATAGGGTGTTTCCTATTTACATAGATTATTTATTCCATTTTAAATATACTAGATCACCTTTTTATGTTTTCTTATAGAATCTAAAAATAAATGATGAGGCTCATCTCGTCATTTGAGTTCAAGTCTAATCAGGAATATTATTATTTGTTGAATTTTTTTTTGGATAGGAGGATGAATGATGGTATGAGTTGCACCGACTTCAAGGATCTTTCAATTCTTTAACACGAATAATTCAACCCTCTGAATAAATTTCGCGAGTACAACGAGTTAGTGAACTATCGTCCTCAGGATTCACTGAAGCCTTAACTCCGTTGTTGAATTTAAGGTTTGTACTATCTTGACTAAACTAAGAACATACTAGAAAGAATTCTGATGATGTTTTGAGAGGAATGTGAGTAGGATGTTTGAAAATGAGATAATGATTGTATATTTAACGAAACCAATATGTTGCTACTTATAGGGGACTTGCATCATTTGAAAATGCGTGTTCCTCACAAAAAATGTGCCTATAACAATCATTAATGATGGCTAATGGCAGAGTCACATCTTTTGAGTTTGCACTCAGCAGACACGAAATAAACTTGGAAAAATTACTCTCGGCTCCCTGAGGTTTGCCTAAATTACTATTTTAACCCCTCATATTTTAAAACCCACACTTTGGCCCCCTAATTTGCCATTATTGAACTCTAAGGTCCTTCGCTGATGTCATCATTCATTTTTTATTTTTTAATCAAGAAAATATCTATTATACCCTTCAATAAAAAAACAAAAAAGCATCCTGCTCCCCGACCTTACCAGTCTTTTCTGAACAATTCAATCTTCGTCGGCCCCCTTCTAAACTTCATCGGCCCTTCCAACCTCCCCGACCCTCCCCATAAGTTCCTGCTCGCCGGCCCTTCCACTCTTTGTCGGCAACCAAAGTGAATTATCGCCGACCCTTCCCCCTGAATTTTTTCGCCGGCCCTGCCACCGTCTCCGCTTGACGAGTTGTGGTGGTTAGGTTATGAGTACATTAATTAAGTAACCAAGGTTTCATAATAGGGGTATTACAGGTCACGATTATTGGGGGTGAGGGCTATTGCAAGTGACGGTGTATAAGGCAAATTGGTCGCGGGGAAAGTTTCCCCTTCATCGCCGACGATTACAAAGAAGAAGGAGGACGGCTCGCGGTCTCTTAACGGTGTGGAAGATGCCGGGGAAAGACGAAGGAGGAGGATGACTCGTGACCTCTTGACAGCGGGCGAGACGCCAGGGAAGACGATGGTGAAGGACGGTCTCTATGGGTGCGAGGCGGAGGTTGGAATTTTACTGTCAGAGATGAAGGGGGAGAAGATGGTCGGTGAAGAAGATGTATTTTTTTGAAGGGTATAATTGTCATTTCCTTGATTAAAAAATAAAAAATAAATGATGACATCAGCAAGGGACCTTAGAGTTCAATAATGGCAAACTAGGGGTGCCAAAGTGTTGGTTTCAAACAGGAGGGGTTAAAACAGTAATTTAGGCAAACCCCAGGAGGCCGAGAGTAATTATCCCAATAAACTTTCATATGCAGACTGACTAGCGGCCGCTGATCACCTAGCGACACTAATCATCTAGCGGTCTCTGGATCACCTAGCGGACATTGATCCAATAGCGGTCGCTAGCTTGGCGGGAAAGAAACTCGAACTTGATTTCCAAGAGACAGGTCGATCACATTACCCTCTGTCTTAGCAGTCATATAATGCAAATGCAATATTTTAAAAATATCCAACATTATTATCTAGGAGTATTTTTAAAAAAAAATATTTGAGTGTTTTATATCAGTGTTTTATTCAAATTTGGTTACTCAGAATTCTATTTGTTTTTTGCTCCCCTCTCTCAATCTTCGTATTATCCTAGGTATTTTTTTTAAAATTTTTTAATAGTATTCTCAGAATGGGTGACCTGGATGAGGTCACCTCCAATTTATTAAATTACCTATTTTATAAAATACTGTAAGTTTTTTTGGTATAATAAAATATTGAAGTTATTACCATTTTACTAATGTTTTTACCTAAAAAAGAAAAAAATCCATAGATTTTAGAATGTCTTGATTGATGACGTAACTCTCCTGTCCCTCAAGGAAGGACTATTTAGTGTTTTTTTAGTATTTTAAGTGCCCAACTCTTCTGAGAAAAAAAAAACCCTTATTCCTCTCGAGCCACTTCTATTCTATCCCTAGAGAAAAGCCTTAAAAAAAAAACAGAAACACAATGTATGGGTTTGGGAGGAAAGAAGACGAAGTTCGTAGCCTCAGAAAAAGAATAAACGAAGAGACACCTTTAGCATCAAGAGAACACATCGACCGTCTGGTTTCCGACCCAATTTATGGATCTCACCGGAACCGTTTCGTCAACTGGTTACAGGTAGGTTTCGTTCGGTTCAATTTGGCTTGGAATATATTTCCAACGGAATTGAAATAAGAAACATGGGCCAGTGATTCTCTCTGACACGGAGGGTATGCCTCCTCCTATGTCTCTCTTGGGTATTTTTATTTTTTTATAAGTAAAATTTTACAGGATTTAAAACTGGTCACTCCGCAGCGGACCATTCCGGTTAAAGCAAGTGGTTCTCTTAGATATTTTAAGCTATTCCAGTTAAGGGGAAGGGTAATAGCATGTTTTTTGTTTCCGGTTGGATTTGGTTGATGGGGTGGCTGGCTGTTATTTTGCATTGTACTAAGATCTTGCGGCATAACATCATATGGGGTCAATTGTTTATCAATCCAAATTTGACATCATAAAATTTGAACCTTCTTGAATTTGACAACAAGTCGAACTTCCTAACTTTATGAAGAATAAAACACTGATGCTCGATTATGTGGTCAATTTATTAGACGACGGCGGATGGATCTAATTACTGGTCAACTTATGCAGCCATGACCTACTACGACAAGTTTCTCTCAGCAACACCTGGTAATGTATGTAAGTTACACACATATGTTTTGTACCTCTATTTTGATCGATGGTTAGAATCTTATCTGGCCTTATTGATTAGCGTATCTATGGATTGGATTGGATGATGTTCTTTTGGCAGCATGATTTTCCCCTACTATGCCTGGCATGCTATCACGAAGCTGTCATGATGTATAAGCGTCGGGTGCCAACCGTTACTGCGATATTCGATGTAGAGTTCACCACCACACAAATCCGTCACGCGGAGGTGTCACTTGAAAATTCTCTAAATGATAAATTGCTTGCTAAGACACCTTTCAAATTTCTCTCCTACTTTTGTTCCAACATGTACGAGAGCAGCTATCTGCCCGAGGCCATAGATCATGTTATGGAATCTATGGCAGGTAAGACAAACACGTAGAAAATTTATTCATCATATTGCATATGATGATGATGATGATGATGATGATTTTCTTCTGAGCTTGTAATTTCCATGTACAGTGACCTCTCTACTCTACTATCGCCCGTCCTTGATCGCTGCTGCAGCTGTAATGGCTGCTCATTCAACGATTAAGCATTCAAGAATCAGCCGAGAGGACGTCGAGGAGAAGTTGAATACTGTAACTGAAGTTGGACGGATCGATGTGGTACGTTATTTATTATATTTTTCTCCTAGGATATTTGGTTTGCTTGCCTGATTTGTTCTAACGATCCTAAGATATTGTTTTGGATAGGATGCTGTCTTTTCGTGCTACTTGAGGATGGTGAACTGGAGGAGTCAGAGGGACACAGGGTATTCTTTTTCCTTCTCCTTTCTCCTCCTCTTCTTAAACTAAACTCCCCCACTCTAAACTGCGATTATTTACATTTTCCAGGGTCTCACCCCCACTGCTCTCCTTTTTTAGGTTCAGCTCCTCTTCCTCTTGCTCTGCCTTCTCTTTTCATTTCTACAGTTTTATCAATATTGTTATTGATAGTGTTTTATAATCGAGTTTTAATTTGAATTTTTTTCCCCATGGTTCTTCTCTTTTAAATTTGGATTTGTTGTTGATCTTTTGTAAACTCTCTACTGTATCTAATTTGATTTGTTTCTCTCTTTTGGATAGTTTTGTATCAATGAGGATATGTTTTCTAGCTTAGTTTTGCTTCTACTCGATTGTTATCTTCCTGCTATATTTAATTGATTTGTGTCTCTATTTTGGATAGTTGTCTATCAACGAGTGCAGTATTATTTCCACCTGAAATGAAAATGTACCAAGTGTTGAATGAGATCGGATCATATGGTAGGGTTTTCAAGGTGAGAGATGTGAACACATTTGAGATGTTTGCCGTCAAGGAGATGTTGACTGATCACCCTGATGTGCAACTCTCTGCTAGTCGCGAGGTTATCATTCTCAACAAACTCCAGCAACATCCACATATTGTGAAGCTACACGAGTTTTTTGATACTGAGAAGGGTGTGTATTTGGTGATGGATCTCCTAGATCGGAATGTAGGAGAACACATTTTGCTATAATCCTATCTCCGCTGATGAGAGAAAGGTAAGGTAATTGAGATCTTATTTTGTTGTTATTTTCGTGTGATCACTTGGTAACTTTTTCCTCTCTAGTCTTTTGTGAAACAGATCCTATTGGCGGTAGCCTATTGTCATGAAAAAGGAGTGATCCATAGAGACTTGAAGCTGGAGAATTTTCTTCTTGATTCTGAAAGATATCAGCTAAAATTGGCAGACTTTGGATCAGCTGCACAAATTGAGATTCCTGGAACTGCATTCACTCGTTATGTACGATTTTTTTTTTGTAGCTTATTATTTTGTTAGCTCAATAATGTTCTCTTTATTGATTGTCTCTCACATGCTTCAGGTCGGGACACACTGCACCTGAGATATTGCTGGGATCCACTTCTTACACGATGGCTATTGATATATGGTCTGTTGGTTGCATTTTTGCTCAGCTGGTCAAGGGGCAAGTTCTATTTAGAGATCCTGATGAGGATGAACAGGAGCTTCAAAAATTGAGAATGATTTTTAGGTTGGTTTTTCTTTCAAAATTGTTATGACGCTATATTAATACTTAATATGAATTCTCATTAATTGATCTATTTCTGTGTGTTCAGCATTATGGGAACCCCTAATGTAGAGGTTCTGCCAGGGATCACTAAGTTCATTGAAAGAAATGAAATTCCTCAATTCTCACCCAAGGTACCATGATTTTACACTCCCTTGAGTTGCAGAACAATCGATCTCAAATACACTCTTACATAACATTGTTGCAGGATCTAAAAGAAGAAATTCCTGACCTTGAACCGTCTGGCTTGGACTTGCTCAGTGTTAGTCTTATTTATGTTTTTTGTTATCTTTTTTATTGGCTTTTAAATTGATCTTGAAATGTTGTTGGCTATTGGCTTTTTATTTGTGAAATTGCACAACTGACCATGCACAATGGCTGGACAGAGAATGCTATGCTTGGACCCCAGAAAGAGAATATCAGCCAGTGAGGCACTTAAGCATCAATATTTCAAGGACTTCAAGATTGATCTGGCTAGGGTTATATAAAAAATAAAAAAAAGTGGATTGATGAACTGACGACCAGAAAAACCTCTTCCTCGAGAGTAGAGCATCAATGTGGCTAGGACTTAAACGTTCATTCCGTCACCTGGCCATTGAGCTTTTAATAAATTATCAGCAGGATATCCAAGCTAGATAGTTACTAACCCAGCTTTCATTTTTAAGTTATTATTTATTTTGTTATTATTGTATTACGGCAATCTTTATTGTATGGGGTGTTGGATTTGTTTGTGTTGGATTTTTGACAATATTGTTTATTAGTATTTTATTCAACTTTGGTTACCAAATAATTGTTTTATCGACAAACCAAATACTTAGATCAACGTGTTATTTTCAAATTATAATTTATTTATTCTATTCCATATCTAGGAGATCATTTTTTTTCTTATAAAATCTAAAAATAAATGATGCATGCCATCCGGGCATTTGAGTTCAAGTCTAATTAGGAATATTATTAAGAAAAAAATTCATAGTTTTTTTAAATTTCGATATAATGTACAATGAGTTTTACTCCTTATAAATTTGTTTGTGAGTTTTCAATATCAGACTCTTAATTTCTTTAAGCAATTATTCCTCTCTACTCGACTTCGGGATGCTATGTCGCAGGCCATTGGTATTGAGCAATCCTCGTGAATCTAACCAATTGTGGATTTGGTTCTATTTCTATATCAAACGACAGAAGGTTTCGTGTATTATTGATGATCGGCCCTCTAATTAAAGTTGGGCCAAATTTCGTTGTAAGTATCCTCGTAAATTGAATATATCGATTTGTCGCTGTATCAAGAAATTTCAACAATTATAGTACAATGAACATTTGTTGTTTCTTTCCTAAAAAAAAACATTTGTTGTTTCGTTGTCGCAAAAAAATATTTGTTTTTGGGTGGGCCGAGTTCTATTCCTTAACTCGGGCCTAAGGTCAAAATTTATTTAAAAAATTGTACGGGCCAGCTTGACGGGCCTCTCTGCCGGCTGACCAATTCACGGGCCCGACCAGCGTATTGACCAAGGTAGGGTCAACGCGGGCTTCTCTTGCTCGTTGGGCCACTTCATGCTTCTGGCCTGAGTTGACAAAAAGGAAAGGGTCAACATGGGCCTGACATTTGGGTCTAATCATAGGTGTGGTTGACTGAATTTTTTTCTTATTCAAACAAAACTAAGCCTATATCTTATAAAAGATTTGAATGGATTTTTTTATTAAGTTGGTTTAAAAAATATTATGATAATTTGGTGAAACAAAAAAATATTTTTTAGATAAGTTCATAACATATAATTTTTCAATATTTTTGAAGTATATACAATAAAAAATATGGAAAACAAGGATAAGGGATATGACAATTAGACCCTGAGGATCTACCCTGATCTAGACCCGAAGGGTCTAAAATTCGTTGACTTTGACCAGATAAGTGAATTAAAATAAGTGGATCTTCGGATATGAAAAGTAGGTTTTAAGTTAAGGAGGAGAACCTCCCATGAATCTAGTACAAATTTTTGTGTATTTTATCAATAGCGAATGTCGAAATATTTTAACTGGTTCAATATCATCAAAAAATTTAATATATAATCTTCTTTTTATTTGCTTAAACGTACATACAATTTGTATTCTTCATGTAGCACGCATATTTCTTGTTTTTATTGTCTAGAGAAGTGTATTTATTCACTTATAAAATCAATTATATTTTAATTACTCGTATTTTAAATAATTGTGATTGATGATAGTAGTGAAATGTTGGATCTTACATTTTAATTTAGAATTATATAATAAAGTTGTCAGAGGACATTTAGTCTAGCAGCACAAAACGTTGTACGATTTGACGGATGTCTAGTAATTCTTGGTGTAAATAATCTAACTTTACAAACTAATTTAATTCAATAAAGTTCTAATTTTTGAAGGTTATTTTAAATATTATAGATATGTGAGTCGACGCTGATCCTGTCCGGTATTTTGCATATCCTACATGGATTCTATTTTTTAAAGAAGAGATAAAGTCAATGATCTCGGTTCACATGAAAAAAGGGGGCAAAAATATTGATTTTATGGATCCTACTTGAATTCTGGTCATCGCCGTTCCTAGTTATGATCTTGAATTTTGGTATGAAAAAAATGACATTTTTTGTTAAATATCTTATTTCAAAGTCGAGCTCTTTTGGGATTACAATTCATTAATACAGGATTAATTGATGGGATAAATACGTCAGTGGCCTAGTCTATTCTATAGAATTTTATTATAAAAATTATATTAATATATTATTTTCTTTAATTTAATAACTTCTTTAAATTAATATAAAAAACTAGTCATTGTTGATATATAATAATCTTCTATTGTTATAATAAATACTTTTTTTTTAAATAGAATTAATTTAAATCCTAATTTTTGCACAAAGTAAAAAATAGAATTTTTGCACGATTAAGGCATGAACTTCAATGGGATTGGGAGGTTCTTGTGCGACACTCTTATAGGGAAACCAGCAGATGTGCTGATTTTCTAGCCAATTTGGGTTTTTCTCTTCCTGTGGGCTTACATGTACTTAATGACCAGGAACCTCCTCAGGGAGTCGGAGAATATTTGTCAAATGATGTGGGTTATGTAGCTTTTCCTCTGGATGTTATTTTAGATGATTATGCAGCACCAAATTTTGCGATATATCAAACGTCAAGGGAGGAGTTATCTTCCCGAGGTAATCATTCCCTATCACGGGTTTTTCCTATTAGATTTTATCGTGATAGGATTTTGATTAGGCCGGCGGTCGCAATCTCACAAGAGGCCGAGAGGGGGTCTTGCACTAATTATGTTATTTTCGGTCATTTTATCTATATATAGAGGTATTTTGCCCCTCAATTCTACCCCAAAAAAGAGTAAATAATAAGGGTGGGCTGGCCGGTAGGGATATATTTTTGAGTTTTTGTCCAAAATGGTGCTACAATAGTAGTTTATTACCAATTTGGTGTCATTGTTGAAAAAATTTCGGATATGATGTTCTTTTCCCAGATCAAAATTTTTTTCGATTCTCTCTCCTTAGATTGAAAATAATTTTCAACGTGGATTCAAATTTGCAATAATTTTTTCAATCTCTGTTTTCGTTGCAGATCGAAAAAAAATTTTGACATGAGGAGAGAGAAATTCACAGATCGAAAATAACTTTCAACCTCAGGGAAGAGAAATTCGGATCTCAAAAAATTCTGCCATTGATTCTAAATTCGGATCCAACTTGTTATTATTTATTGCGAACGAAGCACTTGAAAAGGAAGGGTGGGGAACACCTTTGTAAATACTATTTATATTAATGTGTCACTATGTATAAATAAAGAATAATCAGATATATTCAGCCTGTCTCAATAATATTTACCTACCACGCGTATAAACCAGTTGGAAAATGTTTTAATGATGTAACATGAAATTAGGATAAATTAGTAACTTAACATGTATAATAAGATATTCAAGTAACTACTAACTAGAGAGCCCCCGTATAATTTATCATTCAAATATAATGCGGAAAACAATTTAGAAACCACAGGGTGTAACAAATGGCGGAACAAGAAAATAGATCGAAAAAATTATTGCGATTTTGAACCTACGTCGAAAGTTATTTTCGATTTAAGGAGAGAGAATCGAAAAAAAAATTTCGATATGTGAAAAGAAAACCATATCCATAATTTTTTCAACAATGACACCAAATTGATAATCATTATTTTGGGGAAAACCCTATATTTTTGCAGAAAGCGCAGCAGATTATCGGTATTCAAAGTATGGGTTGGATATATTTTTGGTATAATTAATAAACGTGCATTTGCTGTACTTTTGGATAGGCCACGGCGTCGTTTACTAGAATCTAAGGTAAAGATGTCAAAAAATATATAATTAATTTAAAACACCGCTTCTAAAAAAAATAGGGAACATGGTTTTAGGTTAATTAATTATGCTGTACAAATGCTAATTCACCTATCCCAGGAGGTAAGCCAACCAGAAGGGATCGCCTTATTAAAATTTTCCACTAACAAATTAACAAATCGAATCGATCGAGGTAGAAGACGAAAAACTGATCTCGCGAGAGCCGAGAGATAGAAAGGAAAAATAACCGCTTTGGAAAACTCTGGAACTAAAGTGAAAATTTTTCGTTCGTCGTTTTAATTCTCAAGTCCCGCCTTTTAAACTAATGAAACGACGTCCTCCTCCTTATCAATTGAAAAGACGAAAATACCCTTGATTATCACACGCTCTGCACGTGACCAACCCGATACAACTCCCGCGTTGCTTTAGTCAAAAATCTGTTACCCGCCAACGTTCTCCTCCAACGGCTAACAGCAAAGATGAACACCATCACCATTCACCCTCCATCATCCTCTTGCAATTGAATCTTCCGATACTTTGGTTGATACAAATTAACATCAATTCACGTTATCAACTCTTTTTTTCATTTTTGTTATTGAAATGATTAAAATACCCTTTAAAAAATGAGATTTTTCTTCGTCGTCTTCTCCAGTCGCCTCCTTTCTTTTCTGGTTATCCTAAACAAACCCAAGCACCTAATTTCAACCCAGCATCTAAAATCAGATTGGGAATTGCAACAACTTTTCCGTGGACCCAAGCAACGCAACGAACACAAACACACGAGCAAACCACGCACACCACGAGAAGAACGAGCTCACAAGCACAAAACACAAAGGAAAGCACAAGGAGGGACACAATATTTGGTTACCCGGTTTGATCTCAACGATCTACGTCCGGGGGCTACCAAACCAGAAGAGATTCCACTATCCTTCACACAATAGAGCTTCACTTGCTCTTCAGGAGAGATTCCACTATCCTTCACACAATGGAGCTTCACTTGCTCTTACAATGGATGCCAACACACTTGGCTCACTCTCTCCTCTTCTCTCTCTTTCCTCTCTTTCTCCTTCACTTGGAGTGGCTACCCTTCAACTTGGGTTTTAGCCTTTTCTCTCTTGGTAAAACCTTTCACTAGGGTTCTACACACATTCTAGGAAGCTACAAGGGGTATATATAGAGCCACAAAACCTAGGGAGCTTTTGGTGCACGGGGAGGGGCATTTTTGTCCAACACGCACAAGTTGTGCGCATTTTTCGGCGGCCGCCAGGGACCCGGCACCAAAAGCTCACTAATATAGAAAAACTCAATATTAGGAAGATCTGATACAGGTAAACCCAATATAGAAAAACCTAATATACCCCTGGCTGCACTGGTGACTGGCAACACAGACCACCCTGATGGAACCTAATCTCCACCTTGATGCAAAGGCAG
Source organism: Hypericum androsaemum (assembly GCA_963995505.1). NCBI lineage: Eukaryota > Viridiplantae > Streptophyta > Magnoliopsida > Malpighiales > Hypericaceae > Hypericum > Hypericum androsaemum. The sequence goes on along the minus strand of OZ023188.1, from coordinate 16,934,665 downwards.
TTGATCCATACAACAAACTAAGTCAGTACCAAAGATTAGTTGGCCGCCTTATATATTTGACTGTCACACGCCCCGATATCTCGTTTGCAATTAACATCTTCAGTAAGTTCGGCAAAGCTTCACGCCCCGCCATTAGACGCTCCACTACTTCCTACGTCATAACCCTCGTTGGTTGTCCGATCTCCTGGTAAAGCAAGAAAACAAAAACGGTCTCCCATTCTTCTGTTGAAGCTGAATATAGTGTGATGTCCACGATTACGCGTGATCTACTCTTGCTTTTCCAGCTTCTTGCAAACTTCGATTTAGTATAATCTCAGCCAGTTCCTCTATACTACAACTACCAGGCCGCTCGACACATTGCAGCCAACCTCGTTTTCCACGAATGCACGAAGCATATCGAGATCGACTGCCACATCATCCGTGAACAACTTGCTACTAGACGCATCACTCCCACATAGATGACATCTAATCTCCCGCTCGCCCATTGCATAACCAAGGTACTACCCCGCAATCGACTCGGATTCCTGATATCCAAGCTCCGCATCCAACTCCATGCGCCGGCTTGGGAGGAGTATTGGACTTCATTGGACCATACCATATGTTGCACATCGTATATTCTGTCTCCTACTTGACACCATGCCTCGTAAAGGCGATAAGCTTCTTAGATGCAACCTGTATAGGGATTTCCTATGACCGTGTATTTTCCTATTCATTGGTTAGCAAGATGGGAAGTAACCTTACATAGCATCACATCCGGCTTCAATATCTCCGGCGACTCAGGACTCGATCCTCTTGCCAAAAACGAAGCGAAAACCGCAGCGATAATTTGAAAGGAGAAAACGCTAAAAACTTGATTGAGAGAGAGAGAGAGAGAGAGGCGATCGTCCACCTTCTAGAGTTTGATCTAAGTAAAGATATTATAATTTTATTTAAAAGTTATCAAGTTCGAATATTCTAATCAAATAACATAGACAATATTAAATAAAGTTAATATACGTCCATTAATCCCTAATTCAGAAGCTTACCACATTTGAGTTATCGGTTACGTTCTCATCTATGTCCAGTTTAAATAACAACAATTATGTGTCACAATACAATATCACCATTCGATATACCAAAAATTTAAAAATTAAAGAAACAATTAAGTAGAAAAAGTTTGGTATTGAGACTTTAGAAGAAATGGGTTTTGCCAGGGAGAGATCAAATCAAAGACAGTGGTGGAAATTAAGTTTCTTCACTCTTTTATTGTCTCAATTTTTGTTGGTCGCAATTTGAAACTTTGAATAGGGATGGTTGTTTTTTGGACGTAGGAGGGTGGGTATATATGGTTTTAAATATATGCGATTTATATATATATTTTTTGGACGTAGTGGGTGCCACAGAAAAAAAATAGCAGTTATTCTCGAAGTTGCTTCAACTTTTATATTTATTTTTTGAGTTGTTTATAGAGCGAATCTAGGAATTTTACCTTAGTTTGAGACAATTTTTTGAAAGTGATAAAATAGATTAGTTCAGAGTGAGTAAAAAATGATATATCAGAGTTTTCAGTTGGTTAATAAACTGCGAGAAAGAAGAAACAAAAGCAGGAGCTCGAGTTAACGTAAGTTGAATAAACTGAAACAAAACGAATCATATTCCTAAAACTCAATTCCTCGTTTTTGACATGCTACTTATCACGATGTCTCAGTTCCAACCATGATATTCTATTTGTAACTATTCATGGACAATATATGGGATCTGGTATACTTACATGTCACTCACTAATTCAGCTATGAGTACGTGTCGTTAAAGCTTCTAATATCAACAAAAAATTGTTCTGTCTCCAATGAGACTCGGAAAGAGTATGATAAAAGCACTACGGGCAGATACACTTCCTCTACGATCAGATTCTTTAATCCCTGAATCAAAAGAAAATCGATATCAGATTAATCATAGTCTACTTAATTGAATAAATCTTTGTCTACTGATTTAACTTTGAGGATAAGTCCTTCAGACTTCCAATATCAACAAAGTATTCTATCACCAATGAGACTCACAAAGAGAACGATTAATTCTTCAAGAACGGATGTTCAAGAGCACTGTCAGCAGAAATTCTTCCTTTAGGGTCCAAGCATAACAACATCTGTCCATCAAACAATGATGAATTTAACAATTGTGCAGTTACCCTTAAAGACACCCAACAACGAACACCAAAATTTAAAATCCAATTAAGTAGACAAAAGTTAAAAATAGACTTACTGTCAACAACTCAAGACCAGCAAACTCCAGATGAGGAAACACAGCCTCTAATCCCTGAACCAAAAGGTATTCAGTATCAGATTAGTCATTCTCGACACAAATTGATTTTTAAGTTCATAATAATACCTGGGGTACAAAGTGAGGAATGGAATAGCGTTCAATAAAAGCAGAAACTCCAGGCAAATTATCCTCGGTAGGAGTCCCCAATAAGCTACACAAATAAGAACAATCAATAAAAATCACACTACTTCAAATTGAGAGAGCAAAAAAGTTGCATATATAACAATACCTGAATATGTTTTCAAGTTGCTTGGCGTCAAGCTTCCTGCCATAGGCATGAATTGCAACTAAGTCATCACCAAAGGGCTGCTCACCAACATCATCCATATCTGCAGCCTCAACATCAAACAATGTATTGCCCTTAACCATGCGCGCAAAAATTCACCCTATTGACCACATGTCAATAGCTGCGGTATAAGCACTCGAGCCGAGCAAAATCTCGGGGGCACAATAGGGCCTGGAACCAACCTACACACACCAATTCAAATAATAATGAAAGCTACAAAAAGACAAGTCAAAACACAGCACAACACATAAATACATACATATGGTGTTTTGAGAGTGCCCTGACTTTCCTCTGATCCGGTAATTCCTGCTGATCCAAAGTCAGCAAGCTTAATCAAGCTATTATCATTATTGATCAAGAAGTTGCTCGGCTTCAAGTCTCTGTGGGTGATACTATTACGATGGCAATGAGCTACTGCCATAAGCATCTGATTCAAAAAAGACTGTAATTGAAAGAGTTAGACCATGTCAACGAAAACACATTTAAACCACAAACGATTGGACATTCCGCATTACCTTCATTTCGACGTCAGACAATGTGGCCCCATGAAGGAAGTTGCCAAAGTTCCCAGCCATTTGCTCCATTACGATGCAACGTGCTGAAGTGTTCTCATGTGTTTCTCTCAAATCCACAACATTAGTGTGTCCCTTTAGAATCCGAAGAACTCTTGCTTCATGTCTAATAGAGAGCAGATCTTCCGGACTATCGACCTCGATCATCTTGGCAGCAAACTTGTTCATACCACAGAGATCGGAGACACAGAAAACTTTGCCGTAGCAGCCTTCACCTAACAATCTCAGGACTGTGTACTTACCCTCCAACAGCCCCGAGAGAACTTTTTTAGCCTCCTATCAGAGAGAGACATTAACCAATAAGATCGCCTAGCCCAACTAACAACTGATCCTCCTATCAGAGAGAGACATTAACCAATAAGATCACCTAGCCCAACTAACAACTGATTCAACAGCTATTTTACTATTTACAAAAGAATATAAGTAAGTTAAGATACAGTACCTCAACCTCCTGATCATCACTAGAACTCATCACTGCTTCCTTCCAAACTAACAGATCTACAAGATAACATGAAAACTGTGTCAGGTCCAAATAAAAACTCTAAAACATTGTTCAAGAGACAGATCCAAACCAAAGAAAAAATCAAAACTATCCATTATTTAGGAAAATTAATTACGTAGTAGAGAGGAGAGGAAAGTGGGGAGAGTGGGCGTTGGAGAAACCTGACGGTGCGATTCTTGAAGAAAGGAGAAGCAATGGCAGGCGATGTGTAGCAAAGGGAAGAACCCTAACTATGCGAATCTTGAAGAAAGGAGAACTAATTGGGGCGAGTAGGCGATGGGTAGCTGAGGGAGGAAGAACCCTGACGGTGCGAGTCTTGAAGAAAGCCAGGGGTTGATTTCAATTTTTGATTTGGGGAGGGAAACTTGAAACGCGCGCGTATAATGGGTGGGCCCTTATAGAAACAAGGCCCATACAAGAACCATGAAACTGCAAAACAATATTGTCCTCTAAAAAAAACAATATTGCCTATTAAAGAAGTCTTAGGGTGTGAGGCTTAAGTAAAAAAAAAAAATATATATATATATATATATATAACTATATATATATATATATATATATATAGTTGAAAAAAATAATATTTTGTGAATTAAATAAAGTGGGACTGTTATTAAGTTTTTTTTGTCTCGAAGCCAACATTACTTCTTCTTTTTTAAAAGAAAAACATTACTATTAAAAGAGGGTAAATTAGCAATTTTTACAGAATAGTGTGAGGTGGCATTTTTTACATCATCATCCTGGGACTTTAATTTTTTTGGGTGGAATTTTAGTAAGCGACGAGGCATATACAAGGCCAGTATCCGAGACCGAGAGTAACACGTTGATTAAATATATCAAAAAAATATCCAAAACATACCGACTATTCCCTGCGCTTTCTTTATTATAGAATTTAATTTAAAAAGAACCAAAAGGAAGATAATCTATTTGGCAGCTCAACCTTATTAATCACTTTATATTTATAATAAACGTGAAATCGAATTTAATAAAGATATTTTTTAATACAAATCTTGACTTAGGACCTGATTTTTAATAAATTTCTCAAAACCACAAAAAGTGTGACTTTATAATAAAAAGATTATTAAATTTTGATACTAATCTCAACTTAAAACTTAATTTTTATCAATATAGAGAGAGGATACTTTATCAATTTATACAATATCACTTGTTGTATGTTATGATGTGTTTATAATCAGATTCAATAGGCACTAATTTATTGATACGCATCACTTAAACTCATATTATTGACTTGAAATTTTAATTCATATCTTGTTCTTAAACTGCCAATTTTCCATAAGAAGACTCCCAATTCAATTCGGATCATCATCATAAACAACACATAATTAGACTACGTTTATTGGTGAGCGGATTGAATCCGCTCACCCAATAAATAATTAATTTATCTCTCATCAAATTACTATTCAATCCAACTCAATCTTTTACTATCTTTATTGATGATCTCATCTAATCCGCTCACCAAATAAATAATTAATTTCTCTCTCATCCGCATATTATATATAATTTAATTTATGTTTACATATAAATTATAATAAATATATAAACTATGCATCCATAATTATAACAAGAAAAAATTAAAATAAAATAATAAAATTAAGATTACAAAAGTTGGAATAAAAAATTAGAAAGAAATAAATCGAGCAATAAATGGATGTCGAAAATACATTTGAAGTCAATAGTCGAGTGAGTTACGAGTACGAGTTTTGGTTGGGGAGCCACAACTTCTTATTCCGGAGTCCGATTGAGTTGATTCAAGTTGTTCCGCGAAGGTGAGACGTATTTTTACAAAATTTTAGTTTATGACTTCTCCAAATTTAAAGTGTAAGAATATCAAAATTATGTTTGAAGTCAATAGTTGACCGAGTTACAAGTACGAGTTTTGGTTGGGAAGCCACAACTTCTTATTCTGGAGTCTGATTGAGTTGATTTAAATTGCTCTGCGAATGTGAGATGTATATCAACAACTTTTTAGATTATGACTTCTCCAAATTTAGAGTGTAAGAATATCAAAAATATGTTTGAAATCAATAGTCGAGTGAGTTACGAGTATATATTTTGGTTGGGGAGCCACAACTTCTTATTCCGGAGTCCGATTGAGTTGATTCAAGTTGCTTTACGAAGATGAGACGCATATCTACAACTTTTAGCTTATGACTTCTCCAAATTCGGAGTGTAAGATTGTCAAAAATATATTTGAATTTAATATTCGATCGAGTTACAAGCGTCCAAAGTTGGAATACAAGATTGTGTATCAAAATATGTCAATATTGGGCTCTAATTAAAGACAATTGAAAAATACTATTTTTTATATTTTTATTTTTATCAACAGATAATATTAATTATGATAATTAAATAAATAATATCTACTAGTATCTATTTCAACAAATAATATTATACCACGTGTCATTATAACTGGATTAAGAAAAAAAAATTGCTCGCGAGCTTCGCTCGGTTGGCCGAGCGGCTCGGCCAAATTCCCATCCTTTTCTTTTTTTTTAGTTTTGGCTTTCTCTTCTTTCGGTGAGCGCGGATGGTCTTATGGATCTTGAGCAATTAAGGTGACTTATAACTAACACATACCATATTGATGTTTTTGTCTAAATAAGTATATTGTGACTAATAATTAATTTTGGTCACTGACCCTCTGAATAAATAACTTTTTAGTCTCCCAACTTCAAATAAAATCTTGTATACCAAATAAGTATATCATATATATTTTTAATAAGTATAATTTGAATTGCTAATGCAAAAATAATTACCACCTAACAGGAGAAAACTCTCATAATTTTCACCATAGTGGGGCCTATATCCTGCCTCTCAGTAGGATGGCTGAGTCAATTGTGGGTTGAGTAGTGGAGATGGTGAGAGTCCCAATGTTTTCAAAGTGGCTGTGGTATCAGAGCTTCATTATAGTCTTTTACCGTGGACGACTTTTTTTTTAGGAGAAATATTTGCAATATATTAAGTAAGAAAATCAGTGAATAATAGTACATCAAGATCACTGGGATGGGATGAGACCCAATCCACGGGGAGTAATCTAAGGCGGGCTTGGCGACATAACCAATCCGCAACCGAGTTTTGAGAACAGGGAATACCCAAAAGAGAACAAAACGATAATAGAGCAAGACTATTTCTAATACCTATTACAATGTGTTCTACATCCCAGTCGATAGTGGCAAAAGCATTGTTGATGAAAGTGACGGCAACTCGACAATCAGACTCGATGGTGATAGGGATGTCACAAAATTCAGCCAGCACCAGCGCAATGGCCCGGGCAATAGCCATTAGTTCCACTTCCAGAGGGCAGCAAGCCTCTAAAATATGAGCCTTACCTTGAATGATAAGGCCATTACAATCCCGAGCTACGATAGCAATACCCGTTTCTGAATAAAAATCTGTCCACGATGCATCGCAGCTGAGCTTCGTGGTGCCTACTTTCGGAGCCACCCATGAAGAAAAAGGTTGAGGATCATGATCAGTTTTCAGATCCTGTAAGAATTCAAAACAATTGTCAATGGCCCTCCTTGCTGAACCTCTTGGATCAATTGGAATTCCTTCAAAAAAGAACTTGTTACGGGCATTCTAAATGGACCAGGAGAGATACATAAACTGTGCAAAAACCTGCGAATCATTTCTGCTAGAGAAAAGCGAGTGAATTTTATTCATCCCATCATCAAAACTAGTAAAGCCATTCTCCAAGAAGCGACAGTTTAAGGAACTAGCAAGCCAAGTAGCACGGGCATGCAGACAACCAATAAGCATATGCATAATAGACTCATCAGCATTAGAACAAAGCGGACAAACAGGAGAGGAATGAAGATGACGGTTAAAAAGATTTAATATGGTAGGCACAACATTGTTCAAAAGTCTCCAAACGAAGTTTTCAATATTAGGAGCCACTTTCATATTCCAAATGAACTTCCAAATAATCGAATTTAAATTGGCATTACTAGGACCCGCTACTAAACTAGCCTGAATCCTAAGTTGGTGAGATTTAAAGACATGATAACCACTTTTGACCGAATAAAGGCCATTTTCGGCATGCTTCCAAACCGTTTTGTCAGGAACATTCAAACCCGAAAGACGAATCCTGAAAATAGCATGAACATCAGCAGGGGATAAGAGGTTAGTCAAAATAGTCCAATTCCAATCATTAGTATTTAAGAAAATTAGGTCAGCAACAGAATTACAAAGATTATGTCTAGGAGGGATCGTCGTAATTCTAGGAGAAGAGGAGTTTGGCAGCCAAGGATAAGACCAAATATTAGTCCCCCTTCCATCACTAATTCTAATGAGATTTCCCTCATAGAGGGCAGAAATACCCTCTCGAATACTATTCCAAACCCAAGAAGGTCTAGAGCCTTTAGGCGTGATGAAAAAGTCACAAGTCCAAAAAATAGATACCCTTAAGGACTCTGAAACATAGGAAACTATTCGCTTGCCGTGCTTTTGCTCCCTGCACGTTTTGCCTTTTTCTGTCTGAACCCCACCACAATTCATATTTTCAAGATTCTAACAATTAATTTGATATTTTTCGAACTGAAAAAATAGTATAATTTTTAATAACATTAATTTTTTTGGTAGGTAAATATTTGTAGTTAATAAATACAACTCCAAACTGGTACAAAAATGGAATAAAAAATATTACTTTGATGATTGCAGATAAAGATCAGGGGTGAGTATTCTGTTAATTGAAATTATTCAAATTATTTATTATACTATCCGAATCAGAATAGAAAATTCTTACAATCCAAAATTTTCGGACATGGACAGTCTTAATTGGACCAAAATGTTGCAGGGAGAAAACCACGATCCCCATAATATACTTATCAGATATCGGGTAATATGTTCGCTTCTCTCGTCACGACATAAGTCCCTCTTTTTCTTCTTCCATCCCTGACCCCGGGTAGGCCCATTGGGGGCCAGATTTGGTGGGGGCTAACTCAAACCAATATCACTACACATGCAAACCAATATCATTTCACATGCAAACCAATATCACTTCATATGTAAACCAGCGTCTTACAAACCAATATCACTTCGCATGCAAACCAATATCACCTGATAGGTTATTGACCATCAGATTTAAAGATAATAAAATCTAACAGCCCAAAATGTAGTCCCCACCTGTGGACAAATTTTCTTTAGTCCCCACTCAACCCGGTCTCAGGCCCATTGACTTTTTTAATATTTCTCACGGTTATTTCAAAAAGTGGGTGTCAAGATTAGGGAACCAACACGTCATCTTCTTCTAAGACAGAGAAGAAGTTAATTGTTGACATATTTTGGTATGTTCATGTGCCAACTGGATAACCATAGCACTACCACCAAATTTCAAAAGAGATTTAAGAAAATGTTCAATGAGTCGGATTTTTTTTAATCCCTTACACTTATAGTCGAGCACGAGCACGGTGTAATAGTATGTTAAATTAATAAATTAATATTTTTTATATTAGTAGCATTTGGAACAAAACATATTTAAAAATATCAATTTTTATAACCACTTAGACAATTAAGGAATTTTAGAAAATAGTGAATTGATGTTAATTTGTATCAACCAAAGCATCGGAAGATTCAATTGCAAGAGGATGATGGAGGTTGAATGATGATGGTGTTCATCTTTGCTGTTAGCCGTTGGAGGAGAACGTTGGCGGGTAACAGATTTTTGACTAAAGCAACGCGGGAGTTGTAACGGGTTGGTCACGTGCAGAGCATGTGATCATTAAGGGCATTTTCGTCTTTTCATTGATAAGTAGGACGACGTCGTTTCATTAGTTTGTACTTTGTACTCAGTATAAAAGGCGGGACTTGAGAATTAAAACGATGAACGGAAATTTTCACTTTAGTTCCAGAGTTTTCCAAAGCGGTTATTTTTCCTATCGATCTCTCGGCTCTAGCGAGATCAGTTCTTCGTCTTCTACCTCGAATTCGATCGATTTCGATCTAGGACTTCGATTTGTTAATTTGTTAGTGGGAAATTTTAATACGGCGATGCCTTCTGGCTTACTTCTTGGGAGATTTGGTGGAGAATAGGTTATTCTACACCCATTAAGACTAAAAAGATATTGGTTTGCATGTGTTGTGATCTTGTTTTGTATGTGTAGTGATTGATTTGCATGTGGCCATGATATTGATTTGTATGTGTAATAATATTAGTTTGCATATGTAGTCCCACCTGGGGACAAATTTTATTTAGTCCCCACACAATCCAGTCTCCCTCTTCAGATAGATGAACTAGCATTTGTACAACATAATTAATTAACCTAAAACCGCGATCCCTATTTTTTGTAGAAGCGGTGTTTCAAATTAATTATATATTTTTTGACGTCTTTACCTTAGATTATAGTAAACGACGTCGTGGCCTAAAGTACAGCAAATGCACGTTTATTAATTATACCAAAAATATATCCAACCCATACTTCGAATACCGATAATCCGCTGCGCTTTGTGCAAAAATATATCCCTACCAGCCAGCCCACCCTTATTATTTACTTTTTTTTTAAGAATTGAGGGGCAAAACCTCTTATATATAGATAAAATGGCAAAAAATAATTTACTTAGTGCAGAACTCCTTCTCGGCCTCTTGTGAGGTTGTCGACTGCCGGCCTCGTCAAAATCCTATCACAAGAAAACCCAGTTGGAAAATCCGTGATAGAAAAAGAGTACCTCGAGAAGATAACTCCTCCCTTAATGTTTGGTATATTGCAAAACCTAATCGTGCACCGTCATCTAAAATAACATCCCGAGGAAAAGCTACCTGAGGAGGTTCCTGGTCATTAAGTGCATATAAGTTCGAGACCGAGTTGAATGGGGACTAAAGAAAATTTGTCCTCTGGACTATATATGCAAACCAATCTCACTTTACAAGCAAACCAATGTCACTACACATGTAAACCAATATCTCCGCAAACCAATGGCAAACCAAATATCACTACACATATAAATAAATATCTCTTTAGTCCTCATGGGTAGCGACTATACTATTTCCACCAAAACCGACCCCGATAAGCCCATAGGAAGAGAAAAATCCAAATTGGCTAGGAAATGAGCACATCTATTCGCTTCTCTATACGAGTGTCACGCAAGAACTTCCCAGTACCATTGAAGTTCCTGCCCTACTCATGCAAAAATTCTAGTTTTTACTTTGTGAAAAAATTGGGATTGAAATTAATTCTATTTTTAAAAAAAAATATTTATTATAACAATAGAAGATTATTATATTTCAACAATCACTACTTTTTATATTAATTTAAAGAAGTTATTAAATTAAAGAAAATAATATATTAATAGTATTTTTATAATAAAATTCTATAGAATAGACTAGGCCACTGACGTATTTATCCCATCACTTAATCCCGTATTAATGAATTGAAATCCAAAAAGAGTTCGACTTTAAAATAAGATATTTAACGAAAAAATGTCATTTTTTAATACCAAAATTCCCGATTCAATTCGGGCTAGAGCAAGATCATAACTAGGAACGTCGATGATCATAATTCGGGTAGATTCATAGAATCAATATTTTTACCCTCTTTTTTCATGTGAATCGAGATCATTGTCCTTATCTCTTCTTTAAAAAAAATCTATGCAAGATATGCATCACAAAATATCGGAAAGGATCAGGGTCAAGTCAGAGATCTATAATATTTAAAAATCTTTTACCTTCAAAATTTCGAACTTCATTAAATTAAATTTGTTTGTAAAGTTAGATTATTTACACCAAAAATTACTAGACATCCGTCAAATCGTACAACGTTTTGTATCGTTAGGCTAAATGCCCTTTGACAACTTTATTATGTAATTCTAAATTAAAATGAGACCGAATATTTATTGATCCAACATTTAACTACTATCATCAATAATAATTATTTAAAATACGAGCAATTAAAATATAATTGATTTTATAACTGAATAAATAAACTTCTCTAGACAATAAAAATAAGAACTAGACGTGCTACATGAAGAATACAAATTGTATGTACGTTTAAGAAAATAAAAAGAAGATTATATATTAATTTTTTTGATGATATTGAACCAGTTAAAATATCTCGACATTCGTTATTGATAAGATACACAAAAATTTGTACTAGATTCGTAGGAGGTTCTCCTCCTTATCTAACAACCTATCTTTCATATCCAAAGATTCACTTATTTTAATTCACTTATCCGGTTAAAATCAACGGATCTTAAATTTGTTGGGTCTGGATCACGGTAAACCCTCAAAATAAGAGTCTAATTGCCATATGCCTGATCCTTATTTTCTATTTTTTTATTGTATATACTTCAAAAATATTGAAAAATATATGTTATGAATTTATCTAAAAATATATATTTTTGTTTCACCAAATATCATAATATTTTTAAATCCTACTTAATAAAAAAATCCATTCAAATCTTTTATAAGATATAGGCTTAGTTTTGTTGAATAAGAAAAAAATTCAGTCAACCACGCCTATGATAAGACCAAAAAACAAATGTCAGGCCCATGTTGACCCTTTCCTTTTGGTCAACTAAGGCCGGAAGCATGAAGTGGCCCAATCAGCAAGAGATGCCCGCGTTGACCCTACCTTGGTCAATCGCTGGTCGGGCCCGTGAAATGGTCCGCCGGCAGAGAGGCCCGTCAAGCTGGCCCATTTAATTTTTTAAACCAATTTTGACCTTAGGCCAGAGTTAATGAAAAGAACTCGGCCCACCCAAAAACAAAATTTTTTTGCGACAACGAAACAACAAATGTTTTTATAGGAAAGAAACAACAAATGTTCATTGTACTATAATTGTTAAAAGTTCTTGATACGGCGACAAATCAATATATTCAATTTACGAGGATACTTGCAACGAAATTTGGCCCAACTCTAATTAGAGGGCCGATCATCAATAATACACGAAACATTGTGTTGTTTGATATAGAAATAGAACCAAATCCACAATTGGTTGGATTTACGAGGATTGTATTTACGAGGATTGCTCAATACCAATGACCTGCGACATAGCATCCCAAAGTCGAGTAGAGAGGAATAATTAGTTAGATTTATATAACAATTAGATTTATATAATAATTGCTTAGAGAAATTAAGAGTCTGATCTCTGAAAACTCAAACAAATTTATAAGGAGTAAAACTCATAGTACATTGTATCGAAATTCCAAAAATTATGAATTTTTTTCTTAATAATATTATTAATTAGACTTGAACTCAAATGTCCGGACAGCCTGCATCATTTATTTTTAGATTTCATAAGGAAAAAAAATGATCTTCTAGATATGAAATGGAATAAGTAAATTACGTAATTTGAAAATAAGACATTGATCTAAGTATTTGATTTTTCGATAAAACAATTATTTGGTAACCAAAGTTGAATAGAATACTAATAAACAATATTGTAAAAAATCCAACACCCCAAATGATTAGCCTCTAAAAATATATATGATTAGCCTCCCCGCCCCTAGAGATTGTGGTGCATAATGTAAGAAAAATTCAAACTAAAATAAAATTAAAGATTGCCGTAATACAATAATAACAAAATACATAATAAATTAAAAATGAAAGCTGGATTAGTAACTATCTAGCTTGGATATCCTGCTGATAATTTATTAGAAAGCTCAATGGCCAGGTGATGGAATGAACGTTGAAGTACTTGCCACATTGATGCTCTACTCTTGAGGAAGAGCTTTTTCTGGTCGCCAGTTCATCAATCCACTTTTTATTTTTTATATAACCCTAGCCAGATCAATCTTGAAGTCCTTGAAATATTGATGCTTAAGTGCCTCACTGGCTGATATTCTCTTTCTGGGGTCCAAGCATAGCATTCTCTGTCCAGCCATTGTGCATGATCAATTGTGCAATTTCACAAATAAAAAGCCAATAACCAACATTTAAAGCCCAATTTGAAAGACAATTATAAAGATAACAAAAGATAAATAAATAAGACTAACACTGAGCAATTCCAAGCCAGACGGTTCAAGGTCAGGAAATTCTTCTTTTAGATCCTGCAACAATGTTATGTAAGAGTGTATTTGAGATTGATTGTTCTGCAACTCAAGGGAGTGTAAAATCATGGTACCTTGGGTGAGAATTGAGGAATTTCATTTCTTTCAATGAACTTAGTGATCCCTGGCAGAACCTCTACATTAGGGGTTCCCATAATGCTGAACACACAGAAATAGATCAATTAATGAGAATTCATATTAAGTATTAATATAGCGTCATAACAATTTTGAAAGAAAAACCAACCTAAAAATCATTCTCAATTTTTGAAGCTCCTGTTCATCCTCATCAGGATCTATAAATAGTACTTGCCCCTTAACTAGCTGAGCAAAAATGCAACCAACAGACCATATATCAACAGCCATTGTGTAAGAAGTGGATCCCAGCAGTACCTCGGGTGCACAATGTGTCCCAACCTGAAGCATGTGAGAGACAATCATTAAAGAGAACATTGAGCTGACAAAATAATAAGCTACAACAACAACAACAAAAATCATACATAACGAGTGAATGCAGTTCCAGGAATCTCAAGTTGTGCAGCTGATCCAAAGTCTGCCAATCTTAGCTGATATCTTTCAGAATCAAGAAGAAAATTCTCCAGCTTCAAGTCTCTATGGATCACTCCTTTTTCATGACAATAGGCTACCGCCAATAGGATCTGTTTCACAAAAGACTAGAGAGGAAAAAGTTACCAAGTGATCACACGAAAATAACAACAAAATAAGATCTCAATTACCTTACCTTTCTCTCGTCAGCGGAGATAGGATATAGCAAGATGTGTTCTCCTACATTCCGATCTAGGAGATCCATCACCAAATATACACCCTTCTCAGTATCAAAAAACTCACGTAACTTCACAATATGTGGATGTTGCTGGAGTTTGTTGAGAATGATAACCTCGCGACTAGCAGAGAGTTGCACATCAGGGTGATCAGTCAACATCTCCTTGACGGCAAACATCTCAAATGTGTTCACATCTCTCACCTTGAAAACCCTACTATATGATCCGATCTCATTCAACACTTGGTACATTTTCATTTCAGGTGGAAATAATACTGCACTCGTTGATAGACAACTATCCAAAATAGAGACACAAATCAATTACATATAGCAGGAAGATAACAATCGAGTAGAAGCAAAACTAAGCTAGAAAACATATCCTCATTGATACAAAACTATCCAAAAGAGAGAAACAAATCAAATTAGATACAGTAGAGAGTTTACAAAAGATCAACAACAAATCCAAATTTAAAAGAGAAGAACCATGGGGGAAAAAAATTCAAATTAAAATTCGATTATAAAACACTATCAATAACAATATTGATAAAACTGTAGAAATGAAAAGAGAAGGCAGAGCAAGAGGAAGAGGAGCTGAACCTAAAAAAGGAGAGCAGTGGGGGTGAGACCCTGGAAAATGTAAATAATCGCAGTTTAGAGTGGGGAAGTTCAGTTTAAGAAGAGAGGAGAAAGGAGAAGGAAAAAGAATACCCTGTGTCCCTCTGACTCCTCCAGTTCACCATCCTCAAGTAGCACGAAAAGGCAGCATCCTATCCAAAACAATATCTTAGAATCGTTAGAACAAATCAGGCAAGCAAACCAAATATCCTAGGAGAAAAATATAATAAATAACTTACCACATCGATACGTCCAACTTCAGTTACAGTATTCAACTTCTCCTCGACGTCCTCTCGGCTGATTCTTGAATGCTTAATCGTTGTATGAGCAGCCATTACAGCTGCAGCAGCGATCAAGGACGGGCGATAGTAGAGTAGAGAGGTCACTGTACATGGAAATTACAAGCTCAGAAGAAAATCATCATCATCATCATCATCATATGCAGATGAATAAATTTTCTACGTGTTTGTCTTACCTGCCATAGATTCCATAACATGATCTATGGCCTCGGGCAGATAGCTGCTCTCGTACATGTTGGAACAAAAGTAGGAGAGAAATTTGAAAGGTGTCTTAGCAAGCAATTTATCATTTAGAGAATTTTCAAGTGACACCTCCGCGTGACGGATTTGTGTGGTGGTGAACTCTACATCGAATATCGCAGTAACGGTTGGCACCCGACGCCTAGACGTCATGACAGCTTCGTGATAGCATGCCAGGCATAGTAGGGGAAAATCATGCTGTCAAGAACACCATCCAATCCAATCCATAGATACGCTAAATCAATAAGGCCAGATAAGATTCTAACCATCGATCAAAATAGAGGTACAAAACATGTGTGTAACTTACATACATTACCAGGTGTTGCTGAGAGAAACTTGTCGTAGTAGGTCATGGCTGCATAAGTTGACTTGTAACTAAGTCCATCCGCTGTCGTCTAAATAAATTGACCACAGAATCGAGCATCAGGGTTTTATTCTTCATAAGTTAGAAGTTCGACTTGTTGTTAAATTCAAGAAGGTTCAAATCCGTGGTGTAAAAATTTAAAATTTTTTTTTGTTTGGATTGATAAACAATTGACACCATATGATGTTATGCCGCAAGATCTTAGTACAATGCAAAATAACAGCCAGCCACCCCATCAACCAAATCCAACCGGAAACAAAAAACATGCTATTACCCTTCCCCTTAACTGGAATAGCTTAAAATATCTAAGAGAACTACTTGCTTTAACCGGAATGGTCCGCTGCGGAGTGACCAGTTTTAAATCCTGTAAAATTTTACTTATAAAAAAATAAAAATACCCAAGAGAGACATAGGAGGAGGCATACCCTCCGTGTCAGAGAGAATCACTGGCCCATGTTTCTTATTTCAATTCCGTTGGAAATATATTCCAAGCCAAATTGAACCGAACGAAACCTACCAGTAACCAGTTGACGAAACGGTTCCGGTGAGATCCATAAATTGGGTCGGAAACCAGACGGTCGATGTGTTCTCTTGATGCTAAAGGTGTCTCTTCGTTTATTCTTTTTCTGAGGCTACGAACTTCGTCTTCTTTCCTCCCAAACCCATACATTGTGTTTCTGTTTTTTTTTAAGGCTTTTCTCTAGGGATAGAATAGAAGTGGCTCGAGAGGAATAAGAGTTTTTTTTTTCTCAGAAGAGTTGGGCACTTAAAATACTAAAAAAACACTAAATAGTCCTTCCTTGAGGGACAGGAGAGTTACGTCATCAATCAAGACATTCTAAAATCTATGGATTTTTTTCTTTTTTAGGTAAAAACATTAGTAAAATGGTAATAACTTCAATATTTTATTATACCAAAAAAACTTACAGTATTTTATAAAATAGGTAATTTAATAAATTGGAGGTGACCTCATCCAGGTCACCCATTCTGAGAATACTATTAAAAAATTTTAAAAAAAATACCTAGGATAATACGAAGATTGAGAGAGGGGAGCAAAAAACAAATAGAATTCTGAGTAACCAAATTTGAATAAAACACTGATATAAAACACTCAAATATTTTTTTTAAAAATACTCCTAGATAATAATGTTGGATATTTTTAAAATATTGCATTTGCATTATATGACTGCTAAGACAGAGGGTAATGTGATCGACCTGTCTCTTGGAAATCAAGTTCGAGTTTCTTTCCCGCCAAGCTAGCGACCGCTATTGGATCAATGTCCGCTAGGTGATCCAGAGACCGCTAGATGATTAGTGTCGCTAGGTGATCAGCGGCCGCTAGTCAGTCTGCATATGAAAGTTTATTGGGATAATTACTCTCGGCCTCCTGGGGTTTGCCTAAATTACTGTTTTAACCCATCCTGTTTGAAACCAACACTTTGGCACCCCTAGTTTGCCATTATTGAACTCTAAGGTCCCTTGCTGATGTCATCATTTATTTTTTATTTTTTAATCAAGGAAATGACAATTATACCCTTCAAAAAAATACATCTTCTTCACCGACCATCTTCTCCCCCTTCATCTCTGACAGTAAAATTCCAACCTCCGCCTCGCACCCATAGAGACCGTCCTTCACCATCGTCTTCCCTGGCGTCTCGCCCGCTGTCAAGAGGTCACGAGTCATCCTCCTCCTTCGTCTTTCCCCGGCATCTTCCACACCGTTAAGAGACCGCGAGCCGTCCTCCTTCTTCTTTGTAATCGTCGGCGATGAAGGGGAAACTTTCCCCACGACCAATTTGCCTTATACACCGTCACTTGCAATAGCCCTCACCCCCAATAATCGTGACCTGTAATACCCCTATTATGAAACCTTGGTTACTTAATTAATGTACTCATAACCTAACCACCACAACTCGTCAAGCGGAGACGGTGGCAGGGCCGGCGAAAAAATTCAGGGGGAAGGGTCGGCGATAATTCACTTTGGTTACCGACAAAGAGTGGAAGGGCCGGCGAGCAGGAACTTATGGGGAGGGTCGGGGGAGGTTGGAAGGGCCGATGAAGTTTAGAAGGGGGCCGACGAAGATTGAATTGTTCAGAAAAGACTGGTAAGGTCGGGGAGCAGGATGCTTTTTTGTTTTTTTATTGAAGGGTATAATAGATATTTTCTTGATTAAAAAATAAAAAATGAATGATGACATCAACGAAGGACCTTAGAGTTCAATAATGGCAAATTAGGGGGCCAAAGTGTGGGTTTTAAAATATGAGGGGTTAAAATAGTAATTTAGGCAAACCTCAGGGAGCCGAGAGTAATTTTTCCAAGTTTATTTCGTGTCTGTTGAGTTCAAACTCAAAAGATGTGACTCTGCCATTAGCCATCATTAATGATTGTTATAGGCACATTTTTTGTGAGGAACACGCATTTTCAAATGATGCAAGTCCCCTATAAGTAGCAACATATTGGTTTCGTTAAATATACAATCATTATCTCATTTTCAAACATCCTACTCACATTCCTCTCAAAACATCATCAGAATTCTTTCTAGTATGTTCTTAGTTTAGTCAAGATAGTACAAACCTTGAATTCAACAACGGAGTTAAGGCTTCAGTGAATCCTGAGGACGATAGTTCACTAACTCGTTGTACTCGCGAAATTTATTCAGAGGGTTGAATTATTCGTGTTAAAGAATTGAAAGATCCTTGAAGTCGGTGCAACTCATACCATCATTCATCCTCCTATCCAAAAAAAAATTCAACAAATAATAATATTCCTGATTAGACTTGAACTCAAATGACGAGATGAGCCTCATCATTTATTTTTAGATTCTATAAGAAAACATAAAAAGGTGATCTAGTATATTTAAAATGGAATAAATAATCTATGTAAATAGGAAACACCCTATTAAAATTAAATTTTTTTTCTTTTTGGTAGTGGACTCCAGCGATAGGTCCTCTCATACTCTGATTCTTCCGACAAGACCAGATCCTTTTAGAGAGACTAGAGGTGAGTAAACAAACCAAAAATGGTCAAACCAGACCCAAAAAATGGACCAAACTGAACCATATGAAAAAATGGTCCAGTCCGGTTTACGAAAATAAGCAAAATCCTGTTTCCGGTCCGGTCCGGGTTTTTTTTGCAAAAGACTGGAAACAACCGGACCGGACTGGAAATTTGCCACTATATAATAACTATCACTTTCTCTTTCCCCGTAACTCACCACTGAGGCACTCACCACTATTCTTAATTTCTCACTCACTCTCACTCTAAAAAAAAAACCAAAGAGCTTATACAGGAAACCAAAATCTACTGGTATGTTCTGTTTTTGCTAAAATAATTAGCAAAACTATTAAAATGGGTAACAATTATAATATGGCAATTTAATAAAATAATTGATTAAAGTGAGGTGACCTGATCTAGGTTATCCATTTTGAGAATTTCGCTAATTCTTTTTTACCAAAATAGATTTAAAAAATCAGTTATGGTAATACAAAGAGTAGGAATGATGATAAAAAAGAATTCTAAGTAACTAAAATTGAATAAAACATTAATTAAAAAACTTGAATGTAAAAAAAAATACTCATAAATAATAATAAGATTCCTAATTGGACTTGAACTCAAATGCAAAGATGGCCCTGCATCATTTATTTTCGGATTCTATAAGAAAAAAAAGAAAATTATGGTGTAAATATTTAAATTTAAAAAATATATATTTGTGATCTACATTGGCACCACTTTTTAAATATTTTCTAACTCAACTTTTTAAACATATAATGGAACATGTTTATTATCTTATTTTCTTGGTTAAAGTAATAATAATCAATATTTATTTATATTTTTGAGTATTTAAATAATTCTTCACGTGCCTTTTTTCATCTTACTTAGTTTTTTCTTTTTTATACTTTTTCTCTTATATATTTATATTATATCAAAATTTTATAGTTTGTCTCAACCGTAAATAGGGATCAATGCTAAAATTTGATAAACTCGCCATTGTAATAACTAATATTTTTTAGAAAATATAATTGTGTTAAATCTCGGTCCTAATATTTACAAGTGATAAATTTAAATAAATATATATTTTTACATACTTTATAAATTTATAAAATATTTTAAGATGACAGTTTGTGCTAGATTTATTTATTTGATGATTTTGACATCATTCTCCATGTTTTGAATCATCTTTAAATATTTTCTGTAATTTTTGTCTTGCTGTAACAAAAATAATATCAATCGAGTGTATCAAATTTAAATAAATATAACCAATTTTTTATGACTTGAATATAGAAAAATAGATAATGACAGGTTATCATTTTTTAGGTGAATATTAATAACAAAATATTTTTTTGTATACGTATTTAGTGACAAATAATAAATCATATTCATCTCAAACTAAAAAAATGGAAATCTTCATGTGATAAGCTTTCTCAAGTAATATATTTTTCTGGTTCCAATGATTTTAGAGATTCCAATAATGCATATTCAACAGACAAGTTTTCCTTTTAAAACTTAAAACTAAGCGTTATTATTGAAGAGTAGGAAGGCAATTTGGTCAGTTGAGTTAAGAAGGATTTCGAATCAATCCTCCGTTGGTTTATGAGTGGAGTATACGATCTTTCTGGATATTATCCCAAAAGCTTCATGGATCTAGCTTAATCATTTTGGTGGTTCTCTCGTCATTTTGCAGATGATACAATACTTTCTCTGGGTTTGTTGCCTTGCATTGGATGGCGAACTGCCCCATATTAATAAATACATAAAGCTAACAAATTACAATATAATTATATCAACTCCAATCCCGTTGCAATCCAAGAAACCAACAGTAGTACCAATACCATTAGTAGTTACTAGTCAGTCAGTCAAAGGTGTCCCGCCGATTGCTACTCCAGTTCATCATCCTCAAGTAGGATGAAAAGACAGCATCCTATCCATCCAGAACAATAACTTAGGATTGTTGGAACAGACAAGGCAAAAATTCTGGAAGAAAAACATACATATAACTTACCACACAAAGCTCTCCAACTTCAGTTACACTAGGCAACTTCTCGACGACGTCCTCTCGGCTGATTCTTGAATGCTTAATAGTTGTATGAGCAGACATTACAGCTGCAGCGGCGATCAAGGATGGCTGGCAGTAGAGTAGAGAGGTTGCTGTCCATGAAATTACAAACTTAGAGAAGAAAATCATCATCTATATATGGCGGACGAATAAAAATGCCTAGGGGGGTTGTCTTACCTGCCATAGATTCCATAACATGATCTATGGCCACAGGAAGATAGCTGCTGTCATACATCTTCGGACAAAAGTAGGAGAGAAACGTGAAAGGTGTCTGCAGAAGCAATTCGTAGTTTAGAGCAGTCCGAAGTGACAACCCCGCATGGAAGATTTGCGAGCTAGTGAACTCTACACCGAATATTGCAGTAACGGTTGGCATCCTACCCTCAAACAGCATGATAGCTTGGTGATAGCATGCGAGGCATAGTAGGGGAAAATCATGCTGCCAAGAAGAGAAGGGAACATCCACATGTTAATATCCGAATGGGCCAACCATCAATTAGATAGATATGAACACATTCAAAACCAAGTAACTTACAAAAGCAGGTGTTGCTGAGAGAAACCTGTCGTAGTAGGCCATGGCTACATAAGCCGACTTGTAATTAGATCCATACCCTGTCATCTAATAAAATGACCATCAATCACTTAGATAGATAATTTTGCGGAGTTTATAGCAAAAGAATGTTGCTATTGTGCTTCAAGATGTTAAAACATTGACACTCTACAGCCACCCGAAATCCAACTGGCATCATAGAAACTGCCTTGCAACTGCAATAGCTAGGACGTGCTTCGAATATCCATGATCATAGAAAGAAAACAGAGTACTTGCTCCAATAACAAAGAATTGACGGAAGTCCGGGTTTAAATCACTCTTGTGTAAAGGTAATATTCGGGTAACTTATCTTCAATTTCAATTCCGTTGAAGCCCAGAACAATGGAGGAAAAGTAATCCCCAATGCCAAGCCAGAGGGTAAAATTGAACCGAAACCTAATAGATTACAAAATAACCAACCTGTAACCAGTCGACGAAACGGTTCCGGTGAGATCCATAAATCTGATCGGAACGAACACGGTGGATGTATTCTCTGGATGCATTACGCGTCTCTTCTTTAAGACACTTGCTGAGGTAACCAACTTCGTCTTCTTTCCTCGTAAACATTGATTGTGCTTTGGTTTCTCCGGAGGCTTTTCCTATTCTTCCCGTTCGTAGGGTTTTTATTTTAAAGGCGACCGGAGAGGATTTTGTTTTGGGAAACGTAGGTTTTAGTACCTTGTAGTTTTATAAATTTCGTTTTTAGGGTATGTATTTGGTTTCAATTTTCAAGTTTGGTCCCTATTTTTTTTTTCCAGACAACTCTCGGTCCTGGCTAATCCGGAAAACTACCCCATCATTGGCTATCCACGCGAGCTCCACATCCCCCGAAATGATGTCCTACGTGGATGTTTCGTTATTTAAGTCATCATTAACGTGACATATATCAAATTATAAATTTAACAACATACTAAAGTGTAACTCGGCTTCGTCATTCTATCATGCCTTAGCCTCGTTTCTTCCGACCTCCAACCACTCCTCGTTCCACCGCAGCGAGCTCATGTAGTCCAAGGAGTCCCCACTGCAGCCAACCCAGGTCCAAGTCAGCCAGTCCCTACTTTTTCCTCCCTCAAGTAGGGGTGGTACTCGGTGGTAGAGAGGTGGATCTGGCCGGTGTTGCTTCGAGAAGCTGGGAGGATTGGAGAAGAGAAGGATTATTATTTCTTGTAGCAGTCTGTCGCTGGACTTGGCCTTTATCATCGGTAGGAAGTCAGAGGAGGAGGCGGTCAACGAGGTAGGGGAGAGAAGAGATTATTAATTTTTTATTAATTTTTTTGGCAAGGGTATAAGTCGTTTTACATTGTCAACTGACGAATGCCGTTAGCCAGTAAACCAAACTACAAGTACATCTATATGTATTTCATAATTCGGGTAGATTCATAGAATCAATATTTTTACCCTCTTTTTTCATGTGAATCGAGATCATTGTCCTTATCTCTTCTTTAAAAAAAATCTATGCAAGATATGCATCACAAAATATCGGAAAGGATCAGGGTCAAGTCAGAGATCTATAATATTTAAAAATCTTTTACCTTCAAAATTTCGAACTTCATTAAATTAAATTTGTTTGTAAAGTTAGATTATTTACACCAAAAATTACTAGACATCCGTCAAATCGTACAACGTTTTGTATCGTTAGGCTAAATGCCCTTTGACAACTTTATTATGTAATTCTAAATTAAAATGAGACCGAATATTTATTGATCCAACATTTAACTACTATCATCAATAATAATTATTTAAAATACGAGCAATTAAAATATAATTGATTTTATAACTGAATAAATAAACTTCTCTAGACAATAAAAATAAGAACTAGACGTGCTACATGAAGAATACAAATTGTATGTACGTTTAAGAAAATAAAAAGAAGATTATATATTAATTTTTTTGATGATATTGAACCAGTTAAAATATCTCGACATTCGTTATTGATAAGATACACAAAAATTTGTACTAGATTCGTAGGAGGTTCTCCTCCTTATCTAACAACCTATCTTTCATATCCAAAGATTCACTTATTTTAATTCACTTATCCGGTTAAAATCAACGGATCTTAAATTTGTTGGGTCTGGATCACGGTAAACCCTCAAAATAAGAGTCTAATTGCCATATGCCTGATCCTTATTTTCTATTTTTTTATTGTATATACTTCAAAAATATTGAAAAATATATGTTATGAATTTATCTAAAAATATATATTTTTGTTTCACCAAATATCATAATATTTTTAAATCCTACTTAATAAAAAAATCCATTCAAATCTTTTATAAGATATAGGCTTAGTTTTGTTGAATAAGAAAAAAATTCAGTCAACCACGCCTATGATAAGACCAAAAAACAAATGTCAGGCCCATGTTGACCCTTTCCTTTTGGTCAACTAAGGCCGGAAGCATGAAGTGGCCCAATCAGCAAGAGATGCCCGCGTTGACCCTACCTTGGTCAATCGCTGGTCGGGCCCGTGAAATGGTCCGCCGGCAGAGAGGCCCGTCAAGCTGGCCCATTTAATTTTTTAAACCAATTTTGACCTTAGGCCAGAGTTAATGAAAAGAACTCGGCCCACCCAAAAACAAAATTTTTTTGCGACAACGAAACAACAAATGTTTTTTTAGGAAAGAAACAACAAATGTTCATTGTACTATAATTGTTAAAAGTTCTTGATACGGCGACAAATCAATATATTCAATTTACGAGGATACTTGCAACGAAATTTGGCCCAACTCTAATTAGAGGGCCGATCATCAATAATACACGAAACATTGTGTTGTTTGATATAGAAATAGAACCAAATCCACAATTGGTTGGATTTACGAGGATTGTATTTACGAGGATTGCTCAATACCAATGACCTGCGACATAGCATCCCAAAGTCGAGTAGAGAGGAATAATTAGTTAGATTTATATAACAATTAGATTTATATAATAATTGCTTAGAGAAATTAAGAGTCTGATCTCTGAAAACTCAAACAAATTTATAAGGAGTAAAACTCATAGTACATTGTATCGAAATTCCAAAAATTATGAATTTTTTTCTTAATAATATTATTAATTAGACTTGAACTCAAATGTCCGGACAGCCTGCATCATTTATTTTTAGATTTCATAAGGAAAAAAAATGATCTTCTAGATATGAAATGGAATAAGTAAATTACGTAATTTGAAAATAAGACATTGATCTAAGTATTTAATTTTTCGATAAAACAATTATTTGGTAACCAAAGTTGAATAGAATACTAATAAACAATATTGTAAAAAATCCAACACCCCAAATGATTAGCCTCTAAAAATATATATGATTAGCCTCCCCGCCCCTAGAGATTGTGGTGCATAATGTAAGAAAAATTCAAACTAAAATAAAATTAAAGATTGCCGTAATACAATAATAACAAAATACATAATAAATTAAAAATGAAAGCTGGATTAGTAACTATCTAGCTTGGATATCCTGCTGATAATTTATTAGAAAGCTCAATGGCCAGGTGATGGAATGAACGTTGAAGTACTTGCCACATTGATGCTCTACTCTTGAGGAAGAGCTTTTTCTGGTCGCCAGTTCATCAATCCACTTTTTATTTTTTATATAACCCTAGCCAGATCAATCTTGAAGTCCTTGAAATATTGATGCTTAAGTGCCTCACTGGCTGATATTCTCTTTCTGGGGTCCAAGCATAGCATTCTCTGTCCAGCCATTGTGCATGATCAATTGTGCAATTTCACAAATAAAAAGCCAATAACCAACATTTAAAGCCCAATTTGAAAGACAATTATAAAGATAACAAAAGATAAATAAATAAGACTAACACTGAGCAATTCCAAGCCAGACGGTTCAAGGTCAGGAAATTCTTCTTTTAGATCCTGCAACAATGTTATGTAAGAGTGTATTTGAGATTGATTGTTCTGCAACTCAAGGGAGTGTAAAATCATGGTACCTTGGGTGAGAATTGAGGAATTTCATTTCTTTCAATGAACTTAGTGATCCCTGGCAGAACCTCTACATTAGGGGTTCCCATAATGCTGAACACACAGAAATAGATCAATTAATGAGAATTCATATTAAGTATTAATATAGCGTCATAACAATTTTGAAAGAAAAACCAACCTAAAAATCATTCTCAATTTTTGAAGCTCCTGTTCATCCTCATCAGGATCTATAAATAGTACTTGCCCCTTAACTAGCTGAGCAAAAATGCAACCAACAGACCATATATCAACAGCCATTGTGTAAGAAGTGGATCCCAGCAGTACCTCGGGTGCACAATGTGTCCCAACCTGAAGCATGTGAGAGACAATCATTAAAGAGAACATTGAGCTGACAAAATAATAAGCTACAACAACAACAACAAAAATCATACATAACGAGTGAATGCAGTTCCAGGAATCTCAAGTTGTGCAGCTGATCCAAAGTCTGCCAATCTTAGCTGATATCTTTCAGAATCAAGAAGAAAATTCTCCAGCTTCAAGTCTCTATGGATCACTCCTTTTTCATGACAATAGGCTACCGCCAATAGGATCTGTTTCACAAAAGACTAGAGAGGAAAAAGTTACCAAGTGATCACACGAAAATAACAACAAAATAAGATCTCAATTACCTTACCTTTCTCTCGTCAGCGGAGATAGGATATAGCAAGATGTGTTCTCCTACATTCCGATCTAGGAGATCCATCACCAAATATACACCCTTCTCAGTATCAAAAAACTCACGTAACTTCACAATATGTGGATGTTGCTGGAGTTTGTTGAGAATGATAACCTCGCGACTAGCAGAGAGTTGCACATCAGGGTGATCAGTCAACATCTCCTTGACGGCAAACATCTCAAATGTGTTCACATCTCTCACCTTGAAAACCCTACTATATGATCCGATCTCATTCAACACTTGGTACATTTTCATTTCAGGTGGAAATAATACTGCACTCGTTGATAGACAACTATCCAAAATAGAGACACAAATCAATTACATATAGCAGGAAGATAACAATCGAGTAGAAGCAAAACTAAGCTAGAAAACATATCCTCATTGATACAAAACTATCCAAAAGAGAGAAACAAATCAAATTAGATACAGTAGAGAGTTTACAAAAGATCAACAACAAATCCAAATTTAAAAGAGAAGAACCATGGGGAAAAAAATTCAAATTAAAATTCGATTATAAAACACTATCAATAACAATATTGATAAAACTGTAGAAATGAAAAGAGAAGGCAGAGCAAGAGGAAGAGGAGCTGAACCTAAAAAAGGAGAGCAGTGGGGGTGAGACCCTGGAAAATGTAAATAATCGCAGTTTAGAGTGGGGAAGTTCAGTTTAAGAAGAGAGGAGAAAGGAGAAGGAAAAAGAATACCCTGTGTCCCTCTGACTCCTCCAGTTCACCATCCTCAAGTAGCACGAAAAGGCAGCATCCTATCCAAAACAATATCTTAGAATCGTTAGAACAAATCAGGCAAGCAAACCAAATATCCTAGGAGAAAAATATAATAAATAACTTACCACATCGATACGTCCAACTTCAGTTACAGTATTCAACTTCTCCTCGACGTCCTCTCGGCTGATTCTTGAATGCTTAATCGTTGTATGAGCAGCCATTACAGCTGCAGCAGCGATCAAGGACGGGCGATAGTAGAGTAGAGAGGTCACTGTACATGGAAATTACAAGCTCAGAAGAAAATCATCATCATCATCATCATCATATGCAGATGAATAAATTTTCTACGTGTTTGTCTTACCTGCCATAGATTCCATAACATGATCTATGGCCTCGGGCAGATAGCTGCTCTCGTACATGTTGGAACAAAAGTAGGAGAGAAATTTGAAAGGTGTCTTAGCAAGCAATTTATCATTTAGAGAATTTTCAAGTGACACCTCCGCGTGACGGATTTGTGTGGTGGTGAACTCTACATCGAATATCGCAGTAACGGTTGGCACCCGACGCTTATACATCATGACAGCTTCGTGATAGCATGCCAGGCATAGTAGGGGAAAATCATGCTGCCAAAAGAACATCATCCAATCCAATCCATAGATACGCTAATCAATAAGGCAGGTGTTGCTAACCATCAATCAAATAGAAATACAAAACATATGTGCGTAACTTAACTTACATTACCAGGTGTTGCTGAGAGAAACTTGTCGTAGTAGGTCATGGCTGCATAAGTTGACCAGTAATTAGATCCATCCGCCGTCGTCTAATAAATTGACCACAGAATCGAGCATCAGTGTTTTATTCTTCATAAAGTTAGGAAGTTCGACTTGTTGTCAAATTCAAGAAGGTTCAAATTTTATGATGTCAAATTTGGATTGATAAACAATTGACCCCATATGATGTTATGCCGCAAGATCTTAGTACAATGCAAAATAACAGCCACCTCATCAACCAAATCCAACCGGACCAAAACAAAAACATGTTATTACCCTTCCCATTAACTGGAATAGCTTAAAATATCCAAGAGAATTAAAGAGCACTTGCTTTAACCGGAATGGTCGGGTGGGGAGTGACTAGTTTTAAATCCTGCAAAAATTTACTTATAAAAAAATAAAAAATACCCAAGAGAGACATAGGATAGGAGGACGCAGACCCTCTGTGTCAGAGACAATCACTGGCCCATGTTTCTTATTTCAATTCCGTTGGAAATATATTCCAAGCCAAATTGAACCGAACCAAACCTACCTGTAACCAGTTGACGAAACGGTTCCGGTGAGATCCATAGATTGGATCGGAAACAAGACGGTCGATGTGTTCTCTTGATGCTAAAGGTGTCTCTTCATATATACTTTTTCTGAGGCTACGAACTTCGTCTTCTTTCCTCCCAAACCCATACATTGAGTTTCTGGTTTTTTTTTTGGCTTTTCTCTAGAGAGGAATAAGAGTTTTTTTTTCCAGAAAAGTTGGGCACTTAAAATACTAAAAAGTAACTAAATAGTCCTTTCTTTAGGCATAGGAGAGTTACGTCATCAAGACATTCTAAATTTTCTATGAATGACAAAATCGCAGGTAACTAAAATCTATGGATTTTTTTTCTTTTTCAGGTAAAAACATTAGTAAAATGGTAATAACTTACAATATTTTATCATACCAAAAAAAACTTACAGTATTTTATAAAATAGGTAATTTAATAAATTGGAGGTGATACAGGTTACCCATTATGAGAATACTGTAAATTTTTTATAAAAAAACTATCTAGGATAATACGAAGATTAAGAGAGGAGAGCAAAAAATAAATAGAATTCTGAGTAACCAAATTTGAATAAAATACTGATATAAAACACTCAAATACTTTAAAAAAATACTCATAGATAATAATAATAATATTCCTAATTAGACTTGAACTAAAATGACGAGATGGGCCGCATCATTTATTTTTAGATTCTATAAGAAAAAATAAAAAGGTGATATAATATATTTGAAATGGTATAAATAATCTATGTAAATAGAATAGAAAATATCGGATTTGGATTCAGTAGGGATTATATAAAAATCGTCCCCATGGTATGGACTAAATTTATGCCGTTAGATTTGATCAAAATTTTTTTTATAGATCTGATGGCCGGAATTCACCAGGGGTATTTTCGAGTTTTTATCCAAGGAAACCTTATTAGGGTTTCATGAGATTATGTCCACTTCCCTCCTGTTTAATCCCAAAAAAAACCAAAGCCGCCTCTCTTCCTCTCTTCATCTCTTCCTCGCGCCATCGTTGTCCGGCGCCTAACCGCCGCTCCTCCATGCCAATGGAACACGAAGGGGCACCGCTGTGCCATCCGAATCGTGTCGGGAACGTATTTGGTGGGCCGGCTCCAAGCCCAGTAGCTCTTCTCCGTTGATCGGAAAAACAAAGAAAAAGAAGAGGGAACAAGGATCGGGGTGAATCGAAATCGCGAAGGTGTAGGAGGTAAAACCAAAGGCATCAAGATACTGATATGATTCTCTTCTCTGTTGGCCAGAGAAAATGTATATCATATGATTGTCTTCATTTTGGAACTTTGACAGGAAGCAATACTGATATCGTTGCAGTATTTTCAATAACCAATTGACTTGGTTTTGAGAAGATGATTCTTCCTGAGGGTTGAGTTCACATAATCAGTGGCTATTCGCCTTGTTGTTTTCTTTGTAAGAGTACGTATTTGCTGCAGTGATCAAGTATTTTATCTTGATGCCTTCGGTTTGAGCAAATTTCATTTTTTTTAAACAAGGATCAGGGCAAATTTAACCAATATCACAGAAGAAAGATACCGATATCAGAGTAGAAAGAAACCAATATCACAGAAGAATGATACCAATATCGAATTAGAAGGATACCAATATTAAAGAAGAACTATACCAATATCGCAGTAGAAGGATACCAATATTAAAGAAGAACTATACCAATATCAGAGTAGAAGAATACCAATATCAAAGAAGAACTATACCAATATTAGAGTAGAAGGGTATCAATATTAAAGAAGAACTATACCAATATCAGAGTAGAAGCCTACAAGAACCAAGAAGCCTATAAGAACCAAGAAGGAAATCAATATCGGAGAAGATGGAAACCAATTTCACATTAGACGGAAATCAATATCATAGTAGAATGAAACCAATGTCATAGAAGAATAAAACCAATATCAAAGTATAAGAAAACCAATAACATAGAAGATGGAAACCAATATTCAAGTACAATGATATTATTTTTCTTTTTAATTATTTCCATAATTGTATTTTTAATATTGCCTCTGTCCCTTTCAGTGGGGATTACACATGTTCTTACTGAATTTGAGCCCGAAAACATCCTATTGAAATTTTAACTTTTTTTTCCTTTTTGGTAGTGGAGTCCAGCGTTATGTTTTGTAAAAAGAGAAGAGTGCGGTAGATCCTCTAATACTCGGATTCTTTCCACATGACCAGATCCTCTTGGAGAGACCCTAAACTTTGACGAGACAAAGAGCTTATGCAGGGAACCAAAATCTATGGGTATTTTCCGTTTTAGGTAAAATTATTAAAATGGGTATCAATTAGAATATGATAATTTAATAAAATAATTAATTAAAGTGAGGTGACCTCATTTTGAGAATTTTCTCTTTTTTTTAACCAAAACAGATAAAAAATCATTTATGTTAATACAAAGAGTAGGAATGATGATAAAAAAGAATTCTGAGTAACTAAAATTGAATAAAACACTAATAAAAAACCCAAATGTTAAAAAAACACAATACTCCTAAATAATAATAATATTCCTAATTGGACTTGAACTCAAATGCAAAGATGGCCCTGCATCATTTATTTTTAGATTCTATAAGAAAAAAAAGAAAATTATGGTGTAAATATTTAACTTTAAAAACATATATTTTTGATCTACATTGGCACCACTTTTTAAATATTTTCTAACTCAACTTTTTAAACATATAATGGCATATGTTTATTATCTTATTTTCTTGGTTAAAGTAATAATAATAAATATTTATTTATATATTTTTAGTATTTAAATAATCCATCCCGTGTCTCCTTTTTCAGGGCCCGAATTTCGCATGAAATGGGCTTTTTCGTGCGGTACGGGAGAGGGACAAAAGAGTCAAAACGCGCGTTGGAATCACAAAAAAGAAACCTCCATGTGTCGGGTTTGGATTGGGTACGGAGTGAAGGAATTGATTCCGAACAGTTTGGACTGAAGGGGGACCGCAGCGGCAAGCGCATGTATGTGATAATGGCAAACGCAGTATGTGATAATGGCAAGTGCAGTTATGTGATAATGACATTTATTTTTGTGAAAACGGCAAGTCCCCGTTGATGATAATGGCACGCATAGTTTTTTTTATTTTGGTCCCCCATATTTTAGCATTTTTGCAAAAATGTCACACTGGCATGCACTGTTATGTGATACTGGCATGCGCAGTTATGTGATAATGGCATTTGTATCCGGCCTGTGTTTGTGCATAGCTTTTTTTATTTTGGACCCCGTATTTTAGCGCGTTTGTAAAAAAGTCCCCGCGTGTCTTCATTCCAAACGATTCAAAATAGTGGCATTCCGTACCTAATCCATACCCCATGTGTCAGGGCATTAATGAGCGTGTGCCTTGGAACCACAAAAAGAAAACTTCATGTGTCATGTCACTTAATGCGCGTGTCAAAATATTTAATGCGCATGTGAAGACATTAAATAATTAATTTTGTAATATAAATATTATTAAATATTAATTGCACATGTCATTTTATTGTAAGTGGACATGTCATTTTATCTTAAACGGACCTGCCATTTTATAGTATTCGGCCTACCATATATTCATAACTGGGTATGCCATTTGATCATAACTTGACCTGTAATTTTATTATAACCCGGCATGTCATTTTAACGTAAATCGGGCATGTCATTTTATCGTAACCGGGTCTGCCATCTGGTCATAACTGAACATGTCATTTTATTGTAAGTGGGCATGCATTTTATCCTAAACGGACCTGCCATTTTATCGTAACAGGGCCTGCCATTTTATCGTAACAGATCCTGCTATTTGAACATAATCGGACCTGCCAATTTGGACTTACATCACGAACAAAAATAAAAACAAGAACAAACGATGTAACTATCCACTAAATCCTACTTTACACACTTGAAAAACTATTTCAAAGAGGAGAGAGTGAGGGAGAAGAACGGAAACGAGAAGGAAGGAAAGATGAGAGAGAAGGAAACTATTTCCTTGTCGGCGTTACTCCTCATCAGCGTCGATTTTATTTAGAGTTGAGAAAAATATATAGTTAAGGAGATGAAGAAAGTGCTCTAGGGAAGGGAAGAAAAGAGGAAAAAAAGGAGTGAGCCAGGAAAGAGAAGGAAGACAGAAAAAAAGGAGAAGAAAAGGAGCCAAAAGATAAAAATAATCCTAAATAATTGCAACCGTCAGATCTCTGACGCGTGTCTAATCATCAAGATTTAGATATTTTTGAGTATTTAAATAATTCTTCACGTGCCTCTTTTTCATCTTACTTAGCTTTTTCTTCTTTATAGTTTTTTTCTCTTATATATTTATATTATATCAAACTTTTATAGTTTCTCAACCGTAAATAGGGACCAGTGCTAAACTTTGATAAACCCGCCATTGTAATAACTAATTTTTTTAAAATATAATTGTGTTAAATCTCGGTACTAACGTTCACAAGTGACAGATTTAAATAAATATATATATTTTTACATACTTTACAAATTTAAAAAATATTTTAAGGTGATAATTTGTGCTAGATTTATTTATTTGATGATTTTTACATCATTCTCCATCTTTTGAATCATCTTTAAATATTTTCTGTAATTTTGTCTTGTTGTTACAAAACTATATCAATCGAGTATGTCAAATTTAAATAAATTTAGATGCCAATGTATTTGATAACTTGAATATAGAAAAATAGACAATAACAAGTTATCATTTTTTAGGTGAATATTAATAACATAATTTTTTTGTTGTATATGTATTTGGTGACAAATAATAAATAATATTCATCTCAAACTAAAAAATGTAAATCTTCATGTGATAAGCTTTCTCAAGTAATATTTTTATTTTTTCTGGTTTCAATGATTTTAGAGATTTCAATAATGCTTATTCAAGACAAGTTTCCCTTTTAAAACTTAAAACTAAGAGTTATTATTGAAGAGTAGGAAAGTTACTCATTGAGTTTACATGCCACCACTCGTGGGCATGAACGCTTCCAATTTGGTCAGTTGATTTACTTTCTTCTGTTGTGGTGGTTCCAGATATTATATTACTACATTTGCTCTCCATGCTTTTGGTTTTATTGATGTCCTGTCGCCCGAAAAGAACTCATCGTGATCTTTAGCTGATGGCCAGGGTTTGTAGTGAACGGAAGGTTTGCTCAGAAGGATTTCGAATCAATCCTCCGTTGGTTTATGAGTGGAGTATACAATCTTTCCAGATAATATCCCAATAGCTTCATGGGTCTAGCTTAATTATTTTGGTGGTTCTCTCGTAATTTTGTCTCTGGGTTTGTTGCCTTGCATTTGGATGGCTGGTTCTTGTAGCATTCTCTCTCTGGTCATGGCGTAGAAGGAGAGTAGCTGATGTTTTTGCACCTGAGAAGTTGTTTGTGATGATCGTATGCCGATTGGAAAGGCCTAATGCCGGGATTGTTTCTAACGAATGCTAGACAAAGGTCGAATTTTGTTTAAAATCCCCTAGCAAAAGAAGCCGCATAATGAATGCTGTGTTATTTGTCAGAAAAGAAAAACTTGTCTATATTATCAGCCTGCTCTTCTTGGATTTGATTTGGCGAGAACCATATCATACTTTTTTTTTTATAAGGTGAAATTTATTATTAATAATAAGTAATACGTGTAACTTATTTAGTGCGAGATTTTCTCTAATAAAATTACGATCGTCAATCTCATCAAAATCTAAACATAATAAAATCGACTGAGAAAAAATTATGATTAGAAAGAGTACCTCCATAGGACAACCCTAGCTCTAGGCGTTAACACTTCGTAGATGCATGTGTTATACCAAATTTCATATATCCCGTATCTACTGTTCTTCTCGTATTATTTTGCTGTGGTTTTCTGATCAATGTTTCGCTTTTGTTGTGCTAACAATCTCTTTGTGCTAACAATCTCTTATTACTGTTCAGGCTTACTGCATGCTTCATTTTCAAATATTCGATCCATTCCCTGAATTGGATTTCTAGGATGCTGAATAAATTCAGCAAAGCATCCTCCTCCGAATTCTGACAAGTAATACACCACACCTTTCATCAACAGTCAGATGCTGTCGAACTCGCTCAGAATTCGTAAATTGGCCACGTTTAACAACCAACCATGAGAAGATTAGAAACTTCTCTGGAACTTGTAAGCGCCAGATAGTCCTCCAAAGCTCTTGCAACATAGAGATCCCCGGTAAAGCAGATTTATTTATAATCTACATATTCAACCCAAAATTTAAGACAATTGGTTGGTGAATTTTTCACACTTATAAATATACCCCCATTCTTGCGTTAAGTGATATGAGATTCTCAACACAATTACCTTTTTATTCAATTGCTTGAGATCCTCGAACCCTTTTTGTTTCACCTATTTTTATTCAGGCCTGTATTGCTCTTAATTTTCCCAACGGTTTATTCAATTGCTTGAGATCCTCGAACCCTTTTTGTTTCACCTGTTTTTATTCAGGCCTGTATTGCTCTTAAACAATACTTCTTTGAACCATTATTTCCTGTTGCTGATAAACACTTTCCGTAACATATTCAATTGGAATTCCGCGAGTTGATGATGTGTGATGGAAGCAGGTACTATAATATCAGATGGCGAACTGCCCCATATTAATAAATACATAAAGCTAACAAATTACAATATAATTATATCAACTCCAATCCCGTTGCAATCCAAGAAACCAACAGTAGTACCAATACCATTAGTACTAGTCAGTCAGTCAAAGGTGTCCCGCCGATTGCTACTCCAGTTCATCATCCTCAAGTAGGATGAAAAGACAGCATCCTATCCATCCAGAACAATAACTTAGGATTGTTGGAACAGACAAGGCAAAAATTCTGGAAGAAAAACATACATATAACTTACCACACAAAGCTCTCCAACTTCAGTTACACTAGGCAACTTCTCGACGACGTCCTCTCGGCTGATTCTTGAATGCTTAATAGTTGTATGAGCAGACATTACAGCTGCAGCGGCGATCAAGGATGGCTGGCAGTAGAGTAGAGAGGTTGCTGTCCATGAAATTACAAACTTAGAGAAGAAAATCATCATCTATATATGGCGGACGAATAAAAATGCCTAGGGGGGTTGTCTTACCTGCCATAGATTCCATAACATGATCTATGGCCACAGGAAGATAGCTGCTGTCATACATCTTCGGACAAAAGTAGGAGAGAAACGTGAAAGGTGTCTGCAGAAGCAATTCGTAGTTTAGAGCAGTCCGAAGTGACAACCCCGCATGGAAGATTTGCGAGCTAGTGAACTCTACACCGAATATTGCAGTAACGGTTGGCATCCTACCCTCAAACAGCATGATAGCTTGGTGATAGCATGCGAGGCATAGTAGGGGAAAATCATGCTGCCAAGAAGAGAAGGGAACATCCACATGTTAATATCCGAATGGGCCAACCATCAATTAGATAGATATGAACACATTCAAAACCAAGTAACTTACAAAAGCAGGTGTTGCTGAGAGAAACCTGTCGTAGTAGGCCATGGCTACATAAGCCGACTTGTAATTAGATCCATACCCTGTCATCTAATAAAATGACCATCAATCACTTAGATAGATAATTTTGCGGAGTTTATAGCAAAAGAATGTTGCTATTGTGCTTCAAGATGTTAAAACATTGACACTCTACAGCCACCCGAAATCCAACTGGCATCATAGAAACTGCCTTGCAACTGCAATAGCTAGGACGTGCTTCGAATATCCATGATCATAGAAAGAAAACAGAGTACTTGCTCCAATAACAAAGAATTGACGGAAGTCCGGGTTTAAATCACTCTTGTGTAAAGGTAATATTCGGGTAACTTATCTTCAATTTCAATTCCGTTGAAGCCCAGAACAATGGAGGAAAAGTAATCCCCAATGCCAAGCCAGAGGGTAAAATTGAACCGAAACCTAATAGATTACAAAATAACCAACCTGTAACCAGTCGACGAAACGGTTCCGGTGAGATCCATAAATCTGATCGGAACGAACACGGTGGATGTATTCTCTGGATGCATTACGCGTCTCTTCTTTAAGACACTTGCTGAGGTAACCAACTTCGTCTTCTTTCCTCGTAAACATTGATTGTGCTTTGGTTTCTCCGGAGGCTTTTCCTATTCTTCCCGTTCGTAGGGTTTTTATTTTAAAGGCGACCGGAGAGGATTTTGTTTTGGGAAACGTAGGTTTTAGTACCTTGTAGTTTTATAAATTTCGTTTTTAGGGTATGTATTTGGTTTCAATTTTCAAGTTTGGTCCCTATTTTTTTTTTCCAGACAACTCTCGGTCCTGGCTAATCCGGAAAACTACCCCATCATTGGCTATCCACGCGAGCTCCACATCCCCCGAAATGATGTCCTACGTGGATGTTTCGTTATTTAAGTCATCATTAACGTGACATATATCAAATTATAAATTTAACAACATACTAAAGTGTAACTCGGCTTCGTCATTCTATCATGCCTTAGCCTCGTTTCTTCCGACCTCCAACCACTCCTCGTTCCACCGCAGCGAGCTCATGTAGTCCAAGGAGTCCCCACTGCAGCCAACCCAGGTCCAAGTCAGCCAGTCCCTACTTTTTCCTCCCTCAAGTAGGGGTGGTACTCGGTGGTAGAGAGGTGGATCTGGCCGGTGTTGCTTCGAGAAGCTGGGAGGATTGGAGAAGAGAAGGATTATTATTTCTTGTAGCAGTCTGTCGCTGGACTTGGCCTTTATCATCGGTAGGAAGTCAGAGGAGGAGGCGGTCAACGAGGTAGGGGAGAGAAGAGATTATTAATTTTTTATTAATTTTTTTGGCAAGGGTATAAGTCGTTTTACATTGTCAACTGACGAATGCCGTTAGCCAGTAAACCAAACTACAAGTACATCTATATGTATTTCATAATTCGGGTAGATTCATAGAATCAATATTTTTACCCTCTTTTTTCATGTGAATCGAGATCATTGTCCTTATCTCTTCTTTAAAAAAAATCTATGCAAGATATGCATCACAAAATATCGGAAAGGATCAGGGTCAAGTCAGAGATCTATAATATTTAAAAATCTTTTACCTTCAAAATTTCGAACTTCATTAAATTAAATTTGTTTGTAAAGTTAGATTATTTACACCAAAAATTACTAGACATCCGTCAAATCGTACAACGTTTTGTATCGTTAGGCTAAATGCCCTTTGACAACTTTATTATGTAATTCTAAATTAAAATGAGACCGAATATTTATTGATCCAACATTTAACTACTATCATCAATAATAATTATTTAAAATACGAGCAATTAAAATATAATTGATTTTATAACTGAATAAATAAACTTCTCTAGACAATAAAAATAAGAACTAGACGTGCTACATGAAGAATACAAATTGTATGTACGTTTAAGAAAATAAAAAGAAGATTATATATTAATTTTTTTGATGATATTGAACCAGTTAAAATATCTCGACATTCGTTATTGATAAGATACACAAAAATTTGTACTAGATTCGTAGGAGGTTCTCCTCCTTATCTAACAACCTATCTTTCATATCCAAAGATTCACTTATTTTAATTCACTTATCCGGTTAAAATCAACGGATCTTAAATTTGTTGGGTCTGGATCACGGTAAACCCTCAAAATAAGAGTCTAATTGCCATATGCCTGATCCTTATTTTCTATTTTTTTATTGTATATACTTCAAAAATATTGAAAAATATATGTTATGAATTTATCTAAAAATATATATTTTTGTTTCACCAAATATCATAATATTTTTAAATCCTACTTAATAAAAAAATCCATTCAAATCTTTTATAAGATATAGGCTTAGTTTTGTTGAATAAGAAAAAAATTCAGTCAACCACGCCTATGATAAGACCAAAAAACAAATGTCAGGCCCATGTTGACCCTTTCCTTTTGGTCAACTAAGGCCGGAAGCATGAAGTGGCCCAATCAGCAAGAGATGCCCGCGTTGACCCTACCTTGGTCAATCGCTGGTCGGGCCCGTGAAATGGTCCGCCGGCAGAGAGGCCCGTCAAGCTGGCCCATTTAATTTTTTAAACCAATTTTGACCTTAGGCCAGAGTTAATGAAAAGAACTCGGCCCACCCAAAAACAAAATTTTTTTGCGACAACGAAACAACAAATGTTTTTTTAGGAAAGAAACAACAAATGTTCATTGTACTATAATTGTTAAAAGTTCTTGATACGGCGACAAATCAATATATTCAATTTACGAGGATACTTGCAACGAAATTTGGCCCAACTCTAATTAGAGGGCCGATCATCAATAATACACGAAACATTGTGTTGTTTGATATAGAAATAGAACCAAATCCACAATTGGTTGGATTTACGAGGATTGTATTTACGAGGATTGCTCAATACCAATGACCTGCGACATAGCATCCCAAAGTCGAGTAGAGAGGAATAATTAGTTAGATTTATATAACAATTAGATTTATATAATAATTGCTTAGAGAAATTAAGAGTCTGATCTCTGAAAACTCAAACAAATTTATAAGGAGTAAAACTCATAGTACATTGTATCGAAATTCCAAAAATTATGAATTTTTTTCTTAATAATATTATTAATTAGACTTGAACTCAAATGTCCGGACAGCCTGCATCATTTATTTTTAGATTTCATAAGGAAAAAAAATGATCTTCTAGATATGAAATGGAATAAGTAAATTACGTAATTTGAAAATAAGACATTGATCTAAGTATTTAATTTTTCGATAAAACAATTATTTGGTAACCAAAGTTGAATAGAATACTAATAAACAATATTGTAAAAAATCCAACACCCCAAATGATTAGCCTCTAAAAATATATATGATTAGCCTCCCCGCCCCTAGAGATTGTGGTGCATAATGTAAGAAAAATTCAAACTAAAATAAAATTAAAGATTGCCGTAATACAATAATAACAAAATACATAATAAATTAAAAATGAAAGCTGGATTAGTAACTATCTAGCTTGGATATCCTGCTGATAATTTATTAGAAAGCTCAATGGCCAGGTGATGGAATGAACGTTGAAGTACTTGCCACATTGATGCTCTACTCTTGAGGAAGAGCTTTTTCTGGTCGCCAGTTCATCAATCCACTTTTTATTTTTTATATAACCCTAGCCAGATCAATCTTGAAGTCCTTGAAATATTGATGCTTAAGTGCCTCACTGGCTGATATTCTCTTTCTGGGGTCCAAGCATAGCATTCTCTGTCCAGCCATTGTGCATGATCAATTGTGCAATTTCACAAATAAAAAGCCAATAACCAACATTTAAAGCCCAATTTGAAAGACAATTATAAAGATAACAAAAGATAAATAAATAAGACTAACACTGAGCAATTCCAAGCCAGACGGTTCAAGGTCAGGAAATTCTTCTTTTAGATCCTGCAACAATGTTATGTAAGAGTGTATTTGAGATTGATTGTTCTGCAACTCAAGGGAGTGTAAAATCATGGTACCTTGGGTGAGAATTGAGGAATTTCATTTCTTTCAATGAACTTAGTGATCCCTGGCAGAACCTCTACATTAGGGGTTCCCATAATGCTGAACACACAGAAATAGATCAATTAATGAGAATTCATATTAAGTATTAATATAGCGTCATAACAATTTTGAAAGAAAAACCAACCTAAAAATCATTCTCAATTTTTGAAGCTCCTGTTCATCCTCATCAGGATCTATAAATAGTACTTGCCCCTTAACTAGCTGAGCAAAAATGCAACCAACAGACCATATATCAACAGCCATTGTGTAAGAAGTGGATCCCAGCAGTACCTCGGGTGCACAATGTGTCCCAACCTGAAGCATGTGAGAGACAATCATTAAAGAGAACATTGAGCTGACAAAATAATAAGCTACAACAACAACAACAAAAATCATACATAACGAGTGAATGCAGTTCCAGGAATCTCAAGTTGTGCAGCTGATCCAAAGTCTGCCAATCTTAGCTGATATCTTTCAGAATCAAGAAGAAAATTCTCCAGCTTCAAGTCTCTATGGATCACTCCTTTTTCATGACAATAGGCTACCGCCAATAGGATCTGTTTCACAAAAGACTAGAGAGGAAAAAGTTACCAAGTGATCACACGAAAATAACAACAAAATAAGATCTCAATTACCTTACCTTTCTCTCGTCAGCGGAGATAGGATATAGCAAGATGTGTTCTCCTACATTCCGATCTAGGAGATCCATCACCAAATATACACCCTTCTCAGTATCAAAAAACTCACGTAACTTCACAATATGTGGATGTTGCTGGAGTTTGTTGAGAATGATAACCTCGCGACTAGCAGAGAGTTGCACATCAGGGTGATCAGTCAACATCTCCTTGACGGCAAACATCTCAAATGTGTTCACATCTCTCACCTTGAAAACCCTACTATATGATCCGATCTCATTCAACACTTGGTACATTTTCATTTCAGGTGGAAATAATACTGCACTCGTTGATAGACAACTATCCAAAATAGAGACACAAATCAATTACATATAGCAGGAAGATAACAATCGAGTAGAAGCAAAACTAAGCTAGAAAACATATCCTCATTGATACAAAACTATCCAAAAGAGAGAAACAAATCAAATTAGATACAGTAGAGAGTTTACAAAAGATCAACAACAAATCCAAATTTAAAAGAGAAGAACCATGGGGAAAAAAATTCAAATTAAAATTCGATTATAAAACACTATCAATAACAATATTGATAAAACTGTAGAAATGAAAAGAGAAGGCAGAGCAAGAGGAAGAGGAGCTGAACCTAAAAAAGGAGAGCAGTGGGGGTGAGACCCTGGAAAATGTAAATAATCGCAGTTTAGAGTGGGGAAGTTCAGTTTAAGAAGAGAGGAGAAAGGAGAAGGAAAAAGAATACCCTGTGTCCCTCTGACTCCTCCAGTTCACCATCCTCAAGTAGCACGAAAAGGCAGCATCCTATCCAAAACAATATCTTAGAATCGTTAGAACAAATCAGGCAAGCAAACCAAATATCCTAGGAGAAAAATATAATAAATAACTTACCACATCGATACGTCCAACTTCAGTTACAGTATTCAACTTCTCCTCGACGTCCTCTCGGCTGATTCTTGAATGCTTAATCGTTGTATGAGCAGCCATTACAGCTGCAGCAGCGATCAAGGACGGGCGATAGTAGAGTAGAGAGGTCACTGTACATGGAAATTACAAGCTCAGAAGAAAATCATCATCATCATCATCATCATATGCAGATGAATAAATTTTCTACGTGTTTGTCTTACCTGCCATAGATTCCATAACATGATCTATGGCCTCGGGCAGATAGCTGCTCTCGTACATGTTGGAACAAAAGTAGGAGAGAAATTTGAAAGGTGTCTTAGCAAGCAATTTATCATTTAGAGAATTTTCAAGTGACACCTCCGCGTGACGGATTTGTGTGGTGGTGAACTCTACATCGAATATCGCAGTAACGGTTGGCACCCGACGCTTATACATCATGACAGCTTCGTGATAGCATGCCAGGCATAGTAGGGGAAAATCATGCTGCCAAAAGAACATCATCCAATCCAATCCATAGATACGCTAATCAATAAGGCAGGTGTTGCTAACCATCAATCAAATAGAAATACAAAACATATGTGCGTAACTTAACTTACATTACCAGGTGTTGCTGAGAGAAACTTGTCGTAGTAGGTCATGGCTGCATAAGTTGACCAGTAATTAGATCCATCCGCCGTCGTCTAATAAATTGACCACAGAATCGAGCATCAGTGTTTTATTCTTCATAAAGTTAGGAAGTTCGACTTGTTGTCAAATTCAAGAAGGTTCAAATTTTATGATGTCAAATTTGGATTGATAAACAATTGACCCCATATGATGTTATGCCGCAAGATCTTAGTACAATGCAAAATAACAGCCACCTCATCAACCAAATCCAACCGGACCAAAACAAAAACATGTTATTACCCTTCCCATTAACTGGAATAGCTTAAAATATCCAAGAGAATTAAAGAGCACTTGCTTTAACCGGAATGGTCGGGTGGGGAGTGACTAGTTTTAAATCCTGCAAAAATTTACTTATAAAAAAATAAAAAATACCCAAGAGAGACATAGGATAGGAGGACGCAGACCCTCTGTGTCAGAGACAATCACTGGCCCATGTTTCTTATTTCAATTCCGTTGGAAATATATTCCAAGCCAAATTGAACCGAACCAAACCTACCTGTAACCAGTTGACGAAACGGTTCCGGTGAGATCCATAGATTGGATCGGAAACAAGACGGTCGATGTGTTCTCTTGATGCTAAAGGTGTCTCTTCATATATACTTTTTCTGAGGCTACGAACTTCGTCTTCTTTCCTCCCAAACCCATACATTGAGTTTCTGGTTTTTTTTTTGGCTTTTCTCTAGAGAGGAATAAGAGTTTTTTTTTCCAGAAAAGTTGGGCACTTAAAATACTAAAAAGTAACTAAATAGTCCTTTCTTTAGGCATAGGAGAGTTACGTCATCAAGACATTCTAAATTTTCTATGAATGACAAAATCGCAGGTAACTAAAATCTATGGATTTTTTTTCTTTTTCAGGTAAAAACATTAGTAAAATGGTAATAACTTACAATATTTTATCATACCAAAAAAAACTTACAGTATTTTATAAAATAGGTAATTTAATAAATTGGAGGTGATACAGGTTACCCATTATGAGAATACTGTAAATTTTTTATAAAAAAACTATCTAGGATAATACGAAGATTAAGAGAGGAGAGCAAAAAATAAATAGAATTCTGAGTAACCAAATTTGAATAAAATACTGATATAAAACACTCAAATACTTTAAAAAAATACTCATAGATAATAATAATAATATTCCTAATTAGACTTGAACTAAAATGACGAGATGGGCCGCATCATTTATTTTTAGATTCTATAAGAAAAAATAAAAAGGTGATATAATATATTTGAAATGGTATAAATAATCTATGTAAATAGAATAGAAAATATCGGATTTGGATTCAGTAGGGATTATATAAAAATCGTCCCCATGGTATGGACTAAATTTATGCCGTTAGATTTGATCAAAATTTTTTTTATAGATCTGATGGCCGGAATTCACCAGGGGTATTTTCGAGTTTTTATCCAAGGAAACCTTATTAGGGTTTCATGAGATTATGTCCACTTCCCTCCTGTTTAATCCCAAAAAAAACCAAAGCCGCCTCTCTTCCTCTCTTCATCTCTTCCTCGCGCCATCGTTGTCCGGCGCCTAACCGCCGCTCCTCCATGCCAATGGAACACGAAGGGGCACCGCTGTGCCATCCGAATCGTGTCGGGAACGTATTTGGTGGGCCGGCTCCAAGCCCAGTAGCTCTTCTCCGTTGATCGGAAAAACAAAGAAAAAGAAGAGGGAACAAGGATCGGGGTGAATCGAAATCGCGAAGGTGTAGGAGGTAAAACCAAAGGCATCAAGATACTGATATGATTCTCTTCTCTGTTGGCCAGAGAAAATGTATATCATATGATTGTCTTCATTTTGGAACTTTGACAGGAAGCAATACTGATATCGTTGCAGTATTTTCAATAACCAATTGACTTGGTTTTGAGAAGATGATTCTTCCTGAGGGTTGAGTTCACATAATCAGTGGCTATTCGCCTTGTTGTTTTCTTTGTAAGAGTACGTATTTGCTGCAGTGATCAAGTATTTTATCTTGATGCCTTCGGTTTGAGCAAATTTCATTTTTTTTAAACAAGGATCAGGGCAAATTTAACCAATATCACAGAAGAAAGATACCGATATCAGAGTAGAAAGAAACCAATATCACAGAAGAATGATACCAATATCGAATTAGAAGGATACCAATATTAAAGAAGAACTATACCAATATCGCAGTAGAAGGATACCAATATTAAAGAAGAACTATACCAATATCAGAGTAGAAGAATACCAATATCAAAGAAGAACTATACCAATATTAGAGTAGAAGGGTATCAATATTAAAGAAGAACTATACCAATATCAGAGTAGAAGCCTACAAGAACCAAGAAGCCTATAAGAACCAAGAAGGAAATCAATATCGGAGAAGATGGAAACCAATTTCACATTAGACGGAAATCAATATCATAGTAGAATGAAACCAATGTCATAGAAGAATAAAACCAATATCAAAGTATAAGAAAACCAATAACATAGAAGATGGAAACCAATATTCAAGTACAATGATATTATTTTTCTTTTTAATTATTTCCATAATTGTATTTTTAATATTGCCTCTGTCCCTTTCAGTGGGGATTACACATGTTCTTACTGAATTTGAGCCCGAAAACAT
The DNA here is from genome assembly GCA_963995505.1 of Hypericum androsaemum. Classification (NCBI taxonomy): domain Eukaryota; kingdom Viridiplantae; phylum Streptophyta; class Magnoliopsida; order Malpighiales; family Hypericaceae; genus Hypericum; species Hypericum androsaemum. The sequence goes on along the minus strand of OZ023188.1, from coordinate 16,890,136 downwards.
CCTATTGAAATTTTAACTTTTTTTTCCTTTTTGGTAGTGGAGTCCAGCGTTATGTTTTGTAAAAAGAGAAGAGTGCGGTAGATCCTCTAATACTCGGATTCTTTCCACATGACCAGATCCTCTTGGAGAGACCCTAAACTTTGACGAGACAAAGAGCTTATGCAGGGAACCAAAATCTATGGGTATTTTCCGTTTTAGGTAAAATTATTAAAATGGGTATCAATTAGAATATGATAATTTAATAAAATAATTAATTAAAGTGAGGTGACCTCATTTTGAGAATTTTCTCTTTTTTTTAACCAAAACAGATAAAAAATCATTTATGTTAATACAAAGAGTAGGAATGATGATAAAAAAGAATTCTGAGTAACTAAAATTGAATAAAACACTAATAAAAAACCCAAATGTTAAAAAAACACAATACTCCTAAATAATAATAATATTCCTAATTGGACTTGAACTCAAATGCAAAGATGGCCCTGCATCATTTATTTTTAGATTCTATAAGAAAAAAAAGAAAATTATGGTGTAAATATTTAACTTTAAAAACATATATTTTTGATCTACATTGGCACCACTTTTTAAATATTTTCTAACTCAACTTTTTAAACATATAATGGCATATGTTTATTATCTTATTTTCTTGGTTAAAGTAATAATAATAAATATTTATTTATATATTTTTAGTATTTAAATAATCCATCCCGTGTCTCCTTTTTCAGGGCCCGAATTTCGCATGAAATGGGCTTTTTCGTGCGGTACGGGAGAGGGACAAAAGAGTCAAAACGCGCGTTGGAATCACAAAAAAGAAACCTCCATGTGTCGGGTTTGGATTGGGTACGGAGTGAAGGAATTGATTCCGAACAGTTTGGACTGAAGGGGGACCGCAGCGGCAAGCGCATGTATGTGATAATGGCAAACGCAGTATGTGATAATGGCAAGTGCAGTTATGTGATAATGACATTTATTTTTGTGAAAACGGCAAGTCCCCGTTGATGATAATGGCACGCATAGTTTTTTTTATTTTGGTCCCCCATATTTTAGCATTTTTGCAAAAATGTCACACTGGCATGCACTGTTATGTGATACTGGCATGCGCAGTTATGTGATAATGGCATTTGTATCCGGCCTGTGTTTGTGCATAGCTTTTTTTATTTTGGACCCCGTATTTTAGCGCGTTTGTAAAAAAGTCCCCGCGTGTCTTCATTCCAAACGATTCAAAATAGTGGCATTCCGTACCTAATCCATACCCCATGTGTCAGGGCATTAATGAGCGTGTGCCTTGGAACCACAAAAAGAAAACTTCATGTGTCATGTCACTTAATGCGCGTGTCAAAATATTTAATGCGCATGTGAAGACATTAAATAATTAATTTTGTAATATAAATATTATTAAATATTAATTGCACATGTCATTTTATTGTAAGTGGACATGTCATTTTATCTTAAACGGACCTGCCATTTTATAGTATTCGGCCTACCATATATTCATAACTGGGTATGCCATTTGATCATAACTTGACCTGTAATTTTATTATAACCCGGCATGTCATTTTAACGTAAATCGGGCATGTCATTTTATCGTAACCGGGTCTGCCATCTGGTCATAACTGAACATGTCATTTTATTGTAAGTGGGCATGCATTTTATCCTAAACGGACCTGCCATTTTATCGTAACAGGGCCTGCCATTTTATCGTAACAGATCCTGCTATTTGAACATAATCGGACCTGCCAATTTGGACTTACATCACGAACAAAAATAAAAACAAGAACAAACGATGTAACTATCCACTAAATCCTACTTTACACACTTGAAAAACTATTTCAAAGAGGAGAGAGTGAGGGAGAAGAACGGAAACGAGAAGGAAGGAAAGATGAGAGAGAAGGAAACTATTTCCTTGTCGGCGTTACTCCTCATCAGCGTCGATTTTATTTAGAGTTGAGAAAAATATATAGTTAAGGAGATGAAGAAAGTGCTCTAGGGAAGGGAAGAAAAGAGGAAAAAAAGGAGTGAGCCAGGAAAGAGAAGGAAGACAGAAAAAAAGGAGAAGAAAAGGAGCCAAAAGATAAAAATAATCCTAAATAATTGCAACCGTCAGATCTCTGACGCGTGTCTAATCATCAAGATTTAGATATTTTTGAGTATTTAAATAATTCTTCACGTGCCTCTTTTTCATCTTACTTAGCTTTTTCTTCTTTATAGTTTTTTTCTCTTATATATTTATATTATATCAAACTTTTATAGTTTCTCAACCGTAAATAGGGACCAGTGCTAAACTTTGATAAACCCGCCATTGTAATAACTAATTTTTTTAAAATATAATTGTGTTAAATCTCGGTACTAACGTTCACAAGTGACAGATTTAAATAAATATATATATTTTTACATACTTTACAAATTTAAAAAATATTTTAAGGTGATAATTTGTGCTAGATTTATTTATTTGATGATTTTTACATCATTCTCCATCTTTTGAATCATCTTTAAATATTTTCTGTAATTTTGTCTTGTTGTTACAAAACTATATCAATCGAGTATGTCAAATTTAAATAAATTTAGATGCCAATGTATTTGATAACTTGAATATAGAAAAATAGACAATAACAAGTTATCATTTTTTAGGTGAATATTAATAACATAATTTTTTTGTTGTATATGTATTTGGTGACAAATAATAAATAATATTCATCTCAAACTAAAAAATGTAAATCTTCATGTGATAAGCTTTCTCAAGTAATATTTTTATTTTTTCTGGTTTCAATGATTTTAGAGATTTCAATAATGCTTATTCAAGACAAGTTTCCCTTTTAAAACTTAAAACTAAGAGTTATTATTGAAGAGTAGGAAAGTTACTCATTGAGTTTACATGCCACCACTCGTGGGCATGAACGCTTCCAATTTGGTCAGTTGATTTACTTTCTTCTGTTGTGGTGGTTCCAGATATTATATTACTACATTTGCTCTCCATGCTTTTGGTTTTATTGATGTCCTGTCGCCCGAAAAGAACTCATCGTGATCTTTAGCTGATGGCCAGGGTTTGTAGTGAACGGAAGGTTTGCTCAGAAGGATTTCGAATCAATCCTCCGTTGGTTTATGAGTGGAGTATACAATCTTTCCAGATAATATCCCAATAGCTTCATGGGTCTAGCTTAATTATTTTGGTGGTTCTCTCGTAATTTTGTCTCTGGGTTTGTTGCCTTGCATTTGGATGGCTGGTTCTTGTAGCATTCTCTCTCTGGTCATGGCGTAGAAGGAGAGTAGCTGATGTTTTTGCACCTGAGAAGTTGTTTGTGATGATCGTATGCCGATTGGAAAGGCCTAATGCCGGGATTGTTTCTAACGAATGCTAGACAAAGGTCGAATTTTGTTTAAAATCCCCTAGCAAAAGAAGCCGCATAATGAATGCTGTGTTATTTGTCAGAAAAGAAAAACTTGTCTATATTATCAGCCTGCTCTTCTTGGATTTGATTTGGCGAGAACCATATCATACTTTTTTTTTTATAAGGTGAAATTTATTATTAATAATAAGTAATACGTGTAACTTATTTAGTGCGAGATTTTCTCTAATAAAATTACGATCGTCAATCTCATCAAAATCTAAACATAATAAAATCGACTGAGAAAAAATTATGATTAGAAAGAGTACCTCCATAGGACAACCCTAGCTCTAGGCGTTAACACTTCGTAGATGCATGTGTTATACCAAATTTCATATATCCCGTATCTACTGTTCTTCTCGTATTATTTTGCTGTGGTTTTCTGATCAATGTTTCGCTTTTGTTGTGCTAACAATCTCTTTGTGCTAACAATCTCTTATTACTGTTCAGGCTTACTGCATGCTTCATTTTCAAATATTCGATCCATTCCCTGAATTGGATTTCTAGGATGCTGAATAAATTCAGCAAAGCATCCTCCTCCGAATTCTGACAAGTAATACACCACACCTTTCATCAACAGTCAGATGCTGTCGAACTCGCTCAGAATTCGTAAATTGGCCACGTTTAACAACCAACCATGAGAAGATTAGAAACTTCTCTGGAACTTGTAAGCGCCAGATAGTCCTCCAAAGCTCTTGCAACATAGAGATCCCCGGTAAAGCAGATTTATTTATAATCTACATATTCAACCCAAAATTTAAGACAATTGGTTGGTGAATTTTTCACACTTATAAATATACCCCCATTCTTGCGTTAAGTGATATGAGATTCTCAACACAATTACCTTTTTATTCAATTGCTTGAGATCCTCGAACCCTTTTTGTTTCACCTATTTTTATTCAGGCCTGTATTGCTCTTAATTTTCCCAACGGTTTATTCAATTGCTTGAGATCCTCGAACCCTTTTTGTTTCACCTGTTTTTATTCAGGCCTGTATTGCTCTTAAACAATACTTCTTTGAACCATTATTTCCTGTTGCTGATAAACACTTTCCGTAACATATTCAATTGGAATTCCGCGAGTTGATGATGTGTGATGGAAGCAGGTACTATAATATCAGATGGCGAACTGCCCCATATTAATAAATACATAAAGCTAACAAATTACAATATAATTATATCAACTCCAATCCCGTTGCAATCCAAGAAACCAACAGTAGTACCAATACCATTAGTACTAGTCAGTCAGTCAAAGGTGTCCCGCCGATTGCTACTCCAGTTCATCATCCTCAAGTAGGATGAAAAGACAGCATCCTATCCATCCAGAACAATAACTTAGGATTGTTGGAACAGACAAGGCAAAAATTCTGGAAGAAAAACATACATATAACTTACCACACAAAGCTCTCCAACTTCAGTTACACTAGGCAACTTCTCGACGACGTCCTCTCGGCTGATTCTTGAATGCTTAATAGTTGTATGAGCAGACATTACAGCTGCAGCGGCGATCAAGGATGGCTGGCAGTAGAGTAGAGAGGTTGCTGTCCATGAAATTACAAACTTAGAGAAGAAAATCATCATCTATATATGGCGGACGAATAAAAATGCCTAGGGGGGTTGTCTTACCTGCCATAGATTCCATAACATGATCTATGGCCACAGGAAGATAGCTGCTGTCATACATCTTCGGACAAAAGTAGGAGAGAAACGTGAAAGGTGTCTGCAGAAGCAATTCGTAGTTTAGAGCAGTCCGAAGTGACAACCCCGCATGGAAGATTTGCGAGCTAGTGAACTCTACACCGAATATTGCAGTAACGGTTGGCATCCTACCCTCAAACAGCATGATAGCTTGGTGATAGCATGCGAGGCATAGTAGGGGAAAATCATGCTGCCAAGAAGAGAAGGGAACATCCACATGTTAATATCCGAATGGGCCAACCATCAATTAGATAGATATGAACACATTCAAAACCAAGTAACTTACAAAAGCAGGTGTTGCTGAGAGAAACCTGTCGTAGTAGGCCATGGCTACATAAGCCGACTTGTAATTAGATCCATACCCTGTCATCTAATAAAATGACCATCAATCACTTAGATAGATAATTTTGCGGAGTTTATAGCAAAAGAATGTTGCTATTGTGCTTCAAGATGTTAAAACATTGACACTCTACAGCCACCCGAAATCTAGTGAACGAAGCTGAGAATAATTTACCGTAATAATATTCGTAAAAATACTTTAACCATACCCTAGTGGGACTTGCGAATAATTTATCCAATGTTATTATTTAAATTGAACTCAATGTAATTTGTGGTTAATTTAAATATTGGTTGACAAAATATTAAATTAATTAGTATCCATGGCTGAATAAGTACTGTCAGACATACAACAAAAGCAATACTCCCAGATAATAACAATATACCCCTAAAAGAGAGAGACCGTAATAATATTCGTAAGAAGACTTGAATTTATTTCTAGATCTGCAAGAGAAACAATGATCTCGTAATTAGGAAAAAATTCCATTGTAATTCCATATTTAACCTTTTTTCGGAATACCCCTCTTCTTCTTCTTCTCTGGTTCTCCCTACAATTTCAACCCAAAATCCCCGGACCCTAACCAACATGATCTCTCCCCACAAACCCGCCGCCATGTCGCCGGACATGATTCGCGAGATCCTGGCCCGCCTGCCGCCCGACTCCGTTCTCCGGTTCCGGTGCCTGTCCAAATCCCTCTGCTCCGAAATCGACGACTCTGGCTTCATCAACGAGCATATACGCCGGGGCTCCCGCCAAGCCCTAACCTTGAGTAGCGGAGGCCAAGCCTTACTGTTTGACAAAGTCCCCGCTTTCCCGAACAAGCCAGCGGGCGGCGGGAGAGACGTAACTTCCCAGGTCCACCCCGCGGTGGGCTCCCGCCTCCAGCTTCGTGGCTCCTGCAACGGCCTTATCGGCCTCGCCGTGGCCGACGGGGACGGCATCCTTATATGGAACCCGTACACCAGGAAGTACTGGATCCCCTCTGTCCCCGACGTTGTCTATCCTTCGGATGAAGACTTGCACTACACTTCCCTCGGATTCGGGTACGATTCTTTATCCGACGATTACAAGGTAGTTAGGATAGTCCGATTCGAATGGTTCGACGAGGCGGGAGTCAACTGCGACGTTCGGGTTTATAGCTTCAAGAGTAATTCTTGGAGGCAGATCGGCGATTCGCCTCATCCGTTCAAAATTTCTAACCGGAGACCGTACGGTGTTCCTGCCTTCAATGCGCTTCACTTTGTGGCTACTAAAACTGCTCTCCCGGGCATTAATAGGCATAAGGCTTATGTTTTGGCTTTCGATTTACACACGGAGAAGTTCCGGAATCTGGCGGAGCTGCCGAGTCAATTTTGCATCTCTGAACTTCCTCCGCCCGTGGATGTTACTGTCTTGGGAGGTCAACTCTGCGCGGTGCTTAATTCTGGGAGCGGGGAGATACAGTGTTGGGTAATCAAGGATTATGGCGAGGCAGAGGAGTCGTGGTCCCAACTGTTTCGGGTTTCTTTGCCTTGGTCTCATTTAGATGATCCTGCCACGCTGTTGGAGTATTCGGAGAGTGATGATAAGCTTCTGTTGCACTGCAACAGCGGCCGATTTGCATGGGTTGACTTGGAAAGTAGCAACGTCGAGGAGGGTGCGAGGGTAAACCGCAGCTTGGATATGCAGAATGCAACCTTGTTGGTTGGCAGTATTGCTTCTCTCGGTTTCGGAGTTGGAGACAACCGGTCATTACCAGATAGGAAGGTGGTAAAAAGTAGAAAAGGGAGGTTTAGAGGTAATGCTCTTAGCTCAACTCATTGTCCTTAGCATGAAACTCCAAGTACGTATCTTTATCATGCTTCTTCATTTGTGGTGGCAGTGTACCGCAGACCTACTCGCGCTTGGTGATCTGCTCTGCTTCAAGTGTAGCAGGTGCGTTCGCTCCCTCCTTTGATCCATTCCTTGTGTGCTCGCTTCTAAGTCGTCTAAAAACTTGTTGATATAATGCATATATATCAAGACGCAACCTTTTCTGCACGCATTTTCTCTCTTAAACTTCCTTGTTTGTTTAGATTAAGCTGATTTAAAGCTGTAGTAGTCCCATGTGAACATTTTGTTTCTGGCTGCTTGATCAATTGTTCCTTGTTTATTCTTTTTAGGTGGTGAAGGCGATGGCATAGTTGACATTGAAGGCTTCCAAGGTTCTCATTATGGAGGAGATGATGGCGAAGAGGATGATTAGTGGTACCACCGCCAATATAACTTTATGTCAGTCTTTCGTTGATGCTAACGTCTTCCTTTTTTTAATTGTAATTACAGTGGAAAATTTGTGCCCTTATGATGACTTGAGTTCTGCTGAATACTTGCTTCAAGGATTTTGTGCTTTTTGAATTATGTTGGGACTTACCTCCCCATGGTATCCTATGTTCAACGAATGTACTAAATTTGTATTATGTTGGGTACAATTAGGCAATCCAGAAGAGGCCGAAGAATATAGATGATAAGCAATAACAAAATCAATTTTATTTTCTGAGCCAAAGAAGCAAGGGACCCAATTTATCTGAGATATTTGTCCATTTTAGTGGATGCCCTTTTAGATTCTGCGACCAGTTGTAGCTTGCTGCAGTGAGAACACTAATTATAGTGATGGGGATCTCTCCCTAAATTGGTTGGGTACGTTGTTTGAACATGTCTAGCTTGGTTTAAAGTTGGGGTCTTGATGGATTTTTTTGTTCGGTACATTGTTCTGCTGGTGAAAGGTTTTTCCATGACAGTGGTCTACTAGGCTTAACCGTGATCAGTTTCAGTCTTAGAGCGTCCAAGGCATTGCTTTTAAGAGGATGAGGTGAGTTGGCAGGACGGTTGTGAATCATTGGGAGGTCATTGGTTTTTCAGTTTTTCACAAAATCGGCCACTGGTTGTGTAATTGTTTCTTGTCTAGTCTGAATGTTGGTTTCTTGTATTGTGTTCCTCGTACCGTTAGCTGTTAGAGATCTTGCATTCTGCCTATTTGGCGCTATTTCATACTGTTTATTGATTCAAACATTAGCATTTCTGGAGGGTCACAGTAGTTACTGTTGTGTTGTGTTGTGTTTTGTTGTCTTCGGTTGACGACGATCCTCGCTTTGTTGTTGTCTTGGGTTGGGTTACTATGCTCTATCTGGTAAAGCAACCTTCTTCCAAGGTTGGACCTTGTTGGGTTCCTTTCGCTTCTGATCAAGTTTTACGCCCTTTCCAGGGTAGTTGTGCACCTATTGAGTCCTTGACTTCAAAAGTTTTCATGGGCATCCGTCTGGGATATGCTATTGTGCGGGCTTTGGATTGCGAAATCTCAATGTTCGGTCGGTTGTGGTTGTTTTCGCGTTAAGTTGGAAGAAGTCGGGAGTCTATTTTAGTCCGACTAATTGGCTATCTTGTTTGGTGCGATCTGTGCTCATGCTGTTTGTGATCAGTTGATTGTGATCTCATGATGCAACTTGTAGTCTCTATCATCAGTAGATGAATGATATATAGGTACTGGGTTTTTTTTCCTACAGGGTGGTTAAAAAAAATTCTTTCACTAATCTGGTGTCTCCGGGAAAAGTTTTACCAATTTGGTGTTGGTTAGAGAACGGCCAAATTTTTCCGTTTTATATCACCGGAAAACGGTAATAATGGCAAAACAATGCCGTTCTCCGGCCATAAAATGAGAAAAACCTGCAGTTTTCTGGAGAACGACACTTTTTGGCCATTTTCTGGTGAGAAACAACGACAAAAACCTGCCGTTTTCCGGAGAACGGCAGTTTTTGGCCGTTTTCCGGTGATACAAAAAGGCAAAAACCTCCCATTTTTCAGAGAACGGCAATTTTTTGCCATTTTCATGTACAGAACGACGGAATACTGCCATTTTTCGGTGACACGAAATGGCAAAATTTGGCCGTTCTCTGACCAACACCAGATTGGTAAAAAATTTCCCGAAAACACCACACTGGTCAATGTTTTTTTTAACACCCTTTAGGGAAAAAAACGCTAGTTACTGCAACGTTGGAATGTTAGTGTTGATTCCATTACCTGAGCCATTTGGTTCCATCAACACGCGTCATCATATGTTTTTTGGGTTAATTATGGAACTTCTACATGGTACTTGAGTCAGTTTAGAGCAGTTCGATGGTGTGGTGTGGCTTAATTGTACTACCCTATTTGGTAACATAAGGTAGAGTTGAATCATGGAACTTCTAGTTGGGAGTTGTACTGGTAAGGCACATGAGAAACGCCAAAACAAGCCTTTTCTTATAAAAATCAAGCATTTACACTATTTTTATATATTCTATATTTTTTTAATCCCATAGACAATCAGTGGTCAGTGGTTCGTTTGAATCGAATATGATTTTTTTAAATGTTATAAAATTTTTAAAACAATCATTTAACATTGTTGTGTTCTTTCGAATTTGAGACCTATTGATTAACTAACAATTTTTTCATGAGTTGATATAAATTTGTTGGTATATATATATATATATATATATATATATATATATATATTGATAATTATCTCTCCCCTGTAAAAATTTATGAGGAGAGTTGACTACTTCATCCAGCTCGATGAATCAATAGAATTATAGAACCACTAGCTATGGTTGCAATTTGCAAACGTGATCATTTAGAAGGCGAAGGATTGCTATTTCATAGTCCACCCTGGAATATGAGATATGCTACACTATATCTATAGTACATGCCACCACCAATTTATGAGATGTCATGATTGATACTGCGATTCAATTTTACTACTTGTTGATCACATGTACTGTAGATAAAAATGTGTATGGGCCAACCTAATTTTTTTCATTATATCAGCAAGTTCATGTTCGAGTTTGATAAGACAAAAAAGTATACCGATAATTTTTTACAAAAATTCGACTCCTACATATCTTTTAGGATTCAAACTAAATACATTTGATTTAAGTTATAATTAACAACTCATACCTTGATTTACATGTTTAGTATATTTGATGGTTAGCTTCATCCAACCTTGATTTATTGAGTAAAGTTATTAACTTTTTTTGGCAATTCTTTGGGTGTAAGTTAGTGCAAGAGGTTATTCTAATAATAATCAATTTAAGATCAAATCAATTGACGTCACTAAACACATTTCTGTTCGTTAGGAAACCAGATCATAATAACATCAACGGCCAAGTAGAAAGAATCATTGACGAAGATGAGTTATCATATTAATGAAATCAGTACAAACTAGAATGATTCTATCTAAAAAAATTCAATTCTCACAACTCACACACATAATCTACGTACACAAAAATTGAAACGGAGCTCAAGTCATAATTCGGATTAATGAGCCACGAACCTTATTCCTTGACGTTGTACTTCCTTATCGGTGGAGATTCTACGTTATCCATTTGAGGAAACACTGGATAAATGGATAGACGACCAAAAGAAAACGTGTAAAACCTCATCGAATGAACCCCTCAACGGTGTCGTTTTCAACAGCTGCTCCTCGATTCACAAAACAAAATTAATGATCAAATTTCCATTTGCATGTCCTTTTCGACCTTGTTAAGGCCTTCTTCATCTACTTTTGCCTAACAACCTTCTCAATTTGTCCTCCCCTATATGGTTGGTATAACCTAGTTTCTGATTCGGCCAAACGTAAAAGTTTGATAATTCTGTATTTAGAACTTTCCAACAACTTTGAATTTACTAAAATTTATTAAATTTGTAAGAAATTTTGTCATCTTATATGTTACTATTAAGCTAAGTAACATATTAATTGGCTTAGTATATATATATATAACATAGTTTCAATATATAACTCTTATGGATTATTCTTATAATTTTCGAGCTCGCGGAAACTCATTCATCACATATGATAATATAAATTAAATTTTAAAATAATGATTATTAATCATGTCTGGAAAAACAAATTTGTATACTTTTATGTGGCTGGACCAACACATGACAGCCGATAAATGACTCAACATTTACTTTTAAAATTTTTAATTTGTCTCAATGATCAATCATAGTCGAACTTATCAACTCCCAAAAAATGGGGGTTCAAAACAAAAAGGGAAAAGTCCACTTTAGTATCCTGTGGTATTGCCCAAAATTATTTTAGTATTCTGTAGTAAAAAATTGATCAATTGAGTCATACTTATTCTAATCAACATTAAAAAGGTCCTCGGACAGCCGCCCGGACCTGCCCGAACCTATCCGAACCCTACCCGAACTACGTGACCAGCCACGTCACCAAATTTGGATGACGTGGCGCCACGTAGACATCCATCTCCTCCCCTCCTTCTCCTCCTCCTCCCCCCCTCCTCCTCCTCCTCCTCCGCGTCCTCCTCTCCGCGTCCTCCTCCTCCTCCTACTCTCCGCGTCCTCCTCTTCCTCCTCCTCCTCCACGTCCTCCTCCTCCTCCTCCGCGTCCTCCTCCTCCTCCTCCTCCTCCGCGTCCTCCTCCTCCTCCTCCTCCTCTCCGTGTCCTCCTCCTCCTCTGCGTCCTCCTCCTCCACCTCTCCGCGTCCTCCTCCTCCTCCTCCTCCGCGTCCTCCTCCTCCTCCCCTCGTCCTCCTCCTCCTCTCCACGTGGCACCACGTCATCAAAATTTGGTGACGTGGCTGGCCACGTAGTTCGGGTAGGTCCGGGCAGCTGTCCGAGGACCTTTGTTATGTTAATTGGAATAAATATGACTCGATTGATCGATTTTTTACCACAGAGTACTAAAGTGATTTTGGGCGATACTACAAGGTACTAAAGTGGACTTTTCCCAAACAAAAATGCTACGCCTATCAGTCTCTACCAACTGCAAGTTACGTGCCAAAGCTAAAACTGCCAACAAAAACTCGGGTTCAAATTTAGTGGGGACATGGGTAATCCCCACTGAAAGGGATATGGGCAATATTGGAAATACAATAATTAAAATGAATTAAAAAAAATATCAGCAAAATAATACAATTTATGGAAATACAAGTATGGGAATATTGGTTTTCATTTTCTCGGATATTAGTTTCCATCTTCTATGCTATTGGTTTCATTCTACTATGGTATTGGTTTCATTCTACTATGATATTGGTTCCATCTTCTATGTTATTGGTTTCATTCTAATATGACATTGGTTTCATTCTACTATGATATTGGTTTCATTCCACCGTGATATTGGTTTTCATCTTCTCCAATATTGGTATCCCATTATAAGTAAAAATGTATACCATTTGAATGTATTGGTTTTATTCTTCTCGAATATTGGTATCATCGTTCTAGGATATTGGTATCATTCTACTTTAATATTGGTATCATTCATCTATGAATTTTTGCTAGAATTTTAAGCACTAAGTTCAAACAACAACCAAACACCAACATAAAGTTCCAATCTTTAAATACAAAATCATCAGAACCACATGAAATCGACCAATCCAGCAATAATCAAAGTCGAAACAGCATATGGGCCATTTCTTTCGGATCAAATAATCAACGAAAAAGCTGGTGAAAAAAAACCCAAAAAAAAGGACTAAATAAAAGAGGGAATGAGACTTCAAGAAAAAACCCAAATAATCAACGATTCAAGCGGTGATGGAGGGTGGAGGATGGAGGATAAAAAGGAAGGGGGGGGGGGGGGGGGGGGGGGGGGAGGGGGATTATATAAGAAAATGGTGGAACTCTAATGAGTATGTTTGGATAAAAACTCGAAAATACCCTCAACAGATTCTGACCATCAGATCTGTAAAAAAAGAATTTGATCAAATCTAAAGGCCCATATTTAGTCCATACCATGGGGATAATTTTTATGTAGTTCCCCTAAATCCAAATCCCAAAAACTCGGCCCGTTGGGCTCTTACCACCAGCTTCCAAGTTTTTATTGAAGTCTTGTCTCTATTCCATTTTCGTCCTTTTTGTTTCTATCTTTCGCGGAAACAACCACGCAATCTTGGATACTTTGTCCATTAGCCCTTCGTTATCCTAAAGCACATAGGACAAATTAGAAAATAACATGTGATTCGATAATTATATGAAATTTTAAATTACAAATTGTCAAAACATATAATTACAATTCAAATAAAAATATCGTCTCAAATTTAAGCAACAAGTAAAATTATAAAAATGAAAAATTGCAATTAATTAACAAACATGTTTAGTTAATCGATGATCTATTAAAATTTATTTTATCCTTATTTTCTGATTTTATTTCTTTTTGATGTCTCAATCATTGATTCTTACATTGGAATTTATGCACCATACATTATTTAATTGATTTCTTAAATAAAGAGGTCACTAACGTCGTCGCTCTCCCCCACCAAAAAACAATTAGTTTCCTTCTCCGTCATTTTCAGCGACTTCTTCCATCTAGAATATTTACTTTCCATTAAAAACGACAAGAAGTTCGATCCTTTTCGTTTCGAAAAACAAGAAGATCGATGCCAGGCGATTAGTTTTGCTTTGTAGTTAGTAATTAATTAATTAATTACCGTCAAGGATAAACCCCCTAAACACTCCAAAAAATTCCTTGATTCGACTCTAACGGTGCACGCATTTGGAGCAGTCATTATCTACTAATTTTGCGGTGATTAACCGATTATTCCATACGAGCAGTAATATTGGAACAATTAATATTTTAATAAAATTTAGAAGATCGAAAATAAATTATGCAGAATCCACCGCAAATCATAAAATTTACAATCGTTATCTCTCTAAGCCGGGACGCAAGAAATTAATAATTGTGCCACATAAATTTTTCGTGTGCATCAATTAGGTTGGCAATAATTAGCAATAACCCACAATTGAAGTCTCTAAAACTACCAAATGAGTAATGACTAGATCGCCCGCGCAAGTTAACGTAGACCTACGAAAACGATCCACAGCCTGGAAGAGGGTGACAGCCAATACTGGACTGTACTTTTTGTAGCGTCGAAAATTTCGACATACTATAAATTAGTAGACAAAAAAATAAAGTTGGTTAGATTAAAACATATGTTTAAGTTTGTATTTTAGGATTAGGAAATATCAATTTTAAAAAGAACAAATAAATAGACGGTGGAATTAATGTGCAGAAACGTGGGAATTTGTTCTTTCCTTTCCCCCTTTTTTTTGTCTCCCATCTCAATTAAAGATTTTAATTTCCAAATGATATATACACCTAAGCAACAACTTCTAAAAATGAAACCTAATAAAAATTAAAAATTTCCACCATTAACCAAAACAACCCCTCGAAAACTAGACTAATTTCTCCTTCTACTCCGGAATAGCACTCAACATCGCCGTTAACCCCCTCCCCACTCTCCTCCCGCCGGCGCCGGCCACTCTCCCCCTCTCCTTCTCCTCCACCGGAAAAACCAACTTCTTCCGGCATCCGCATTTCGCAGCGCTCTTCATTAGCGCGGCACTGGCCTTGACGGCCAATGCGGCCATCTCCTCGGCCTGTAACGGCCGCTTGAGCCGGCTCAGGGGAAGCGCGAAGTATATCTGCCCGAGCTGGAGGGGCTCGTCGCCGGCGACTCCCCTCACGACGCCGTCGAACTCCATCTCGTCGGCGCTGCAGATGAAGTGGGTGGTCGGATTGACATAGTTCTTGCCGGAGAGCACGTGGGAGGCCTTTACCGGGTACGAGAATTCCTGGAGCCTCCCGTCTTGTAAGATCAGCTTCGCCGTCGCTACTTGCGTCGACTCGCACGAGCTACAAATACCCATTTGGAAAATTTCCCTATTTGGTATTTTTCTTGATTTTTTTTCTGGGTTTTCACTTGGAATGAGAATTATGAAGCGTGAAGTGTTTTTTTGGGAAGGTGAGGGTGGTCGTGGTTTAGTATATATAGGGAGAAAAGATATGGAGAGGGGTAGTGGGCTCGTAGCCCGTAGGTTGTAACTAGGTGACACGTAGGAGTTGTCCTATAATGGGCGAGATGTCCAGTTGTCCTATAATGGGCGAGATGTGGACGAGTATATTTTGTGTAAACTAATTCAGATTCGAGTAAGATGAATTTTTTAAAATGTGATAAAAAAAATTATTAAAATATTCAACTTATTTGAACTTGATAATTAATTAAGTAAAAATAACTCATTTAATAGTTGATCAAATTACTTATTAACACTGGGTATATATGTAATTTTCGTTTGGGGTGTTTTGTGATTTTACTATTTGGAATGGAGAATTCCTATTATTTGGAACTGCCAGGCTGTAAGTTGTTGGTGACAGGTTGTTTTGTGTAGTTTTTGGTCGTTCTAGCCCCTCCGTCGTGGGTTATATTGCGGACCTAGGGACTGGTCGTGTGTGGTAAGTGGTAACTCGTAACTGGTTGAAGACTTCTCCGGAATTTATTTTTGACTCAAAAAAAAAAAACAAAGGTCGTGGGTGTTCTTTCGTATATTGGCTTTATTTTGTTCTTTTTCGTGAGTAAAATAAAATCTTTAATTCAGACCACACAGTTCGTTGAAGCTTGCTAAATAACCGATGATCACCTCTGATTATCACTTGTTGGGTATAGTACGTTAGTTACCATATATATACTAAAAGTTGAACAACGCACATTATTTGTATGGCATTATTAGTTCAATTGGACAAGAATGTTAAATTGTTAGACTGCCCTGGTGTGGTGAGGCTGAAGTCCGTGGAGAACGAATTTTTGTCAATTAGGTTTATTAAAATACTACATGACCGATTGAGCTCTTATTACAAGGACTCATAAGCCATATCCACGTTAAAAGTGTCGATATTGTGGGAGTGATCATTCTCAAGGTCTATAAAGATATTGGTCATATTTGTTACATGTGCCACATTCGTAAAATTCAGGATGCACGTTAAGATTTTGAGTTATGTATGAAAATTTGCAACTCTTTATAGTACAAAGTCAAAGTTTTTGCATTTTGAACCCACACATTTTGTTTGCTGATGTGTCCAATATTCATATTGGAAATTGTAAATACAAAATTAAAATCTTCATTGACTGGAGAGATTGTCCCCTCGGTTAGTTGCAATAGAAATGTTCAAAGTCTCGGGAGATTATATATATTGAAAGAATTGCATTTTAGCGGCATAAACAATCGAAGACTCTTTCCGTGTAGAGATTTTTTTATATTGGGTTTTATCACGACATAATTTTAAGAAAATATGTGGTTATAATTTCGTATTTATGAAATAGAATGCCAAAGGATTTATAATCTAACGGCACTAGATATTATAAATATTTAAGAGGTCTAGGGTTCAAATCCTTGCATGTTTCACGGTGTAAAAAATTAACCTTTCCAAAAAAGTTATAAAATAGAATTTTACACATTTCTATACGTAATTACAATTAATAAAATGTACCTTTAGAAAAACTCTTCATTAACTAGCGGACATCGATGATAGTTATAAAATATCTCTTTTGTTTTGTATGAAGGTATCGAATATCTTACAAGTTTCTCCAAAAAAAAAAGAATATCTTACATGGAGTGCCTGTAGTGCATCTTATCCATGATAACCAGCTTTGACCGAGAGTGTCCTAACGCATTAAAGAGAGACGAATGCTTCGGTAATTGGTACATTTCCAAAGAGGGAGACTACAAATCCTTATAGTTTGCAACAAAGTGCTTTGAATAGAACCCACCCTTCGATTTATTGAGATGATTGAGTCCCCTGTCGTTTGCTACTGTACCACCGGGTGAGTGGGTGACCGTAGCTTGTACCGTGCGTGAAAAGAGCTGAGGGGGTCCAAAGGCATTTCACGTGAAGTCCGTGTGGCCTCCCTCTGCCTGTGGTAGTGGAGATGGTATAGTATCCAAAAGCATGCCCACTGTGTAAAAAATAGTGGAGAACATTTCTCTTCCCGGTAATGGTGCCATCTTCAAGTTGATGATGCAATTGTTTTTAAGAATTTTAGGAAAGCTTCTTGTCGTTGTGTGAGTTATCTATCCAGGACTAATAACATGCGACGGCTCTATACTTACATCAACATGTGAAAACATTTTTCTAACTTAACTAAGAAATTTTGAGTTTAAATGATAGGGAATACAACAGATAGTATTAAATATTTATTATAATAACTTTGTCATATTTTAAAAATCACACCTAACTCCAATATAAAATTTTTGGCGAATTAGTATTGAGTTCATGATAAAAAATGGTGGGGGTCTCTCCCATTGATATTTGTTGATATTTTAATTCTCATTGTGTTACACTGTCGACGTCGCCATCCGTCGAAAACTTTTATGACCTATTATTTTTTTATAAGACCTTTTGTTTTATTGTACGCTAGCCAAATTCAAAGTGACTGCAACTTGGCCAAAAAAGTTATGTTTGCGTGAAATTGACAATAAACAGGACGATAATTTACTATTTCCACGGAAATCTAAGTGGAGAATTCTTCTTCTGTATCTCTTTCGATATAATTTCAATGGGAATATAGCAAACACATATCTACTGTGCTCAGTTCTAATTAATTTATAACTAACCATTTTAAGGTTTAAGCGTGTCACATTGTACATAGAAAATGAGACCGATGTAATATTGGATGCCAAGTCAAATGGTGCTTAGCAAGAGAATACGAAGTGTAGATAAATTGACTGACAAAATTTCAGCATTTAATTCTTAGCCGGTGTAACAATTAATTTATAAGAAATAATCGATGCCAAAATGTGATGTACTATGGTTTCCAAAAAAGTACGTCACCTTCCGTTCTTAAAGGTTCGATGAATTCCTCTGTAATCATTCTCCACAGCCACCGTTGTACCGGATAAATGCCAACGAGGCGAAGGTTAGTGGCAACCTCACCCGCAGACAACGTTACAGTTGAACATTAATGGAGTTTAACCCCTCCGCGTTATAACGTAACGACCCGAAACAAAGAAAAAAAAAGCTAAATAATTTCTAAACCAAGGGTCATCGGTGGAGTTATTCTCGAAGTCGAGGGGCATTTTAGCAACCCGAGGAGAGGGGAGACTTGGCTGGAGGACATGTGGTGTGAGCTTCGGTGCCAGAGAAACCAGGGGGACACGTGGAGCTAAAGAAGATTGGCGGATTGGACGCAGAGACACCGAACAACCGGACAAGAGGGTTTTGGATTGAGTAGGGACCACATAAAAGTCGTTCTTATAGAGGGGATTTCATTTGGACCGTCAGATTTCATTAAAAATCGTGTCTAGAGATCTGGCATTCATAAAAAATTGTGTCTATAACCAAAATTACTTGATCTATTTCAGTAGGGATATGTTTTGTCCCTACCGAATCCAACTCCGAACAAGAGATGGCTTAATTTTGCGATCGGTCATCTCCACTCTGGGTGTTACAGATCCCCGGCATTGTACCAATTTTAGTGGGCAAGGCAGGGAAGGGAAATGACCTCACTGACCAGAATCCCGCCTTTATTGTGGCCGCCCTTGGTGCTCGATATTATAACGGAACTTGGAGTTAGATCTATTAGTACAAATATTATTCTATATTAATTAAATTTTGAGTTTAAGTTTTTAATAACATAGAATTTTTATTTTATTTTTTAACGATTTTACTCGATTCGAAGTTAGACTAGTTGATCTAATATACGAGATAAAAAAATGAAAAGAATCAGTCTTCCTATATTGAGACTAACTTTTTGTCCGTTTGAGACTACGTGATATTAGATTGTGGAGAAATTTTCTTAAAAGAAATATATATTTGTTATTTAATCACCATAAACTTTTGTTAGAAAAATACAATTTTAGTGAAATTCAGACGAATTTGTATGGAGTCAAAGTATAAAATTTGCAAAAAATTTAGTCATTATTGTAAATTTTCCGTAAAGTGGTACTCCCAGACACACAACAGATTAATTAATTTATATTTGAACTAGACAACACAAACAATTGATGATAAACATTTTCGATCCGAATTTTGGTAATATTACTATATATCACGTGAATAATTTTAGACATGATTAAATTGTGACAACATCTAAAGTAAGAGCTGAATCTCTTGGCTGCTAATTTGTATTGGTGATTGTCTTGTCGTTGGAATATGAACGGATCTAATTTTCTCATCGAGGATAGATCTATTCTAACCATCTTGATATATTCTAAACCCATTGTCTGCCTTACGTTAAAGAGAAGCTGTTGCTGATTAAAGTAAGACGTTGTTAGGAATTGATTACCAGTACGGTCCACGTGCTTCTATTATGCATAATTGCTCATTTCATTTCTCACAGAAGTGTAATAATAGAGCTCTTTTGGGTCTCCTTTTGTATTGGGGTGGGTTAAACAGTCGTGGGTTCGGGCTGTTCTTTGTAGATATCTTTTGAGATTTTTCCCTTTCCTTTCGTTGATTGCTATTTTATTTCAGTTTTCTTTAATAAAGTATTTTACTTATAAAAAAAACTATGGTATGTCAATGACTACTTTCGCATCAAAAAAAATGTCAACGACTACTTGGTTAGTACAAAGTATTACCCTTTACATTTAAATATTGATTTAAAGTTCTTAATTGATATTATGATTTGAGATTTTAAGATTGCAAAATTTGATTCCGTTACATGGAATATTACAAGAGTAATTTTATGATAATCATTCAGCAAAAAATAATAATATTTGTTTAATTCATTTTTCAATAAAATCTAAGAAAAAGTGAACTATGTATATCCCAGTATAAAAATATCGTCCGATAAAATTATAATTATTTGGTATATTGTATACCAAATCATAATTATGGATGTATGGTTATAAAATTTTCCCACCCACGTTATTGCTTCAAAGTGTTTTCATTGCATCCGGAAAGCAAAGTATGTAATATGTACTGCTCCCTCCATTATTTATGCGAAAAGGAAACGTTTTATTGGCAGTTTACGCATTATGTGCTGCATGTTCTAATGATTTTTTCAATAGACATAATTTGTTAGCAAGATCTGTGATCCAGTATTTTAGTTACTCAAGTTCGTTGAATTATAATTAATTGGTTAATAATGGAGGTATCAGGAGGCCTGTCTCTGATCTAATCGCATAGCTTCCTAGAGTCTTTCCTTTCATCACAAATGCTGCTAGGTGCAAAGACATTATTTCCCTTTTGACCAAAAGAAATGTAAATAATACAATTAGGTTATTTTATTTTTTTATGTTCTGTGCTTGATTTTTTTTCTCATATAAATTAATACGAGAGGACACGAGCCCCATTGCCTTTTTGACTATATTTTTCTTGTTTGATTAAAACTTTTTTGACTCCTCTTGGTCAAGTTGTACCATCGTCAATTAGTTGTACCACGAGCCAGAAGTTTCCACGTCGCCAGAAAAGAAATGCATGCATAATTGAGAATAGTCCATGGATAATGAACCAGGGAACACAGAATTGAACCCTTGGTTAGTACTCGCTGTGTTTCCGGCTCAGTCACGATTAATTTTTTAAAAGATAAATTTAAATTGATAATTGCATCTTGCAAGTTTTTTTTATCAAATTCTCTTACGCTTTGTACTATTAGGTCATACGTCTTTTTCTTTCAAGTTATGGTTAATTTATATTGTTTTTTTCATCCATCTTGAAGGTCCAGTTGATATATGCATGGATAGCAACTACTTATTTTTGAAAGGTAAATTTTTTACACCATTATACTTACCAAGATTTAAATTCTGGACCTTCTTAGATTTGACAATGTCTTGTGTCATTAGGCTACATGTCTTTTGGCGGATAGCTAAACTGTACGATTTCTTTTGAAAAAAAGTCATATAAATAT
Organism: Hypericum androsaemum; assembly: GCA_963995505.1. Classification (NCBI taxonomy): domain Eukaryota; kingdom Viridiplantae; phylum Streptophyta; class Magnoliopsida; order Malpighiales; family Hypericaceae; genus Hypericum; species Hypericum androsaemum. The sequence continues at coordinate 16,869,094 of OZ023188.1, read as the reverse complement.
CATGTAATTTCACTGGTTTTGTTTGAAAGGGTGTGAAGTTCAACTTGGTACAAGTAGATACCCGTAGTAGTACTTATGGTATGATCCTGTTAATATATATTTTCATATTTTGTTCAGTTTTGGTCTGGAACTGGAGTTGTCAACAGTTGGTTTTGGATCTCCTTTTGCGCATAATTTTGATTATTGGTTTTTCAGTTCTAATTCGGATCAATTTAGTTTTAACCAAATGCTCACCTATGTACCGATCTCTTTGTATGTGAGTGTGTATATACATATAGACACACTCACATACTACATACAAACAAGTTGACTGACTTTAGAAACATATAAAACAAAATCAACTGGTACTAACCCAATTGAACCAAGGAAGCATGAAAGGATAAGAAGTAAAAACAAACATAAATTTGTTCATTGAACATTCTCCTATAGTAACAGCGGGACAGCTAATGCTCTGCTCTGTGTATATAATTCTTTAGATCTTTCTACATATTTTCAAATCTTGGTCAACTCTGTACAGCCTTAGAAGTCCAAAACAACCATCTGGGTAATGGGTTCTTTCATTATCCATGTCAATCCAGCATTCTCTTACAAGATCCAAACCTGCTTCCACTTTCTTTCATAAAAATGACAAGATTACAGACAATAAAGAGCTGGCAAACCCCAATAGTGAAAACCCACCAACCGGCACAAAACACACTTGGGAATAAATCAATTGTGCTCATATTCGGATCCGAACATAAATATTAATCTAATCGCTAATTAATCACTCCGATTTATAAATTTTGATGTTTGTCACAATTCTAAAGTCTTACCGTTCCAGACGTGATTCACCTTCCAAGGTTTTACTTTCCATATTTAGTTAGTGTGGCTTCTTAGATAAGTTATTATCGTTTGTTTATTTAGGTGATAAGTGCTCATAAGGGGAGTGAATTGAGTACGGAGTGAAAGAATTGATTCCGTACGGTTTGAAGTGAAGGGGGACCGCAGCGGCAAGTGCATGTATGTGATAATGGCAAGCACAGTTATGTGATAATGGTAAGTACAGTTATGTGATAATGGCATGTGTATTTGTGACAGCGGCAAGTCTCGTTTATGATAATGGCGCGCGTAGCTTTTTTTATTTTGGTTCCCCGTATTTTAGCATTTTTGCAAAAAGGTCATACTGGCATGCACAGTTATGTGATACTAGCATGCGCAGTTATGTGATACTGGCATGCACAGTTATGTGATAATGGCATTTGTATCCGGCCTGCATTTGTGCGTGGCTTTTTTCATTTTGGTCCCCGTATTTTAGCGCGTTTGCAAAAAAGTCCCCGCGTGTCTTCATTCCAAACGGTTCGGAATCTGAGCATTCCGTACCCAATCCATACCCTGCTCATAAGTACTAAATGTTGTAACAAATAGTAGATAATATTAGTTAATATTTTGGCGAATATTTTTCTTTGAATAAATAAAATTCAACTTATTCAAAAAAAATACTTGATGATTGTACATGGTGTAAGTAGTTAATTAAACAAAATATGAAAAGTAAAACAAAACAAATACCCAAAGGTCCTTACCATGTAAGATAGTTTACATGATATAGTAAAAAGAAAAAATTTACTTAAGTACCATGTGGTTTCACGTCTTTTTAACTTAGTACCTGTAGTTTGACTTTATTTTTTTAATCTTAAATCAGGGTAAATTTTTCACCAAGATTATGCTAGTCATCTCTACGTCTTGTTTTTTAATCCTAAGTGACGTTGATATGGAAAAACTAAAGAACTTCAACTTTTCTAAGTCCAATAAAAAAACCCTAAACCCAAAAAAATTCCAGATTCTCTCCCCCACCGCCCCTCACTCCTCGCGATCCACCTCCCTCCGTCGACCTCCTCGAAAGTCAAGCAACAAGGTACTAAGCTAAAAAAGTTTGAAACCACTTGTTAGTTAAGTGAACTTTTCCCTATATTTAACTTGCCTGGATAACAATGTGACCGTTTTCTTCGTGACCTTTGGAACAAATTTTGCAAATTGCTTATTGTTTACAGTCACAGCAGAAGTCGTTGCAGAGTTTTGGCTCATTCTTATGCTTAGGGCACACCTCGTGAAAGGTTGCTCTTAATAGTGAATCTAACTATTGTAACTCATTTTCTCTCCTTTGATCTCCCATTAAGATCATGATCTTCTTTTGATGCAGCTAGAGACTTTTTTCCTTTAATTAGAAACGGATTAGGAGACTGTTTTTACGCCCCTCTATACGATGGGGATTGGATAAATTAGAAACGTAATTATGGTCCTATACTCTATAGTGTTATAATCCTTAAAGAATTCAGATTAGTTCCCTAATTAGAAAGAGACTAGGAGATTATTGGGTTTTTTAGCTCGTTGATAATGATACTATGGGCCTAATTAAGTTAGCGGGCTTTGCGGAAGTTTCCATTCTGTCTTTTTTTGATTCAGTTTTCCACAAAGTTATTAACGGGCTTGGTGGAAGTTTCCATTCTGTCTTTGTTAAGATGGGCTGGGCTTTATGAGCTTTTTAAATTTCTTACTATTTTGGAAAAATAAAGTTGACTCCACTTTGTTAAACCGCTGAACTTGAATAGCAATTTAACCACTGTCAAAATATATCAAGTGGTCAATAACTCTGTCATAAATCTAAAAAATTACGAAATTCTAATTGTTGAACAACAAATTTGTAGATTAATTTGTTTCAATTCAAAGAGAATTTATCACCAATCATGTGCATGCTTCTTGTGCAATGTTTTTAAAAAGTAGTTCGAACCTGATATCTCTTCAATTAGTTGGATCACTGGTCTTAGACCATAGATTTTTTAAATAATTCTACTATGGAATATATTTAGCATTAAAACTTTAAATAATTTTAAATATCTTAATTTAAAAACTTAATTTAATCACTTTCAATCTAACAAAATTCTAAAAAATTAAAAAATATTTTTTTGGTCAGTATAATCTATATAAGTCCAAATATTTAAATTGCTACTCAACATCATTGACCATCAATCTAATTGTACTCCAGACTTTGATGTAAAAACGAATTGTCCTTAATATCAGGTCATAGTGTGATTATTGGTCGGACCATATTGTTTAAAATAATTTTCTTCTGCGGTGTCTCACGGGATTGGAAATCTTCCCAGCCCTTCTTTTTTTTGCACTGTGGGCATCAAACTTACTTTGGCAATGAGTGCCACATTTGGAGATTGATATGAAATGCCTGTACTGTAGCATTACTTTTCGTGGCTGCCGCCTAATTCTCGACCATCCACATTGGAACGGCCCAAATTACTAGGGCCCACAAAAACCCTGTTCTATATTATTTCCTTTTTTGTTCTAAGCTTTTCTTTCGATATATTATTCTCGTACGAGTTTAAAACTACGGATAAAATCATCTCCGTTTGATTCTTTCATTAGGAATCTAGGAAAAGACCCTTTCGTTGTTTTTTTAATCTGCAAGACTCTTTCACTAGTCAAGTTCCAGGATTTGAAAGTTTAGAGATCAAATCTACATTTCCTTTGGCATACCGTTCAACTTTTTCCTATTTTTAATGTACTTTTCTTTTGATAGTGCGGCTCTTAATGTGTTGCGCACATTGTGCACTGATCATTTACGGAATAAACTATTTAAAAAGCGTCGCGTGCTATTTTTTATCGATTACGTAAATGAACTAATAATAAGGTTTTGAGTTTAAATATAAAAAATTAAAATTTGGTATGAAGAATTTTAATTTTTTTTAGTCTAACTAATCTCGAACTTGTATTAATTTAGCCAATAGTGCAAAAAGATCATTGTGTCGGCAACATAAACAAATACACACGTTCTCGCGCGGAAAATGAAACTTTGCATTAGTTTAAGGCCACATAATTGGAATAATTGTGGGGACTACTTGATCCTTTTTTTTTTGAAGGGTGGGACTACTTGATCCTAGACACTTCCAATTTGATGTGTCAGGACTACGTCACCAAAATAGCAACCGAAAGCAATCTAAGTAATAAATACTAGTCAACAACTTACTCAACTCAAATCTTAATTAGTTTGATTTGGGCTATTAAGTTGTTCGGATATTATGCGGTTTAATAAAAATCTATATCTTGGTTATTAACACGAACTGAGTAATCAATAATAGTCAACAAAATTTGTACTCTTTTGTACGCGCTTCATTGCACCAACAAGATCAACCTGATGAGTACTTGAACCATTCAATCTGCGTATGTTTTATGCAAGAACATATCGAATTTTATAATGTACTTGATCTAGTATATGCAGATCTACAAAGAGTAACATTTGCTTTGCAGATGTTACTCTTTAATTAATCAATTAGACCCAACCAAGTTCTGACGAGTAATTGTCATGACAAAGAGGGCAGGAGCCAAAGGTTGAAGAGGGCAGAGGCAAACGAGAGGAACCAACAGAGGAATGCCATGGCGGCCGACATTTGATATCTGCTGCACAGCTTCGGAGGGCAGCAGGATCCGCCCACGTCGCGGAGCAGATCGGTGACGCTTGCTGTTGAACATGCTGCTGCTAAAGATAGGAATGATAGAACCTGCAGTGGTTGGATCATAAGACGCCTCGCATAATTTTAAAAATCAGACGATAATTTTTAGCGACCAAGAACTAAATTTGTTTTACCCAATCTCCAACTATGATGGCCAGGTGGATCCTGGCTTGGTGGGGCAAACCTTTGACAAAAACTGAGTAAGCATCAACCAGCACTAGTGTTGTGCTCCATGGTATCATTAATCCCATGACTGTCACCAAGTAGCTGCACATGAGAATGGTCTCGCACGTATGAGATAACGAATTTTTCTCAGACCCATCACGAAATTCATTATTATTGAATCGATTTCGTGTCCGATCAATATTTTTTTTTAAAGGAAAATATGGCTTAAAAGTCTTTCATTAAGTAGTTACGTTCCATAAGATGATAGCAAATACATACACAACGGAATTAGAAAAATACACGCTAGACAGTATTTGCCGGCCAATCGGTATAATTAAATTGCTAATATAAAACCGTGTGATGATGACATCCATCCAGCACATCTACCGGTTCTGAAACCTATGTCCCAACTAACTTAGGCGTCAATTAAAATGCATCTTTTCTCTTCTAAAACAAGACTACCGTACTTACAGCTAACTATGCGTTAATCTCAACGGTAACTCAATAAATACACATGGGAAAGAGGTGGGGGAAGGACGAGAAAGGTACCAGAAGGAGGTGTAGTTGTAGAATTCGATGTCGAAACACATGAAAAGAAGGGAAGCAGTGGAGAAGATGGCCTGTCCAAGCCGAAGCGCGAGGCTGGCGCTGGTCCCCATCGCCCCCGGCAATTCTTCCATATACTACTACTCTCTCCTTGATCACCTCTTCGGCTCTTCATTTTCCGCCGAAACAGCTCCTACCCATAAAGTTATATCTGCTTTCCGACGACACAAGGCGTAAAAGAAGTGATAAAAAATTTATGTTTATTTGCACACAAAAAAATGAACCGTCAAGTCATCGAGGAGAAGGGGTGGCAGAGGAAAGAAGTGGTGAGGAGGAAAAGAAAAGAATGTAGGGGAGAGAAGTTGACGTATGAAATGATGCCTTCTTGTTGATTGAGTTTTCCTGTTGGAACTTTATTTTTATTAAGAAAAAAAATGTGTGTTTTGGCATTTTGCCACCAAAAAAAAATTTTGTGTTACGGAAGTCGTTAATAATAATAATGATGAAAAGTGAAAAAATGTAACAGTCGCTTTGTAGTGGTGGATGGAGAAAAGCGAAAGAGTGGCGTTAGGAGTAATGGGCCGGATTGATTAATTCAAGGGCATACAGATATTTATTTCTTCGATTAATTCAAGGGCATGATTATTATATGTATACAGTTGTAACTATTTTTTTTTTGAGGTTGTACACTGGATGTTTGAATTGATTTGATTAGTCACAAGTGGGACTATGGATGGGGTTTCGTGGCTTTTGGAAAGTGGACTTGAGAATTTGCCTTCAAATGATGTTTATAATTTGTCCCTAGAGCTTAGGATTATTAAAATTTTGGCCCTATCATTTGGATTATTCCAAAAGAAAAGTCTGAACCTGGTTTTTTAAAACTGCATAAGTTAACACAATGATGTGGCAAGATTTTGTTGATGTGGACGTCAGATAGACTGTTGATGTGTCCTTAATCACCAATAAAAAAACTTATTTAAATGTTTTAAGTGACTCAGTTTTAGTTTTAGTAAGGGTTAGTAATTGAATATACAAATTCCAAATTGATCCTTCACCTACCTTCAATAATCATTTTTTCCAGATATGAGCTAAGCAATTAGGGCCACTTGTCGGTGAAATTGACTAGATTCTTTTCTATGCCGATGGCCGACCCTGGCTGTGGGAACAAGCAACCCAATTATTTTGTACTAACTGTCTCTCTTTTGTGTCTTATTCTTGAACTAACTGCGTCATTCCAAGACATCAGCTGTATAACTCATAGAAGTAGCAAGCAACTGGTTCAATTTACAACTGGGACTTCGTGGTCAGTTTTGGTAAACTCTTAGTGGGACTCGTATCAGATACCTCATAGGATTTATGTGAACATTGTTGTGTCCTTTTTCCAATAAATTCTTGGTGTCATTGTAATTGTGCATCTCGAAATAGTAAAAAATTCAGGTTCAACAGCGCTCCCAGACGCAGTTAGATCTGGTTCAAAGCATGAAATGTGTAGATGTTCAAAGCATTATTGGAATACCGAAGACTTGTAATGTTGGGTTTGGTGAGAAAATGGAAGTTGGTGATAGCCAACTTGCTTGCAACCGCAGGTGGTCACTTACAGAGAATTGGTTTGTTGACATTGGCGATCGTCACTTGGTTGGTGGTCGCAAGTACCAACAAGCAAAAATTTTCAGTTTAGACTCGGCTCTTGTTTTGGACTCATAATTCGCCACTTGGTTGGTGGTCGCAAGTACCAACAAGCAAAAATTTTCAGTTTAGACTCGGCTCTTGTTTTGGACTCATAATTCGACCTAGATAGATTTTTTGTACTACAAAAGTTCGTCTATTATATAAGGACGTGTTACCTATGGTTAGTTATCGTTTTTGTAACTCGAATCTATCAATAAAAGTTCTTCTTTCTTCCCGTGGACGTATGCATTAAGCCGAACTACGTAATCTCTTGTGTCTGTGTTCTTTGCGCGTTTTGTTCTCGAAGTTGATGAATTCCTAACATGTAATAATATACAAACAAACAAAGATGATAAGTCTCGGGAACTTCTCGATCTGGTTTACATGAAAAGTTCTCAGTTCAAATTTCATCTCCATCTAGCAATATAAGCAGAAAAAATTCTGAACCAAGAAAGTTTCGGTACAAGCTTAATTTGGATACAGAGGAGAGAGCGATGTATTTACTCGAGCTGGGCATACCAGATACCCTGGATCTTCACATCCTTGGGTACCTTGGCACCCAAGTCGGTATCAGATGGCTGAAGACTCTCGAACACGCCAATGATCTCGCCAGTGTCGGGCTTGGTCCCTGTGACGCTGAGTGTAATCTTTCCTTTGGATGAAGCAGTGTTCTTGATGTTTTCCTTGAGCAGCTCCTCCTCGTCTCCTCTGCCTCCAGCCGGCAATGCAACTGCATTGTCATATCCGGTGGATCCACCCCTGCCCTTTGGGTCCAAGAAGGACGATCCGCGGTAGGATGGCACGAGGAACTCTCCGCTGAAGCTGTCAGGCTTGCCGGTCGCAACCAGCTGCTTGACGGTGAAAAGGAACGGCACACGCTCCCCTCCAGGGAGCTGCACAGTCACTGCAGCATAGTCAATCCCGTCCTTCTCCTCGAACTTGACGGTGCCATCGGGGGCGACCTCGAAGGGGCCCTCCATTTCGTCGAGGGTGTAGGTTAGCCGGGTCATCAGCTTGGTTTTTTGGAACTCGGGAGGAGCATTCTTGCTCACTCCTTCTGCCTTGACAGTGAAAGAAGTTGGCTCCAAGCAGAACTTCTTGGCATTGTACTTGCCTGGCTTGAAGGCAAATTTGTCGACTCCACCTTCTATCGTCGGGCACTGGTTTGCAGTTCCAGTTCCTTTCACTTCCGAGTATGTCTTGCTCTGGATTTCGTCGAAGGTTAGCCTCTTCGGGACACCTTCCGCGCTAGCTCCCTAGATAACAATAGCCAGGTTAGCAGCCTCTTTGAGCGTTTTTTTTTTAAGGTAAATTTTACACCTAGTTACAATGTCAATGATTGAACCCTTGACCTCCTTGAAATTAAACAACGCCTTTGAGCTGATCGATCAGTTAAATTTTACTTCTTAACATACTATCATCAACTATCCAAGTTCACCAAAAACATATCAAACTATCATCTACCAGCTATGAATTACTATCAATTCGATCAGGTATCTATCAATCAGTCAGACATTATTAGTACTAACCGAGACGACGAGAGCGGAAGTGGCAAGAGCAAAGCCAGCGATCTTGGTGGCATCAAGGAACTTGGAGGCCAAGTCCTTGAGGAGGTCAGCAGGTTGCAGGGAGGAGCAGGTGATCCTAGAGGCTCCACCATTAAGCGCACACTGAACCTGAGGAGGAGCCCTCATCATCAGCTGGTGGCTTCTGCTTCCCACCACCAACTTGGTGGGCTGCTGCATGAAGGTGGCTGCTGCGTGCAGTGAAGTTGCCGCCATTTTGCTTCCTCCAATCAATGTTTCTGTTTCTGTTTCTCCCAAACACACAGACACAGAGTAAGTGTGGTGGTTGATGATAAGTGTGTGAAATAATAGGACAGCCCACCCAAGTGTTTTTGTGTGATGGTGGTGAGTAGGATAAGATAGGAGGATAAGGGGAGGATTCTGTCATTGGTTGGCTCAGGGTACTGGCTCTGCTTCTCCCACTTGCCACGTGGCATATTTCTATTACGAGATGGAGATTTTATTCGGGAAATTTCTAATATCCTGGGTCGAATTTTAAAGGACAGACATAGTTTTTTGCTTTTTTGCATGCTTCTGTCATTCTTTTTTATGGAAATTGTGGGGGAAAATAGCCAAACGGCTCAAGCCCATTCTCAGATGGATGAAAAATCAAGCCCACAAGGGGAAGGTTTAGATTAGTAGGCCCACCTGCTCTAGCCAAAAGTTGTTTATAATTTTATTAAAAATTGGCCTATACCTGAAAAGTTTAGAATGTTCAAAAAGATTGGCCTATACAGGTCTCGAACCTGTGACCTTCGCGTTATTAGCACGACGCTCTAACCAACTGAGCTAATAGGCCGATTTGCAAATACAGGTCTTTAATATATTCACATCAAGGTATATGCAATTCGTCAGTGACGCACGTGAAGTTGATTTGTTTGTCTATTTTTTTAATGTATTTTCCGAATAAATGTGTTCACTTATATTTATCAAGTGGGTAACTCTGAATTTCTTGTAAGGGAGCCTAATCTTCCAATCCGCAACTTGGTCAATGCAGCCTAAACATTTGTAATGGGTAAATCCTGCAAATCATTTATAAATTTCTTAAAGTGGTCTTTGGGGTTTGACGAATTCACCAGTAGGTCCTTACTTTTTCGAAATCCCTCTTTTGGTCCTCCAAATTTTGTAAAATTATTGCTAATAATTCGGTTTCATAAATTGCAATTGGGTTTTTCCTGTTCATCTTCCAAAATTGCAATTGGAGAGAGGATAGAGGGAAGAATTAGATTTTATTAGATCTTCATCTTTCGAGTACAACTGCCCATATCTTTATCTTTCGAAATTTTTTGTAGCTTATGGATGGTGAATTAGCTTCTGGACCGTTCTCTGTGGCCTGGTGTGATGGTGAATAATCTTTCGAGGTTTGTTTGAAGGTGGGGCGAACCAAGAGGAAGGAGAGGAGGTTGAGGAAGCTTCATTTGGTTTCAACGGAGGGGAGAGGGTAGAAGAGGAAATAAGTTTTTAAATTATTTTTTAACTGAGGAGCATTTTGGTCCTTGCATGTAAAATTTTCCCAGAGTTATTTTTCGGTACTGGAGTTAGGGACCTGAGAGTTCTATTTTACAAAACTTGGAGGACTAAAAAAGGGGTTTTAAAAGTAAGGATTCTACTGGTGAATTCGTCAAACTCCAGGGACCTAAGACTAATTTATCCATTCTTTAATACAGATTGTAGGAGTGTGCGAACGGTATTCGGTACTTTCAGTATTTTTTATACCAATATTAAACCAAAATATCCAAGTACTAAAATGACATTTTACCAAGTATATAAAGTATGAACAAAATTCCACAAGTCTTTCAATTTCACGACTCTCAACCTGTCTCTTCACCTTCACAAATCACAGAAACAAGCTAACCCGGTCCAAACCAAACTCCTCTACCAAAAAGACACACCCGTCCGAGCCACCACCGGAGCCCCCGACTACCACCGCTACTCCAGACGACCCCAGCCACCACAACCGCAACTCCGTTGCAACCAGCCACTACCAAGCATCCTAATTTTTTACCTTTGTTTCGATTTAGGGTTAATAAAATTTGGAGATTTTCAAATCTGTTGACGGACAAAATGTTCATGCTGAGCAACCCTAAATTTTCGGTATGATACCGTTGTAATGCTTGTGCTTGTACTACTTGTTTTCTCGGTCCCTCTTATACGGTTCATACTCCCAGTCTCTCTTCTACGGTTGTAATATTAGGTGCGATGAATCACCAGTCTTGAATCAATAAGGGTCTTCTCCTCTTTTTTTGCAAGAAGTGTCATCTTCTAATTATGATACCAAAATAATTTCAAGATGTGTTCAGAAGTAATCAGATTCAATGGTGGATTTCATGTCCTTATAGTGTCTGTGTATCAACTATCAACTGAGTATTTTTCGCATCAATATAATTAGTTAAACATATAGATCGATCGTATAATTGTTGGACCTTGGGCCCATCAGGCAATTATTATTGTGCCTGATTGGGCTCAGGCCCATTAGTTGGGTTGGATGGGCCGGTCAACCCGCGTTGACCGGCCCAATGTCACGTATGCGCCACGCCAACGTGACGTGGCGGACACGCGGTTCCGAAGTGCCACGTGGCAGTCGTGCGACCCAGCAGTGCCACGTGGCGCATTCTGGTGTGCCGGATTTCTATATAAAAGGGAAAATCCGGCTAGACCAATTTGATAGTTTGTCCACAACCACTCAATAAGAAAGGAAAAATTCTGGATTAATTCCTGAATTTTGATCAGATTTTCTATAGAGGAAATCTCGTGAAAATTAATTACGAATCCGTTAAAACGTGATCGTAATTCGACTAGCACGAAAACTTTGTGGACCCGAACCTGTGGACCTCTTGCTTCAACAAGTAAGTGATTTATTATTAACGAATTAGTTTGTTAATTAAACAGGTTTAACACATAATTACTCGTTAATTATACGTCGAATCTGTCAATTGGTATCAGAGCAAGGTTGAAACCATGTTTTGATGATGATATGATATTTTAATTCAAGTAATTATGTGATTTATTGAGTTAAAAATCATATTAGTTATGATTTTATGGAAAATCATAATCTGTTGAACTTTAATGTAATTAATTTAGAACCAGCGGGACTAAATTGAAATTTTGCCTAACCACGCGGGCAAATTCGCGCACGTGTGAAATCTTAAGATACCAATCTGAAATTGGACGGCTTATGTGGCACCTGCGTGTCATAGACTTCGGTGCAATTTTTAGAAAACTTGGGGATTAATTGGAAATTTGTCCAAAAATCCCCAAATCAACAAAAACCCTAATTGGGCGATTTCGCTCCGAATCGAATTCCGTCGATTTCGTCAGAAATTCGATGATATTGACGCCGTAGATCGACGATAGTCGATTCTTCGGTTTCTCCTTGACGTTTCGACACCACTTTTGTGGATCGACGTCACCGGAATCGCGAGATCGAAGTCGACGACGATGGAGAGACGCGGAACGGAGAAGACGACCGCGATAGAGAACGGTCGTACGACGGCCCGTGCGGCTGCTACATACGTGATCGCGATGACGAGACGAGTCGATTGCGATCGGTCTCGGCCGGTGGTTCGACGCCGCTACGCGGCGGTCGGAATTATTGCCGATCGCGGGAGAAGAGAGAGAAAAGGAAGGGGAAATATGCGAGGGGCAAAATCGTAATTTCATGATTTTTCCCAAAAATATTTATACCCGGGTCAAGAAAATCAAAAAACTGGACGGATTGGCCTAATTTATTGGTTCGACCTTACCCGATTTACGATCAATTTTGACTTAAGTTAAAATTGGACTTAAATGTTAGATTTTTTCTCTTTTAATTGAATAAAATCAGTTTTTATTCAATTAAAATCCTATAAATTGATAAAAATTTTGAGAAATTTTTGTCAAGTAGGTTTATTAAAATTATAATAATATTTTAATAAACTTAAAAATATTTTGGAACGAGTTCCGAAATATGCTAAAGTTAAATTAAAATCACATAAATTGAACCATAATATGATCATCAAAAGATTGAAAAATGAGTTTTTCAATCCTATTTTGGGAAAAATATAAGAATTAACCCGAAATTGAATTGCAATTGTTGCAAGATTTGATGGCTACTGGATAAAGGTATCTGAACTTCTGTGCAACAGAACTTCGACAAAAGATTCTGAAGCGCCGTTTACCGCTGCGTGTGCCTAAGGATGACATGTATGTTATCGTCGAGCACATTGAGGCTGTTCACCAGGAGATGCAAGAATGCATCTGGGCCGGAGATTACGATCATGGAGAGGACTGGCCCTCTATGTTTCGAGACCTCCTGGCCACGCTAAAAATCTAAGAAGATATGAGTATCTTCTCGGCACTTGAGTTCAATACCTATAGAGATGCTCTCTATGGTTTGATTCACTATCTCGAATTCTCCAGTTCTGGAGCTGAGAAGCGGGTTGATCTTGAACCGCTACCTCGCTAAGGAATACCATTACAGTTTTCCTCCGCTCCTGATCATCTGGATCATGGATTCAATTCCAGTTCCGGCAAGTACCCTGGAACTTCTCGCCAGATCGTCCTCGCACCCGGTCCCCACAAGATCGTCCTCGCACCCGGATCCAGATATGTATCTGGATTTTCCTACCGGATCGCCTGGACATCCGATCCCCGTGTGATTACATGTTTAACTGTCCCCATGTACATATGTTATTTTTTGGGGAATTTTGTAAAATACGTTGAGACCTTGTATGAGTTTTTTGTACATGCGTGTATAAGCTCAGAATGTACAAATGTATGTAATTAAATAAAAATATTTGTTTACTTACTTCCACTTGAATTTACTATCGATGAACTTTAAACGGTTGAAGTTTAAGATTAATACTTGAATGGTGAGGGGAAGCATGCCCGCAACCCAATTCGATTTTGAGATTAATCAAGAACTTCATATCGTTAAAAAGTTATTAGTCTGTTACAGCCACTCCTTATGAAATGTGGACAGATCGGAAGCCCGATTTATCCTATTTTAAGCCATGGGGGTGTGCGTCATATGTCTATTCTACCTCCAGTACTTTCGATAAATTAGGACCGAGATGTAAAAAAAGTATCTTTATAAGATACCCAGAGGTATCTAAAGAGTACGTGTTCGTGTGTGAATTGGACAATGGACATGTAACAGAATTTGAATCAAGCGATGTGATATTTTTGGAAAATGAATTTCCAAAGTTAGGGGAGGTTACTAGTGACCTTACCCTTTATGAGACAAATAAATCAGAATCATCTGGATCACTTCTTCCGAGTGGGAGAATTGAGGAGGAAGATAGAAATTTTTTAACTCAAAATGATCTGGAAGGTCGTGATCTGAGTCCTGAAAGGGAGGTAATTCCTTATTCCAATGGGAGTACGGTATTTCCACCCAGAGGGAGTGCGATTCCTGGATATGATGAATATATGAGAGATGTTTATCAAAACTGGGAATACCTTAGGTCTAGCAGAACTAGCATACCACGCTGACGATTTGACATCGAAGGCGAGGCTAATGCGTTCTTAGTATCACTAAAGAAATTTGGTGGTCCAAGTAAAATTCTTCTGGCCATCCTGCAGGATGAAGATGAACCAAAGAATGTATCTGGAATTTTGTCATCTCGAAAACGAAATGAATGGATGAATGCAATGGAAGAAGAAATGTCTTCTATGATCAAAAACCAGGTTTGGGATCTGGTTGACCTACCTAAGGGACGTAAGGCAATTGGGAATAAGTGGATTCTCAAAATCAAGCGCAATGCAGATGGTAGTATCGAAAGATACAAAGCGCGTTTGGTTGCCCAAGGGTTTAAACAACAGGCTGGGATAGACTATGAGGAGACTTTTGCACCTGTTGTTAGATTTACGTCAATTAGGGTATTTTAGCTATGGTTGCTAACATGAATCTAGAATTACATCAAATGAATGTAAAGACTGCTTTTCTCCATGGAGAATTGGATGAAGAAATCTACATGGTTCAGCCTGAGGGCTATATTCAAAAAGGCTGCGAACACAAAGTTTGCAAATTGAATAAATCAATTTATGGCCTTAAGCAGTCGTCTAGACAGTGGCATATTCACTTTCATAATACGATCATGCAGCATGATTTTATAATGATAGACGAAGATTACTGCGTGTATGTTAAGCGATCAGGGAAGAAGTTTGTTATCATCACTTTATATGTTGATGACATACTTTTAGCTGGAAATGACATGGAATTTATTGTTGAAATCAAAGATTGGTTATCTTCTAACTTTGGAATGAAAGACATGGGTGAAGCGGATTACATACTCGGAGTTAAGATTTCGAGAAATCGTTCGAAGAGAATAGTGTCTCTTTCACAAGAGATATATATGTGCAAAGTAGTAGAACATTTCAATTGTGATCACAGTAACCCAAAGTATATCCCATTGGTTAAAGGTCATAATTTGTGTAAGGACATGTGCCCAAAAATAGCTAAACAACGTAGGGACATAGAGAAGATTTTTTATGCCAATGCAGTTGGATGCCTGATGTACGCAATGTTGTGTACTAGACCTGATATTTGCTATGCTGTATGAATAGCAAGCAGATATCAGTCTGATCAAGGCAGTGCTCACTGGAAGGCTGTCAAAGGGATTTTAAAATATTTGAACACTACTGCAGAATACTCCTTGTGCTATCAAGGTCATGACCTGATATTGAGTGGCTATACTGATCTGATTGGGGAGGTGATGTGGATAAGAAAAAGTCTACATCTGGATTCGTTTTCTTGTTAAACGGGGGTGCTATCTCATGGAGCAGTAAGAAGCAAACATGTGTATCCCTGTCAATAATGGAAGCAGAATATGTAGCTTCAGCTCATGCTGCACAAGAAGCGGTATGGTTGAAGAGATTCTTATGCCATCTCTCCCTGATCAACTCGACGGAGCCCGTGAGTATATTCTGCGACAACCAGGCGGCTATAGCTTATGCTAAGGATCCTAGATTCCATAGCAGGGCTAAGCATATAGATATTAAATTTTATTTTGTTAAAAATTTAATAAAATATAAAGAACTGTGTATGAAATACATATCTACACGAGATATGGCCGCAGATCCAATGACTAAAGCATTACCTCGAGAAGTGTTCGAGAAACATGTTAAGTCACTGGGTTAACGACAGTTTCATTTGTAATCCAATTAGTTAGAATAAAGGATTTTTATTTGGCAATATGAGTTAAATGTGAAACGTGTCGGACAGAGAAGTATTCCACTCACACGGGTATTTACCTCAGTGGGAGTCAAGAAGTTGATTCCTAGATGAGATGAGGCAGTTATTGGACATACATAAGTGCATGTCCTATGACAGAATGCCGTCTTGCTCAAGAGCAAGTTTCCTTATGGGATGCAGGAATAAGTTGCTGCATTTGAATTTTCTACAATCCATATGATAAGATATAAGTGGAACTTATCATACTATCTGTCCTATTAGCCGAGAGTTAAGCTAAGGCTAATACTCTAGTATGGTGTTAAATGACATGTGTTCTTTTAAAAAAGAAAGTACACCGTAACACGTGATTAGTATCATATGTGCTACTCGACCACTGGATGGGATGAAAATGTTGAGTGATTTCACAATCCCTGGTGCGAGATCAATTTTCGAGAACTGTGATTCCCGAAACCTACCCTTAAGATCCTAAACGTATTCTGAAAGTATGATCCAGTGCTGCTAGCTTGGAAAGTTCATGAAAAGGTTATGGCATAGGGATTCGACCTGTCAATGCTGACCAGAAAAACAGGCTGTATCATTATAAAAAGAATATAGTTAAGGGAAAAGGAACTATGTTCATCACATTCTGAGTTTCGTGTTTCAGGTGCACGAATTGTATTGAAAAGTACAATAGTGAACCCGAATATAATTGTTTGAAATCACTGATGTGAACAATGGAATGTGACATGAGTCCTAGGGTAATAGCATGCATTATACAAGAAGGTTGTCGAGATGCTACTATTCAAGTAGCCTGAGTGTCCGTGCTCTTGAATTTGGCTTAACATACTCGACGTGTGCTGGTCGCACGAAATTCTTTAAAGAAATCTGATAACTATTGATCAATGTCAATAATAATTGAGTAGGAGATGTTGGCCCTTGAGCCCATCAAGCAATTATTATTGTGCCTAGGCCCATCAGGCCCATTAGTTGGATTAGATGGGCCGGTCAACGGGTTGACCGGCCCAATGCCATATAGGCGCCACGTCAGTGTGACGTGGCGCTGACGCAGTTACCACCAAAGGTGGCGACCCACGTGGCAAAGCTAGGGGATAGTTTTACCACGTGGTAAACACACAGTTCCAAGTGCCACGTGGCGATCGTGCGACCCAACAGTGCCACGTAGCGCATTCTGGTGTGCCAAATTTCTCTATGGAAGGGGAAATTCGGCTAGACCAATTTGATAGTTTGCCCACAACCACTTAATAAGAAAGAAAAAATTCTGGATTAATTCCTAAATTCTCGTAAAAATATTTTACAAATCCATTAAAACGTGATTGTAATTTGACTACACAAAAACTTTGTGAACCCGAACATGTGGAAACAAATTAGTTTATTAATTAAATGAGTATATTATTAACAAATTAGTTTATTAATTAAATAGATTTAACACATAATTATTCGTTAATTACGTGTCGAATCTGTTAGCAATCCAAGATTTCCATCCTGTGCTCATGTTTTAGGGTTATTTTAATTGTGGCCTCCCGGCTATAAATTTAGTTATAAATAATTCTCTTCTGATATTAAAAAAACGAATGCAGCTCAAAAGTGCTTGAAAAACAATCATAGGTAAATCCTCAATTCGAAGATTACTTTCATTCTCTCATCACAGCTGCATTCTCTCTTATTTCGCAAGATTTACCATTACTAATAAACAATTCTTTTAAAATTTCAGATCGCCCCAGATGCTTCTAAATCAATCGTCAATTCACATTAATAGTCTCGAACTCAACAAGTTAATTATCTCTACATCCATTGGTAGTCTCTCCAAGACTCCAACGATAAGTTAAAAAATATAGAAAAGGGGGAAAAAAACTGAAAGAGGAAGTAAGGTTATGGAAATTGGCAGGCAATTCAGAATGAGTAGGAGGTGTTGAATCATCATATGAAGCATCGGATGACAAAAAAACAATCATCATTATCGCCCAACCAACTATTTTGAGAAAAAAATAAAAAAAAATTTAAAAAAATGGGGAAAAACAGGATGGAAAAAGGAGAAGGGGTGATTTCCTCTCAGACAAATGCCTCGATTTGTCCTCACGATTTTATGAATGGATTTCATCAGACTCGTCATCTGATAGTGTTCATCACCGAGAAAATCCCCCTTCCAAGTAGCAAGTAATTAACAACTCCTCTTTAGATTTAAAAAAAAAGAAAAAAGGAAAGCTTCCCCAAATCTAAGCAAAAAGAAGAAGAATTGATAACCCTAAATAATTCCGATGAGGAGGAATGGGGGTTCGGTTGGTTTATATAGTGTGTAAGGTATTGGGGGCTGGTGCGTTCTAGGGTTTTAAGGTGGGTTACTTCTGCGGAAGTTACCGGTGTGCCCCTCGCGTGGTTTGAGATTGAGATTGAGATTGAGACCGTTTGATTGTGTGATTATTGCTAAGTCTTAATTTAGGAATAATCACTAGGCCTCGGAGAAATTTTATGGTGATCTCTACGTATGTACCCACCAATCAACAATTGCCAAGGGAGTTTGGGCCAAATTAATTAATTAGATGACTTGGATATATATTTATGGTAACTAAATCAAGTCATTAATGTAGAATAGGTTAAAAATAAACTATTTTCTTATCAATATAACTAAATCATAAATGAAAGCAACATGTTGAAATTTTGTTATACTTTAATTTTCTTCAAGTAAGTAAAATATTTTTATTTTAATTTTATGAAAAGTTATGAAAAATAATTGTTCACCAAATAAAATAATTGATCTATTTTATGTCCATCAAATAATTGTTATAGAATACTTGTTTTAATTAAAGTTACGACAATTTTTTTTAAGAAAAAATTTCATAAAATTTTTATAGAATCGTAATTAAAAAATAGACCTAAGTTATATTTTAATTTTCTTTAAGACCATAAAATATATTTTAATTTTAATTTTATGAAAAGTTACGAAAATAATTGTTCACCAAATAAAAGAGTCGTTCTAACTGATCTATTTTAATTTTCATAATTTCAAGGAAATAGACCTAAGTTCATCAAATAATTGTTCTTATGAAAAATAATTTCAATTTTAATTATTTGATGGAAGAACAATTATTTTTTAATCATAAAAATAAAAAATATAACACTTATTTTTTTGAACAATTGCTTTATCGGTTTGCATATTTTTGGACATGCACTTAAAGTAGTTGAACTTAGTTTTATCTTCTTGAAATTAAAATAAAATACTTAATTATTTTTATAAAATTTTCATAACTTTTTGTAAAATAAAAATAAAAATATTTTACGTACTTAAGAAAATTAAAATATAACAATATTTTCTCATATTTTTTTCATTTATGATTTAGTTGTATTGATAAAGAAATAATTTGTTTTTAACTTATTATACAATAATGACTTGATTTAATTACCATAAATACATATCCAAGTCAACTAATTAATTAATTTGACATAAACTCATTTGACAATTGTTGATTGGTGGGTACAAATGACTTGGTATGTAGGAATCACCATAAAATTTCTCCTGGGTCTCGTGACCAAAACAGAAAGATTTTATCTTCTGGGCCCAATCCTTATTAAGATTACAATGATGCTTTTGTAATTTCGTATTCTCATCCAATGATGTTAGCATTCAAATAATCTACTCGAATCAAATCTAGAGTAATTATTGGGCATAAAATTGATATCATGAAATGAGGAGTGAAAGAAATCTGGTAAAAAAAATACATCAAATGGCCAATCAGCATAATCACTTCCTTGATTAATAGGAAACAAATGCTTAATTCAACATCTCAACTGACAAAATTGTATAAATTATATCCTAATAAATGCAATCAGCCCCTTAAAAAAGGAATAAAATGGCAAGATCAGAAGAAGTGAAGCACGAGGGACCAGATTGGAAAAACAATAAGGAGGATGATCCCAATTGTGTTGGAAATTCCATGGGGTTGGGTGAAGGAGTTTCTGAATCCGCCGGTGGCCCGGATGTGCTCCTGGAGGAGGTAGCAGCCTATGAGGAGGCATATCAACACTCCCACCCAGCTCCCTTTCAATGTTTCTGCAAAGAATCCTGGAGCCACTACCAGCAGTAGGATCAAGGATCCCGGAAGCTCGAGCCAGCCTGCAGTTTAACCATGAGTTTTCGAGTTCGGGATTTGGCAACAAAGTTGTAACAAGGTTGACAATGTGAGAATTGGAAGCTTTTATATTACATGGGAAATGCCGAGGGAAGAAGAGCCTAAGCACGACGGCGACGAATGCAATCCATTTGCCTACGTCCCCTCTGAAACGGGTAGGCAATGGATGAACTAGTGAAATATCCAAGACAAATTGAGAAAGGGAAATGAGGCAAAGGATATAGGGCCAATTGTCACCTGAAGAAGTTGAAAAGTGCAGGTGGGAAACTGAAGAAAATGTAGGGCACCAAAAGAGATGTCAGCATGTTGGTTCTCCAGTTCGTTCGATCCAAAATCAACAAGTAACTGCATAGATAAGGTTAGGCAATCAATTCGAGTACACGAACATCCAAAATTCTGAGTTGATCAGAGGTTATCAACTAAAGAAGAGGTAATGCAGGTGGACAGCAACTTACATGGCCGAGAAGGAGGCGACCCATCCGAGGAAAGAGGTGCCGACGCCGATGCCACCATGCTTAGCGAGATCCTCGACGAGCCTCTTGGCCGCGACTTTGAGCTCGTTGACGTCGTTCTCTATCAGCCCCGCCCTCACTTCCTCCTCCTCCGTACTAACCTTCATTCTCAGATACTCCTCGGCCACCTTCCTCATCTTCCCTTCCTCTCGGTTTCCTGCTCACCGTTTGTAATTGCAGACAAGTACTCTCCGACGACCGAAGGATAGGACATGGACACTTGCTTGTGTTGGTGTTGTGTTCTTAAGGAAGGGGAGCCTAGGAAGCTGTACGGTGGGCCGATGTTTGCGGAGGGAATATGTTTGGGAAGACCAGAAGGTGGTGACATTTGTCTGATGTCAACTACTTTCGGATCCATTGGCCGTTTACCGTTGGGATCCACTGGTGTGTGCAGGCGTACACGTGGCACTTGGCCAGTATATTTCGGGCCAGCACCAACATCAACTCTTTCAGTTTAATCAATATGTTTCGAGTTCAAGTCATTATAAACGCAACAATGTTAAATACTTGTTTGAAGAATTCACCGTCATTCAACGGTCATGCATTACTCAAACTTGAATTAGTCGACCTAATGAGTATTTAAATAACGGGTAAAAAAATATTTCAGGTAAACGAGAATCAGTTTCATTACATAGCCGGAAGGCTGCGAAGTAGTCGCTCATTAATAACGACAACCTACGCGAACTATCATGTCTCATCGCTTGTTACAAGTTGCAGATTGGCCAGCATAAATAGCCCCAAAAGACGGCCACTTTCAAATCTCTTACAAGGATATTGGGTTCCGAAGGCACTGGCACTGGCACTGGCACTGTTATGAGTTTTTTCATCTTTGACAGCATCTAAATTGTGCCAATCATGAACAAATCGGTGAATCATCAAGATGGTTTTGCATAATGTTAAAGAGTTCATGCTCGAACCTTCATAAAACCCTGCTCCTCTATAATTCCATGCAAAATCGATTGACTACCTGCTGGCAGCCTTTTGCCACTCAAATGCTCCTGATGAATGCTGGTTTCCCGTTTCCGAGGCCTCGTGAGTCTGTTGTCCAGCAACCGGCACAAACTGGAAGCAAGAAAGGCAAGAATCAGAAAAACAAGAGCCACTGAGACATGGAAGAGTCAAATCCCCATTCTCCATACAAGTAAACAGAAAAGAATAATTTTGTCAGCAGAAGGAAGTCTGCTTACAAAGATGGCCTCATTAAGTCATTAACAAAATCAATCACACCGGCACAACTAACATCAAGATGGCAGGATGTCAAATTTCATCGAATGAAAACATTAGCTTGGGGGAAATAGTAAAGCCTATATTCTTTCTATTATCCTGTTTCTCGTCAAATCCTGCCCTCGTGCCAGCAAAAGTCACAGCAATTACAAACAGCAATATGTTACAACAGTTTTTTCCCGAACGAAAACATAACAGCAGCAGTTGTCCACAAAAGTGAAAAAATAACAACAGTTGTCCACAAAAGTAAGGGCATACTTTCGTTAGAGATAATCCAAGATAGATTTTAATCATGGCTCATTGTTTTCTTGCAAGCTTACAATAGTTGATCACTCGCTGAAGATTCAGAGGCAACGGTCAGCTTTTTACAGCACTAGCTCAAACTGATTACCCTTACTTCACAACTCTTGCCATCATTTTGTCAAAGACAAATGGCATATAGGAACCCAATTCTTTCAAAACAAAGCTGGGAAAATAATAATTTGGAAAAATTGAGAACAGAGAACTTTACTCATTGAAATCCAGTCAGAATGTCAGATAATGAAGTTGTCAAATGTTTCATTCTCGGACAGTTGTGCAATTAGAAGGCGTCAAAAAGTGAAATTGATGTGAGTAACAACTAATAAATACCAGCTCATCTAAATAACCAGATTGAAGGATACACAAGTACGATGCACCAGATTAAGAAGCTCACAACCACCACTCTAAACCTTCAATCTGACCTTCCAAAAATAAACCTTCAATCTGATGAAATGCAAAGGTTTTTGAGAGATCAGAATATTACCTCTTGGCTGCTGTCTTGCCATTGATACTGCCCTCCTCTTTGAGTTGAACCATACAGAGCCTGTCCTGAACTTTGTGATGATCCGACTGTCACCTCTCCTGACAATTGTGAAGAGGTTGCTGGATTGTGACCAGCCATCTGCGATGTTCCTGATGCTGGCCATCTTCCCATCTGTGAGGACCATGAAGACTGCTGTCCTCCCATTGGAGAGGACCGAGAGGGTTGCTGTCCTTGTAATTGAGAAGACTGGGAGGAATTTCCGTCTTCCATCTGGGAGGACCAATATGATTGCCGATCACTTGGTATTGGTGACGGCACTGCAGCATGCGAGTACCGAGATGGATGCTGAGCTTCTGACTGCGAGGACCATGATGTATGCGCTCCTCCTGTCTGGGAAACCTGGGATGAATACTGTTCTCCTAACCGAGAGGAACTAGATAGATTTTGTCCTCCAATATTGGATGGCTGCAACTGCTGCTGCCCTCCTGATGGATAAGATAATGACGGACGTCCTCCACTCTGGTACTGCAATGGTTGGTGTCCACTAGCCTGCAAAGATGAAGATGGCGGCTGTCCACCTGCTTGAGAGGACCATGATGGTTGTTGTCCACCTGTTTGAGAGGACCATGATCCACCAGTTTCAGATGGATTTTGTCCACCGATATTGGATGACTGCAACTGCTGCTGCCCTCCGGATGGATAAGATAATGACGGACGTCCTCCACTCTGGTACTGCAATGGTTGGTGTCCACTAGCCTGCAAAGATGAAGATGGCGGCTGTCCACCCGCTTGAGAGGACCATGATGGTTGTTGGCCACCTGTTTGAGAGGACCATGATCCACCCGTTTCAGAGGACCATGATGGTTGTTGTCCACCTGTTTGAGAGGACCATGATCCACCCGTTTGAGAGGACCGTGATTGTTGTTGTCCACCTGTTTGAGAGGACCGTGATAGTTGCTGTCCCCCTGTTTGAGAGGGCCATGATCCACGCGTTTGAGAGGACCGTGATAGTTGCTGTCCCCCTGTTTGAGAGGGCCATGATCCACCCGTTTGAGAGGACCGTGATGGTTGCTGTCCCCCTGTTTGAGAGGGCCATGATCCACCCGTTTGAGAGGACCATGATGGTTGTTGTCCATTTGTTTGAGAGGAAGATGATCCAACTGTTTGGGAGGACCATGATGGTTGCTGTCCATCTGTTTGA
Source organism: Hypericum androsaemum (assembly GCA_963995505.1). NCBI lineage: Eukaryota > Viridiplantae > Streptophyta > Magnoliopsida > Malpighiales > Hypericaceae > Hypericum > Hypericum androsaemum. Next base: position 16,845,635 of record OZ023188.1, on the reverse strand, counting down.
GAGGAAGATGATCCAACTGTTTCAGAGGACCAGGATGTTTGATGTCCGGCTGTTTGAGGAGACCATGATGATTCTCCACCGGTTGGCGAGGACCAGGATGGCTGTCTTTCACCAACATAAGTAGACTGTGGCTGTCCACGGGGTTGGGAGGACCAAAATGGCTGCTCTCTTCGAGGGCCATAGGACTGTGAAGATTGAGGCAAAGGTTGTTCCTGTCTCATAGGTTCAACTCGGCCTAATGGAAGCTTTTCTGCTACATTGGGTGGCTGTCTAGTAAATTGGGAAGGTATGTGCTGTGTATGGGACTGCCTTGGCATGTGATGGTGTGCAGAAGGGCCTCCCCTCCTCCTTTCAACCAAGACCCTTTCGATATCCTCTCCTTGCCCAGCTTTACTGAACACATCTCGTACTAGCTCCTTTAATGCAGGGGGAACACCAACACCATAATCCATCATCTGGTTCAATATATCCTTGCTGGTTTCAAGTTCATGGGCATCACAAAGCCCCCTGATGACGACATCATACAACGAGGGATCAGGCTTTGGATCTTTGCCTCCCATTAATGTCATGATCTGGGCAGATTCTATAACCTTTCCATTCTTGATCAATTCCTCAAATATTTGTGTCCCGTAACTTGCCACCACTCTTAAACCAGACTCTACCATTCTAGTGAAGTATCTCAAAGCATCATCAATCTTCTCCAACCTTAAGAATGCATCTATCAATGTCCTAAAACTAGTAACATCTGGAGTTAAAGCCTTGGAGCACAACTCATCAAAATACTTCTCTGCCTCGGACAACATATCATGCTCACAAAGCCTTGCAATAATGTTGTTGTACCCTGCAACATCCATATTAAATGGCCTAGACTTTGCGGCTTTCCCGACCATCCTAAACGTGTCAACGCCCTCAACAAGCTTCCCTTCCTTAAAACATTCATTCACCATTATGCTAAATGTCTCTGAATTAACAGCGTTGAAGGTTGGCGGCGTATGATCATCCAACATATGCTGAAATAAAGCCAAAGCCTCCTCCTTCTTCCCATACTTAACCAAGACCTTCAAAAGCACATTAGATGTGGCAGGAACCATCCTATACTTCTTGTTCAGCAAAGACTCGTAACTCTTTATAGCTTCTTCATCATTGCCTTGGTTAAACCACCACTCCATAAACGTAGCATTCACGACCCCATCATAAACCACACACCTCTCCTTTAACTCATTAAAAAACTCATTCGCCTTTTCCAAATTCCCCAAGTCCAAATAGCCCTTAATCAAATTGTTATAAACAAGAGAATCAGCTCCATGTCCGTTATGAAGCATCTGTCTCAACAAATCGACAGCCTCCCCTATCCTCCCGGCATCAATAAAACCCTTGGTAAGATGCCTATAAGTCACATGTGATGGACTGAAAGGCGCATCTGCAATGATCTTCCTATACACCGCTAGGCCCTCGTCCACATTCCCCTCGTCACATAGAGTGTTGATCAAATAGTTGTACGAAACAACATTGGGAACTAAGCTATGCTGCTCGAAAAAGTACTTGAAAAGCGCTTTTGCTTCGTCGTACCTACACAACAATCAACACCAAAGGTCAAAACATAGACTAGGGCGGTATTTGCAATCCAAAATTGCATTTTCCCTAATGCTTAAATTAAATTGAACTGCAGATAGAATGAAATTGATCTCAACCCGATCGTGCTACCTTTTCGCCCTATGCATCGCGGCGATGATCGCATTGCACGTGAAAACGGTGGGCCGGGTGCGGGAGAAGACAGCGTTGCGGGCGAAGCTGGAGGCAGCGTCAAGGTCGAAGGCGCGGATGAGGGACTGGACGCGGTTGTGGAGGTTGAGGCGGGGACCGGTGAGTGCGGAGGTGGAGTCGGGCTGGCGCGGGTCCCGGGGAGGGGGAGGGGGCCGCTGGCCCATCTGGATAGGTGGCTCGATGCGGAGCCTCCGCTTGCGGGCGCGGCGCTCGGCGGCGACCTCGTCAGGGGTGAGGAAGCCGTGGGCGCGCGCTGGAGAGGAAGGGGCGTTTGGGAAGTAGGAGGGAGGGCCGGGGCTAGGGTTTTGGAACGGGGAAGAGTAAGGAGGAGGAGGAGACGGTGGAGGGGCATTTTCGGAATTGTCGGGTTGGGGACTGGAGGAAGTAAAAGGGGTGAAGTTGTGGAGGGAGCGGATGAGGGGTAGGAGTCTGGTGGAGGTGGCCGGGGAGCGGAGGGAGAGGAGGCGGTGGAGGGGCATTTTCGGAACTTGGGGTTTAAGGAAGACGGAGGGGAATGGAGATAGGTTTTAGTGGAATTTCGCTTAAACCCTATCGAGAGGACGACGAGGGATTAAACTATGTTTCTTTCTTGTTCAGTGTCCGGATACCGACAAGCGACGGAACGACAGGGCACTTGCTTGTGTTGCTGTCGTGCGCCCGGGTTAAAGGGAAGGGAGGCGGGCAGTTGCCACACGTACACGTGTCACCTGACGAGGAAAAGATAAGTTTTTTTTTTTGAGGAAAAGATAAGTAGATAACATCATATATGTTCTAAATGCTACGTTACAATTTAATAGGGGCAAATAACCACTGCATGTATGGTATGATGGATACGGTATCAATCCTTAAGTATGAGGTGGGGAGATCGAGTCCCAACGACTGTTCAAGATCCAGAATTATGGAAACAATTTACTCCACCAAAAAAAATGAATAGGGTTGTCTTCTTCTAATGGTGGATCTATTTCTCCTTAATTAGGGTTCTTCAACCCCCAATCGGACCAGGAAAAACTAAAAAACAAAACCCCTCGTGGGCTCCTTCATCTAGTATTGGAGGTCACTGATCCAGAGGGAATCGATGAACCGATGGACGGGGACTGAACCCATATTGGGGATTGAGGATGACCCCAATCCCTCCCTCCCTCCCTCCAACTCCCACCATCCGCTATCTCTTAGCTGTCGTCGACGTCTCGAAGAGGGACCTACCCTTGTCGGGCTTGGTTAGTGACGGCGGCGGAGAGGGCAAGCCACTCGAGGTGGGTCTCCCCCGTCAAAGCCTCACCTTCCTGGAATAGAAAAGGGACTCCCCCGTCGAAGCCTCACCTACCTGGAATAGAAAAGGGTCTCCCCGTCGAAACCTAGAACCCACCGTCGAAGCTTCTGAGTTGGTTATTAGTGGGTTTTTGATTTTTGTTTTGGTTCGATTGAATCTTGGTTCCATTAATTTTTGGGTTATTTTTATGTTTGTTCTTGATGTTCAAAGGTGGTTCCAAGGTTGAAGATGAAGACTTTTTTTATTTTTTGTTCAAAGGGATATTTTCATCTTTTCAGATGGCTCTCCGCCGGAGAAAATCTCCAATCCGGTGACTAGGGACTTCAGACCAATATTTTTAAAAAAGCAAGGACCTCAATTTTCGAAAGCCAGAGACCTGCAAGTAATAAAACTATAAATCAAGAATCAGAAAGTAATTTGCCCATTTAATAGTTCATAATAGCTGCGGTTGTGAGAGTTTAGAATCCCACCATGTTTCCAGTTTTTCAGTGCTCGGTCCTATTATTAAATTCTCGTTATTATCATTTTCATTTATAAGGATTGAACTCAAGAGAATTCAAGTATCGATTGTCGCCGATATGGAAGGGCAAGACAAGGCCCTTAATGCTGATCTTATCGCTAAAGTTTGGCGAGTTGTGATTGTGATGGACCTGTCTTGAGAAGAGAATACTTCAAATATTCTCTAAGTGACCAAGTCTGCCGTTTATGGTATGGACCAATTTTGGTCTTACAATCCTCCATAATTTTATTTTTTGAAGTTTCGTTTGGTTTGGTATGCCCATGTTTGTGTATATTCTGGTCATTTTTTATGACCTTAGGACTTTTTGGAGTTGGCATTCGTACTCAGATAGTGTCTATCACTTTGGTACATATTAATAGACGTTATCTTGTACCTGTGATGTAACCTTTCTAGGTGGACTATTTTGGTGGAACACAACACTTTACTTATCGAAAAAAATTTAATAAACTATCTTAAAACATTCAATCATTGTTTCCGAATTAGGATTAACAGTGTGTTAATTAGGCGGCTTATGATCATTCAACATATCCTAAAATAATGCCCAAGCATCCTCCTCCCCACACTTAATCAGAGATATCGTTTTTTTCGAAATGGTTAAAAATTGAATACGTAAAATACTTGAGTATATTTTCGATATATATATACTTACGTAAAATAATGGAATCGCTTCTGTCAGATAGCCGTTGCAAGGGGAATTTAAATAAAATAAAGGAGAAAAAACTCAGAAGTCTTTATGATTTAATATATTGTACCGATAGATTCTATCATTAGTAAATTGGTTCTTATAGTAATTTGTGAAGAGTTGGAGGTTAATGGATCGTCTCTACTGTTATTTAATTTATTTTAGGGGAAAAAACTCAGAAATTCCTATAGTTTTATATATTGTACTAATAGGTCCCGTTATAAGTAAATTGATCCCTGTGTTTTAAGAAATTGGACTCATAAATCCGTATGACCAATTTATGTCTCAAATAGTAAAATGAGATTAATAAAACACCCTTACCTAAGAAAGAAAAAAACTTTGCCACTGTAAAAAAATTACAACCCATCAAAACCCACCACCACCAAATGCTAAAGAACCTCTTCCTGAGAAGTTGAAAGTTTCCAATCTAACTGAGGATTTAATTTGGAAATAAATATAGAAAAGAGTCATTGAGAGGATAATAAATATCAATGAGAGCTCTAATATTAGGTGGTGAAGCGAATGTATCTTTGTCGCCTCCACCTCCACCTCCACCTCCACCTCCGCGCCAGTCAAATGGTATCCCTCTTCCCTTAATTAATCTCTGTTAAATATTTTTGACGGAGATAATTTGCAAATTCGGAATGTCATTTTTCTGTGCGAAAACAAAATAAAAGGGAAATAGAAGGAAAAAGGAAACTGCTACTTTTAGTTTGTCGTAGGTGAAATCGGATGTTCTAGACGCTCTAACCAACGTGGCAGTGGCGGAGCCACGTTTAGGGGAGTGGGGGAATTGCACCCACTTAATTTTTTTTTATAATTAGTATATTTTTTAACGTATGTCCCCACTAAAATTAGAAATTGATTCTAAAAAAAATTAATTTACCTAAAAATTGAAACCAGAATACTAATAATCTGTACCATTATCAAGTTATATTGCCACCACTCTCGAAATTTTTTGGCTCCGTCCCTGCAACGTGGAGTAACAATCCAAGCTGGAGGCCTTGAACTCTGACTTCTTCCAAGCCGGTCCAAACAGGATCGGTTTAAGAAGCAAGTGGAATAGTACAGTAAGCTTGAGGTATACCCTCTTCTTGCTATCGGGTCGCTCTTCTAATTCCTGTACTTTGCGACTCTCTGTTAGTTCAAATTAGTTTCTCGAAAATGACAATTTAGTTATGTAAAATATATTATCTTGAAGGTGTTATTTTTGTGTAGCTGTTAATGCTAAGTCTACCTTTACATAATCACGATAATCAAACCATGAAAACTATTGATTTTGTAATCTATTTTCTTATGTTTTAAAACTAGGCAATATAGGCAGAACAATAACATGGATTCCTTCGAAGTGAATCAAGGAAATAAACTTACATTTTAAGTTAAGATTCTCTTTCACCTAGTTCTCGAGTTTAAGATTGTCTTTCCTCCTGTTTAAATCTTGAAAATACTGTTAAATATTTGTCACGAGAATTTTACCATTTTTGGTGTTGGATACCAAATTATGTAAAAATATATATTAAACCACACATCATAGCCAAGTTTTGTGTGACTTCATGAACCGGGTCTTGAATTGAAATTCTAATTGCGTTATCCTAATGCTAAAAGAGTAAATTAAACAATTAATCTTTACCAAAAAAAAATTTAAATGCATCAACCACGTTGATAAATATCCATCAATCAGAATTAACTCAAACTGCTCCAGTTACATGATCTAAGAATGTCAATTGGAACCAATTTCTAAGCCTAGTTCTCTATCCACAACTTTTTTTGGAACAGTAGTTTTATTATAAATACAGGGTTACACCATAAATACAATATCCACCTAATTTTTAGCGACCAATTCCCTATCCTAACCAATTTATTTCAATGCTGTAAATAGAAGACGGAAAGAGATTCACAAAAAAAAAAGGTTATAAATATCCAAAAACAAAGACATTTCACCCCAATTGACACAATAGATCAAGCTCAGAGATCTATTTCCGAGTCAACACTAGTATTCCATCCTGTTCCCGAACCACCGCGATTTTTCTCCCCTTTCTGCGGCGGCTTACCTTTGCTCCGTCCAATAGTCCGGCGTATGCCCAGGAGGGGCTGCAGGATAGGCGGCTCCCTCCAGAGCGTCTCCTTGAGGCGACGGCTGCGGCGATCGGCAGCGGCCTTGCCGAAGAAGTGGATAAGACGTTTTAGAGACATAATTAGGGTTTCGTGGGGGAGGAGATGAAAGGAGAGGGGTATCTAGTAGTAGTACAGAGAGTGGGAGACGAGTGATTTGTCTTCTGTTGCTTGTTCTCCAAGTTTTAAGGTGGGCCCGGGTTCGCGGCTTTTCTTGAGATGGGCCGCCTTAAGTAGTTGTACGTGGCACCTTATTTTGGGCCTGTGGGCTTTAAACCTTTGAACAAAATGCCCAGACCGGCGGAAAACAAAAGATGTCACGTCGTTAATCTCCGCTTGCTCTTTATATATTTCTTTTTGTTCATTTGTATACTGGTTAAAATTCGATGTCTGACCGACTAATTCAGAATCGAAAAACGAGTGCGACACTCGCTTGTCGCACATCCATTCGCTGATGCACTTCTGCTAAGAGCTAATCGAGAGGGATTCTCTTATTCTTCCACTCAACTCAAGACCATATGTACATGTGACTGCAGCAACTTCATGTACGTACTTCGTGTGAACAAATCACGATCGCAAGCAATTGCAAGAATCGGAATACAAAAAATGACCGAAAGTCACAGACCCATATCACCAAGAAAGTTGTTTCTTCCATTCTCTCGCTGATCCATAACTATTCGTTGTGATCATGACGACGACGATCCTGGTTCTGCCTCCCTTTCCTGGCATTTACAACAGTTTGTTCGTGAGAATCACGCACCTGGGTCTTGAACTTGCATCCAAACTTCCTCGTCATGGACGCTCGCCACCCACTCGGAGGAACAGCCCCAGTTTTCTTGTCGATCTTCTCTATGGCTTTCTTCATTGTTGAACACTCCTTCTCCAGCTGATGCACCCGCGTCCTCATGCTGTCCATGTCCAGCCTCAGCACCTGATTCTCTCTCGCCGCCTCCCTCAACATACCCCCTCCTTCCCGGTCGCCACGCACTGCAGTCTCCACGTCCCCTTCCTGATCCTCTGCTCCCATCATGGAGAGCCTCTCAGCATCCCGAGGCTGCTGCACCGAGGTCTCTGCTGCAATGACTGTCCCTGCAATCGCGTGGCGAAGCTGCAGCTGCTCAAAGAAGAGAACCTGGACGACTGCTCGCAACGGCAGCCGCTCGTTTTGCGCTGCGTGGGTGCACGCTTCTAGCGTCAGCTTCTGGCAGTCCATTATCCCACATATCCTCTCCCGCCCCACCTCCGATATCCAAGGATGCGCCTTTTGTTTCCCACACCAAACCAATGTCATCGCCATCATTAAAACAGAAAAACTAAAGCAATCAATTAATGAAAAGTACAAGATGCAAAATCCAATTAGTACCTTGAGGTAGACGTCGACGGCTCTGTAAAGACCGTCATCGAATAGCCTCGCAGATTCAGGCAGCATGGCCAGATTTTGAAACCTCTCAGGCTTCAAGTTCGAGTCGGACGCGATCTCCGCCAAATAACCGTCGATGAGTTTCCCGACAAGCATCAGTGCCGGCGACGACCTCCCAGCATTCCTTTCTTCACCCTCACCATCTCCCTCCTCCTCCTCCTCCTCATCTGCCTCTGCCATTTCAATTTCACCGGAGCCGCTTAGACTACTCCTCCTCCCTTCCTCGATTCCGTCGAGGAAATAACCTAATATCCTCTCGACGCAGTCCACGTCGTACAGAGTCTCGTTCAGGTACGAGTAGCTAGGGATCAGCAAGTCGTCGAGCGAGGCTTGTTCCAGCTGCGAGCCGACCTTCCTCTCCAGCGCGGCTCGGATCGGCTCCGGCGCATTCAGTATGTTCGCCGTCCTCAACAATCCGAACAAGAATCTAGTCACCGCCGGGGATCTGGATGCCGAACCGCCACCGCGCCTGTCCAATGGTAGGTTCGTAATAACTGCCTCCAAAACCTCCCGCTGTTCCCTCTCCGAAGCTAAGGAAGTCGACGTGGAAGTGGAAGCAGAGGACGGCTTCGCAACGGAGCGGCTGGACCGGGATACTCCCGGAATATTCCTTTTCGCGTAGTACATTAAGCAGCTCTCGATAATCTCGGGGCTTAAATTGCGACTCCTCATCGCTCCGATCAGTCGATTAAACACCGGCAAGCTCAAAGCCGCCACGTGTTCCAACCACGACGAGCTCTCGGAGCTCGCACCACCGCCCTTGCCGGCCTTCCGGCGAACGGCGGACTCAATCCCATTCCAGAGCGCCTGGTTTCGGCTATCCCCTCCGTCGGCGGTGACCGGCCACCCGAACCAGGCGGCGAGGTCGGAGGAAGACGCCCTGGCCGAGACGGATTCGATGCACATCCCGACGATCCCTAGGGTTTCGGCGAGCGGGAGAACCCTCTCGCAGGACTTCAACGCCTTGGCGGAGTCCTTGAGGCTCCTCAAGACGGAGTTGGAGAGGAAGAGCTCCGTCTTGGCGACGAGGTTATCCTCGGAGTAGTCCTCGGTCATCTCCAGATACTCGGCGGCGCACCGGAGCGGAACGACGGTGGAGGCGGAGAGCTCCGGCTTGACGCCGTAGCAGAACTTGGCGGCGGCCTCGAAGGTGTCGGAGCCGCCGGGGAAATCCGGCAACGCGATCCTAATCTTAATCTCCTCGATCTCGTCCTCAACGTCGTCGTCGCTCTCGTTGCCTCCCGGCGCTTGGCTCTCTTGCTCCGTTATCAGCTGGTGGAGCTTCCGGCTTTTCGACATTAGAGGAAACTGAAAAAAAAATATAAAAAAAATCAACAAGCAATTATTAAACAAAATAAAATAAAACGAAAATGCGAAAACCTTGTGGAGGTGGAAGGTCATGTCTTGGACTTCGATGACAATGTCGCTGGGTAACCCGGTGGTACAAAACCTGTAATTAATTAAGTTAAAACCTCCATTTTGCCGAAGTAATTAACTTGAGGAGGAAAAAAGGGGAGAGAGAGAGAGGGGAAGTTACCAAGCTTGGGCCTTGGAGGCGGGTTTCTCATTGTCAATCTCGGCGGCCATTTTTTAGTGGGTGGCTTCTTTCTGTTGTTGTGACCAAGCTCTCAAGCCATTAGATAGAGTACATGGGATTCGCAGGGTAGTTTGATTAGTTTAAGAGAGAGAGAGGGAGGGGGGGAGGGAATCCAATAGAGCTCAAAACGGGACAAAGGAAGCTTTAAAACGGGTTACGAAAAAGAGGGTCAAGTGATCCCTTTTTTATACCGAAATTCTCCTTTCTCGTTTTTTGCCACTGCCCTTTCTTTCTGTTTTTTGAATCCCGTCAGAATCTTCCCTTCTCAGCTACTCCAACTCACCAATATATGATACATCTTACTATATACTATTTAAATATTTGTTAAATTTTTCCAAAAAAGAATTATACGACTAAAATAAAAATTAGTCGGTTTGATAAGAGTGTATAGCACGGAAAACATCTACATTACACGCACGCTGCACGCACTCGTTCTCTCTCGCTCGCAGTATTCTGTGTGTACTGTTAAAGGGTGTTTCATTTTTTTCTGCTACGGGGAGAGTTTTCTTAAAGTGAAACTCACTCTTTAGAAGGACCACGGCCCGGAAGATCTTCTTCTCCTGCTGGCAAAAATTAATGGTGGTTGACAACCTGATGGGGTTCACATTTTCGCGTGGATTATTAAATTTTTTTTTACTTAGCTTCTTCAATTGTCTTATTAATATGGTCCACTCATCGTTCCAATTGAGCAGCTAATTCGTTAATAATGCACCTACCACGTGTAGATGCACCAGTTATTTTAAATCAAATTAACCAGACGGTTCGAAATTAGTTCTGGCTAAAAGAATTATCAGTGTTCTTTTATAGTGATAGAATATCATGTAATTATGATATAGAAAAAAATAGCATTATTATTGAACTTTGCCGTGGGGGACTTTTGGCTGTACTGGGGATGTTGTTTGGTTGAATTTAATAGCGAATACGGGTCCTTCGGGATTCGTTGGATGCTAGGCTATTCAACATTTTTTACTTATGTAAATATATTTCATTAATATAAATCACTTATCAAAAAAATGATATAGAAAAAAATGATAGATGCACCATTTGGATTTGGTACTGTCGTAACTCTAAACATATCCCGTGATTGCACATACTCCACTAATCACTCAACTTTTGTGATTATCCGTTGTATTATTAGAATTGTATTGGACACACTTAACGACGTCCCCTTAAAACAGTTTGACTTCTGATATCGCTTGATACTTGAATCACATATGGGTAGCTACGGGACAAGTCTAAATTGGATTTAAGAGATTTTTTTTATGTAGAGCTATTTTCAGTAATATAGGTCAAAACATTATTAATTATTTTTAAAATTTCATCTGGGATTCGGACACTCACTAGACTGACTAAAGCCGAATCATGTATGACTTTTGGATGATGTCACGAACTTCCCAACAAATATTTATCATTGTTATGTTTCCAATGCCAAAAAATTCAAATTTTTTAATTAAATTAGAATAATTTAGTTGATATAAAGAAAACAAAACATTATTAGTTGTTTGGTGGTCCACCGAAATGATGTCAATTGTTAACTCACAATCAGGAGGAAGAAAGGCCCCCTAGATTTTCACGTGGGAATAATATTTGATATTTCACATGCATGTAGAAGAATCAATGTGACCCACCTAATAGAGAATCCGTTCTATTTGATAACAAATAATTATTGTCTCCTTTCTATGAGAATAAAAAATAAAAAATTAGCGTCTCCTTTTGTTTTTATTCTAGCTTGTTCATTAGATTATTGAAAACCCACCAAAAATGAATTCCTGTCCCTTTCTCTTTTCCACCATTTCCAAATTTAAAAAAAATTTCTGGCGGTCACTTGGATTTATTTATAACAGCGTATCTACCTTCCGACCATTCTGCTGCAAATTTATGACACTATTAATGAGCTCTGAATTACTAAATATAGATGGGAGTTTCCTGTTATATAATGTTTGCGATTTTGTATATTTTTTCCGATTATTCAAATTGACATAGACCATTCTTTTTTTTATTTCGGGTTCGAGTTAGATACGAGATATAGTATATTTAAATTTCGTTAAACAACATATCAAATTGACAAATACCGTGCTTGTTATATAATGTTTTAGTATTTCTGGGTTGTTGAGGACATTACTGTGGTAGAATTTATCATGTATATTTTACTTGTTCGATAATAAAAGTATCATTTTGCCTATTTAAAAAAAAAAACTACATCGCCTCATTTTAACCATTAGTACTAAACATGGCAAGTGAATATTAACACACACACAAAAAAGTATTAGTTCATCCATTTCATTTTTTATGGAGTTGAAAAGGTATGATCTCTTTTAAATGTTTGCCAATTTATGTACATTTCTTTAAACAAAGACTTTTTTTTTTCCTTGTTATGGTAAATCTTTTTTGGGCCATGACCGTAAATCAAAACCATATTTGAATACTTGAAATCAACACATTGATACAAAATTTCCCTTCTGAATCATCCATTTTCATATCCAAAAAAATTACAATAGGTATTTCTGAAATTGACTTATAAAATGTCTGTTTAACAATTATGCTACGTATTGGTTATCTCATATCTGGATGCCTTTTGGAAAAGCTGAGGTGATCGGGGAGCGGGAAAGTTGGGAAAGAAAAAGGTGAAGGAAGAAGATGATTGAGCTCATAATGGATAATTGCTGGATTATGAATGGTTAGTGGTAATTAAACTAATAACGAGTTTAAGTTAAAAAGTCATTTCATAATTCATAAATAGTGGGCTAGTGGAGGGTGGTGGTGATGTCAGAAATAGTGGACAATGACAGAAAATAATCCATCCAAGCAAATTGCGAATAATACCCCACTTCACTCGAAACTGAACCTTCCAATGTAATAATTGTCATCGGGACCACATTTTTACGAGGTACAAACGAAATCATTACAATCTTTTTTGGTTCAAAATGATCATTGCAATCTGATAAAATAATTTACCAGCCGGTATTTAGTTGTTATAGACTTATAGTTTAATTAATATGTATTGAATTTTAAATTTTTAGAAAACACCAGAGTTAAGTACTTAGTTTTTAAATTAGTCAACTAAATAGATATTTTAATACTAAATAGTATACCATAAAATCATTACAATATTGGACTAATGGAGAGGTTCCGGGATTTACTTTTAATTTTACGCCGATAGATAATTAATTATGGTAAATATTCTAAATTTCAGCGACTAAAAAAATTGATTCAACGTAATACATGAACCATACTTTTTTTATTGATAATTATGACAATTAACTTCAATTGGTGAACCATGGCGGGTGGCCATGAAATATGATGTTTATTAATCCAAATTAGACAGGATTAGATACATCCCTAAGACGGCAATTTTTAATTAATTGGGTTTTTTTCTTTGAGCTAATAAAATTATGAACGATTACAAAATTATTCTTAATGAATTCTAATCTGGTCGTATTCGGTTATTTGTGATAGGATAATGTATTAACTTACTTCTAAAATATGTATTAATTTACACGGTAAAGCTCCAGTCCAAAAACAAATTTTCCACGCCGATGTGCCTCTTTGTGATCTGAAAGTCTGCCGTTTTAATAATTATAACATGAGGACAAGAAGAACAAAACAACAAACAGCCAAAGATTCAATCACCAAATATTCAACTAAACCAATAGATTCAATCATTTTACTAGATATCTATAATAATATATTATTTGATCGACTGTTTTTATATACTGTAAAAATTTTCCGAAAATTTTTAAGAGGTCACTCATCCTGAAAGTGTTTAGGTCAAGCGCATTTAACCTTACAATTTTTTTATGATATTTACCATAAAATAGGTACACATTGCTAATATGAATAGTTCAAATCAAATTACTTAAGTCTTTCAGATAAAGTATATCATTTACGAGAGATATCACAATATCAATATCAAAAAATTACAATAAAATATGTGTAAAGTGATCTCCTTTAAAGTGATAACTTCTCTAAACTGATAAAAAATTTCGGTCGAGAGTCGGGATCAATGTAAAAATTTAATAACCTCTCTATCGTAGCAACTAATACTTTTTTTCTAAAATTTTAGTGTTAAATCTCGGTCCCAATTTTCGTATAAACTGATATTTTTGAATATATATATATATACACACACATACTTTACAAATCTATAAATTATTTTAAGATATTAGTTTATGCTAAACTTGCTTGTTTGATAAATTTTACATCATTATTAATCTTCTCAGTTATATTTAAATGGTCATTGTGATCACGGTCATGTTGTAAGAAAATATCTCAATCGAATTTAGCATTTAGATAATGCTATAAGTCGAGATTTTAAGTGACTTGAATATAGACAAAGTATTTTTTTCGTATTTACATATTTATTTGCTCAAAAACTCAATTTTAATATTTTTGGAAAAAAATATAAATCTCTCTTATATAATAATATCTCTAAAAGTCATTATTAATCTTCTCAATTATCTTTAAATAGTCATTGTGATCACGGTCATGTTGTAAGAAAATATCTCAATCAAATTTAGCATTTGGATAAAGCTATAAGTCGAGATTTTAAGTGACTTGAATATAGACAAAGTATTTTTTTTGTATTTACATATTTATAGCTCAAAAACTCAATTTTAATTTTTTGAAAAAAAATATAAATCTCTCTTATATAATAATATCTCTAAAATGATATTTTTCTCCGGTGCTAATGATATCACTTTAAAAAAGTTTTATCATACTTAGTTTCCGAAAAAAAATAGGTCAGAGTCTTCTTAACTTCAAGAGAAAAGTACACTTTACCTACCCGTGGTTTACCCGATTTCGCGTTCAGGCCGTGTGGTTTCAATTTGGTAAATCAGTCTCTGTGTTTTAAAATCTTTTGCAGCATATGGTCCACTCCAGATGACTGGACTAAAAGTGCCATGTGGCATGAGAAAATTATAAAATAGTCCCCATTATATTTATATTATTTTAAAAACCTCCACCTTCGACAACAACCATCCACCTTCCGCTCCTCCGCCGGAGAGTGCCCTTCCCGGCCCCTCTCCTCCTCCTCGACATCGGGATGGTGAGGGGGGAGGTCTTCGACGTGTGCATTAGGGTTGTGTAGTCATAATTACCGGCGTCGATAGACTTGGCAACCCTAGAATTAGCCCCTATAATCACCGGCTTCGACTTGGCAACCCTAAGGTACACGTCGAGGACCTCCCTTCTCACCATCCCGATGTCGAGGAGGAGGAGAGGGGCTGGGAAGGGCGCTCCCCAGCAGAGGAGCGGAAGGTGGATGGTTATTGTCGAAGGTGGGGGGATTTTTGAAATAATATAAATATAATGGGGACTATTTTGTAATTTTTTTCAGCCACGTAGCACTTTTAGTCCAGTCATCCGGAGTGAACCGTATGCTACAAAAGATTTTAAAGTACAGAGACTGATTTACCAAATTAAAACTACACGGCCTGAACGCAAAATCTGGCAAACTACAGATAGATAAAGTATACTTTTCCATAACTTCAACGACTCCTCCATATAAAATATCCTAGGAACCTACACCACCTATATTTCAAACATCTCCATGTCTCCAAGCATTAGTGATGTGCTACCACAAACAATAACAAGTAGGTAAATAGAGATGGAATGCACAAAAACCATGGCAATATCTAGGGATAGCAGAAATATCTATACTCTGAGGGTCGGACCCTACCTTTACCCCGTAGGTCGAAGGTATGTTGACTTTGACTGGGTCTATGGTAGGGTATAGGTATGAGTCTATTTTTTGAGGTGAGATCTAGGGTAACTAGACCCTACTTAAACTCTAAGTAGACCTTTCTATCTTTAAATTTTACTTACATTCTCAAATATTATGGAATATGTTCCATGATATCGACTTCGAAAGTTGAAGTATATATAATTTTAATTTTCTTTATTGATATACTGGATATTTCATAATTAATCTTCACATATTCATTATGATTTATTTAAATTTTATATAAAGAATTAGAATTTTATATTTAAAAATTATCAAAAATATCTTACATTTAATTCAAGGGTCGGACCCTACAGGACCCCATAGACCCTGCGGACCCTGAAGGTAAAAGTTTGGGTCTAATAATAAGATTTATCAAAAGTCTAGGGTAGGGTATGAGTCTAACTTTCTAAACTAGAGTATGGATATGGTCCTACCAATACCCTACCTATTACCATCCCTAGCAATATCACCCAAAATGAGAAACCAAACCCCAAGAGACTAAGATAGTGGTGAGAACCAATTAGAGTTTTTCCAAAAGGAGATTTCAAGTTCTAGAATTTTAAAAGAAACTATTGAGAAATAGTTATTTCAGTTACCACATGCCATAAATTGAAACCTACACCTTAGATAATTTGTTAACTAATTATACCATTACACCAAAATGTTCTGACATTGTTATGCTCTAAATAACATAGATTAAAAAGACACCGGAGCGAGAATATAAAAGAGGAATTGAGAGGCCAGCATCACTGATTTCAAAAACTACTGTAACTAACTAATTAATTCGTATTAGATTCTTATGTTTTGTATTTTTTTAATAAGTAAATTTGTATTACTTCATGGAAAAAACTCCAATCTTTTTTCGTCTTATGTTTAGTAATCTTGTTATCTAAATGAAAGGCTATTAAGTCACATTTCTTAAAAAAAACTAATTAATCCGTAGATGAATAAATAATTTAATGGCAGGTTTATGATAAATGTGTTATGGCTAAATCAAGAAATTAGGTGCCATTTACCACTCAGTGAAAGAGCCTAAATCACAATAATACGTAAAGTTTGAACTTTCAATATTTCTGCATCCTAATAGACAGGTAGATTTGAACTTTGTGTGGGACATTATCTTACGCTCGATGGTGCAAAAATGTCAAAATTAACTACTCACACGAGACTTTGGTTAATGATCATGCAGTGATCGGTGGAAGCATACCCTGCAGGCTGCAGCGGCCGTAGAAGCAACTGCCGCCTGTTGACGGCCGGCCTCACCTTTTGCCGGAACGACGCCGCCGGGGTAGTGCTTCCCCTAGTCAATGCTTGCATCAAGGTGCTTCCGGCACCCATCCCACGAGAGCTTCCCGCAATGCTTGCACTCTACCCTATAGCACATTTTCTCCCCTCTCAAGTGTTTTAACAAGCTCACTCCTTTTCTCTTGTTGAGAAAGGTTAGCCAATCTTATAGATTTATGTAGTTCACTTTGGTCGCATCGAACATTGTCCATTCGCAAGGTAAATGCGGTGGAAAGTCCCTTGCTCTTGCTACTATCATCTCCTTGCAACAAAAAAGTTTATTGGATTCAACGATACAGAGACTAAAGTCGGTGATCCAATATTTACAAAATTGAAGGACAGAAACCAAAGTTGTCATAATCATTGTCCTAATATAGTTAACATTATCCATGACACAGAAAAGAATAAAAAATTTCTATCATATGGAATAAACTCAATATTATATCCCACTCGTACTTAAATTAATCGGCTCAGTAAAAATGTACGGCTAATAAATAGTGTAACAAAATTTATAAAATTGTTATCGTATTGGGAGACAAGTGTAGTCTGATCCAGTCGATCCCAACTAGTTCGAGTTGTAATGTAAGGAAGTCCACGAGCAAAGCCGCTGTTCTCATGCAAATTTCGATGCAGAAATTGAAGATCAAGTCTCCGAAGAGGACTATGAAGAGGCTCAACCTTACTCCGCTTGTGGTTGGCATGGAGGTGTACGATGTTGCTCTCTAAAAAGAGCTTTCGGCTGAGGCGCGTCTCGCGATTATCGCAGGTATGTCATGGGAGGAAGATGCGTCAAAGATCCTCCAAGCGATTAAAGATGCGGCAAGTCGTCAAGATCAAAATTGGTCATTCGACCCTCCATAACTCAGGTAATTTTGTAAGATAGTTAGGATAGAAATACTTTTGGTGTATATTGGTGGATATTTTCTGGGCACCTTTGGATTTGGAAAATTTTTGGTGTATTTTGAAATACGTATCCAGATACCGCATATCATTGTAGTGCGTATGATATATGTTATCTGGTACTTTAGGTGCAATAATGTAACCATCTTTGGCTTGTTCTTTTATGGTGAATAAAACTTTACTTATAAAAAAAAATTGAGAGACACTTTGTCTTTGGATTTTGAAAACGCGAGAGTGTTAAATATTTGTCGAAAAAATTATCATCACTTAAATGTGATACCCGACTCGTATCTAGATTAATTGACTCAGTAATTATTGGTAACTTACTAAATTAACAAAATTTATAAAATCGTTATCATATTGGACTAGTGACGCCCTTAATTTCAACGTACACATGGCTTTTGAATAAATCATTATAGGAGACGTTCCGGGATTTACTTGTAACTCTTTCGTTTTTATTCCGTAGATTCGTTACGCCGCTAGATAATTAATTATGGTAGTTATTCTAAATTTCACAGACCTAAAATCGCTATTGATAGATAGGAGAGATTTAAGGTCCGCATCCCAATGCAACCACTTTTAATTTTTAATTGACAATGATTTTATTAATATCTGCAAAATTGATTCAATGTAATATACGAACCATACGTTTTTTTATTGAAATTAATTGATAATTTTGACAATTGGCTTCAATTAGTGAACCACGGGGGGTGGCAATTAAATGATGTTTATTAATCCAAATTAGACAGGATTAGATACTTCCCCAAGACGGCCACTTTTAATTAATTGGGTTTTTTATTTGGTCGTTTATTAGGCAAAATAATCCATGATTTTGAGTAAGATAAAATTATAAACTGTAACAAAAATTATTTTGAACTTCTTCAGTTACGAGGAGGAAATGCATGGTCACCTGATGCAACTACTTCTCCCATTCAGCCCGAATCATTGTCCGGATCGAATCTGTTGGAAGTTGGAGAATGGTGGGGAGTATTGTACAAGATCCACGAGAAAGATGCTGTATATACAAGATTCAATCCATGTTGCTGCAACACAATTATGGAAAGTATGGCAATGCTAAGTACCTTATAGTCAACTGCTTTTTGTGGATTATGACTCAAGATAAGCTCTCGACTAAATGTAATCTGATCAAGAGTGGGACTCACTATG
Source organism: Hypericum androsaemum (assembly GCA_963995505.1). NCBI lineage: Eukaryota > Viridiplantae > Streptophyta > Magnoliopsida > Malpighiales > Hypericaceae > Hypericum > Hypericum androsaemum. The sequence goes on along the minus strand of OZ023188.1, from coordinate 16,827,194 downwards.
TCCCTTTTGTGGTTGGGAGGATGAGTTTGGTTCTCATTTGTTTCTACACTGCCGACATTCTTGGAGAATTTGGAACCTATTTACGAACAAGGCTGGCATCCAATGGTGCATCGGGAAGTCAACTAAGGATGCATTGGAACAATGGTCCGGGTTAGTGCGGGATAGAATGTTGGAGAATGTTTGGTTATTGTTGTTCAGGGCGATCACTTGGGATTGCTGGCTATGCTGGAATCGTATGGTGTTCCAAGGCGAGCACTTTAGTCTGGAGCTTCTACATTTTATTTTCATTCGTGCTCGGGAGTGGATTTTGTATGTGGACACTTCTAATGTATTAGTGCGTCAGGATTTTTTGCTCTACCTAAAATTTTTAGGTAGAGACTAACTTGGTTACATTTCTTGGATAATTAGGTTGGTACATGGGTTTTTATTTTGGCGGAGAGTTGTACAGTATACCCCTTTCGTGATTATCTTTCGATGGTAAAATATAATCTATCTATTTATAAAAAAAATTATTTTGAATACATTTTAATCTGGTCGCATTCGGTTATTTGTGATAGGGTAATATATTACTTTACATGACATGTTCTTCTGTCCAAAAACATTTTCTCCTCGCCCATGTGCCTCTTTGTGGTCTGAAAGTCTACCATTTTAATAATTATAACAAGAGAAGAAGAACAACAAAACAATAAACAGCCAAAGATCCAGCATACCAGACGCAAAGATCATAACAACATCCATGTACAATTGAATTAGCAAAACAAATTAGGTTTATGTGTTTAAATCAGAGATATCGAATTTAAGATCTAAGAAAGGACTCAACAAAATTTGACAAGAGATCTCGATTGTGAGATAAAACGTGAATTAGTCAATCTAATAAGTATCTGAATACCATATGCTTTCCAGAAAAAAGACAAGGTCACAATGTTGTTCAACTGAAATTCAACGGCTCCTTCATATAAAATATCCTAGGAACATACACCACCTATAGTTCAAACATCTCATTGCATAATGGGTTATTAATTAATTAATCTGAAGCATTGCAGGCACTCTGCATAAGTTGCAAAAAGCTTGATGATTTATTGATTAATTCATACATCGTTATTAACAATGAAGTTAAAGCAATGTTCAACAAGATGGGCTGGTCAATACACCATTGACCATGGCCATTCCGTATGGAAATTATTATTTATGCAGCTCACACTTGTCTCACTTCCTGCACAAAACGAGTAATTTTGGACCAGTTAATTAAATATTTTGATAATGCTGTAGCTCAAACTGTAGACGAGAACAAGAGAATTTGTTCAAGTGATAATAAAGTTGGAATATTTTAAAAAATGTTAGGAGAAGATCTTGGGTTAAGCTTTCGGGATCAAAAATTGCTCATTTAGGATAGAAAAGATAAATTGAAAGGAGGAGACCCAATATAAATGACCATATCAGGACGTAGAACACATCATCATTGCTTCCGACAACTACTATAATCAACTAATTAATCCATAGAAGAATAAATAACTAAGGGCGGCGTTTATGATAAATGCGGTAGGGCCATATCAAGAAATATGGTGCCATTTGTCACTTGGTGAGAGAGCCTAAATCTTCATCTCGTTCGTGTGGGACATTGTCTTAAGCTCAGGGGTGCGAAAATGTCAAAATTAACTACCCAGACCAGACTTTGGTTACATGACCATATTGTGATCAATGAATGCATGCATACCCTGCAGTAGCTGTAGAAGCAGCCGCCGGCTGCTGGCGGACGGCCGTGCCTTCCGCCGGAATGACGACGCCGGGCCAGGACCGGCACATGCAGTGCTTCCCCTGGTCAATGCTTGCATAAAGAGGGGCAAGGTGCTTCCCGCACCCCCCCCTGCGTTGCTTGCACTATACTGTAGCACATTTTTCTCCTCTCTCAAGTGTTATAATAACAAGTTCACTGGTTTGTGAGTGTATTATCGATTGGCCAATCTTATAGCTTTATGTAGTTGACTTTGATCGCATCGAGCATTGTCCATTCACAAGGTAAATGCAGTGGAAACGTCTCTTGCTCTTGGTCCTATCATCCCCTTGTAACAACAGAAGTTATTGGATTCAACGCCACAAAGCTACTAAAGTCGGTAATCCGCTTCACAATATCTACAAAATTGAAGGGCAGAAATCAAACTTGACATATTCATTGTCCTAATCTAGTAAGCATTATCCATGATACACAAAAGAACAGAAGTTTTCTATCCTTTGGCGTCCTGTGGGAAAGTAAAGCATGAACAACCTCAACAGCTACGTTACATGAGTTGTAAATGAATCGATGGAAATCCAGGGTTCAATTTAATTTTTTTTGAAGGTGTAACTATTGGGATAAACCTTTACCTATACCAAAAAAAGCTAGGTTAGACGGGTTACAACTTACAAGGTGCCGATGACAATTTTCTCCAGATGGTCTTAATACGAAGCACCAGAAGGCAACTCAAGATGTACCAGGTAAAATGACCCATTTCATTTGTGCGAAGCATGCAATCCTTAATACTTGGGTGAGAAAGAAGCTAAAGTTCATACTAGTTTCGATTACGAACTCCAATGTGCTGCACTATTCAATTGGAGAGCGACTAGCAATTGTTGCCGTCTCCTTTCTCAACAGCAGGTTTCTTGGACAGGCTTGATTCTGCTGATACCGAAGTCATTATTACTCGCTTCACGCCTCTCCCCACAACACCAAGATGCGTGACTCCAGCAGCTCCATTCGTGTGAACAGTATAAATGGTTGGAGGGTCTAAATCTCCACCACTGCTTGCAGTAGCCATCTGCGAAGGGCTCATTACTGCTGGAACTGCCTTATCACCAGCTTTTGCTTTTGCAGATACAATTCCCAGGACTTCGGACAGAATAGACTTTGGGTTTGAGATAAGCTGTTGTAGATCTTCAGGCTGCGAATTTCATCATGCAAACGTTACTCAGAATATTCAAACAGACAAGCAACTGAAACATTTTAAAGTAAGTTAATTCAACTTGCCTTCTTCTCTAGCTCCTCAGAAAGCCCAGCAAGTGTTTCAATTTCAGCTTCTATATCAGCCAGAGACTTACCAGCAGTAGATAATTCATTCACCCCAGAAGATGAGGAAGTAGCTGATTCTGAGGGACTCTTTAGTTCAATTTTAAGATGCCGTATGCGTGACTTACAAACTGATATAGCCTTCTGACAATATGGAACTGCTTCTTGAGGCTTATAGCCGATTTCAAGACATAAGCATATCCGGAAGTTTCTGGTTTCACAGTTAAGTCATACAGCAAGAGAAAAGTAAAACATAGAATCAACAGAGCCGCGCTGCTTCACACTCATCAACTCATAGAATGGAATGGTAGAGTATCGGAAAGGATACAACTCAGCTATGTATCTGTTGTCTGGTTCAACAAGCCCTTCCAAGATCAAAAGTGCTTTCTGGTAGTCACCGAGAGATGTTTCAATATCCTCTAAATGAAGCACAAGAGAGATAGCAAGCTCGTCAAAAAAAAGAAAAAGAGATTGCTCGTATAAATAACAATGGTTAATAATGCGTGTAGCAACTGATATTCCTGATATCATATTAGAACTTCAAGGTTGATAGATAAGCATACCTCTTTCCAGAGCTACTTCCGCCAATGCCGATAGTATGTCCACCTTATCCATCGTATCAACAGCTAACTTGTCAGCAATTGCCCTTGCAACATCCAGCATTTTCCACGCCAAATCAAGGTCACTCTCATCCTCATCTGCCTCAGCCAGGTCCTCATCATCCTCACTCTCTCCAGACTTCTGACAAAAGAAGAGCGAAAAAGCCTAGTCATGAACCACGAAGGCACCACCAAATACAACAGAAAAACGCGGTAATTCGAAACATTCACTACCCTCCCCATCGGCATTACTAGCAGAAGCCACAGAGGACTCCCCATTGGCTTCGGGCGCTTCCTTCTTGGGCAATGCCCCGAACGGGTCTGCCTCGTCCTGCGCCTTGTACAGCAGCGCCTTCCCGTACTGGTAGTACGCGCTCAGGCACTCCGGTGCAAGCTCCCCAAAGTGCGAAACCCTAACACCATCCCAGAATAAAAGAGAATTCACAACACAAAGAAGAAAAGGAAACTAAAAGGAGGAGAATAAATCATTATTATTATGAGAGAACGGAAACCTAATTTCAAGGGAGCGGCTGAGGCAATCGGCGGCCTCGGCGAAGTCGTTCTCCCTGAGAGCCGCGGCTCCCTTCTCCGGCTCGGATTCGGGGCCCACACCGCCGGCTTCCTCGGCAGTGTTGTCGGCTTCTTCTTCATTGTTGTTGTTGTTGTTGTTACACGTGAACTCGGTGGCGTCGCTGCCTCCGAGGGCGCTAGTGTTGAAGGTGGCTTCTCCGCTGGAGATGGCCGGAGCGATGTTTGTGACGGTGGAGAGTGGCTTCTCGGTCTCGGCCGCCGACGATGACTCCGACGCGGCCGACGGCGCGGGTATTTCTTCTACCGCCATTTTTCCCCGTGTGTTTTGGGTTTTGGAGGGTTCGCTTCGAGAGGGAAAAATTGCTACTATGGTCTATTTCCCTGTCGTCTGGGGGTTTGGCATTGCACCTGTCGTTTATTCATGATAAAGCTTCACTTTTGGAGATTGTAGTTTGGCGTTTTTCCAATTTGGTCCTCACAATTCAGCCTCTCGAGTTTTAGTATACGGGTCTAGTTTTTTTCCTGTCTTTTTAGAGACAAGGACTAAATTATTTATATTACATTAGAAAGTCCACAAAAGGTAGTACATCAAGTTCCAATAGATAAGATGAGGCCTAATTTGAGTGTGTGGATTGGGATCAGAGTGAGGGGGACTAAAAATACCGATAATGGCAGGTCTTGGTTTTGAAAATGGCATGCCCAGTTACGACAATGGAATGTTCGGTTACTGATAATGACATGTCGTAACAACAATGGCATGTCCAGTTACCGATAATGACATGATATGCCTGGATTCCCTGCCACGCGCGCGCGGTTTTTTCATTTTTATCCATGTTTTATACTTATTTACAAAAATGTTCCATTGTTCTTTGTTCCAAACGGTTTGAAAAAGGGACATTCCGCACCCAATCTAACCCCTAATTTGAGCCCTTAAATTGGGTGTGGAGGTTTCTCGATTTTCGGATGGTTTGGAATTCAGCTGAGACACATCAAGCCACACGAAAGATCAAATGGCCACGATTCACGCAAGGATATTTTGGAGATTTACTATGGCGCACACGTGTAGTTAATTGCCTATTTTCTGAGATTTATTGCGGCCCACGCGGTAATTAATTGCCTATAATTCATTGCATTTTTTTTATTTAATGGTGCCATTAATTTCTTGTTTCACCCATTTATTTGCACGCGTTTCCATTCCTTTTTTCCTTCGTTTTTCATTTTTCTTGTTTGGTAGTAATTGAATGGCTGGTTTTGTCATTAATTGCTTGATCATAATTAATTTTTTGATTAATTATAGCAATTAATTGTGTCATTCATTTTTTCTTTGTTGTTACTAATTAATTGCTTGGTTTTGTGGTCGAATTAATTATCCCTATGCCTTCTTTAGTTGTGCTCCTTTGGGTTACGAGAATGGCATGCCCAGTTATGCGAAATATCAGGTCCGGTTACGAGAATGACAAATTCGGATTACGAGAATGGTAAATCCGGATTACGAGAATGGAAGATCTGAATTATGAGAATGGCATCTCGATTACGAGAATGACATGTCCGGTTAATATTATATAAAACTTATAATTAATTTAATAACATGTTCAGTTATGTTTTAATTGCATGACCATTTATGAGAAATGATATGCCTTTTTAATATTTAATAAAACTTATAATTAATAAATTAATTGAATAATTAACTAAAAGGCAAAACAAATGAATTAATTATTTAAATAACAAAAAAAATAACAAAACGGAAAGGGGCCTTTCTAATTGGACGTACGTGGGTCAATTTCTCTCTCCCCTCACGCGTGTGACTTTTTGTCTCTTCTATCCATTTGTTTTAACTTATTTACGAAAATACTACCTCTGAACCTTTGATCCAAATGGTATAGAATAATCCCACTTCGGACTTAATCTCGGCCCCTAATTCGAGGGGGCGAGCAAAGTCTACACTTTTTACTAGTCCAATTCGTTACAAGATTAAGATTAAGTTTTCTAGGAATATGGCAAATAGAGCAAAACAAAATAAAGCTAAAGTTTGTCTAAGATCCATTACAAAAATTCTACATCTCAATAAATATATATTGTGGATCACCTAAGAAGATGTAAGCTATGCGATATTCCATCTCGATTGTAGTCTTTGTGTTGCTGTAATGGTTTGACACCATTGTCAACACAAGATGAATGAACTTCAGTTTTTTTTGTTAGACATTCAATGAATCAATTCCTTTCTTAATTATATGAAGGATTATTTTTGTCCATATTCAAATATTATAGTGTTAATCAGAGAATTTTTTGTGACTCGGTCATATATCCTTAAACGGTCCCACAAATCGATCAAACCAGATAATACTAAAAAGTCTAAAATAGACTTTAATCTCCTAAAAAATAGACTTCTACATTTTATCTTTAACAAAATGTACCAAAATTGAATGATCCCAAACCACAAAGCACCAATTCGAAGTATTCCACTGCGGAATGAGTGAACCACATCTCTCCGACTCTCCCCCTCCCTCTCTCTCTTAGCTAGCTAATCGTCTCTTTCCCTTCACAGCCTCAGAAACCAGTTATCATCTTCAACAGAAAAACAGAGCGGAAAGGAGGAATGGCAGTTACCACCGTCATAACCCCGTGCATCCCACGCGCGCAGTGCGGCGCGTCCCCTCCCCGAAGGCAGCAACAACCCCTCACCGCGCGCGTCCCGTCGAGGAGGCAGTTGCTGCTGCTGGGGCTCACGGCTGCGCCTGTGCTCGCGGGCAGGGAATCGGCCTCCCGGGCGCAGGACATCCCGCTGTTCGGGCTGAGGAAGAAGCTCAAGAAGGCGGAGGAGGAGGCGGAGCTGCTCGTCAAGGAAGGCTTCGAAACCGCCGAGAAGGGGATCGTCGCGGCGGAGCAGGGGATCGAGGCGGCAGAGAAGGGGATCGAGGCGGCCGAGAAGGGAGTGGTAGCGGCGGAGAAGGTGGTCGTTGAGGAGGTTAGCTTCGGGGGGCTGGCTCAGGCGGGGGCTGTCGCCGTGGCGGAGGTTGTCGGGGTCCTGGTGGCTACTTCCGTCGTTAACGGGATTCTCGGCCCGGAAGCTTCTAAATCGTAGTTACTGTCTTGTTTACCGTTCCCTTTTAAGG